>OY757905.1:96870489-96872989 GCA_963585895.1 Sepioteuthis lessoniana | reverse complement strand
TCAGGGGATGATGGTAATGAGGTGATTATGCGAAAACTTCTGGAGGATACAAGCTCAGAGAATGCTTCCAAGAGCTCAGATCCACAAAAACTTTATCCAAAGGATGTATTTACAAAACATGAAATCAGACAAGGTGCCATTCTACTCTATATTGCAGGTATCATATACATGTTTGTGGCCCTGGCTGTCGTATGTGATGAATTTTTTGTGCCATCACTCAATGTAATCATTGAAAAGTTGGACATTTCTGAAGATGTGGCTGGGGCTACATTCATGGCAGCTGGTGGCAGTGCCCCAGAACTTTTTACAAGTATTTTTGGACTTTTCGTATCTTACAGTGATGTCGGAATTGGAACGATTACAGGTTCTGCAGTATTTAATATTTTGTTTGTCATTGGTATGTGTGCCTTATTTAGCAAAGAGGTTCTTTCGCTGACTTGGTGGCCTCTTTTTAGAGATGTCTCCTTTTACAGTCTAGACCTTATTTTGTTGATATTGTTTTTCACTGATGACAAGATTTACTGGTGGGAAGCATCGCTTTTGCTATTCAGCTATGCCGCATATGTAGTTTTTATGAAATTCAACACAACTATCGAGAAATTTGTCAAATCCAAATTGTACCGAAGGACTGTTACCCGCGTCAAGAGTACTGACAATCTAATTGAGGTGAGTTTCTCTTTTTTATGAACTTTTCATAAAATCTTTCCTCCTATGATCATACGTACTATAGACCTGTTTAAAAATTTATAAGAAATTCCCAAAGTATGTATCTAAGTGTTTGGTTCTATGTACCTGAATTTCTGGATTAGTGTTAACTATCTGATCATTACTTTCTGTGAGCTGTCTTCTCTTTCTGAAGATCCTTCTCTCTCTCTTTCTCTTTACATGCATGTGTGAGAGTGTGTGTGTCAGTGTGTCTATGCACATGTGTATTTGAACACTTATTAGCATTTATTCATAGGTATATCTATGTAAGCATTTACTTTATTCAATATATACATAAGAGTATATATATAATGATATATATATATATATGTGTGTGTGTGTGTATATATATATACATATATATATACCCATTCATATATACATGTATACACATGCATATACAAATATATATATATATACATATATATATATATATGTGTGTGTGTGTGTGTGTGTGTGTGTGTGTGTGTGTGTGTGTGTGTGTGTGTGTGTGTGAAGCATCAGCCTAAATAAGAACATTTCTAGCAATTCTTTTCACAAAAGTTATTTTTCTTTTAAATAAAGAAACTATGGTTTTATGACTTCTAGTGAATCATTATGTCATCAAATCTGATATTAAAATTATTTACAACCAAAATCTACAGTATTGAAATTCTGTAATCATAAATAAAATTATAACACAATTTATAAATATTTATATAAAGGATATACTTATTTTTGTATTGCAACATACTCATATTTATATTTCAGAGTTTCAATACTGCAGAATTTGTTAATAAATAATCCTTCATAATATCTATTTTGATTGTATAATGATGCATCAGAAATTAAAAAAATGCAGGTCTCTTACTTTAGAAAAAATAAACTTTTTATAAGAAACTGGTTTACTGGTTGTGGTAAGACAATATATATATATATATATATATATATATATATATATATATATATATATATATATATGTATGTATGTATGTATGTATGTGTGTGTGTGTGTGTGTGTGCAAACACATACATTTATGTATATACACATTTATCTACTAACATCTATTTTGGTCTGTATGTCTGTGAATCTGTGTGTACATATCAATAGGTATATTAGTGTGTGTACTGAATTATGTCTATGTAAGAATTTTTCAAACTGACCTATGAAATTCAAGGATAAATGAAAGAAAGAATGAATAAATTGCCAAAAAATGACCGGATAAACCTTATCATAAAACTGTGTATCATAGCCCATCCCTTTCTTTAATAACATTAACAGAAAGGTAACTTTTGTTGCATCTTTTATTTAATAAATTTCAAACTCTGACTCAGTCTATTCTTTTTTTATCTTCTTTAATAAATCATTATTATTAATATATACACATAGTTTAGAGGTATATAACTCGCACAATCATGAAGATTACTTTGATGTTTTTGAAATAACAGGTAATCATTACAGTACTTAAGAATTTTTTGAAGGACTGAAATATTTGGTACTGTATTTTTAAAGGAAAAGAAAAAGTAGAAAATAATGGCTAAGTCAAAGATACGTATTTAACAATTAATAAAATCAAAATCAAAATAGACTTTTTGTTTTTTTGTTTATTTTTTGTTCTTCTGTAATTTTTTATTTACTTTTGTCTCCCACCTCAGTCTGAGGGTATTACATGAGGTAATTGCACCGGCTTAGAATATCTAGACGTTAGAAAGTAAAAATCAAAGTTTTCTAAGGTAATCAAGGAAAATGATATATGAGTCTTTCACAGATTAAAAAATGTCAAGGATTCAAATTCAAGTTAGTCTTTGAAAACAA
>OY757905.1:96685489-96865489 GCA_963585895.1 Sepioteuthis lessoniana | reverse complement strand
TGAAATATGTATGATGAATAAATAAAAATATTTGGTACTCATTTCTTTTTTGTGATCAAAATAACATCCCCAATTTTTCATTTCTGTTGTATGAGAATAGCTGTATGGGTGTCCTAATGGTAATCAATGTGGAAAAGCTTAAACACCAGGTGAAGCTATTTGTGTTGACTTTTCTCAAATGTCCTTTGCAAAAGTTTGACTTAATTTCTCCATTTAGTCATGGGTAAAATATCAAGTCTGACTATGCTGTCGAACCGTGGTTGTGGACAATCTCTTTAGAAGAAACACACTGAATTCAGAACCTTAAAAAAGCAACAGGAAACCACTCTGCTATCTCTCTTTGAAATAGACATGGGGTAAGTCACAATTTGATAAAAGGAAGCTGTGAAGAGTACTGATCACACAAAATTTGAATGGAATGGCACATCCCATTTCATTGCATATAATCTGAATATAATATTTATTCTTTCAATTGATATTCTTTCACTGATTACTTCCAAATTGTCACATTTTTCCTCTTCATGAAAGACAAGTTTTGCTGTTATTTCTCAAAACATTTTTCATTGCCTTTTTCTAATGAGGCTTTATAAATATCTAATCTTTTTCTGTTGAAATTTTGCCTTTATTTTCATTAAAACTGATTTCTTAGATCTGACATTTTACTAAATAATAACTAATACTAAATAATCTATTTTTTATGTTTTCTTTAATTTAACATTATTATTCATTTGTGCTAAATCAAACTGATCAAATAAATATAGATATAAAAATCATGCTTTAAAATTGCCATCCGATCTATATAAATTGTTTTTAATAGTTACAAATAAAACTTTCTCTTAAGAATTTAAAGTTATAATGAATAAAAGTAGGATTTCTTATATTGATTTTTCTGTTGGTAAACTATATAGAAATAAACAATGCAAATAATTCTTTATAAATTATATAGATTCGATATTCTAATCAACTTTACCTTGAGCCTGAAAAATAAAAAATGACCATCCATTTTCTGGGTTGTTTATAGTGAGGATAGTAGAATATAAGACAAGGATTTGTATTTGTTGACATCCAATCCAGGTTTGTGAATTGTTTGTGATCAAATGGTTAAGAGTACTGATAATGGAACCAGAAAACTCAGTTAGGATCTGTTTGTATTCCCTTTACACTTATACCCTTTAGAAAGATATGATTTCACTTATCCCTCAAGCTATTGATAAATTGGTAGAGCAGTTTGATCCCTTTAGCCTTATACAGGCAATCTGTTGATAATAGGTCAAGTCAATAAGTGTTTCTTGCTATTGGTACCATGTAACACAGTTGCTTGTTGCACAGAGAGGAGATGAACAATGTATATTAATATAATTGCCTTGAGAGATATTATGAAGGGAATTACTTTGAATGGAACCCTGATTACCTCACTGATTATAAGATATATCCTCATTGAACCCTGATTTTATATAGAAAACTGTCATACCTTTTACATATAACTATAATTTGTTTTATAAACTTCACCATATTATCATTAGAAACTTGGTACTGCTTTCAGCTAAAATAGTCTTATTGCTTTTAGGCAAGTAGTAAAATGAGATAATAGAGAGTGTTTGAGGTTCTGCTCACTGGATTTTACATATTTTGATGTAAAGCTATCCCAAAATAAATGTTGCTCTAAATATCATAAATCATTACTTTTGAAAGTTGTTTTTTAACAAGATATAATCAATTAGAACATAACTAAAAAGTACAATTTATTCATAAAAATTTGTCAAGAAATATCACATGAGTTTGAGATTTGCCATAGCTGTGAAAGGCTGTTATCAGTATGGCTTTCATCATTTCTAAATAGAAATAATTAAATATACATCAAAATTTGTATATCAGTGGTATTAAATTTGAATAAGTATTTATAGATTTGATATATTCACAAAATATAAGACATGAATTCCCTTTTCTGAAAATGGTGACAATATATATATATATATATATATATATATATATATATATATATATTGTTTTGGTCACTATTTTTGGAACCTTTTCATTTATTTTTTTTGCAATATCTTCAGAAATAAATGGAAAATAACAAAATTTATAGACATTTGTTGTTTTATCATTTGCTGTTCATTATCACTCATGAGTTGTCTATGTAATAAAACTGTTTCATGAGATTAGTTTTTGTTATTTGTTTTTTGTTTTTATTTTCAGTAAATAGTTTACATTATATTCTGAGATTTCATGGGTGACAATAATTGTGACCAGGATGATATATATATATATATATATATATATATATATATATATGTATATATATATATAATGTTCTTAAAAAGAAAACAATACACTCACAACTTTAAGTTTCACTATTTCTTGATCATCTGATATAATTTGGTGATTATTCTGGTCAAGTCTATTTCAATTAAGGCCCATGGAAAGATTGGGATCTGTGGATATTTTGGTGATTAAACAGACGTTTTAATGGAAAATATATACAGAGAGGCACACACAGACACAAAGACAACATGCACACACACACACACACACACACACAGACACACACACACACACACACACACACACACACACACACATACATACACATGCATATATATATAATTGTAAACCTGGACATATATATATGTATGATTGTATAACTGTATATATATAGATACATATACATATATATGTATACATAAAATGTATAGTTGTATAACTTTATGTATATATATATATATATATGTATGTATATATATATATATATATATATATATATATATGTATATATTTATATAACAGTATAATTTTGTATACATATGTATAAGTTTGAGCCTAAATATTTGTATATATATATATATATACCTAAATATTTGTATATATATATACCTAAATATTTGTATATATATATATATATATATACCTATTGACAGACTATACCATAAATTCTAGATGTATTCATAAGAAAGACAAAAAACATGACATTAAAGTTCACTACTCAGTAATTAGTGTGTGTGTGTGTGTGTGTGTGTGTGAGAGAGAGAGAGAGAGAGAGAATAGGTTTTGACATAAAATTGTTTGTCAACTATGATTGTTTTGTACTGGACACATTTTATTTTATTTTGGTTATTATTAACCATTTGGTGACACTTAACTATTTCATGTTCAATCACTTCAGAAGGTTACAATTTTCAAAAATTGTATCATAAGATTTCATAAAAAATCAGTTGATGATTCTGAAAAGAGTTTTGAAATTCTATTGAATATTTTTTATTTTAGCATCCTTAGAGTAAAATTTGGTTTCAAGTTCTTAGGAACTATTTGCCAAAGGATAATGTATATTTCCCTCAACCAATGAGGCCTGTGTCAAGTGTTTAGATAAGAAATGTCTTGAATATAAGATGCAATGGATGAGGATAATTTTGCAAACTACTTGAATATTTCATTGTAATTTTACTGCTATTTCTGTATTTGTCTTTTTAAAGATAACAACATTTTAGACCTTGTACTTAACCTTGATTTTCTGATGACTTTCATAAAAATTAAAATTATATTTGCTGATAAAAAAACACACGTTTCTCAGTTATGTATACATGTATATGTGTGTATGTGTGTTTGTGTATGGGTGAGTGCCTTTATCCACAAACACGGATATAATACTTCACGTTGATTTCATTAATAACTATGAATAAAAGCTTCTACCTTTACAGAAGTATTGTTTTATCCTTGTTACAAATAATATCTGCCATTGTTACTTTTTTATTTACAGAATATTTTTTAATAAGCACCCATCACTTCTCAAAATAGTTGTTATTTAAATACATTTTAATTTTTTTTTCTCTGATTTAGGATTTATACCTTAGTTTTAGAAAATTCTTTCATTTTGGAATTCTTTGAGAAAACTGAGAGGTAATATAGATAAAAACAATGTGTTTGTTTTAATCTGACTCTAGAGAAAGAATAAAAGAAAGACTTGTTCGTGTTACTCTAATGTGCTTATAGAGTGGCAGATGATGGCGTAATTAAGGGTATTTAGTGACTGGCAACACCTATGATCAGGTGAGTCACTTAAACATTTGGAAATAAGCAGGATTTGCAAATAAATACTAAGTGAATGACTAAAAAGTAATCAGTAAGGTAACAATTTAAAAGAAAAAGAACTAAATGATAGAGCTGGACCACTGAACTCTAAAGTTGTAAAGTTGTTAAGAGAAAGAAATCATACTAAGGCTGGCCATTCTAATTGCAGTCCATGATCAGGAACTTGGGTAGGTTATGGTCACAGATGTCAGTTAGCTCTCTGCTAAAACTGTGATTGACCTCTAATAAATGTAGCAGCATCAGCAGCAGCAGCTTATAACAAAGATTTCCTTCTGTCCTGCCACTGTTTCTATACTGCCATGCCCGTATTATTGTTGCTGTTTGTTAATTCCATTTTAATATCACAGGACAAAATAAAATTTAGATTAATATCACTGTTGTAATTAGTGCCTCAAGCAGCATGAAAAATATCTGTGTTTCTGATTTACCTTTTTTTAAGGAGTAAACATATTCTTGTATTTATATCCTCTGAAAGGAAATGGTAAGTACTCTGTCCTTTCCAGGAGTTGGTTATTATGTTTCTTCACGACTACTTTTATTGGTAAACTATACCTTACTATGTCAGTTCCGGGTAGAGATAGAAAAGTAGTTTCGTTCTCTTAGACTGGTTGCACATCTCTAAGGATAGAGAGTCCAATCTGTTCTGCCTATTTACTTTTAATGAGGGAAAGTGATTCCTGTCTTTCCACAGACTTTAGTGCGAAGTGAATACAGACTTGAACAGAACTTGAACTCACTTCACCTATCTTATTGTCTCTACTCTTACACTGTTTTTACTTCCAATTATGTACTCTAAGTTTGAATAAATTGGCAAATAAATCTATTGATAAACATATTACTAAGTGATTTCAAACTGCACCCTTAACTCTTTGGAACCCAACAAAAGTAAAAATCTAAATATAAGAAAAAATAAACATATTTAAAAGTAAACATCTAAAAATAATCATTTAGTATCAAATGAAGAAAGGAATCTAGAATAACTATAAGAATACATATAATTCCCAAATCATTTGATAGATAGATAGATAGATTAACTGTCTGATTTATAAACAAATATAAATACACATGCTGAGACATGTAATTCAAGTCTCAAAATGATTAGACTAATTAAATGTACCTATACACATAAATCTTGTAAATGTGTGCATAGCTGAAAGTTATTAATGAGTATCAGAAAGAAAAGTGGAGATGAAGTCTACTACCTCTGTCCCATAATAGTTGCTACATCTTAACATAATTTTAATACAATAAATGTTATGACTATTATTGGATGGAGGTAGTATTTCATAAATGAGTTTTTTTGTCTTACTAAAGTCACATATCTAGCTACTGCTTTTTGATTATTTGTACCTCAGAGAATACTGTTATAATGGGCTCATTGTATGGAATCGAAAGTGGATATTGATCATTTCTAATCATATAGCAGAATATTTGGACAATTTTTAAAAATCTGTCTTTGTTAGTTCTGGTGATACTCTGCTCTTTTTTTTACTGATGTTCTTACTTAAATATTAATACTAATTTATATTCCATGATGACTTTATAAGTAGATTTTTATATACTACAGTAAATATTTTCCTACTTTTCCTGTATTCTATAGCTGTGCATATTGATAAAGAAAAAACATTATCAAAGTAATTTACTTGTTAACATGTTCATACGTAAATTCATATGTGTATAAAACTCTGTGTGTAAATGAAAATGAAAATTATTGACAGAGAACTATACATATTAACCAACACCTCCACTCAGACAGGATTTGACATAAGGTTAATTTTTAAGTGGAGTTTAACAGGTTTGAATTCAGAGTTTTCCTTCTCCTAGACTAGTTGCCTCACCAAGGCTGAAGAACCCAGTCTGCCCTACTATTTACCCATAGCTGGAGGGAGAATAATCGGATTCATACCGTTCCCAAGGGTATTAGTGCTATGTGAAATGCAAACAGTCTCATCCAGGAGCTGGACTTGTGTCGCCATGTCCATTTCCTTTGTCAAGAACCATTACACCACAGGCAGAGAACTATAGCTTCAAGTTACAATTCTTAATACAAATGATTTACTCTTATGGGGGATCAAATATGAATAAGAAACATTTTAAAGTGATCAATTTGAGCAATAGATGGGACTCTTACTATTACTCTTGGTCAGAGTATTCCTGGGAGTATTAACAATAAAGATGTACTCCACACTCTCCTGATCTCCATAACAGGAGCTTCACTAATACATGCAGTTTAGTGTAATTCCTAGGAAGCAGTGTCTCATCAACCAAAAACGAAATCGACACACGACTAGCAAAGGCATGGACAGCTATTGATAGGCTATCGGTCATATGGAAGTCAGACCTGACCGATAAAATGAAACAAAGTTTCTTCCAAGCAGCGGTCATGTCGATACTGCTATATGGATGCACTATATGGACGCTGACTAAACAGATGGAAAAAAAACCTTGACGGGAACTACACAAGAATGCTGCAAGCAATATTGAACAAGTTCTGGAGGCAACACCTCAGAAAGCATCAGCTGTACGGCCACCTACCTCCCATCATGAAAACTATCAAAGTTAGACAAACCAGACAAGTAGGACACTGCTGGAAAAGCAGGTACAAGCTCATAAGTGATGTTCTCCTATAGACCCCCTCACATGGCCGAGCAAAAGCAGGGTGACCAGCTTGAACCTACATATAGCAGCTCTGTGAGGATACGGGATGTAGCCTTAAGGACCTGCCAGAAGCAATGAATGATAGGGAAGAGTGGTGAGAGAGGGTCAGGGATATCTGTGCTGGCGGCATGACAAGATGATGATGATGATGAGTGTAATTCCAAAAACACCCCTTTTTTGTGGGGGCTCAAATCACTCTACAGAGAATACAGGCAACATTCTTGGTCCCTTTGATAGGGAAAGGAAATATTTTGATGACCAAATAATGATGCAATAAATTTATAAGTATAACAAAATTTTATCAAAGGATATTTGGAATCATTAATATCAAAAGAATAAAACTTTTTGCAAGAAATAATCTCAAAAATTAGATGAAATTAACAAAAAACTGTTCTATATTATGGTAATATTTAAAGGGATCTTTTTATAATCTATTTTCCTCACCAGCAACAAAGCCAAACAAGAATCAAATGTGTTAAGATATAAAAATTGAAGCTGTATTTACCAAGACAGAAATAATCATGTTAAATTACCTCTTAATTTCCGTTTTTGATATGATATAAAGCTGTACCTTTGAATTTCTTTTAATGTCCTGTACATCCTCAAATCTTAGTGTTGTGATGAGTTGGTAGTTTAGGAAACAAGAAAAAGTTGCATGGAGCCAAAAGTCTGGTAGGTATGGAGAGTGCTCTATTTACACAATCCTGTGTTTAGACAAAACATTTTGTCTGAAAATATTTAGACTAACTTCAAATTTTTTAAACATTGGCATTGACTCATCTAGAGTACAATCTAGCTGTCAAGACACCATCACATTGCTATATGGATGCACTATATGGACGCTGACTAAACGGAAGGAGAAAAAGCTTGACGGCAACTACACAAGAATGCTGCAAGCAATATTGAACAATTGAACAAGTCCTGGAGGCAACACCCCACAAAGCAGCAGCTATATGGCCACCTACTACCCATCACGAAAACTATCAAAATTAGACAAACCAGACATATGGAATGCTGCTGGGGAAGTAGGATCAAGCTCATAAGTGAAGTACTCCTGCAGACCTCTTCACATGGACAAGCAAAGGCAAGGTGACCAGCTCAAACCTACATACAGCAGCTCTGCATAGATACAGGGTGTAGCCCTGAAGACCTGCTGGAAGTGATGAATGATAGGGAGGGGTCAAGGATATCTGCGCTGATGGCATAACAATATGATGAAGATGAAGAATACTGTAGGATGATTGAAGCATAGTGGTCTTCCAAGATAGAATAATCTGCTTGTGATGAAAATCAGCATTTTTGTTTTACTTCAGATTAACACTTGAACACTGACCAAAAGTTTTGGAGGAACATTTCAACTATATCCAAAATTGATATGCTTAGATAAATATCTATGTGTGTGTATGTGTGTGTGTGTGTGTGTGTGTGTGTGTGTGTGTGTGTGTGAGTCCGTGTGTGTCTGTGTGTATCTGTGTGTATGTGGCTGTAATTGTAATGATAAAACTTGAATTCAAGTTGAAGTCCTTCTGAAAAATATGTACAATTTTTCATAAGTACTTTTGTATTTTATATTTAGTTTAGTTTGTATTTACTTTTTATAGTACATGCCAGTTTGTGAATTCCACCCAACTGCTGATGAGTGATACATCATTAGCTTAAACAGAGGTGGACTCTAAAATCATATTTCAAGAAAAAAAAAACAGAGGTGCTTTGACCAATGGAAAACTCAATGTAATTAGAAAATTAATATTTCATTTATTGATCATTTCTGTCTCTATTCTTTATTCAGTGTTGAAAAGATAGATTTGCAGTGAATCTGACAGAAATATGACAGAAAGTTGAATAAATCAAACACTTAACTCAAATTTAGATGTGTGATATCTTGTTTGGCTTTATTTCATCTTCATGAACTTCTTTTCATGAAGATGAAATAAAGCCAAACAAAATATCACACACCAATGCCTATAACTGCTATGCTATGTGTCCTGGTTTCCTAAGCTTCGAAAGAGACAATCATCGAGTGGTTGCAGGTTCAATCCTGACTACAGGCAAGTAACAATACTGGAATACTTAACACTTGTACCTGGTTATGGCAAACGGAATCAGAACAGGTGACCCCCGTGAATTCAATAAAGGATGTAGTTCGAAGTTCTGTGTAGGTTCCCAAGTTCGACAAACACCTGAAGATGGCCGGAGGACATATCAGCCGAAACGTTGTGGAAATAACAATAAAGATGAAGATAATAGTCCAAAAACTCTTAATGATAAAAATCCAAATTTGAGTTAAGTGTTTGATTTATTCAACTTTCCTCATATTTCTATCACTTTATTCAACCTTTATACTTTTTAAACACACCTTGTACTTCTTTAAACATTAAAGCATAATTTTGATCTCACTTATGGTTATGCAACCTGGTTTTATCTTAATATTTTTGTCAAGAGTCTGAGAAAATATGATCGTTTAATTATTTAGTGAATCCTCTCCTCCAGGGACAGGATTTGACACAAACTCAATTTGTAAGCAGAGTTCAATTGGTTTTAATTCAGAGATTTCTTTCTCCAAGATTAGTTGACATACACTGGCTAAAGTACTCTGTCGACCTTACTATTCACACATAGGAGGGCAGAGATCAGATGGATTTATACCTTTCTCAAGGGCATTAGCATGAAGTGAAAGGCAAACAGCCTGGTCCAGAATTTGAAATCGTGTTGCTAATTCCATTTCTCTGACAATAAAAAAAAGATATAAAGTACCTTTTAAGATATATAAAATTATATATATATAACTTTTAGGAAAGGATGATTATGTATTTATAATGGACGTTCATTAGAAAAATATGTGGCAAGTAAATATATATATCTCTCTTTGTGCAAAAAAAAAAAAAAAAATTTGAGCATTTTATTGTAGATTATTTACTGCCAAATCTATTTTTATAGATATAAACAGTTCTATTTCAAACAATTCAGTTTAGCATAAGTTTGCAGTTTAAGTATCAAAACAGTTTTATTTCAAACAATTCAGTTAAGGAAAAGCACATGGCTAAGTTCTATTTGAGCCATAGATAGGACCCTATCAGGTACTACCATGTTGGGCCTGAGTAGATCTGGGAGTGACGGCAATAAAGGGGTAAATTGCATTCCCAAAGGTCCAGTAATACTGGAGCTTCACCATCAGATTGTTTAGTGTCATTTCCATGATACAGAGATGCAGTCTGTACATTCTGCAGCCCCAACCAACTGGGACAATGGAATTGAAGTTTACTAGTTTGCATTTATAGATCCTTTTATAAGTTTATAAATGTGTGATATCAAAATCTGTAGAAAAATATCTCAAGGTTTGTGAAAATTAGACTAGAGGAAATAGAGTAGATCTAATAAGATCAGCAGCATCAGCATCATCAAGGCATTCTAACAGTACAGGTTCCTTTGAGTCTCTTTTGCTATCCATACCAAAGGACCATTACTCTTTATAAGTCAACCAGTGTTTGCACAGAGCTGGTTTTGCTGGTTGGCCAACACTGATGTGCCGATGTATTGTAGTCCATTAGAGAACATTACTAATGACATCTCAAACAAGGTAGATATACAGAAACTATTTAAAGAAATCTACAGATATATCTTATATTAAAAGTAAAGGAATACTTTATTTCAAATCTGATCTCCTGAGTTTAACTCAAAGCCCAGGAAGTAATCAAAAGCAAATAAAATAAATCCTCATGCAAAACCCCCCCAAAAAAAACTGTAAATCATTCAATGAATATTACTTTTTATTTTATATGTTTTGATACTGATTGTAAAAAATAGTTCTTCAATCAGAAATTGTGGCATGTTTTATTTGTGATGACTTTAGTCTCATAAACAGTTTTGTTATTAAAATTGTTAACCATTTTTCAATATCAGTAACAATATTAGAGCATCTTATAAAATATTGTATGTTATATTTTTGCATAAATATAAATCAATTTGTTGGACACCTTAGTTGAGGGTGACCCAAAGGCTCCCTTTTCAATAGTAGCTACTACACTAAGGTGTAAAAGAAGGCGCTACTCCATTCCCTGGATTGCTCCACTTTACCTTTGATATGTATCTTATAATGCTGAGTGCTAAGCAAGGCCACACCAAGTACCATTTTTTGCATCTTTGGTATGACTCAACCTGGGATTGAACCCTGATCTCCTGGACCATGGGCAAACACTCAACTCATTAGGCCAATGGCCCGTATATAAATACTTGTATTTCATACAAAGTTATTTGTATTTCATTGCACTAATATTCATGTGAAAGATATGGATTCATCTCTTATTTCCTTGCTATGTATGAAATAGCTAATAGGCTTTACTATCTTACTTTGGTGAGTAACCAGGTTTAGAGAATGGCAACTGTAAATTCAATATTAAGAGCCTTTAAGGAATCCTGATCTTCAACCACATTCTGGAAACTCCTGTCTCTAGTGCCAAGTTTTATTAACTTTTACTTTTTCTGTTGGGTGATATCGATGTTGTGCAGAAAAGATACTCACTGTGTTCAATTTAGTCCAGGTCTGCATGCAGATCCAAGCACAGAACCATGATTCAATGAGACTAACAAAAGCCACCACCATATTTTAACATGACATTTTCTAAATTGAATTCATTTATGATTTCATATGATTGTTCTGTGACAGCATTCTTAACTCAAATTATTTTTAAACAAAATGGATCAATAATGTTAGAATAACAATACACAAAATAAACACACAATAAAACCTCCACAAGAAAAAGTCCAGAAAGGAACAAAAAAGTCCAGAAAGGAAAGAAAAAGTTATTTTTAAACAAAATGGATCACACAATAAAACCTCCACAAGAAAAAGTCCAGAAAGGAACAAAAAAGTCCAGAAAGGAACAAAAAAGTCCAGAAAGGAAAGAAAAAATTATTTTTAAACAAAATGGATCAATAATGTTAGAATAACAATACACAAAATAAACACACAATAAAACCTCCACAAGAAAAAGTCCAGAAAGGAACAAAAAAGTCCAGAAAGGAAAGAAAAAGTTCAGAAAGGAACAAGTCACTATAGCCCAATTGCCCATTGGTCACATAAGTCTTATGCAATCCTTTCTACTCAAACAAGAATAACTACCAAAGTTTATAGAATGTCAAGTACCTCATATTGTTTAACATTTTCTCAAAGAGTGTGAATATTTAGTTCTCATTAAACAACGTTTTTTTTTCAATGCAAACAATATTTAGAACCTATACAAAGATGTTGTCATGGATGACATTTTGTCCTTTTTGAAAGAAATAAAACAATACCAAAAATTTTTATTGTAAACATGATCAATACCATACAAAGTAATTATGAAAAAACTATCTCAGAGGATTTTGACATATCATTAAAGGAAAATATCAAAAAATCAATAAACAAATCCTTAAACAATGATATTAGTTGTCTAAATTTCTGTGATGAAGCTTGATGATTTTTATCAGTAAGAGTTTTTGGACTATTGGCTTCATCTTTATTGTTTTTGTCACATTTCGGCTACTGTATCCTCCGGCCTTTCTCAAGTGTCGCCTGTTTATCTGGGCATAGAGATGATTCAACCTGGGAAATCATTTTTTTTAAAGTCAAACTCTAAAAATGATTTCCCAGGAAGGCTAGAGGATACAGCGACCGAAATGTTCTGACAAATACAATAAAGATGAAGACAATAGTCTGAAAACTCTTACAGATAAAAATCTTAAACAGTGACTTGAAAATATAAATGTAAACATACACTGTATGCAATTCCCTAACCTCTGAAAAATTAATATTTCTAGATCAATGTGTCAAACACCAATGATTTGTTCTAGGTAATAATAATAGGTAAAGTGAATTATTTAGTTTTACTGTGATTCACTTAATGTTTTATGGTCATTTATATCTTTTCCATGTGGTGGTGGGAGGAGTAAAGGGCAAAAAAGTTTTCAATTACTGGTGTAATTAAATCGCCCTTTAAAATGATTCATGTTATCTTTAGTTGGTGAAATGCAGACTTTGCGTAGAGGGGTTTTAGTAGCCCATGAAAAGATAGAATCTTTCAATAAAACTGTTCTTTTCAAACTTAAAATTTCTTGAGCATTGTTTTGAGCACTTAGATATGTTTTACAACAAATACATAGAGGGGATTCCTTTTATTTTAATTTTTATATTTTTTTATTAGCTAGAGTTGGGGTGTATAAAGAAAACATTCTTTCCTGTTGCTATTGTAATTTTCATCAATTGATTAGATCGATGCTGATATTATTTAACTTTGGTTAATTTGGAAAAAATTGAATTTGTATAAAGGGGAAGTTTTTTTTTGTGGGGGGATGGAAGAGTAAGAAAGAAAACCCCTCAAAAATCAGACACTCTTGTCAGGTGAGATCTGTGTACTGGACAGGACAACAAGAGCTGTGTAAATGAATAATTACAAACAATCCATATGTTAAAAAAGTGCTAATGTCCTCACAGATCACAAAAATAGACAGAGCCACATATTTGACTGGTTGTTTGCAACAACTAATCGGAAGCAAGGATGAGCAGTCTATTATAATAAAATCAGAGATTAAAAATGTAAGATAGTTACTGTAAATTGTGGCATTTAAGTTGACTTTTTAAGCATGAAAATATCTTTTTGAAACTAGAAGTCAACTTATACAGTAGAGCTCAAATCTAAATCTCTACTACTGATTGACCACACTGTGGTAAAGATATGGATTTTAGCTCAGCCTTATAAGTTGACCCTTAGATTTTTAGAGATTTTTTCAGGCATAAAAGATCAATTTATAAGCCCCAGTTTATTGCAAATAAATTTTAAAGAATTATATATTACATGTTCTATATATGAAAACTAAATACTTCATGAATTGATTGTTAATTTTAATTGAATGATTGGGATTAAGATGTTAACATACTGTATCGATTCATCTTCTAAACTGAATTGGTATGATAGTTTTTTACCAAAAAGAAGATATTAAATGAACATGGTATAATTTATCTTTTCTGAGTCTTTTACACCATCTTATCTACCATTCACTTATTTTTTTCATAGATACAATTAAGAATATTCACCAACATTTCTTTTCAATTAAAATAATTCCCATTCAGAACTTTCTTTCCTCCCTATTTTTCAAATATCATTCTATTAACTCTTTTGGAGTCAACGAGATGAAGCAAATATGATTTAATATTTCATATGAAAGAACAGAAAACATTAAAATCAGTAAAACCTGTATTTCTTAAATTATACTGATAGATTTATATGGATTTTAGATGAGCATTCCCTTACTGTACAACAAGATAATTTCATTGATATCCATCAATCTCTCTCTCTCTCTCTCTCTCTCTCTCTCTCTCTCTCTATATATATATATATATATATATATATATATATATATATATATATATATATATGTATATATATGTATATATATATATATATGGAAATAAGAAAAGTTTGCATAAAAGTGTGCTTGATGCTATTGTAACTGAGCAGGTATAAAACCTAAAAAGATATTATGATTATGAACACTAAAAGTCCCTAAATGTATCATCTCTCTGGACAGGTCTGGAATCCTTGAAAGATATTAATCTAATCAGTCAATCTGCCTTGACATTCCTTCTTTACTCAGTATCAAATTTTCAAATAAAAATATTCTTTCGTTTCTGAGTTTTCTAAAAATTTGTATTTTTTTAAATGATTGTAGTAATCTAGATATCCTATTTTCTTTTTATTTAGTCATTTAGTTTTTTCTGGTACTCAGCAAAAACAAGAATATTGAAGAGTTTTTAGCACAGAAAATTTGCAATGTAAACTGAAAAATATCTTTTATTCTATTTTCTAAGGATTTTAATATCTATCTTATATAAAACTATGATGGTATTTCAATTTACACATCTCAACTCATCCAGTCTGTTTTTCATTCAGCTACACAACTTGCTCTCACATTCACTCACCTTCAAATTAATCAGATTCATTCATCTTCCTCTCTTCCATTTGTCCAACTCCTGAGTCATCTATCAGGTTGGTTAGCCATGCTTGTTGGCTTAGCAACCATGTCTGTTACAGAGTGCCCTCTACAGTAATCACTCCTATTACTTTGCCCCCTTTGAGTTTACTACCAAAGAAAATATCTCTTCTAGGGTCATCAAAGGCATTTTTCTATCATCTGTCTTAATCTCTGCCGGCATTTTTGACAAAATGATGAGTGTAAAATTCATCTGAAATGTGTTTTTCTTAATTCCTTAATAAGTCACCAGATGAGGAACTTGTTAAACATTTAATTTAAAAAGTATTAAATAAAATAACTCAGATTCAAACTTTTTTTGCTACTATTACATTATCTCCTAGTGTAACCTTGAAGCAGCCTTGAAAATTATTTCCTACTTTTACTCACTCTTTACTTCTACTCCTCTTACCCTTCCTCCTTGTCAATGTCTGCAGTTCAGTTTACTTATCTCCCTTTTTCCCCTGATTGGCTCAGCATTCAATACTTTCACTTTCTCTCTGACAGTGCAGCTTTCTTTTTCTTTGCAACTTGTTCATTGCTTTTCAATCTTCTTTTTTTTTTAACTCTCACTTACTTTTACTTTCCTGTGGAATTTATTTTGTCTTTTTTTTGCCTTTTCTTATTTTATAGAGACTTTGGTTTAATGACAAATACATAGTTGTTTATAACTCCCTTGTATACTTCCATTTGTCTTTCTATCTTCCTTCATTTCTTTAGATGTCTTGCGTACTTTACTTCCTTTGCCCTTGAACTGTCTAAAATATATTTGGGATATATGGATTAAGTACACCGTCTATACATAGATATAGAGATACAAATATACATGCATGTAAGGTGCAAGCAAGCATTTTCTTTAAAATCATAATATAAATCCCACTTTTCATATTCATCATCATATGTATGAATTTAAAAAAAACATTGATAATGAAACGATTTTTGAATGTTTTTTCTGTTTACTACAATATAATAAGAATATATATATACATATATATATATATATATATATATATATATATATATATATATATATATATATATATAAAATAAAAACATGGAATCCCAAACAATATAATTGCTACTAAAACATTTGGTAACAATTATATTGTTTGTTTTAAAAGATTTTTTTTAAGAATTAGTTATAATAACAGGAGATGGAATTAGTAATCTGAGTTTAAACCTTGGATTTGGCTGTTTCCATTCACACTAATGCCCTAAGGAAAGGCATACATCCATCTCTCTTAGCCTCTACCTATGAGTAAATAGAAGAACTGACTAGGTTATACTAGTCTTGGTTAGGTAACCAATCAAGGAGAATGAAAACTCTGAATTCAAACCAGCTGTACTCAGCCTATAATTGACCTTGAGTAGCATCCAGTTCATAACAGAGGGTTTGGATAATCCTTAAATTGAAATTAACTCTTTCAACAGATATTGAACATTGTTGCAGTAAAGGTTACTGACATACAGCATAAATTATTATTTCATATATATATATATATATATATATATATATATATATATATATATATATATATATATATGTTTTGTCTGAATGTTAGAAAACTAACAAATTCAATTTTTAAGAACAATGAACAAATTATAAGTGGATTTTGAGACTAATTAAATCAAAAATTTAATTTCAAAATCAAAACTATTTTACAACTAATTAGAATTAAAATCAAAAATTTGCTCAATAAATTACCCAGTAAAATAATTTAATAATCAATTTAAAATCAATACACAGCTTGTTATGCAATTTTCTTCATTGTTTTTTAACAACAGTTTTCTTTGATTTTTGATAGGATTGTTATTTATAAATTGCATAGTTAAGACTCATTGAATGACAAAAATAATTTTAACTGTGTTTTGGAATGATTAAGGAAATGTTTTTATTCACATTTATTCTGATTAATATATTTCATTTCTATTTTGTGGTACTGATTTTCTTTCTAGTAGAGCAAATCAAAAACTGTTTTGATAACTTTTTTATGCCAAATCTAATGAATTATTCTCTTTACTTCTTTGCTTGCTTATTACCTATGGAACCCTTCGTTAATCAGCCAATGAAACTTATGATGTAAACTTTAAAGGAATGTTTTAATGATTGAGATTTGTAATATCATGAAGATTTTTAAAAGGTTGTTTAAACTTATTTTTATGCTAGATTGTTGCCTCAACTTACAATACTTGATGAGCCACACATTTTAAATTGATATGTTTGTATTTATTTGCAATAATTTCTCTTAACTTTCTTTAAGAACTGCAATTTCAAAGTGTTAGTTCAATAAGCCCTCTTAAAAACTTGAATGCTTGTAAAGAAAATATTCATATAATTTGGAGAAAAGATTTTTTTTTAAATAAAATATGCTTGAAGAGCTGCTCTTGACAAAATGGTTATCATAGTAGTAAATGGAATCACCAATTCAAGTTCAAATCCTAGACAAGGCTGTTTGTATTTCATATAGCTCGAATACCACTGGGAAAAGTGTGAATGCAATGATTCTTTTCCAAATATTGATACATTGAAGACTTGGTATGGTAACCAGGCTAGATGAAGGAAAACTCAAACCAGGTGTGGGATGAGCTCTGCCAGGCTATTCCTTCCTTTAATTTACGATATAAGTAGTGCCCCATGACTAAGCAGTGTTACAGAGATCAGTGAAAAAATATTTTCACTAATAAATAACAAGTTAATATCTTTTTTATATTGCACTACTTTGTCTCAGAAAAAAATGAATGCGTTTTTTAACATATATATATATATATATATATATGTGTGTGTGTGTGTGTGTGTGTAGTTGGGCAGCAGTCTTTCATTTAAGCATGTTTGATCAAATAATAAAAACTCATTTTGTTTATATAATCTCATTAAGATCCTTTCAAGGTTCTTGATAAGAGTTTTGGTTTCAGGTAGATGAATTTACCAAAATTGTCCCAAGCATTTTCAGACCTTTCATAGGCCATCATCAAGGGGTTGCTTGCATGTGTTAAGAGTGTTTTTTGAAGAGTGTTTTTAAAGAATTTTTTTGTTTTTTTTTATAACATTACAAAATTACATAAATGCAGAGTTTGATAAATCTGAGATGCTGATGATAATATTCTACTTCCCTTGATAGTATTCTGTTTTCTAAATTCATTCAATGTCATAGGATTAGGTTCTTACATTTAATAAAGCAGTAGTTCCCAAAACACAGGTGAAAAAACTATACAAAGTGAAAATGAAATTAACAAGAAATGAAAACTTTTTTTTATATCTTTTATTTATGTTCACTTCTTTTTTACTGCATGATTATTCTATAGTCAAGTGATGACAGGTAACTTAATTGGTATTAGCAGCTGTGAATTGTATTCATGTTATGGTTTCTATATCCAGTGATTGTGAACTTAAAATCATTAATCTATTTTAAGTCGGCTATTATTTCTGATTATTTATGTCAAACCACTCCTTGGTTGAGTGTAAGTTTCTGTCAATGATTTTTTTTAAATCACCAGTTTTATATGACTTGATACTGATTGGGGAGCATATTGAATATTAACTTATGTGTTGTTTAGTGTAGCTAATTGATAATCATCACAACTTCATATAACATTGATATTAATGATATAATCCTGTATAGACTGATAGAAACATTAAAAAAAGTCATCCAAAAAATTTGATGTGCTGTATCAGAGGCACACATGGCATAACGGTTATAGTCAAATGAAGTGAACTTGACTGCCTGAGTTAAAATCCTGAATTAGGCTGTTTTCATTTCACATATCTTTAATACCCAGGAGAATGGTATAAATCCAACTATTCTCCTTCCAGTTATGTGTAAATCGTAGTACTAGCTGGGCTTTCTAACCTTGATATGGCAACCAATCAATGAGAAGGAAAGACACTGAATTTAAACCATATCTGTAAAGGGGCAGTTTTGCCAGTCTATTTCTGTTCAATACACGCAACAAAGGAAAATGCTCTCATGGCCAAACAGGTTATGGGATAAGTCTTCATCAGTTAGAATGTATATGGACGCTTGTTAAGTATTTGTCTATCCTATATAAATGGCAAAATGGTTTGAGGCAAAACTTGTAAATTTTGCATGCTCACACAAATAAAAATGTTCTTTTTCATTGGATAAAGCAAGCTCTCATCAATATCAAGTTTCTAGCAATAAACTAGACACAAGAGAAAATCATGTAACTCTAAGATATAACTAATACAGCGAATTTGTATTTTCAAATATCAAAAGAAAAGCAAGTAATCAATTATCTTACAAAAATAAGTATTTGTATTTATTCATGAATTATAAAGTGTATCCTTTAAGTTGGAGATGTACAATAATTCTATAGCATTATAATTTACTTAGGTCTGACAATTTAAAATGATTAAATCAATAAAACTCATGAGTGTCATTCACTTAGGTATTTAAAATTATTTCTAAACAAAACTGCGCAAATTTTTTTACTGGACAATATGAATTTAATAGGAGGATATAAAATATCTTCTCTGATTGGTGGTTTTATCTTTTATTGCAACAATTACAAATTTACTAATCAGTATAAATTTTTAATTGAAAACAACAGTTTTAAAACCATCTGCAATCCAAATCCAGGCCTTAAGTTATTAGCTAGTAATATATATATATATATATATATATATATATATATATATATATATATATATATATACAATAATAGATAAATATGTATTAGTTTTTATATATATAAAATAGCATGGATGCTTATCTGCAACCATTAGTTTCATGCCATCTTTACACAGCAATCATCAGGTAGAAAAAGCTTTTCTACCTAATGATAGCTGTGTAACAACAGTATAAAACCAGTGGTCCCAGATAAGCATCCATGCCATTAAATATGTAAAAACTAATATGTATCTATTTATTATTATATAATAGGTCTATCACAGATATTGAGAGCGCTCACTAAATTATACCACATTTGGTATACCACTAACCCACTAAATGAGATAGTAATAACCATAAACTGTTGTAATATATATATATATATATATATATATATATATATATATATTCGAGATACTGTTATCTCTTGTTCCTGACGGTTTTTTTTTGTTTTTTTGTGTGTTTTTCTGGTAACATGAATGCTGGTAGATATTAGATTAGTAAATATATATATATATTTGTTTTCAATGATATGAATATCAGAGTTTTTATTTCTTAATTGCTGTTATATACAGTATTTTACAATTATAACCGAATACAATCATTAGAAAACATACATGAAAATGGATCATCTATGGGTTAAAAGTACTAGTAAAATCCAATGCTGGTATTTGCAAATCCAGGACTTATGTCCTCAAAATTTCATGAGACCAAAGAGCAATTGTTTCCAAGATATTAGTGTCCTGTGAGGTGTACCTATGTACAGCCATTGTGTATGCAAAGTAAAAATGAAATCTTTTTCATAATTTTGATTTATATTCACTATTTTAGTGTGGGATCTTTCGTTTTGACAGATAACTTAATTGGTGTTGACAGCTGTAAATTATATTCATAGTATGGTTTCTATATCCAATGATCATGAACTTAAAATGAAGCATGAATTACTTATTCATGTATTTGGGATTTCTATGAGTAAAGAGAAACTTTAAATATCTTAAAAGTCTTTATTATATTGATTAAGTTTTCCTCTTTATATTGATGTGAATTGTGATTTTCATCCCTTGCAAATATCAAATCAAAAAATTGAAAGCCAAAACAAAACCTTCAATGTGAATATTTGAGACAATGAAATTAACTTTTTGAGGAAGAATCATATGCTTTTTTCTGTTGTGGCATGATTATCTGTGTGTAAGGATTGTAAGTAACTTAATTCAAAGAATCTTTTTACAAGTTCAAAAAGTTTAATTTCTTATTTTCTTTTCACTCAACTCTAATAGATCCATCTTTCTCTTCACGTCCACCTCAACACCTCCTATCATCAACAGACCTCAAAATCCAGTTCAACTTTCTAACACCGCTATTCAATTATTCTCTTTATATATATACATATATATATATATATATATATATATATGTATTTATATATATATATATACACACACACACACACACACATACATATATATATATATTTGTATATATATATATATATATATATATATATATATATATATATATAATGAACTTCTTTGACCTATCCCATGTCATCAGACACATTTTCAACTTCATAGTATCAACAAGTCTGCACTGACTGACTTTGCGGACAGCTACAGTAATAACAAACCTATTTAGATTATTTTATAGACTAAAATGACTTTAAGAATATATTTCTTAACTTATATACTATGTGCAGCAAATATTTCTGAGGCATGCTTCAGTTTTGATACACAAAGTTAATTTAGCTCCTTTGCATTTCTCTCTCTCTCTCTCTCTCTCTCACTCTCTCTCTCTCTCTCTCTCTCTCTCTCTCCTTATGCTCTTTGGGGTCTTTGTGCTGTGATTTAGAATCAATGATATTAAAATATTTTCACTGATATCTTAAATCAGTTGTAATGACAAAATTATCTACTCTTATCATGATTCATATCTGAAATGCTCAATATTAGTCAGAATTGTCTCAAAAAGAGATGTACTTTCTTCTCTAACTTTTGTCATAAATTTTTCACCAACTATAAGTATTTTATTTATGAAGGTGCATGGCAAAATGGTTATTCCTGTTAGAAATGTTCATAGCAACCCAAGTTTAAATCCTGGACAAAGCTATTTGCATTTTATTTCCCACTAATGTCTTTGGAAAGAGCATGAATCCATCTCTTTCTGGCTTAGAACAGGCTGGGATCTTTGGCTTTGGTATGGCAACCAGTCTAAGAGAAAGAAAACTCTAAATTACACCAAGTTATAACTCCACTTAAAAACTGGCCTTACGTCACATCCTGCTCATGATGAAAGGCTTGGGTGAGTTCATACATTGATTTTATTCTTTCCACTCTTAACAACTTGCAAATTTTCAAATTATTCCCCATCTGAGAGATAACTTGCTCTCTGGCTTTATAACTATAATGAGTGGTTTAATTTTTGATTTATACTAGATCATCAACCAACGGAAATTCACATCTACATTACTATACAGCCATCTTACTACAATCAATGTCTTATTATTCAATGACAAACCTTTTCCCTTGTATCATTATCAAGACAAACAACTTCAACTTTACAAAGGAAAATAGTAATTTCAGAATTATTTTGAAGATCACTGGTTGGTTGGTTGCTTGCTTGCTTGGTCTTAAGGCCTGTTGATTAATGCCAAAGTCAGATGTTTTTTAGATATTAATTGTTTCGCTTCATTTGTCAGCACTGGCTGCAACCCCCACACTTAACACTTAAGTTGGAATAGTCACAATCTGCATTTCCAAAAATATAAATATTCTTATAAATGTGTGTGTGTATGTGTGTACAATGTCTGTGTGTGTATCTTTTGAAATTAATGGAACCAGAGATTTCCTCAGAAAAAAAAATAGTGTAAATCTAACCTGGAACTTATACAATACTAAAAGATGAATACCAACCTCAAAAATCTATGTAAAATTGGGCAGTGTGAAATATATATTAGGAGATTCTAAAAGGTCTGAGTTCAACCAAAGAGAGATTTTTTATCATTTCTACTCCTTTGAGAATTTTTCATGTCAGCTTTACCTAGAGGTCTTTCACTGGAGTTTGAGTGACAGTAAGTCTCCTCAAGTTTCAAGGATTCTTCTCAGTATTCTGGCTAATCTTCATAATGCTGTAGTTTGATTTGTCTCCACTTGTCCTCTTATTTACAAGTCTTCCTGTCCCTTTTCTTATACTCTGGGGATTGTTCTAAGTGCACCAATTACAATTGGTATCACTGTCATCTTCATGTTCCATTATTTTTTTAGTTCTCTGGCAAAGCCTGGAAATTTATCTCTCTTTGCTTTTTTAAATTTTATTCTGTGGTCTGCTGGGACAGTAAAAAAGGGATTTTTTATTATTATTACATCTTTGAGAGTTTTTTCCCATTAGCTTTATCTAATGGTTTTCGACTGGAGCTTGAGTTTCCTAAAGCTTCCAGGACTCTTCTCAGTATTCTGGCTGACCTGAATAATAATGTAATTTGAATGGTCTCCACTTGCCCTCTTATTTCCAAGTCCTACAGTCCCTTACTAATCCCTTGATGACTGCATCAAACACACCAATTTCAACTGGTTTCACTATCACTTTTATTTTTCTCTTTTGAGAGTTTTTCACACGAGTGCTACCTGATGGTTTCTCATTGAAATCTGAGTGACAGCAAGTCTCCGCATGTGTCCTAGACTCTTCTCAGTATTCTAGCCGATTTCAACAATGCTGTAATTTGGATGGTCTCCACTCCTCCTCTTAATTCCAAGTCCCCCAGTCTCTGTCCCAATACTTAGGAGATCATACCAAGTACACCAACAACAATTGGTATCACCATCACTTTCATGTTTCCCACTTTTTTCCATTCACTAGCTAGGTCTAGGTACTTATCTCTCTTTTTGCTTTGTTTCAGTTCTACCCTGTGGTCAGCCAGAACAGCAAAGTCCACTATTCAGCAGGTTCTCTTTTTTTTGTTGACTATCATTAGGTCTGATCGTCTCGCTGGGATTAGGAGATCCATTTGTATCTCAAAATCTTAGAGAAGTTTGTGCATCTCATTTTCCCAGACAAATTCCTAGTGGTGGATTTGTTTGTATGGTCAAATTAATATTTTTTGCATGAATCCCAATGAATCACTTCCCCACCCAGTCGGGTCTAGTCTACTACTCTTTTTGAGCTAATTTACTGCATTCACTCATAATGTGATTGATCGTTTCGTCTCACTACATAAGCTGTATTTACTATTTTGTTTTGTCATCTATTTTTGCTTTAACATAGTCCTTATGGAATTATTTTGAGTTGTTATTAGAAAAAATTCAGTTTCTCTCTTAAGGTTTCCTTTCTTAGCCATACCCAAGTTTTTTCGTGTGAGATTTCACTTGTTTGTTGCTTGAAATTTCTATACAATTGCTTTTCTTGCTATTTTTGTTTTCTAGTTATTGTTGTTCTGTTGATGCTTGTGCTGTTTTTGTTGTTTCTGGTCATTGTAATCAGGCTTTCTTGGCTCTTTTTTATGTTGTCTTTGAATCATCTTATCGATGTATCGATGCTATCTTCAATGCTGGCAAGTTCTTTTCCACCTTCTTTTCTTGACACATATCGTCTATCAACATAATTTCTAGAATGTAAGGTCTTATGCATTGACATGATTTTTCTTGTTCTCTAGATCACTTTCTGAAGTTCTTCTTTCGTCCGCTTTAAGAACGGTCCCAAGTATCTTACGAGGAGGACAGTCCAAGTATTCATCTCTTAGATGAGATTTCTGCTATGTAGTTTGGTTTGAGTATTTTTCTAGTTCTCTTGAGATACTGTTTTTAAAATGTTTTCTTTCATCTTTATTTATTTAATGGGGTCTGCTTCCAATAATCCTAAGTATTGTAAGTTTCCTTTTTTCCGAGCATGCTGATTTTTCTTGATTTGATAGTTCTATTCCTTCTGTCATTTGCCATTTTCTACTTTTCATTATTAGCAAGGCACATTTTTTAATGTAAGTTCCACCACTATATCCACATTGTATATCCTCACAGCCTTTATTAAGGTTTCCAATTCTTCTTCATTTTTGGCAAACAGTCTGATGTCATCCATATACATTAGGTGGTTGATTTTTCTTATGATTTATGAAGTTTGTACCCGCCTGTGCATTTCCTAAGTTTGTGATTTAGTAGCATTATCACAATTATAAATGGTAATGGTGATTGCACATCTCACTGGAAGATCCCTCTCTAGATTTTTACCTCAGCTTAACTTTTTCCTCCTGTTAGTTTCTTGAAAAACTTTATTACTTTGTCAGATATCTTTTGAGATAATCTGTTATCAAGCTTTGAGAGACCATATCATATGCTTTTTTGTAGTCACTCTCCGCCATAGTTACATTTTTCATCTCATTTTTCTCTCCTTGAAGATGTGTTGACCAATATATAGTATAACTCTTGTTCCTCTTTTTCCCTTGTGACATCCTTTCTGTTTTTGGGGAAATAGTCTGTAGCTTATAAGCGAATAGTAAATCTCCTCGATTTGTGCTGCTAGTATTTTCTTCATCATCTCTAGGCACTTTATGAGTCTGTAGTTGTTTGGAGGGGGTTGGAGGGTCTTTTTGGATCAGAGTAGTAGTCTTTCATTTGGTCATCCATTGAGCTATGTCTGTTTCATCTAATCATCTATTCAATTCAATGGAGCCTCTGTCATGGATGGAAGTAATTTTTTTTAAACCAGTAGGACTTTCTATAAGTCCTTTTAACTCTTTTTCCATGTTGTTTATTAATTCAGCTTTTCTGTTATGTTATCTTTGTTTCCATATTTTGCTCTAAAATTGGTTTGCTTCCTTGTCATCTGGTCGTGAGTATGTCTTTGTGCATTCTCCCAGTACTTACTGGTAGAATTTTGTTTTGGTGTTTTGGAATGCCCTGTTTTGTCTATTATTTGATCCTATCTCGACATCTTTTTAGTCTTCCTTCTTTCACCAGAACTTTCTGATTTATTTCCTCATATTGTATTTTTCATTTTAATTGTTGTGTTGCTTTTCTCTTTTCATCCCAACATATTCCAGCATTCTAACTCTTTCAGATCATTTTTATTTGTTGTCATAGATTTCTTAATTGTTTTTCAAGTCTAATATCTCATCCAGGTTTTGAGTTTTGGTTCGTGTTTTTTTAGGGAACACTGATCTTAGTAAAGATTAATTTTATTCCTACATAGATTAGTTCATTTAATTTTGTGATATCATTCATTGAGATATATGTTAATTGGTATATCTTTTTCAGTTTTTACCTTGACTTTTTTTCTAGTCTTTGTTCGTGAGAGATGTTAATGTAGTCCTCTCTTCAGACTTAATTCTCCTTATAATCCCTACCTTCATTTTTTTTCTTATATTAGTCTTTGTTCTGTGTGTTTTGCGAGTGTGGTATTTTAATATACTATAACTTTGCCTTTCTGCTCGATGAGAGGATTCTCATTTTTCTGCATTTCATGTCTCATTTATTGTATTAGGGTCTTGCTGTGTTGATTCCCTATTTATCTGCCTGTGTATTCCTAATATTTCAAATCAGAAAACCAACCTTTCTTTATTATCGTCCAAAATTGGTCAGCGAGTCTTTGGCTTGTTGTCTTAAATCTGGTGCATATTGAATATTTTTGAAAGTTTGAAAGAAACTTGTGAAATGATATGTATGGTCATTTTCTTCTTGGCCAGGCTGAGAACTTTACAGCCTGCTCTTGTAAAAAATGATAGTGGCACACAAAAATCATATGACTTAAAAGAAATAATGTTATTATTCCATCATGGAATCTTTCATAAATTAGGTCACCATAAAATACTATGCTTGTTAGAACCTACATACTTTCTGTACCTTCAGAGAAAAACTCAACCCATATTTTTTAATATAAAGATGTTAAATTCTATCACTAATTAACAATCAGAAGCGTTCATTATGAAAGCAAACAGAAATGTCTAAAAATAGAATAATACAAATTTGTACACCAGAACAATATTCGAAATGACTTCTATTTTATGATCAAGAGAAAAACATTCCAAACTCCCATCAAAATAATCACTCTCTTGGATTTACTGAACAAACAGCATAGACTAAGACCAAATTTTTTTACAATTTTGGGATGAAATGGTTAATCCCATTATAAGGAAATACAGCAAACCAGCCAAAAAGTAATAAAAGACTAGGTAAGACTCAGTGGAAAAGGTGATCCACAGAAAATTGTGCAAGAGATGAATATTTAACTATACTAACAAATGGTATATGCACAAGCTAGTATCTGTCATGAAAAATAAAATGCATAAAGTTCTAATATTCTAACAGATCATCCAATCCCAGCCAGAAAACCAGACTTAATATTTATTAACACGAAGAATTGAACTTGTCATCTAGTGGATTTTGTAATTCCAGTGGACAACAGAATAAAAACAAAAGAAGTCAAAAAGACAAACAAATACTTGGATCTTACCAGAGCTGATGAAAAAAGATGAAAATAAAGATGAAAAAATTGTGGTTGGTGCTCTTGGAACTAAAAGCCTAGAAAGGAGACTGGAGGAATTAGACATCAGAGGAAGAATCAGAACCATCCAGATGAAGCATTTTTAAAATCAGCTTGAATTCTTCAAAGCATCCCAGAGACTTGAGGAAACTTATTCTCACTCAGAGATCGTTGAAAACAACCAGTTTAGACTGGTTTGAAAAATATGTACACATTGATGAAACATAAAAATGATTCCATCAAGAAAAAAAACAAAACATAAATAATGTTTTTATGAAAATGCTACTAACTATTTTTTACTTATTTCATTTTTCTTTTGATAAATTGAAACTGCATTTAAGAAGAAGTGTATTAAAAAATCTGCACAAATCAAGGTGATGGGTATACTTATCCTTCAAGGTCATTTATTTGCTTACCTGGTGTGATGAATCAATGAGAGAAAAACTGGAAAGATTTGTTGTTTTTTTTTGTTATTTTTATAATATATTCAATATTCCAAATATATCTCAATTTCTGTTTCTCTAAGAATTCAGTATGATATCAGAAATCCATTCAACCATTATGAAAAATAGAAAAATGTAATTTGCAAATGGAAGTGTACATTTTGCATTTCCTCTTTGCATTCAAAAAAAGAAATATACAATTCTGTTTTTCTCAATAACAGGCATATTAAATAATATATTAAAGATTACATCTTTAGAAATCCTTAGGTGTAACCTTATTAGGTTAGTGGCTATAAAGTCTGGGATCAATCTTTACTACCTGATAGAATAGACCAGCCTTTGAAAATGAGGCCCCTACCATCACCGATAGGATGGTTTAGTTTGTTTTTTTAATGACTAAACAATTTCTTATGTTTTTTTAATGCTGATATTGGATTCATTTGTAAATGTTTATTAAAATGATTTTTTTTAAATTACACTTTATTTGACTATTATTGTTTGCACAGTTATTTGATAACAATGGTATTAAATATTCCAATCTAGTACTAATAATTTTTACACAATTATAAAGTTTAATATAACTGTTCTTAATTAATAACAATCATTCATTTTGCACATAGTAATAAGGTTTCAAGTACTCCTACATAACTCCATTAATTTGCATACAATTATATGGTTCCAAGTATCAATTTAAAATAATAATAATAATAATAATAATAATAATAATAATAATTATTACTATTATTATTATTATTATTATAGAGTCTACTGGGCTATTGGCCTTATAAGTAGAGTATTCGCCAATGATCCTGGATACCAAGGTTCAATTCCAGGGCCTGTCATACCAAAGACTCAAAAAATGGTACTTGATGCTGCCTTGCTTAGCACTCAGCACTATAAGGTGAGGATCAAGAGTAAAATGGAGCAATCCAGGGAATAGAGTAGTACCTTCCTCTACACCTTGGTATAGAAGCTATTGAAAAGGGTGCCTTTGGGTTATCCTCCACTAAGGTTGCCAACTTTACTTATAGAGACCATCCAATCCTTGCTGAGATCAGCCAGAATACTGAGAAGAGTCCTGGAGGCTTGAGAAGACTTGCAGTTAGTCAGACTCCAGTGGAAACCCATCAGTTAATGCTGGTGTGAAAAACTCTCAAATGAGTAGAATAATAATCAATAGTAAACAAATATTGACACAAATTTACTCTGTCATATGTTTTTATATATTCTTGCCCAAGACTAACAAATTTTAAACAAATCTATTTGACCTATAAGTGGGATCCTGACAGATACTACAACTCATAGTTAGAGTGAACCTGGGAGATAAAAGGGATAAAAGAGAGTACTTCATACTCCCCAGAACTCTAGAACCAAACCAAACTCATGATCTAATGCAGTTTAGTGTTGTACCAAAGACAAACCATCCACATAAGGAAAATACTGAATGAATGAAACAATTTTTTTTTAAATATGCAAATCTTTATTTTTATGCTGGTAAAGTCAAGAAATAAGTTGAAGCTATTCTGACTTAATGATTTGCCAAATGCTATGTTTAAAATTATTCCCTGTTTTTATTTCTATTTTTATAAGTGATATATAATATTAAGTATTTCTTTACAGAACATACTGATCTTAGGGATAATAGGCTTCCTTTTATTTATTGTTCAAATATCATCATCATCCTCACCATTGAGAGGTGCCAACAGTACAGATTCCCTTTACTCTCTCTTGCCATCCACCCCTAACAGTCATCAATCTTTGTAATTTCTCTAGAAGGTATCCCATGTCTACACAGAGCTGATGAATGTATGTTTATGCTGGCCAGCCAATGTTAATGCATCCATGAGTTAGAGTCTACAGGAGAATGTTGCTTATGAGTTTGTCCTTTCTTCTCCAGCAATGTTTTGCTTGTTCTTCTTGGATGGTTTGTGAGATGGTAGGTCTATACAACTGCTGTTTTATCAGGTGCTGCTTCCAGGATTTGTTCAAAACGGCATAGAGCATCTTTGTGTATTTCTCATCAAGCTTTTACTCATGAAGTTTTATTAGAGTCCAAGCAGTACCATACAGCAGTGCTGACACAGCAACATCTTGTAAGAATTCCTGTTTTATTTTATCAGAAAGGGCAGATTTCCATAAGACATATGAAATAATACTTTTCTTGAAAAATACTTGCTTTTCTCTATTAGAATAGCATTACTTGTCTGTGTTAAAAATAAAACTTCACACAACTGCTAAACTTTTCTATTCTATCATCAAGTATAAATCAAAGCTATCCTAAGTAGATGTTATAAATTTGTGTCTCTCATTTTTAGTACAGAGGACATTCTCTAAATGCAATATCTAAATTATGATACATATTTTAAAAATCCAAATAGATTTTTAGTCAGTAAATCATTGAATGTTCTTGAGTCATACTAAGATTAAAATTTACATTGTTTTTTCTTATTGAAAGTAATAAGACATAAGAACTGTAAAAGTTAGACAGTATTCTTGCAATATTATTGCAGTTATTATTCCATGAACCAATAAATAACTTAAAAATAACTATTGATAAACATACTGGATAATATTATCTGACAATGTCATTGAAGAAATATGACAGTTAAAAAATGGAAACCAATTTGTTGAAAATGACAAATTCATCCAATGTGAGGTTTTAATTTTCACAGCTTCATCATATACTACATTTTTTTTACAAAATGAGAATGAAGCAAACATATTTTTGTTGAGGGAGATGCTGAACATCATGCTGCTCAGGAACTTTTTACATTTTCAATTTGAAAATTATGATTTATTTCTGATTGTTATTTAACTATGAAATATAGCTATTGAAGGTAATATTTGTGATTTTTTTTTTTTTTACTATAGAACACAAATGAAGACTATTATAGAAGAAAAATATTGAAATCAGTCTGCTTTAAGCTAACCTATTTGACTTTTGCTTATTAATATTCTGAGAAAGGTTGTGTGAAAGACTAGCATTTGGCTATGTTGCATATCTTGCTTTTTGATGCAACTGATAAAGGACTAATGTAGTTTGATATCAGGGTTGTCATAAGAGTTGCCAGACTTAAATTGAAAACAACTTGGGTCAGCCTTTGAGACACTAATTCTTAGTTTGGAATACAGAAATTTCCTTCCCCCATACTAGGAACCAACTAAGGCTAGAAAGCAAAGTCTACCCAATCAGATGGATGCATACCTTTCTTAGAAGTAATAGGCTAAGTGAATGCAAGGCAATTTTTCTGGAATTTGAATTCAGTTTTCTGATTCTATTTTTTATTCTAATAACCATTACACTACAGATAGCTTAATATGGTATACGTTAATAGATATAGAAGGTGGGTTCAAAAAGTGCCAAAAGCAGTATTTACCCAAACAAATAAAAAATGAATGAAGCATTAATTTTCTTGAAAATAGACCTCTTGGCATTTAACACTTGTGCTACTGAGTTTCCTATTGCTCAAAGTCATTCAGAAACTTCTTCTTTGATATGGTATGAAGTTGCATAATTTTCTTTTAATGTCTTTCACCTTCTTGAATCTTATTACTGAGATGAATTTACATTTTAGAAGACAAAAAAAGTTCCAAAGAGAAATGTCTTCAGAATATGGATGGTGATGCACTTACATATTCCTGTGTTTTATCAATAACAGCTGATCAAAAAAGTATTAAAATGAGATTCATGCTTTTTTTCACATTAGCAATGAATAATCTAGAATTTCTCTAGATATTATTACTTTATTATAAACATTGCTCAGCTGTGTATATGTCTCAATCTAAATTTTAAATTTTAAATTTCAAAATTTTGAAAATTTAAATCTTCAGTCACAATACTTTTGGTGATGTCTCATAATTATGTATGCGCTTTCAGACTAAAACACACTCTCTTCTAAAAACCATCCTATCATCACATTATTTCAGCATTTTTTTCTTTGAAGTAATTATCTTCATGGTGATCATTGCATCAAGTAATGAATAATATAAACATATATAGTTCTTGAGCTATTTTTCTCAGCTGTCATTAAAGTTGATTGAAAATAGTCTTATTGAGACCAAGATTAAACATGTGATATTGTGATATAGGCTTAAAAGATTACAACTCTATCCCTCATTATTATCACTGTTGATAACCCACACTGCCACAAAACAGCATTTTTTTTTCCAACATGATTTTGCAAAAAGTAGGTGAGAAAAAAATTATGAAAACTAAGGCTTTTAATTTTTCTTAAATTTCAAAACTGTTAATATTTAATTTAAATGAAAACATGTGCCGAGATAAGGAAGTAATCTAGACTGCTGAGTCAGAGTCAATTTGAAAATTGTTTTTGATCAGCAGTTTTTGATGAAACATCCAACACCTTTATTATTCACAAAACCTCATTTCGTATGACTTTTCCCTAAACTGAAAATTCACCCAAATGGTTTGAGGATATAGAGAACTTTAAATGATACAGAATGGTATAAGTTCAAATGAGGAGTCTCAGAGATATTTTTACTTATGGAAAACTTTTTGACATCAGTGTGCCAAGGGGACCATTATGAAGAAAATTAACATTTCATTCATTTTCCATTTCTGTCTTGGTAAATACATCTTCATTTTCAATACTTTTTTAACATGCCTCATATAAGATTTGCTACTGTTTTAGCTTAAAATATTTTTAGATACACTCGCTTAAATGCCAGTTTATGAGGTCATTCTGCCTGATATCAAATCATATTCTTTATATATATAATTTATATCATAATCAATTCCAAATAGATAAATAAGGAAAAGTACTCTATAGTTAGCATTTAATAGTTATCCTCTTTGAGAAGATCCTAGCCAGTAGGTGTTATAGAATATACTTGACTGCATCTCTGCAGAAGAGTAAGACCTCCCCAATGAGTGTCCTAGATATGCCATTAAACCATCATCTTTGTAGATTTGGAGAATCTGGAGTACCCCTTCATTGCCATTCTTCCCAAGTCCTCTATGAACTGGAATGGTAGCACCTGATTGGGTCCTATCTATGGCTCAAATAGAACAAACTGTGTGTAAACAAATGACTGATGTTGAATTGTGACTGTTATATAGCAATACTCAAAACCATTTAACTGTGTCCAAAAAAGAGTACAGGCTTTTTTAAGAATATTATCTACAAAAGGTGTTTACAAATCATATATATATATATATATATATATAATACATATGTATAAACAAAATTTGGCATTATATAGCCAACAATGGTTGATATGCCATAAAACCAAACCCAACCAAACCAATTCTTTGAGAAATAATATGCTTGGAATAGGTAAGAATGCAAACTATACACTCTTATTATTAAGGTCTCAATTTGAATGGAAATTACTTACATTCTTTAAGTAGGAGCATTTTAACACTTTTGCAGTAACAAAAATAATATTTTTGCTGAATTATCATAAAATACATGGAAGAATTGGTGAAGCACCTGTGGCATAATGGTTATCTTCATTGGAAATGGACACGGCGACACGAGTTAAAATCCTAGGCGAGGCTGATTACATTTTACATAGCAATAATATGCTTGGGAAAGGTATGGATTTAATTGTTTTCCCTCCAGCAATGGGTAAATTGTAGGGCAGACTGGATTCTTTAGCCTTAGTTTGGCAGTCAGTCTAGGAGAAGGAAAACTCTGAATTCAAACCTGTTAAACTCCACTTAAAATTGACCTTATGTTGCATCCTGCCTGTGCAGAGGGTTTAGTAAATATGCACATGAAAAAATTGGATCATTGCTTAGTTATTCAAAGAATATCAGAGTGTATAATAATAGAAACATTGTGACTCAAGCACTGAAAATGGTAACATTAGTCCAAATTTATGATAACAATAATAATGAAAACTCACAAGTATAATAATAATAATAATAACGATAACGATAACGATAACAGTGATTCACATAATAAGCAAATGCAGCAAATTAACACAGAAAGAGTACAAGACTTAACACGACTGGGTGGGCAAGGCGATCCACTAGGAAATGTGCAAGAAATTTAAATTTGACCATACGAACAAATGGTTTATGCACAACCCAGCACCTGTTCTAGATAATGATACACATAAACTCCTATGGGACTTTGACATACAGACAGATTGCCTAATCTCGGCCAGAAGACCAGACCTTAAAATAATTAACAAAAAAAAGAAGATTTGCAAAATTATTGACTTTGCTGTCCCGACTGACCACAGAATAAAACTGAAAGAATATGAAAAGAAGGATAAGTACCTCGACCTTGCTAGAGAATTGAGAATACTATGGAACATGAAAGTGACAAGTGTACCAATTGTGACTGGTGCTTTTGGCACAGTAACTAAAGGATTATTAAAGTGACTGGAGGATTTGGAAGTTGGCGGGCAAGTGGAGACCATCCAAACGACAGCATTAGTGAGGATGGCCACAATACTGAGAGGATTCCTGAAGACTTAGGAGACTTGTGGTCACTTAAACTCCGGTGAAAAAGCATCAGGTTACACTGATGTGAAAAACTCTAAGAGAGTACATAATAATAACGATAATAATGATAATGATGATAATAATAATGATAATAATAATTATGATAATTCATAGGAAAATAAACAAATACTAAGGAATACTGAAATCTGAAAAATGGTGTAAATACTTTGATGCCAAATCTGGTTTACACATGATTTTTAAGTGAATAATTTGTTGGTAAAATGTTTTACATGAGACAGTTAAATGATTTCAAGTATTGTTATCCTACACTAATAGTTCTATTTGCACATAGTTTATGGTTTCAATTATCGCAAACAAATACTAATAATTTAATTTAATGTTAATCATTTATTAGATTCAATTAAATAGTTTTAAGTATAGTAAAGGATTAAACAGTTCTATTTGATCCATAGATGTCAGTATGGACCTGGAAGTAATGACCATTAAGGAAACCCCCACATTCTCCAGAGCTCCAGAACTGGGGCCTTGCCATCAGATAGTTAAATCCAGAACACCTTTTGGAAGGGGTAGGGTCTTACCCCTCTGCAGAGATGCAGTTGACATCTTCTACAGTCCCATCCAACTGAGCAACCAAAAGTAAAGATGGAACATAGAATACATATAATCACTACCTTCCCTTACCCTAGGTCTTGGGTAAAAACCTGATGAAGTATTGTTTGAAACCAAAAGTAAACCTAAAGATCAAAAAGAAATAAAAATAAGAAATTTAAAAAAATAGATAATAATAGTCATCCACAGGGAATTATATAAGAGACTAAAATTTGGCCATGCTGGCAAATGGTATATCCACAAACCAGAATCTGTCTTAGAAAATGAAATCTGTCTAAGAAAATGAAATAGATAACAATCTTTGGGATTTTGAGATACAAATGGATTATTCAATACCAGCCACAAGACTAGACTTGGTATTAATTAACAAGAAAAAAATAAATTGTCCCCAAGTGAATGTTGCCATTCCAGTAGACTATTCAATAAAAACAAAAGAAATTAAAATAAACAAGTACTAGGATCTTTTTAGGGGCAGAAAAAGCTGTGAAACATATAGGTAGTTGGGCATTTCCAAAAGACTTAGAAAAAAGTCAGGAGGAATTCGACATTGGAGGAAGAATCAAGACTATCCAGACAACAGCTTTCTTAATATCTGCTAGAATACTTAGAAGCATCCTGGAAGCATGAGGAAAGTTGCTCTCTCAGACCTCCGTGAAAAATTCACCTGGAGCAAAATAATAATTCCTTACTTCAGAAATTTAAACAAAGATTAAAGAGAAAAAACCTAAAAAAAAAACAGATAATATAACTTCCTATCTGTTTTTTTAATGTAACACTATTAAGAAATATGGTTAAAAAAGAATTCAAATCTTGAAAAGTAATTACAGAAATTAGTATTCACCAGATAATATGAAAAATTCAATAACAGATCTTGTAAAAAGGTTACTTTAATCGCATTTTCCTCCAAGAGATACAAATATAAGAGATTAGATAAAAATGTTAACTGCTTTTTGTAAGACACTTGTTAGTGAAATATCAATGAATTGTCTATAGCCACATCATTTATTGCTTGAATTAAATGTCAAATTATTAATAATTTTTTCAGCTTAAACTTCATTTTATCTTCATCAGAGAAGAAGACAGAAAGAATTTGCGAAAATTTGTTTTAATTTTGTCTTTTACATGAAGACATTCAGAATTTTGGCAATTCCTTATATAAATAAATCTGAGTCAAACATTCCCATTTGGTTCCTTTGGCTACTGAAGTCCTTAGTTTTCTGAATAGAAATTCTTAACTGATAAGACAACTTTTGTTTCTGGATTGTATATATGATTTCTTAATTGCTTATAATTGTAAAAATTTAGAAAATGGCCATATTCCCCTTAAACTTTGCTTTTTGTGCTCTTGATTAAGAAATCAACCTATTTTCTATGTAAAAGCTGGTAGAAGTCAGTAGGTTTTTGAGCTCAGAGTATAGTATCTGTACACATAGAAATCAAAATAAATTTTTTAAAAAGCATTGGATTTTTAAAAAATCAAATTCATCATATATGTAGGAAGTATAAAATTGAATACCCTTACAAAAATAACTGTTTTTAAAAGCATACATAGTTCATAGTTTTAAAATGATATTTCTACAATTACAGATACTGCACTCTGATCTTAAGCAGAAGTGTCAGAGAATAATGTTCCTATTTACCAACCCTTCTGCTCGGGCAGGATATGACACAAGGTCAATTTTTAAGTGGAGTTTGACAGATTTGAATTCAGAGTTTTCCTTCTCCTAGACTAGTTGCCTCACCAAGGATGAAGAACCCAGTCTGCCCTACTATTTACCCATAGCTGGAGGGAGAATAATTGGATTCATACCTTTCCCAAGGGTATTAGTGCTATGTGAAATGCAATCAGTCTCGTCCAGGATTTGAACTCGAGTTGCCGTGTCCATTTCCTACGACGATAACCATTACACCACGGGCACCACCATGTCAGAGAATAATGTTGATCCTTCTCAGTGCACATAGATCTATACGTAAACAGTATTGACATTTCTGATTGCAAATATTCCCACATAGATATTAAAATATATGAACACACACTACAGTGTTTCTATTTCTCGATGTCTTTAAAATCTATCTATCAATAAATCATAACAAATCATTTATAAAAGATCAAAATATTTGTTTTTCTTATATCACGCAGATAAACAGGAAGAAGTACTCGTAGTTTCATGGATTGATAAATATGAGGGCTGAAATGCATTATTCACTCATTATCTATGGTCAAATTTAAAATAAACTCTACAAAGTGGTTAAGCAAGCATCGATGAATGTTAATGGGTACATTTTTCTCCATGAAGGAATTCAGTGACACTTCTCTGTTTTCCTGTCTGAAAATTTAAACTTTTTTTATTATTCATGCATAAATTGTAACATATGCATTATATGTTGCAGAGAGTTTGCATAATTTTTACAGAGGAATTGAGATTGGCAGCAATAAGTCAGTCAAATACAGAAAATAGAATTTGATATACTCGAGCATGATGGATGAAATATGGATTTTGTTATATGACATATGACATGGATTTTCGGTTCAATCCTAGTGATCCCGAGTACTTTGACAGGCTGTCATGTTGTGATTAGTAAACAGGGGGATGACAGGGCATCATGCCAGTTGGGTCCAACAGGTGTGTAACCAGAAGGAGACCACATGATAACTACACAGCCAGATTTAGACAGAGTGCAGAGAATTGGGAGTCGACCGAGGGACAAGCAGCCGAGCAGATGTGTTAGCGTCTCTGACTATACAACTTGACCTCAGGAAGAAGATATGGGGCAAGAAGAAGTCTTCTCTTTGAGAATATGTCTCTCCATCTATCTCTCAAACTAACAACAAACAATGGATCCCTTTCAAGAATAAAATGAGATATATTTTTATAGAGAAGTGTTTCATTCGTTCATTGAATTTCGTAAATTATGTTTGATTGAGTATAAAAACAATTTTTTGTTTTTGTAGCTTATTTAATGCCAAATCTATTTCTATATATATAAAGTTCTATTTCAAACAATTTAGTTTTGTATAAGTAAAGAGTTTCAATTTAAAAAAAGTTCCATTTCAAACAATTCCCTTTAGCATAAGTATACAGTTTAGTTCTATTTGACCCACAAAGTGGACCCAGGAGTGATGGCAATGAAGGAGTTCTCCACATTCCCCAAATCTCAAGTATTACTGGAGCCTCACTATCAGATAGTTTAGTGTCATATCCAGGACACTCATTGTGGGGGTCTTACTCCTCTGCAGAGAAGCAGTCAGTGAATTCTACAACCCCAGCCAACTGGGTAAGTGAAAATATGGAAATAATGAGTAGAAATATTTCGAAGATGCAATTAAGCATTTGAAATGAGGAAAAATGATAAAATACTTACATAAAATCAAGTGATATTGAAATATGGAAAGACAGATGTTTCATAGAATTAATATTTAATTTTTTTTTTCAGTTGCTTTAGGAAAATTACAAAAAAGACTTCTGATGACCTGCAGATAGAAACATTATTCGGGGAAGACAAATATAAAGTGCTCTGCTGGGCTAGGCAGGTTTTAAATTAAAAGAATCAGTTATATCCTCACTTTAAAATAAAATTGTTGAAAAGGGCAAACAAAAATAGTTTCAGATTTCTGGAGACTTTAATTATTATTGTCCAGTCAGCTGGAGTTATAGAATTCACTGAAAGCACCTCTGCAGAGGGGTAAGACACCCCCCACTGAGTGTCCTGCTATGACACTAAACAATCTGATGGTGAGGTTCCAGTGATGCTGGAGCTTTGAGGAATGTGGAGTACCCTTTCACTGTCATCACTCCTAGGTCATTGAATGGAATGGTAGCATCTAATAAGGTCCTATCTGTGGCTCAAATAGAACTAAATTGCATACTTATGCAAAACTGAATTGTTTGAAATGGAACTGTTTTAACATTTAATTGCATATGAACAAAATCTATGCATATACTAAACTAAAATGGTTGAGTTAGAACTCTTTGACTAAACTGAATAGCTTGAAATAGAAATGTTTTTTACAATTAAACTGTGTACTCATGCTAAACTGAATTGTTTGATATCGAGTTGAGTATTTGTATAAAAATGGATTTGGCATTAGATGACCAACAAAGGTTGATATGCCATAAAACCCAACCAACCAACCATTTAATCATTATTAAAAAAGTTGCTATTAAACTTTATTTGAATGTAATGCAAGCATATGAACTGAAACCACAATGTAAAGAATGACCTAGTACAGGTAAAAGACTGTAACATTGCACTGATCTTACAATATTTGAGAGTAGACTGTTATTGATGGGTTGCTGGCTACACTAAAATCTTATGACTAATAAAATAAAAGAGGAGTTCTCCCAAGTTGTAGCCATGTCAGTACTACTGCATCACTTGGACTTTAAGGAATCTCCTGGAGAAAAAAAAAACTAGGATGGGAACTACACAAGGATGCTGTGTGCTGTTTTGAACCAATCCTGGAAGCAGAACTCAACAAAATAACAGGTGTTTGCCCCTTTACCTGGCAACGAGCAAAACATCCAATAAAGTTGAGAAAAACATGCTGGGCACTGCTAGAGAACTAAAGACGAATTCATAAGCGACGTTCCATGTGGACTCCTATGCATGGACACACTAGAGTTGCCTGAGCAGCAAAATCATAAATTCATTAGCTTTGCGAGGACACTAGATGATGTCTAGAGAACTTGCCAAGAGTAATGGCCGTTAGGAACGGATGATGAGGAAGAAAGAGAGAGAAAGAAAGAGTAAAAGAAACCCATACTACCGGCACACTTTGATAATGATGAATGATTCTTTGGCTTTGATCACCGAGATATTGGGCATCAAGGAATTCTGAATTTCTATGACGTTTTGGTCTATATGAAGGGCATAATGGTAAAATACTGAGAACACAACCAAATCAGTATTTTTGAAATAGACTTATATTTGGTTCCAAACTGCCGATGGTCAATTACCAATGCAGCGTAAACATGTGGCTCATGTTGAGAATTTACAGCTTTTAGTAAGGTAGAGATTTCGTGAGGTAATTCTTGCGGTAGTTCTGCTCGTGTCCTTGGAAATTAGTGTCTCTTACAAACATTTTAGTTCAAAGTTGGTTTATTCCTTTGTCTGAAAGTTAAATGAAGTGAATTATTCATACTTACTTTAAGGTAAACTACCATACCTACGAGGAGGAGTTGTTTGACTTGCTGAACAGACAGGATTTTTCACGAGACCCGTCTGTATACTTGGTTTATCAGGAAAAGGAAAGGAAAAAAGAAGGATGCTCCTTTTACGCCACTGGTGAGTCGGTTACTAGAACACCCACGGAGGAAATAACGATTTTTACAATAAGGGTAGAAAGCTAATAGGAACAAACTATTTTTGATTGTATTGAGTAGAAAGCTGGAACAACGTCATTAATGTTAGGTAGAGTTCAGTCGAGCTGGTTTAACAAATAAAGTCAATACCAACAGGAGACGACTAGACTAATTCTAACTATTATCAACTAAAATAATTCGTCCAATGTCACACAGGCTGTCTCTGTGTTCTGCATGTAAAAATCTAGTTCAGTCTACCCTGTCTTCCCAAAAAGTGGGTACCATGATCATCATCATGATCATCAAATACTGAAAGCACAAAATTCCTCAACTCTCTCTCTCTCTCTCTCTCTCTCTCTCTCTCTCACACACACACACACACACACACACACCCGTCTCTATCATCCATCGCTCCAAGTAGGCCCTCCATACTGCATCCAGTTTCCGTAAATTACTGAGGTATATAAGTCTTTGCGGGCGTATCTATTTGAAGAAGTCCATAAGAGAACCTCGCTTTTGAGATCATCTCTACTTCTCCAGCAGTGTCCTGCATGTCTTGTTCGTCTGACTTGGATGGTTTGTAAGACTGGAGGCTGGTAGCCGTATAAAAGTTGTTTTGTCAAGTGTTTCTTCCAGGATTTATTCAAAACAGCACGTAGCATTCTTGTGTCGTTTCTATTGTGCTTTTTCTTTATAGATGCACCGTCCTTTAAGAAAATAGATATAAAAAGAAAGAAAGATAAACGATCCAAGATGAGATTAACTTAATTATAAATACTTTGTTTATTTCCCAAATTTAGATGATTGCTCTATTTTTCTTTCGCACAATCTGAACAAAAAGTAAAAATCGGAGTACGTAAGACGATGATTGATGAGTCGGCGTAGGGATTTTTAGAGTATCAATAAGCAAGTAGATTATTATATTTTTTTGTTTGTTTTTATCAATTCTATAACATGTCGAATCAAAAATATTTTCGCTTTTAAATCAAATGAAAAATTCATTCTTTCGAGGCGGAGCTTAGAATATGCAGACTGAATCCTCTGCAAAGGGACACCCTCCCGCCAGACAAAAAAAAAAAAAAAACAACACTGGTGTCTTAGGTATAAAACTAAACTATATCTGATGACAAGACTTCTGTTCTGGAGATCTGGGGAGTATTGAGTACCCATTGATTGCAACAACTTCCTGGTACACTCGGACTCGAAGTTGTTGTACCTGTTTAGGTCCTATCCATGGGTCAAATAGTGCCCTATCTATGGATTATATGTTTAAAATTTTTTCAAATTCGATTGGATCGTGTGAAAAAAATTTTAAGGAACAACTACCCAAAAATTTAAATACGAACATACAATGAATGCTATTCTCTAACCTTTTGGCATAAAAGGACCCCAGACGAGTTGAAATACCGTTAAAATCAATAAATCAATCAAATGAAAGATCATGAGAAAATTCTCAAAATCTTCTGCTCGTTAGTAAAACTTATATAAAGCTTTCTACATTTTGATGATCTTAGCTCTTCCGGGATTGTTTCGTCTTAGTGATCGGCTTTACGTCTGCCTTGTGTTTTAAAGCATCATAATCGACAACTGATTATCATCACAACAGGATTGCATGGTAAGATAATGTTCCATTTCCATGATCCTTCCAGAATTTGGTTGTAACTTCAGGGGCCTTGAGGATTTGTTTAAAGTAATGCCTAAACATAATCTCAGTACCTTCGTCCGTTATTATAATACCTGAATCAAGTGCAGATAAATAGGATTGTTGATTTTAATGCCTCTGGGGTTTTAAGATAGAGATACATCACATAATCCAAGTCATGAGACTAGGTTTTGCATAGTAAACAAGAAAAAAATAACCTTTCGGCTGGTAGACTTCGCTATTCCAGCAGATCACATGGTGAAATTAAAGTGAAGTGAATGATATGAAAAATAACCAGACTTTACAAGAGAATTAAAGTTAAGTGAGAAACTTGAAGATGACAGTGATAGTGATCATTGTCAGAGTCATTGGAATTATTCCTAGAAACCTGGAAAAAAGATTAGGGAAACTGGAGATACGGGAAATGAAGACTGTTCAGACCACAGCACGGTTGAGATCAGCAAAAATACCTTTGAGATTTTTACACCACTGTAGATTCATTGTCTTTAGAGGTGTATATGAAATAAGTTTTGGATAAATGTCCATAAAACGAGAAATAAATCAGAATCATAATAACAGCTTTGCTGTTATCGGACTTCCATGAAATCCACCATTAACTGCGGGTGTGAAAGCTTGCAAAATATACATAACAATCATAATAAATTGTAAAACGCCAGGCCATGATGACATGCATGAATTCAGGTTTAAAATCCCACATCCATCCCCGTCTCAATGGATAACTAAAGGGAAAACTGTCCTGATCCAAAAGAAGTCCATAAAAGGGGCCATCCCCAGCAGCTATAGACCGATAAACTGTTTACCTATGATGTAGAAAATCCTGACTTCATAGATAAGAGAAGAAATATTTACTCGCTTGCGTGCTACAGACTATTTCTGGAAGAACAAAAAGGATATTGAAGAGGAACAAGAGGAAAAATGACTGACTTTACATTGACCAGTGCTTCCTCAAAGAAGACAAAACGAGTTGGGAAATGAGGCCATGGTACGGATTGCCTACAAAAAGGCCTATGATATCATTTCGTAATCTTGATTGGTTTGGTTTGGTTTTATAGCATATCAACCATTGTAGGTTATCTAATACTTAATCCTCCTAATATATAGACATTGAATATATATAATTTGTAAACACATTTTGTTGATAACATTTTTAAACGAGCCTGAGCTCATTTGTGAGCACGCAGTTAAATAGTTTCAAATATTGTTATGTAACAGTAAGAATTTAACATCAGTCATTTGTTTGCACACATTTAAATAGACATACATGATTTGTAAGAGATTAGTTTGCCGGTAATTTCATTATTAAATGAGTTTTAACTGATTTGTTTGCACACAAGAATTGCTATTGTTTCTACACAATTAAATGGTTTCAATTATTGCTATCAACACTATTCAACATTACTCATTCGTTTGTAGACAGTTAAATGTTTCCAAGTATTTTTATGTATCACTAACAATTCAATTAAACATCAGTAATTTGTTTACACATAGTTAAATGATCAAACATTACTATTTCTAATAATACAATTTAATAAAAATCATTTGTTTGCCCTCAGTTTAAATGTCAGACAGTTCTATTTGACCTATAGATAGGACCCTATCAAGTGCTACCACTCCGGGTGAGAGTGGGCCAGGGAGTAATAATAAGGAAGAGATACTCCATATTCCCTAGAGATCTTCTGACTATCAGATGGTTTAATGTCATATCCAGGACACTCGTTGGAGGAGTCTTACCCCTCTTTAGTGATGCAGTCGGTGTATTCTACAGCTCCAGCCTACCGGGCTCCCGTAAACTTGTGTGTCTGAAAATGTACAAAAAATCCGACAGACTCATAAACATCATCACAAATTCCACGAGAGGGTGTAATTTACAGCGGAAAAATAAACCTTAGCATAGGTAAAAAACTGAAGAGACATCTTCCAAAGAGACTCACTCGGGTCACCAATATTTGTTATATCAATGATACCACTTATATACTATTTGAAACTCTTTAAAAGTATTTTTAAGTAGGTGTTACTAATTAAGAAAAATTTATATATATATATATATATATATATATATATATATATATATATATATATATATATATATATATATGATGTTTTATGAATTTGTGCCAAAGAATAGAAACTAATGATAAAATAAGAATATTTTTAAAAGACTGTGGTCCTAATCTATAACTTATTGAACTAAAAAGATAAGTCCAGCTGTGGGTGAACTGGAAATCTGTGTAAAAATGACCACAGAACTACTGAGATTGACAAGAATATCTGGAGATCGAAGGAGACTTGTTATCATTCAAACTTTAATGAAGGCCACAATTTACTACTGGTTTGGAATAAATGGCTGATGAAGTATGATATGATTTGGGCTGTATGGTGTTGTATCAATTTAGGACGATTATGATTGGATAGAGTACTCGCCAATGATTCGGGAGACCGGAGTTCAATCCCAGGTCGAGTCATACCAAAGACTTAAAAAATGGTACTTGATACCTTCTTGCTTAACACTCATCATTATAAGGTACAAGGGTAAAGTGGAGCAATACAGAGAAAGGAGTGGCGCCCTCCACTACTCATCGGTGTAGTAGCTGTTGAAAAGAGAGCCTTCGGATCGCCCTCGACTGCGGTCGCTAACTCACTTATGATTTGGTCGAGTTAACTAAAATATTGAAAATTCATACAACAATATACTTCTCCCAAATAACTACAGTGAAATATTGTATCAATTAAGAAAGTGCTTTATCAAACAAACCTGGATTATTCTTATTTTCATATTATAGCTACGAATAGAGAATAAAAGACAACTATCCTAATAGTAATGAATAATATTGACAGGTAGTATTAGTTTAAAAAAAACACTTCAGTAGAGCAAACAATAACAGTAAATTAGAAGTAGATAATAATATTAATAACCCTACCCTGATTTTGCTCGACGACACTATGGCTGCTGTCACTAAATATACGGAAAAAAAGAATGAGAATATAATTAAGACAAGTAATCAGCATGTTGGAAAAACGGTGATTCTAGAAATAAACATTAGGAATCATCTTCCGATTAAATTAAGGTCTTACATGGCTCCTGTTCGTAAAGGAAAATCGATTGAAAAAGTAATTGAGCTAATGTGGGTCGCCGGGGCAATCAAAAATTAACGTTCGTTCCCGATAGTAAAGAAGAAAAATTGGAACCAGCGTTTCTATATAGATTTCAGATCGTTCAACAAAATCGAAAGGAAATGTTCCATTCATGTATACTAGATAATAACATTCTAACCACCCGAGGAAAAATTCAATATTTTTCATTCTTTTTTTTTTTTTATGTTGGCAAGTAACATAGTGCAAAATGGATAAAGAAAAAAATTCTATTCGCTCGTCACAATAGCTTCTCTCACTTCTGTGGTATGCCATTTGGATTGACAAATGAACAGGAAGTATTCCAGAAATGAATGATCATAGTTTTAGAGCAGCAGTCTAAAGAGAATGCTTTTTGTCATTACTCCAACACGAGGCTGTTTGTGGTTCACTCCGCGCCAATGCCCTGGGGAAAGGCATGAATTTGTCTTCCTTTCCTCCAGCTATGGATGAATAATATAGAAAACTGGGATCTTTTGTCTTATTGAGACAACCGGTTAAGGAAAAGTAAAACTCAGAATTTAAATCAGCTTTACTCCACTTAGAAATTGACTTCGTGTCGCATCCTGTCCGTGACAGAGAGATAGGGTAAATTCGGTAATATTCAGGAATTGCATTATCCAGGATCTTCGGAAAGCTTGCGAATACACGAAGAAAATACAGAGATTTATTAATATTTGGTGGAGAAGTAGTATTTCCATTCTAACCCATCCGGGGTTATGCTTATTCCTCCACTGTTGTTTTACAATGATCTATATATTTTAATGGAAAGTCAACCCGTCCTTATTTGTGCCAAGAGGTAAGAGAATTGAATTCATTGTTCGTTTATATTTACATTTTTGTGATGCTGTTTCTTAGGTTTGTTTTTTTCACATATAGTCCAATCAAATAAGAATATCTTTAAACATATCTATTTGTAACATAGATTGGACCCTAACAGGGTGAACCAGGGAGAAATGAAAATTAAAGGGTACTCTACTCTCTCTTTAGATCTTTAGAATTGGATCCTCACATACAGATGCAGTTTTTTTATCATACCCATGACACCCCTTACGTTTCTACAGGGGATAAAGTTGGTATATTGTAAGTTGCACCGACAGTATTGTTCTAGTGGTATCTTTATCATTATTTAACCGCAGGGTATACGGTTGTTGCCTTTATTTCTTGAAATGTTGGAAAGAATATATTTTAGAGATTTTAACCGGTTTTAAAAACACGAAATGAAATTATAGCTATCGAAATAAAAGTATAAGCAACTGAAAACATTATCCGGCATTCACAAGAATGAAAAACTACAACCCGGAAAGGTAGAAGTATTCAGACTCAGCCTTGCACTTCGAACCGATAAAGAAGTTATATGTTTTATTGGAATTATTGGTGACTAATGGCGGTTTATAGCAGACTTTCCAGAAATAGCTTGCCTACTAATTTCCTTAACACGGAAATATACTTGCTTTGTCTTGACAGATGAATGTAAAAAGGTCTTTAACACTTTCTAAGAAAGGTTGAAATAATATCGTTGCTGACTTACTCTAACTTAAAGTTGTATATCCTAAAGACTGATGGGCATGTATCAGAGCATGCTTCACAAAACCATATAAGGAAGTTAAAAGCTTGATGGAGAGCATCCGATATATTTTCTTTCTCATAAGCTGACAAAGATACAGACCAAGTAGTTCGTGATAGGGAAAGAAACCTACGCAATAGTGAATTGACGAAAAATAAATTTACTACATTCTGAACCATCAAGATTGCCAGTAAGTTGAAAATGTTGTGGAACGATCAGTTGACGGTGATTCCAATCATTGATGGAGTCCTTGAAACAACCCCAAAGAACTTGGAAAAGAGATTTAGTTAAATGGAGATCAGACAAAGACCATCCAGTTCATATCACTACTTAGATTTGCTAGAATACTTCGAAGAGTCCAGGAGAGCTAAGGCGATGTGCTGCCACTTGAACTTCAGCGAAAACCACCAGTTACAACTGGTGTGAAAAACATACTGAAGGTGACGAGGATACCAATTGTAATTGGTGCACTTGGAACGACCCCAAAGGATTAATAAAAGGACCAGGTGACTTAGAAATTAAGGGACAAGTAGAGACCATCCAGACTACAGCATTAGTAAGATCGGCCTGAATACTGAGAAGAGTCCTGAGACTTGGTGTCACTCAAACTCCAGAAAAAGACCACCAGCTAACAATAGTGTGAAACTGTCGCAAGGAGTATAATAATGATATCGTGGAATCACAGACAGTCAGCTGTTTTGACTGTCGTTGTTTGATTAATTTTAGTGGCATGTCACCCTGTCTAGTCTTATTTTGAGTCAAGAGGTCAAGGAATCCTGTTTATGGCACGTTTATACTTTCACTTTTTGTGTAGTTTCGTAGTTATTTTTTGGGGGGGTGCAGGGTTGCACACGGTCCAATCAGATAGGAATAGCATTCAGACAGATCTACTTGACACATAGATGGGACCCTAAAAGGTGCTACCATTCCGACTCATAGTGGGCCAGAGAGTAATGTCAAGAAAAAGGTAATCCACACTCCCCATAGCTACAAAACTGGAACCTCACCATAAGATGCAGTTTAGTGTAATTCCCTGGACACTCATATTTTTTGGGTGAGGGTCTTGCAAATCTCCAAATGCCTAGTCAGCTGGGGCTGTAGAATATATCGACTGTACAGCAGGGTAAGACTCCTCCAATGAGTGTCCTGGATATAACACTAAACAATCTGATGGTGAGGTTCCAGTAACGCTGGAGCTTTGGGGAATGCGGAGTACCCTTTGCCATCACTCCCAGGTTCACTCTGGCCCGGGGTGGTAGCATTTGATAGGGTCCTATCTATGGGTCAAATAGAACTAAATAGTGTGCTTCAGCTAAACTGAATTGTTAGAAATAGAACTGTTTGGTCATTTAACTCTGTGTAAACAAATGATTGATGTTTAAATGAATTATTAGAGATACACAGCAAAAGTTGAAACCATTTAATTTTGTTGACTAAAGTGAATAGCTTGAAAGAGAAATGTTTTTTGTCGTTTAAACTGTGTACTTATGCTAAACTAAATTATTTGAAATAGAACACTTTATATGCATAAAAATGGATTTGGCATTAAATAACCTACAATGGTTAATATACCATAAAACAAAACAAAACTCATTTGCAAAGGATACACATTATTTATTCTAACAACAGAGCGCCATTTAACCTGGAGTTAAGTTTTTAATCTTCGCATTTTCTAAGGGTTTGATCAAGTATCGTTTCGTGTTTCTGACATATGAGGTTCGTCTCGATGAATGCAAATAATGAATCAGAGATTTTTGTTCTGCCGAGGTGTACATAAAACAAACCTTGAAATAAAGTATATGAAACATAAAAATGGCTTTCATACACTCATCCAAAGATATCTTGATCAAGAATAGGTTCTTTCTTGTAAGGTATTCTTTGAGCTAAACAGTATTACTGAAGAACGATTACGATTAACTTAAGTTAACTGAAAAATTAGTTCTGAAACTTAATAATTTTGATCTCGATACAGTATGTGTATGGGTAGTAGATATTCTGATAATATTGTCAATGTCTTTCAGTGTGAAATAATGTACCGGATGGTATGATTTGATATTTGAAACCTGTGTAAACTCCCACGGAGGATATACAGTATATTATGAGATCTGAGTTTTTTTTGATACAATTCTTTATTTCGAACCTGTGCATATATTGATGTAAATATGTTAACATTTATTGACGTCTATGTATATTTCTAGTGCATTTTATCTTCAGTAAATTATAACACAAATCCAGAAGGACGATTGTAAGCATAATTTCTAGTTTGCAGAAAAACGTCGGCATAAATTACTAAGTTTATATGATTTTTAAATTCCATACTTCCAAGTAGGGAAGAAGTAAAAATAATATTTATGAGGTAACACCTGAGTGATTCTAATGTCGGGTCAACCCGTCTAGAGTTATTTATTTCAAAAGGTTAGAGAATCGGGTTCATTGTATATTTTTGGTGTAGTTGTTTCATAAGAGGTTTTTTTTTTCTTTTTCACACGGTCCTATCGAATGATCCACAGATAGAACGACCGGTCAGAGTGGATCTGGAAGTAATGCCAATGAATGGGTACTCTACTTTCTCCAGATCTTTAAAACTGAAACCTCACCATCAGATGCAGTTTATTGTAATACCAAGATTCCCGCTGTTTTGGGAGTGGTCTTATTCTTTCGTAGGAAATACATTTCGTCTATTCTAAGCCCCACCGGCAGGGCATATGAAATAACAAGATACTTTAATAAAGTAGAAAACAGGAAGGAACACACGAAAAGAAAGATTAATGTATGTATTATTTAAATAATTACTAGATCTTATGAGACATACTACTATTTCATGAAAGCTTTTGGTCTTCTTTCGCACAGACGAAAGGTTTCGGCTGTGTTCAGCTTTTGTAATTACACGAAGGGTCAACACCACATCCCAAGAAGGAGCCTCCAATCTTTTATTATTTCTCATTCTTGTTGTTTCCCCGTTAATTGTGCTAAAAAAATAGCGTTTGACAATACTTCATCTAAAAATAACATTTAGAAAAATGATTATGATTCGGACTTTTAGGCGGGAAATTAACGGACAAACCTGATCCTTTTGCTTATCTTTCCGGTACAGAAATTTCCCCAAAACAAGAGAAGAATGCAAAAATCAAAGCGACCGAAAAACAATTAAAGGATCTGGAAACTTCCCTGTTTAAGTTTTCCCTTAAGACTAGTGTATGAAGGAGTTTCGTATCTCAATTTCCAAGTTTTTGCATGTTCAACATCGGCTAATGGAGAAATTTATTGGTTTTCTGTTCATACAAAATTACTTATTCATTTAACATAATTTCGTAAGTATGTTTTATGTATGTTTCATTATCATTTATTATTAATATTTTATTTTGTCTCATAATAAAACGCTCAATACAGATTATTTCATTAAATATTATATAGTTAGAGCTGTTCAGTACTCTGGTTGAACTGTTGGAAGTTGAGGTTAAACTGACTTATTTGAATAGAATTAATTATAAATTGTGGCTATAAACGCGCATGCGCACGCGTGTGTGTATATGTGTGTATTTCCGTTGCGTTGTATGTGTTTATTGTTTTTGTGTGAGTTTTTTTTGTATATATATACACGTGTGTATGTATCTACTGCGTAAATTATATGGTTTCAAAACGACTCCAAAGTTATATCAACTGGAACATTACACAATCAAAATGGATATTATAATATATTACTAATGAGCAAACTCATTGAAACTGTGAAAACCAAAATATGAAATTTTAGCGGTACAATTATAATTACACATCTTGATACATATTCATTCAATTTTATTTTTGATTGCAGAGTTGTTGCAATTTTACTTTTATTGAACCTAGTTTTGAAACTCTATTTCCCAGGCTACTTGCGAAAAGAAAGAGCTATTTACGAAAAAAACTAGAGCGGTAATCTTTAAGCAATATCCCATCTTCGAGATGAGGTAATTAGATATTATTGGAGATATTTAGGATTTGATAAGCGGAAATACTCATTATATAATCTTAACACTCAATTGGCCCATTTTAGTACGTGGGTCAAATACCAGACTCAGAGTATACTCACGTCATCGACGTTGTCCAAAGGTGATCGAAAGTATCCGTACTCGGACCACATTAACAAAGTCTTCTGGTAGTTTTTAAATTGTCTTAAACTATAGCTGCGACATCTCGTTCGACAAGAAAAGCTGAATAAAAAGCTAAACACGAAATCCTTGTCTGTTACTTTCAACAAAGTATACCAACAAGAGAATCTACTGCCAAAATACATGTTATTTAAATTATATGACTCCGAAGGGAACAAGGAAATGAAGACAACGAAAAATCGACTCTTAAAAAGATAAGTTGTTTTAGCAAATGAGGAAATTAACAACGAATTCATGAACAACTAAAGAAAAAAAAGGCATATATAGCTCTCTTAATTGATATCATTAACAATTTTGATCAGTATTATCTCTCAACTTCCTAATTTTAATTACTTTTTATAGAAACTCACTCGAGTTGTCACTTTCTGCTGACAGCAAAGAACTGCGTGCATAGGAAACAAGAATTAGCTCTCGGCGAGGTTCGAACTCGAGTACACTTCAACCTCGAGGAAGCCTGGTTCTATGTACGAGCTGCTATACCAACTCACCAACGAGAATGTGAATGGTAACAGAGAAATCAAAGCAACTTCTATTAAATCACTCAATACTTCTATCATTGATTTCTCGGCAATAGAACTTTTGTTATTGCTTTGCATAATGGTGGTATTAAGTGTGATTTCCGATAAAAATCAAACTAGAATTAAAAAGGATAACAGCGATAAAAATTGTTAATAATAGCGATTATATGACGAAGAGTTAAATTGTTGTGAATTTCTTGTTACGAAATAGTCCTATTTGATATGAATAATTTTTAAACAGATCAATTTGACCTTTTGATGGGACCCTAAAAGGTTCTACCACTCTGAGTCAGTGTGAACATAGAACTTAATGAAAGGGTACTCCACTCTCCCTAAATCTCTAAAAGTGGAACGTCACCATCAGATGCAGTTTATTCTCGCACCTAGGACAACCCTTTTTGGTGAGGGTCTTACATCTTTAAAGAGGTACAGTCAGCGTATTCTAAGTCCCACTGGCAGAGGTGTCTTAGATGAAATATCCACAGAGTTCGTTGATAGCAAAAAAAAAAAAATAATAATAATAATAACGTCACCAAGTATCAAAAGAACCCAAACCTTTCAAGAATAAATTCATTGTTTTAGCTACAACTTCATGAGGCATATATCCTTCGAAATAATCCTCTCCACTGTCCGTATATTGTTCCCATTAATTTTATCTTCTTTTTTAAAAGTCTGTTATGAGTTCTGTGGTTCGTTTTATGAGATTTTGTGCTAGTGTCGTAGCGCAATTTCTTCTCGCTTTTCTCTTGTCTGGAACCGACAGTCCTTTATAGTAGAGGTCAGACTTTGAAACAAACAAATTTCTACAGGAACCAAATTCAGATAATAGATCGGTTAAAGAAGCAAAGGTATTTCTTAAAAGGATTATCATTCGCTGGAATAAAATATCACCCAGTTTTGGAAATTCTTTTGATTATTTTTTTTTCAAGTTTGAAATGATAACCACACAGCATTATGTTTGATCTAGCAGTTCTTACCAACATAGAGTGATGCAGTCTTTTACGCAAAAGATCAAGGTCATTGCTATAAAACAGTTCAGTTTAAACACAGTATAACATTTCACGAGTTCGCTGTTTAATATCTTATTTTGAACATGAAAGAAACATTAAAATGCTAAACACGGAGCCAAATTTCAGCATTAAAGAACCCACAAGAGGTTTATATGCCGTTAAACAAATAAACTGGACCAAGGCAGAAATACACTGAAAGAAATAAAAATTGAAACACACTGAATAAGTGTCAAAATTTACACTTTTTTGTCTTAAGGGTTTTGAATTGAGTTTTTTTTCTCCTCCGAGACCGGTTACCATGTCATTCCAACTATTTACTGACAGTTTGTGGGAGAATAGCATAATCCATATCTTTACAAAGAGTATTAGTACTATGGGAAATGCAAACAGCGTCGTTCTGGATTTGAACTCGGGTAGCCGTATCCATTAATTAACCTCCAACGATAATCGTTACACTACGTGCGCCACATGCTGCAAGATTAAATGGAGACGTAATATAACTCGATTTTTGATCAAAGATGGGCAATTTTCTAAATATGAGGTTTATCAATAATGGAATTCAAACAGTTAAAATAAGGAAACGCAATCGAATGAATATTTAGGAAATGGACATATATTTGGATACGAAATAGCAGAGCTCAATCACCAAACCAACATAGACATAGGGCTCTTTTTGAGTTGGCCTAGGGAATAGAGTGTTGGCCAATGGCCCGGGAGACCAGGGTTCAGTCTCAGGTTGCGTCATACCAAAGACTTAAAAAATGGTACTTGATGCCTCCTTGCTTAACACTCAGCATTATAAAGTATGTATCAAGGGCAAAGTTGAGCAATCCGAGGGAAGGAATAGCGCCCCCCCTACACGTGGTCACAGAAAAATCCTACTCACTTTATTGCTAATGTTACAACTCCCCGTTGGAGCTGTATTGAAAACAAAAAGATGTGAAGTGGTATTTTCAAGTCGATCAAGAAAAGATATATGCATTAAAAAATCGTAGACCACCCCCAAAGGAGGCGCTGTTTCGCCTGACCCTAAAATCTGTGTCGATTTTTTCCCTCTCCTGGTAAGTGACTGCCTCTTATTAAAAATCCCCAATGCTCGTATTTAACTGTCCCTCGTACGTATAAAGAGAGTACTCTTTTGTCGTCAGTTACACAGCTAGAAATTAGGGTCACTGGCGGTGAAAGATGGCCACTTCATTATATTGTCCAAATTATTAAAAGGTATAAATCGTGGATACCCTGCGAAAACAAAGGCGTGATTGGTACTTTGATGTTATTCAATTCTTAAAAGATACATGGCCTTGTGGTTCAGCAATTCTAGAGACTGTCTTGTCAAATCCTTTGATCACTGATAAGACGAATCAAGCTTGATAAGAAAAAGAAAAAAATATCATATTTATTAGTGCAAACCACGCCAGAGAAAACAGAAAAGAGACGAACACTACATCGACAGTGAACGAAGTCATATCACCCGGTTGAGTCACTGATTGATTTTAACGCCATATCAACCCATTTAATTTAAAGCGGGGGGCTAGAAATTAAGGAATATCATCAACTTCATATTCATATATATATATATTTATATATATATATATGCATTGTTGTTTCTTAAGATTATCTTTTTGCACACGGTCTTAATACAAATAATTTTTTGGAGAGATCTATTTTACTCATAGATAAGACCTGAACAGATACCATCACTCCTAGTCAGTGTGGACCTGAGAATAATGACAACGAATGGGGTACTTCACACTCCCCGGATCTCCAGAAATGAAGCCTCACCATCAGATGCAGTTGAGTGTCATATCCAGGACACACTTTTGGGGGTAAGGACTTAACTGTTTGAGAGGATGCACTCAGTTAATTTTAAGCCTCGTCGTCAGAGCACTATATCGCATGTGGTTTTTAGTCTTCGTATTTTCTCACTGTTGGATCTAGTACCGCTTCGTGCATCGGATATAAGAAGTTCATCTCGTTGAATGTAAATTTTAGACCAGAGTTTGTTTGTTTTTTTTTTGGGGGGGGGTCAGCAAATTTATATGACGGTTTACTCCTGCAGTTTGACAACGCGAGATTATTTTTGTTTTAGTTTTTATCTTCATCTTTTTATCTCTCCTTTATATCTTCACCTTTTTATCTCTCCTTTATATCTCATATATATCATTGGGGTATTTTGATCACAGGTATTGAATTTCACTTCTGTTGCAGTTGAAAGTTTGTTTTGAAGTTGGGATACACTTACGAAAAGAAATGTTTGAGTTGGAATTTATTGGTTTCTTATTTCTTCATAAACTGTAGAGTCTTCGTGGAGTAGTGGTTAAAGTGCTAAACTGCGACATTGTAATTAGTGAGTTTGAAATCTAGTTGCACTTTTGCATTTACTTTCGTTCTAATATGCTGGGAAAAGTATCGATCCTTTATCCACCAGTTATGGATTAAATAGTACAACTACTATTCTTCTACAAGGATAGATGTGGCATTAGATAACCCACAAAGATTGATATGTCATTAAACAAAGAATCTAAACCAATAAACTGTAAACAGTGGCAACATGCAATGGTTGACAAATACGGTATTTGTGGTATTAGTGATATTGTTGTTACACAGGATATTTAGTCGCATCTCCACACACCAAGGTTTGTTGTATGAGTGATATTGGTACTAGAGAGGATATAGAGTTGCATCTCCACACACCAAGGTTCAGTTTGTCGTATCAGTGATACTGGTGCTAGAAAGGATATTTAGTCGCATCTATACACACACACCAAGGTTCAGTTTGTGGTATGAGTGATATTGGTTCTAGAGAGGATATATAGTTGCATCTCCACACACCAAGGTTCAGTTTGGGATGTCCGTGATACTGGTGCTAGGAAGGATATTTAGTCGCATCACCACACACCAAAGTTCAAAATAGCATTAGAATAGCCAATGATACACTAACAGTGAATGAACGACTAGCTCATTTGCTCATATCCGAAAATTTAATAAATATATACTATACACACAAGATGTATTGACAAGAATACATTAATATGTTTCAACAAATGAAATGTATATATCTTTTAATGAACAAACAGTTCAAGGAATAAAAATGGTAATAAGTCTAAGTTGGGTTTGATAGTTATAGCCAGGCGGCACTTACGTTTCAATGACGAGGCGAAAAACAACGTCTATTACCAGGAGAGGAGAAAAAGAATGTTTTTTCAAAGAACATGAATAAAAAGGCTTGTCTCTACCGTTCAAAGAACAGAGAAGCCAGAGAAATCGAGGGGGATTCTGGCTTTCTCATTGGACCACAAGGTGTCTAATGAACACGCCCCCAAATACAAGGGAGATAATTGTTTGTTGTCTCCCTGCAAAACTTTTTTTAGTGAATTCGTTTACCTGATAGTACTAATTACATTGTTTCAGGGTTAGGATTGTAGTTGTAAGATTCATTTAACCTTGTTCATAGCGAGTGGGTCAAAATTCAGTCTCGTGCTTTCCAACATTGTGAAAGAGGTAAGAGAAGAAACGAAGTGAGAAATGAAATGAAATGTATGAGATACATGGTCCCGATAACACAAATTAATTAGACTATAAATTTACAACAATAACAACAATATTTATAATCCGAAAGGAAATCGATAAAAATGGCTAAAGTGCAAAGGGAAGTTTGTTGTGCAAAAATGAACGAGAATCTCTTTGCAGAAAGAAAAGCTTTGCAGAAAGAAATTCTTGTACATGAAAATATGGCATTTTTACAGGGGATAATAATGGAGTTATTTACTCGGCGAGAATCTTAATTCATTTGTTCTGCTGTGTGACCTTTCCACGAGTGAAAGCGTATCTACCAGTGTTCTTGTGTGTGTGGCAACGAACTGCAGTTGACCTTTCGGCTACATTGATACATTAAAAGAGAGTCGGTAATATGTGTCTTCACGCTGATTGCCGACTGCAGTCTTCCGCTGTCTATTATGTCTCCTTGGTATCTGCTATGGTCTGCTGTGTATTCTTGAAATCTGCCGTGATCTGCTGGGGAGGGTTTTGTAAGCTGTTTTATAGCAAAACAGTAGGTTCTCTCAGGCCAAAAACTCAGACTTTTATTGTCATTGGTTGAAAATTCAGACTTTTGATTTTTTTTTGTCATTGTTTATGGACAATCATGTCCTTGTGAGTTTGATTTTCTCTTCAAAATTGGCTCCTGAATGTCTGTAATTTCTGTTCCATTCTTAAACTTGATGCAAAGTTTATCTTTATTTATTACTTAAAGCGTATGACAACCTGGATAATCGTTGTTGCCTTAATGTCATGTAAGGATTATCTGACTTCCATATAACTCATGATTACTGCGAAGAATTTGATTTAGTTTGTCAAAATATAAATCATGGTAAATAAAACGTTGTGAAAAGCCATGTTTGAATGAACATGACTATGAGAAATCTTGAGCCTCTTTAAAATTGTCATCAAAGTCGTCTTGTTAAATGTCTTAAATATCAGGTTCCTCGCCGAAGAAAGGCAGAAACCAGATATTTATGAATGAATTACAAAAAAGTTCATTATAGCGTGAACATTAACAAAGACATCTTTAAAATACAAGAATGAAGATGTGTACGTAGGAGATCAAAATACTTCCAGTCCTTAGAAAATTCTGTTATGTTGAGAATTCAATAACACTAAATGCAGAATAAAAAAAGGAAAAGTTTGTAATGGTGTCAATCATATTAACAAATAGAAGTTCACATGCAAATAAATGATATAAGGTCCTGAGAAAATCTATTTAGATGAAGAGGGAATTTATGTTATTGGCCAAAAAGTCTTTGAGGATGACCAATTAGTTTGATTTTTATCTTATTTTAACATTGAGGATTTTTCCTGATCCTCTTCAGGTGATTAAAAGGTCTACGTGTTGTTATTTCTGTTGTCTGAGAAATTTGGTGGCGAAAATTTCAGGCCTGACCTCAACAATATTAGGTACTTTTTCTAAGTTGTTGAACTGGTGAACAGTTTGAATTTAGTTTTAGGACTTATTCCTTAACAATAAAAAGTAAAATTTTTATAGAAGATAATTTTCCTATATAAACAATTTAACACAAAGATTTCTGATGACGTTTAATGAAACTTAGGAAAAATACAAACAATCTTGAACCGCATCAAATGATATTCACTCGAGAGTGAAATATGAATATGTTTATTTTGTTTGGAAAAAGGAAAAAAGAAAAGAGTCACTGTATTTTATTTATTTTGATAACACAACATTTGTGGTGCCTGTAAATATTCTCAGGTTGTTAGCGTTTCTCGTTACTTCCTTACAAAATCACCAAGAATTAATTTGGTAAGGCATAGTCACCAGTTTACGAAAATACGTAGAAAAATTTATTTCCTGTCGGTGACGGAATGTAACGGTTGTGTTTACAGCGAGCTTTAGGGTCTAGCAGACTCCACGTGTGAAAACAAAAGGTCCTAGAAAAGACAAAACTTGAGTCACAAGTGAGTAAGACTCACTTTTAATCAATCAAACATACCAAAATGGCTACCCACCGCCAGACTTTACTTTAGGAATGAAATCCTCCATCAGGCCGTACAAAAAGTCAGTTACAGACGCCCTCCAAGAGAAAAGAATATTTATGGAGTTCTTGTTTCGTTTTATATTTCACATATATGGGGACGTGAACATGAACTTGTGCATATGAAGAGCATTCTTCGAAAAAGTGAAATTAATGTTTCTGAAAAAATTCTCATGAGGTAAAACCTGCATTAATTCGATGGCTTTCCTCGTATTTCCCCTTTGTATTGTTTCTTTCTCCATGCCCAATACTCCATTGAAGAATGGTAATTAATTTTAATACCTCAAGACCAATCCCAGACCAGTCCCAAACAACGAATTCATACTTCCTTCTCACTGGTGACCTGCCAACGTTTCATTGCGTATATTGCTGAAATGTACCTGATACTATCAGGTGTTTGTTAATGATGTGGAAATTCTTTACACCACAAATAAGAAAAGCAGTGTGTAACTGGTTAAAAAGCTCCAGGTTGTTTCCAGAAGAACAGAAATGATGCAACCCAGAAACTAGAAATATGTATGACAAATTGTATATAGACCAACACCAACTAAGGTGTAAAAACAATGAAAGTAGAACCTAGCCATGGCACAGATAGACTACAGGAAGGCAAACAACTTGAGTCTATAATGAAATAATAAATGTTTGAAATTTTCTGAATCTCCGAGAAAATAGTCAAGTAGATTATGAGAGCCACAGGAAACTGAAGCGTGGAACAAAAGTTAAAGGACAAAGCCAAGCTGAAATTAATATGCTGAGAGTTATTTTCCTGGGAGACTCATTATCGTCGCTACTATTGGTAGTAGTGATGAAACGGCTAAAACAAATTATCATTCATACCATTCATTGTTTTTCAAAAAACAGCAATCACTCCTTTTACGAATTGGTCACTGTAACAATTGACAAAGTTGTACATTACACAATTTATCATTTCTCTGTCTACTTTCGATCTCTTGTTTTTCAAAACTAGACGACTGAAATCGATTAACTTTACTTCGGAACTGCATCGTATACCCTACAACTTGCCGAAGTACTTAATAATGTAATTGGTATAGTTTTAGTTTTCTTGTTGTTTAGACATCACTTTCAGTAGACGAGATATTGCTACCGACGTATAGCGTATGTAAAACCTGAACTGCTATTGACAGGTTACCGAACATATGGAAATCTGATATATCTGATAAAATAAAATGGTAATTTGTCCAAGCTGTAGTCATGTCAGTACTATTTTGTTGTTGCCCACTTGGATTCTGGAGAAAAAAAACTAGATAGGAACTGCACACGTATGTTAGATGCGTGCTATTTTGAACAAATCCTGAATACAACACCTAACAAGACAGCTATTTACCTTCCATCGCGCAAACCCTCCAAGAAAGGTATGCTGAACATTCTGGACCCTGCTGGAGAACTAAAGTCGAATTCAAAGGTGACGTTCCCAATTGAATCCTTAGCAGAGACACACTAGTGTGGTCTGATCAGCAAAGCATACATTCATCAGGTCTGTAAATACAATAGGTGCCGTCTCGAGGACTTACCAAGAGCGATGGTCGATAGAGACGGATAGCGAGAGTTAAAGAAATTTGTGATTTGGACACGGCTTTAATGATGATGCTATTTAGAACCACAGATGCCGGAAAATTATTTTTTTGTAAAATTCCTAACCACAATATTTCTCAGGTTATTATTCTTCATTACTTCCTTAGAACGTCACCTACAGTTGACTTGATATGGTTAGCTGTTTACAACATTGAGTGTAAAAGATTATATGAAAGAAATCAGCAGGTGTAAAAAAAAAGTTACTTTTTTTTCTTTATTTGGCGATAAGAAATTTACACCGAAAGTGTTGGCTGCAATCGTTGTGAGTGTTATTGTATCGGTCAAACATTAGGAGTTATCCATGCAAATATGCATATGTGTTTGTAAAGAAAAGTTGATCACCAGAGTCGAGAAGTAGACTGTTATTTTTAGACCATTTCTTCGACGAGTTAAGCTAGAAAAATTAAACGGAATTTTACAACTTAGTAAATTTCAGCAAATGACTTCTGTTCGAATCATGCAGTTCACTGTTGACCGGGCCGTTGAGGTACATCTCAGGCTGCAGGTCTTGGAAAGGAATAACCTGCATAAGCCCATCCTTATCCAGAATCATTGTTGATTTAGATTTAGATAAACACGAAAAATACTCATCTTCAACCGAATTGAGTGATGTAAAACTAGTGAATGAGATATGTATTGCAAAATTAGTATTTATTTTGTTGCACGGCTACCTAAGGCTAGAAAAATAGTTTTCGTCTTGCTAGATTGATTTTAATGACATGTCAACCTATCAAGGATTATCTAATGCCCAGAAGTTATAGAATCATGTTCATTGTAGGTTCAAATTTACATCTTTTTTGCATACGCTCCAATTGAATAGAAATAATTTTAAACAGATCTATTTGACCTATAGATGGTGCAGATACTTTCACTCCAGGTCAGAGAGGAACTTGAAGTAATGGCATTGAAGTGAACTTAACACTCCCCAGATCTTTAGAACTGTAGCCTCACCATCAGATTCAGTTTATTGTTATACACAGGCTATCCATTTTGGTGAGGGTCTGCAGGGGGACATTCAATTTATTATTCACTTCGGCTACAGATGATTCATGTAGGAAAGTTATAACACAATATTATTTAGGAAAATATGAAAAATACAATCTTCAACTGAATCAAGTGAGTGATTGTATAAGTATTTCTTTGATTATACGACTAATTAAGGCTAGAAAAGCAATAGTCTTGTGAGATATTTTACATAAAGGTATATAAAAGCAACACAAATTTTTACTCTATTATTCTCTAGTCTTGGACTATTATCTTCATGCTGCTTGTTATATTCACAAAGTTTCAGTTTCTCTACTCGACCTTATTCAGATGTCTTCGTATATTGTCAATGAGTTTCGAACTGAACCCTTCATTATTCAATCCATGGAGGTAGACAGTTTTCATTCCGCTGTCGATGCCTTCTTAGTTATTTGTACCCTTCCAATATCTCTTTTCTTTCTGTTGAACCCAGTACAGGGACTAAACTCACACCTTCGGGTTGACTTCAGCTAAAAGCACTTAACTAACTGTTGTGAGACCGAAACTTATCTGCATCATGAACTCTTTCAGCACTATATTACTAGCGTAGTAATATCCTAATACGGAGAGCAGTGGCAGTAGAAGGTAGCAGCCGTACAAGAGTACGACTACCAATATTGGACATGATCCTTTGTAACTTTTGTTAATATATCTTTCTTACCTCTAAACCGTGTTCCGTGTTTTCCTTCTGTGTACCGACTTTGGGTCCACATCAGTGGTGACGTACGGATTCGAGAAACGCACTCACGCCGAAAGCCTTACCAGTCCCACATTCAATAGCGACAGAAAGATTCGAGAATTTCACCCTCACTACATCAGAGGACCCACTCAAGCACACAGCAGTGTCGAACGCGAAAAATTAATCTGGCATTTCTACATCAGCGACACATACAAAATATTCCGCTTACCAACATCAGTGACGAACTAACGATTCGACACCTACGGAATATTTAAGATTAGTAAAATCTGTCCAAACAATATAATGGTCAACCAAGTATCGAGAACGATTGCTTACACGAAAAGAAAAAGCCAGTTTTGTTCACAAAACAAACTGACAAACTCAAGCTTTTGAAAAAACTATTCACCAAATTCAGCGAGGCGAGCTTTTTTCTTTTCTAAAAAAAGAAAGCAAGTTCACACACACAAAAATCTCTCAAGCATTTTTTTGCTTCGGTGTGAAGGATAATTTTTTCTTCTCCCCTCCCCATATTTCTAAAAAAAAAGTTTGTCTTCAATATAACCCCCCCCCAGTGAAGAATAGAAAAAAACTACTTACTTGCAAACACTTATGCAAATGAACCTGTTGGGCGCCCACCATGAAATAATTTTTCTTTATTTTATTCCTTACTAAAACTTTTTTTGGCTAACAAAAAAAAATATTTATTAGTGTCGAGGAAATTTAAATGACCAAATCTAATGGAATAACGGTATTTAGAAAGAAGCTAAACCAGTAAGTAGTTCAATTCCTTTTTTTCTGCTAACAAAAAAAAAAAATCTGTCTAGATTCTTGTGTACCTCCCTTCGTCTTCAAAGCAACAGTATTGCTGAATTTTTTTGCCTTGTTCATCCCCTTTAATCGTCATATAATAAATCTTTATTAAATATGGAAGAATAAAAAAAAAACTATGGTTTAATTGCAAAAGACTAACATGGATCAGCCACAAAATTCGAAGAAAGACAGGAAAAATCGGTTATGGAGTTACATAAACAATTAGAATTCCAACAACTTACACAGTAGAAAACTGAACTACAGCAAAAAAACTTTAAAGAATTACTCGTAAATTCATTAAATGGCTAAAAAAACTCTGAAAAAGACACGATATTTTCCCAGAGTACAATCTATAACTCGATTGATACATTCGAATACGTACCAGAGAACGACAAAACGTTCGAGGCTTTTTCCAGGTACTATGAAGATATTTTCAACGTAGACTGAACAATGGCCAAGTAAAAAAAAGTACTTCTACTATTAAGAAAACTGGGAACAACCAAAGATAATAGGTTCGTAGACTTCATATTACCCAAGAAAATCACAGACTTGGATTTTTCAGAGACTATTAAGCTACTGTCGGAACTATTCGAACTTAACACAATCTTGTTCCATAATCGTTGGAAATGCCTTAACAAGGACAACCAGCAAGATTTCCTAACGTATGCAGCATCGGTGAACAAGCTCTGTAATGATTTCAAACAAGCCGATCTGACTGCCAATGATTTAAAGTGCTTAATATTTGCACAGGGTCTAGTATCAGCGGAAGACACCGAAGTCATACAACGGGTACTGACCAAGCTTGAAAACGAACAAGGATTGACTCTCCAAAAATTGGCAGGGGACAGTCAAAGAGTAATTTCTGTCAAGTGTGACTCAAAAACGATCAAGGAATCAGTTATGGCTCTGATTAGAAAAATAAGAAGCAAGTCGACCGCCTATTCCCGTCAAAAAGACAAAAGGCAAATCTCATGTTCTAAACCCCACAATAAACAAAACGCAAATAGGTTAAAGAAACCGCCCGGACCATATTACCATTGTGGTAAATGGTATTGTATAAAATTCTGTCCAGTAAAGAAAACGAAAAAATATTGCAAAAATTGCAATAAAAATGGTCATAACTTAACTCAGTGCTGGTACGCCAACATAGCGAGAAAACCCAAGAGTAAAATTAGGCAAGCTCAACCAGACGACACAGTCAATAGGAATTTAAGGAAATATGTGACTTGATATTTTCAATAACTCCATTAAATTCCAGCTTGACTCGGGATCTGATATCTCAATCATCAATTGGCGTACTTGGTGAAAATTAAACAAGCCGACCTTACTAAAGACGGATAAAACAGCAAAATCCGTTACTGGCGAGAATATAAACATCTTAGGCGAGGTGATCCTTACAGTAACACTAAGTGGAGTTACCAAAAAGCTGAAAGCCTACGTACTAAAAAATTCGGACAACTTGTTCGGAACAGATTGAATAGAAAAATTCAATCTATGGGATTGCCCAATGAGTACGTTTTATCGCAAAATAGAAAGTACAACGTCCAATTCGGTAAATCTCAAAAAGGAACCCAAACAACGTTTTCCCCAGGTTTTTTCTGACGGCCTTGGGAAATGTCCTAAATTAAAAGCTAAGCTCAAGGTGAAGGACGGTGCACAACTGGTATTCAAGAAGAAACGGAATGTCCTTTTCGCTGCTCAAGAGCAAATCAACAAATAATTAGATAGACTTGAACATGCTGGTATTCTGTCAAAAACAGACTTTAGCGAATGGGAAGTACCTACGGTCCATGTAAAAAAGAAGTCCAACCCAATACGAATCTACGCCGATTTCTCCACAGGGTTAAACGATGCCTTGCAGGATCACCACTATCCTCTACCAAACCCTGGGGAAATTTAACAAACTAAACATTAAGAACATGCAGAATTTGAGAGGGCCTCTCAACGAACTCTTAAAAAAGGACAAACCATCGTTATGGATCTCTGAATACCAAGAGTCATTTAAAAAGATCAAGAAAACCCCTGAATGCCAAGATTCATTAGAAAAGATCAAGAAAACCCTTACTTCGGATGTCTCCCTCACTCACTACGACCCTACCCTCGACATCATAGTCGCAAGTGATGCAAGCTCATACGGCATCGGTGCGTGCATTCTCCACAAACTGCCAGATGGTTCGCGAAAAGCTGTGGCATACGCATCTAGATACCTGCTACCAGCTGAGAAGCAATATTCCCAAATAGAGAAAGAGGCTCTAGGAATAATATTCGCCGTCACAAAATTCCACAGATACCTACATGGAAGACGGTTCATACTACAAACAGACCATAGCCCCTTAATAACAATCTTTGGGTCCAAGAAAGGTCTGCCTGTCTATACTGTAAATAGACTACTTCGTTGGGGAACGATTCTCTTAAACTACAACTTCAAGATCTAAAAATATTTGCCACGTGGACAACTTATCGCGACTCATTCCCCAAAATACGGAAGTCTGTGAAGACTCGATTATTGCTACTCTAAGGACGAATTTGCGAAATCAGAAACAATGTTCGCAAGAAAAATCAAGGCCGTCTTCGATAAACTCATTCCACGGCAAGCGAAATTCAAGAAAACCGTCTCGCCCCATTAGAAACATTTCAATCCTAGCGATAAAGTTCTTTGCAAGGCCTACAAAAACAACATGACATTCTGGGAAGTTGCCACCATCAAACAAAGGATTGGCGAACTAGTCTATATTGTCCAGGGACCAAAAAACACCCACAAACTCCATATGAACCAGCTCAGGAAATTCCGTTTGAAAGAATCTGAGGAATCACCACAAAATACCTGCGAAGAGCCGATTGACGCAATATTCGATCATTTCGATCTCGACACGCCTAAAGTCTCTCCGGAAGTACGACGCTCAGGAAGAAAAAGAAAATTTACGCAACCACTCGACGTAAATCCCAAGAGGAGGAAACATTAATAGTTTTTTTTTACAAGAAAAAAAAAAGAAAACTCTTGGAAGTGGGGGGTTTGTGAGACCGAAACTTACCTGCATCATGAACTCTTCCAGCACTATATAACTAGCGTAGTAATATCCTAATACGGAGAGCAGTGGCAGTAGGAGGTAGCAGCCGTACAAGAGTACGAGAAGTACGACTACCAATATTGGACATGATCCTTTGTAACTTTTGTTAATATATCTTTCTTACCTCTAAACCCTGTTCCGTGTTTTCCTTCTGTGTACCAACTTTGGGTCCACATCATTAACGCTTTGATCATCGGATCTTATCTGGTAAAGCAATTCAGAACCTTAAAAATTATGTATCTATTCAACCAGAACAATCAACATCAGGTAAATAATCGGAAACATGTTTTAAAAAATTCCCATCTCAGAAATTTTATGCAGATATAACAGACATAGTTCTAATTTTATAAAGTTAGTATCTTATGAGAACGTTCCTACGTTTTTACCTTATAAAATATTAGTTTTTGTATTTAATTGCGTAGTTTAAAGTACATAGAATCAGGACTTAAATAGTTATATCTATTCATTATAATTTAATATCACTAGGTTCTGAATTACTAGTACAATACCTTGATGGTTTCTGATTAATCTTTGAGAAAAATAGGTTTGGTTTCTTTGTTTAATGGCATAAAAACCTTCGTAGTTTATCTAATGCCAAAGCCATTCTTCAAAAAGGATAGCAGGGGTACTATTTAACACATAGCTGGGAGGATAAGGGGGTTCATACCTTTCCCAAGGGTATTAGTCCGAAAGTGAACGTAATAGCGCGACTGGAGTTCGAACACGCTTACAACAATTACGTAGTCCAGCACTGTAACCATTGCACCACGAGAGAAAAATAGTCAAAAGAATTCGTCCAGAGAAGTTCTGGGCCAGATTAGGCTAGCTTGAAATAGAGGTCATATAATTTTAAGTGCTTACAAAAATAGTCAGCTATTTTCCGGAGTTATCAACAAAAGAAGTCGCTATTACATCACTTTTTCTTTGATCACATAGCCATGAAGGCACTGGAACAGGAGGTAAGATGTTAATTACCAACCGCAGACTGTCAGCAATTGCCACGGTTACGTTTAGTAATAAGAAAACTGGAAATTTGTCAGCACTGTCAAGTCTATTTTGGGAGTGGTATTGATTAGTTAGTTCTGACCATAAGATATAGAAGAATAAAGAGTTCCAAATTTCTATGATGTCACCAATCTTGGCTAGAGTTCAATAGAACTCGTTTAGTATATAAAGGCAACACAAACGAGATACATTGAGACTAATTCTGACAGTTATCCTCACCAATAACACTTTGCATGCTGTTTTATCATGTTCTGTGTGGATAAGTTTGGTTCCACATACGACGTTGTTGTAAGAATTATTGAAGTGAAAAAATGGAATATGCTAATATTGGATTGGTTATTGTTTGGAAGGATATTTAGTCCAGTCCCTACTCCCCAAGGTACAATATTGATTTTAGTATATCTGATGATATACTAACACTGAATAAATTGAAGGAAAGACAAGATAAGCTAATTCATACAGGTATGAACAGTAAATGCATACATAATATATATACGAGAAGTATTAACAAGAACACCTAAACGTGTCGCAACAGATAAAATGTGCACATATTGTTCTATAAACAATCAGAGAATGAAAAGGGGTCAAAAACAGTAAAAAACTTACTTGATGAAAGTAATGACAATGTCCATCGCCGGGAGAGGAAATATAGTCTCAACTGTTCAAAGATAGATAACAAATGTACTTCTTTACTGTTCAAACGAAAGAGACCGATGTGGATTCTGGAAGTCTCATGTGACCACGATGTGTCCAAAAGACACACCCCGAGTCCATGAGAGACAATTATTCAAAATAATACAATGAAAACAAGACTGTCTTCCCTTGGAAATCTTGACCACTTACACCGATATTTCGGCTAGTGCTCTCTCTCTCTCTCTCTCTCTCTCTCTCTCTCTCTCTCTCTCTCTCTCTTTCTTTATATATATATACGAAGGTTGTTCAAAACGTTCTAAGCCTCATTCAGAAAAAATGGCCATAGCAGAACATTTTGACTGAAACAACACATTACCACTTCTGTTAAAACTAGAAAAACTATTTCAAACTTCTTCATTTATTTCTGTGCAGTTATATTTAACATATTTATTGGGATTACACGTGGCGTGATGTGTAACACACTGGGTTGTAGCATCGTAGTAATCTGGTTCGAATTTCAGTCACACTATAATGTTCACTTTAGGACTAATATTTGGAAAGTTATGAACCCCGTTATTCCACCAACTATGGATGAAATAGTATGGCTACTGTTTTTCTACACGAATGCATTTGGCATTAAATAACCTACGTAAGTTGATATGTCATTGAATCAAATCATACATATATATGAATACACAAGTTGCTTAAAGAAACTTTAATTTTAAATCTAAATAAGTGCTCAATAGAAGAGGATAATACCAATGATAATTTGATGATTACCTACTCCTCTGTGACAGGCAGTTTTATGTAATAAAGAATACAGTTGTCAAGTGAGAATAGCCTATATATATATGTGTGTGTGTGTGTTTATGTGTGTGTGTGTGTGTGTGTGTGTATGTTCTCTTCACTTTCATAAAATTCCCAAGAAAGCAATGGTAATCTTGTATCTTTGCATTAAGATGCATTGAATTGGAACTAACTTTACAACTTTAAGAATTATTGTAGACACTAAACCTTGCTGAAACCAGCCAACCTTGTATTATTCATGATCTCTTAACACTACCTTTCTCTTTGTCCTGTTTCATTCAATTGTATATTTCTACTTTTGTTATTTTCTCTTTTGTTTTAGCATTAGTCCTTGGGGATAGTGATTGTCATTATTCCAATTGTTCTTTTATAAAGTTACACATGAATCTTTTAAAATAATCAAAATAAGATGTCTGCTATTCTTATGAAAGGTTCAATTATTCCAATAAAAGACAGAAAAGGACAGTAAAGGTTAGCGTTTAGTCTGTTTCCCTTTCAATAATTGATCAAATAACTTCTCCACTTAATCTTAACATAATATAACAATTTTAATGTATATATTAATGCAGTATCGCCAATAGATAAGTATACTCTAACTCTCTTTATCACTCTCTCATTCACGCAATGGGCTTGTAAACTGGCTTTTGTTTGTGGCGGTGCCACTCTTGTAGCCTGGCAGAGCCCATCCCTCTCCAGGTCCACGGCTAGTTGTGAATTCAGAGTTGTTCCCTTCTTGTGGACCAGTTGCCACACGAATATTAAAGAGCCCAGTCTGGCCTAATATTTTTCAAAGGATGTTAACGGGAAATACAAATAGTCTTTCAACCCTAGTAATCAGGCCCACGTTCTACAGCGCGAACCGTTACGACACGAGTGCCTCCATACTATAACACTTCTTTTTATTTAAATTTAGGCAGTTCAATTTTTGTTTACTTGATACACTTCTTATAACCGAATTTAATTTGTATTCCACTCTAAAAGATTAATTAGATATTGCCGACATTTTTCTTTGTCTCACTGGATACTATGATGAGTGGGGTGATCTTTTTAAATGTTTTCAGTTTCATGATTACTTTATTTTACAAAACAGATGAGATATTGTAAATGGAATATTGAATCATTCAATAACACCAAAACGAACCTGATAATACTGAAACTGGATTAACGAGTGAAGATCCGGACCTCTTTGGTCAAAGCAGGATTTTTCATTAAAAATAATTTAATCTTAATTTTATTCATAAAAATAACAAAATGTACAAGAACTACAATTTCAGGCATTGGATTTTACTTTTACTTTTGCATTATTTTCCTTCCTTTTTTTTTTTTTTTTTTTTTGTCTATATCTTTATTCTTATCAAATATAATACTCTTTTCGTCCTTTCAACAGAACTTAGAATGGTCTAACTGTATCACCTGCTGCGGTGTAAGCCTTTCCTTAAGGGGGTTTCCTGTCTATGATACTAAACTGAATCTGATGGAGAGGCTCTTGTTCTATAGCTATGTAAAGTGTAAGCACTCCTTCATTGTCATTAGTTCCAGGTTCACTCTGACCCGGAGCGGTTATACCCGTTAAAATCAAATAGCTCGAGTAAAAATTTATTCATATTCGGTAGGACTGCCTGAAAAAAATCTTAAGTGCTCACAAAATGTTAATATGAACGTAAAATGAAAATTAACCTTTCAATAAAAAATAACCCTCGATAGGTTTTCATACCAATAGAATCAATCTACCAAACAAAACTTTTTATATGTTCGTAGTTTCTTGTTAAGATTTATTTGCTTCAGAAAATTCTCTTCAGGTTATTTTTTTTTCAGTTCGTTATCATTTGTAGTAAAAACAAAAGTATGAAATATTGCTTTTCATTTCTACTAAATCTTTCATCCCATTTAACCTTAATGTTTACTGATTATCAGTTACAAACATGTTACATTTAGTCTTATTATTGATGAACTAAAAATCTCCTCAACATTAAAAAGCCCAAATTTCAAACAGATCACTTGATGCAGGTCAGTATGATAATTAAACGATTTTAACAGTATTTATGATTAAGAATATTAGGAATAAAATGAAAAATAATCTTCCCTTGAATGAAATTTGGTTCAACTGAGAATTTTTACATTTTTTACTAAGCCATAAGATTGCATTAAAAATACAGTAATTATCAATAATTTACGATATTATTGATTCAACCTAATTTATTATATCATCGAGTGATTTGAGAAATAATAGACGAAGAAGAATTAATTAAAATGAAGTGTCTTCTTCTTCTGTTGCTTTTTTTGCTTATATATATATATATATATATATATATATATATATATATATATATATATATATATCCATTAGCATTTGTGTGTGTGTGTGTGTGTGTGTGTGTGTGTGTGTGTGTGTGTGTGTGTGTGTGTGTGTGTGTGTTTAAGGGAAAAAAACAGAAAAAGATACTTCATTTATATAAATATACAACAATTCTAATCACGTTCTTGACAGAGAGTGAGAGGCAGGGACAGGCAGACGGAGAGAATGAGAGAGAGAGAGGAGAGAATAAGTGCGCCCATATCGGGTTGACAATAGAAAATGATTCAACACACTTAATCTACACTCTCGTTTTTAACTCTTCTGTGCATTTGTTGATGCGCTTTGTATCATCCACACATTTTCACTATCCGCCATCTGCCTTCCAAAATTATATCATGCTACCATTAGTTCATAGTATTAAAAGATTTTCCTCTAGAACACCAACATGCGTTTTCCGACCGACAGTCCATATGTCGTTTGTGTTTTATATCCCATTCCGCAGCTTCTGGTTCAAGTGGGGTCAGAATTCCCCGTGCCAATGAGTGTTAATTTGCTTTATCTGCACATCTAATAGATTACAAATTTAGACGACACTATGAATTTCATTTGTTGTTTATTGTCTTTTAATCTTACAATGTTGTTGCAAAAGGGTGAGAGATGCATTGAAGGAACTGGGATCGGCGAACCAACTTCAAAGACCTTGACGGGGCTGTTTGCTTTTACCTTCGGGCTTATGTTCCTGGGACAGGCATGAATCCATTCCAACCATGTGTAAATAGTATGGTATACTGGGTTCTTTAGCCTTTGTAAGACAACTAATCTTGGGGAAGGAAAACTGAATTTACTGTATTCCGCTTATAATTGCATTAGAGTCATTTGCCGCCCGTAGTGGAGGGGGTGGTAAATACATACTTTTGTATTCTGTAATATGATGGCCTTCTTATCAAAAGTATCTGCAGTGATCCACTAATATTCTGTGGGAACGAAAGGGTAATTCGAACAGTCACGTGAGAATTTGGGAGATTCAAAAAGTTCCATCTGTTAACTGATTTGGAGCTTTAGTAAAATATTCCCCTCCATTAGGTTATCAGACCATTACTAGTGAGTTTAATTCTCAATGGGTGCCCCATACATTTGGCCCAGAATTAAATTAGGCTAAGCTTAGTTACTGACAATTATATAATATTTCGCCTTTCACTAACCGTGTAGAATACACAGATTGCATCTCTGCAGAGATGTAAGACTCCCCCAACGTGTGTCCTGGGTATGAAACTAAACAAACTGATGGTGAAGTTCCAGTAATACTGGAGCTTTGTTGAATGGAGAGTATCCTTTCATTGCCATCGCTCCCAGATCGACTCTAACCCAGAGTGATAGCACCTGATAGGGTCCTACGAGCATCATTAAATAAGTTTCCAAACTTTTTTCGTACAGGCATTTTTATTGATAGTACACACATGAAACTCTAGTCCCCTTCGAAGTAATCTCCTCCGGCTGCAATACACTTATTGTACTGTTCCAATAACTTCTGGAAGGCCCCATGGAAGTCCTCTTGTGTCAGCGTGTCAATGACCTTCGTCACAGCCTCTTTCATCTCCTCAATTGTCTTATAACGACAGCCTCTGAGCTTAGGGAATAACCAAAAGTCTCAGGGAGCAAGGTCTGGAGAATAGAGAGGCTGAGGAACTGTCTTGATACCCATCTTGGTCAAATAGTCTGTGACAAGGATGGAGTTATGGACTGGTGCATTGTCCTAGTGGAAATGCCACTGACCCGATTTCAAGAGTGCTGGCCTCTTCCGAGGGAATCTCTTCCTGAACTCCCTTAAAACCTCAACATAGTAACCCTAACTCTAAGCCTTTGACCAATCAACTCTGATGTATTGACTTCCTTACTCCTCCCACACCTCTCATCATCCCTCACAAACTCCCTACCTTCCTTGAATCTCTTATGCCACTCAAAAACTGATGTTCGATTCATGCAAGATGGTTCAAAAGCAGTCTGAAGCATTCCATACGTTTCTGTGACATTTTTCGAAGTTTAAAACAGAATTTTATTGCATATCGTTCTTCTACAGTGTCCTCACATCCAGATTGCATTTTTGAAATTCACCAGCTGTGACAATCAGGCTTTAGTAGGGTGTATTCCAATTGCTGCTGAAGCTGTTCCTTTGAATCTGAAATCATAAAGATTAGTCAGTCATCTCATTAGATGTATAGCAATAACATAGTTAATTTTCAAGATTCTACGACAATTTTAAATGCCAGTACAAAAAAGTCTGGAAACTTATTGAATGCTCCTCGTATCTATGGGTCAAATTGAACTAAACTGTGTACTTATGCTAAACTGAATTGTTTGAAATAGAACTGTTTATATGTATAAAAACGGATTGGGCATTAAATAACCAACAATGGTTGTGAGTCATAAAAACAATCAAAACCAAACCATTTCACTAACCGTCCTTATAGATTATAGTTCATCAGAAAGTACAGCATGTACATCAGATGATTTAGGGGAATAATGGTTTTTCAGGTCTTCACCATTAATTCATTTGGAGGAGAATGGAAATTAGATCTAATTTCAAGGAGTAAGTGAAGTTGGCAACCGAAGTCGAGGTTGACCCCAAGACTCCTTTTTCGATAGCTACAACATCCAAGTGCAGGGGAGGGTGCAACTCCATTCCCTGGATTGCTCCACTTTACCCTTAATTCGTGCCTTATAATGCTGAGTGTTAAGCAAGGCGGATTCAAGTACTATTTTAGAGTCTTTGGTATAACTTGACCTGGGATTGAACCCCCGTCTACTGGATCATTGACGAACACTCTATCCGTTAGGCCGTTAAGAGTATATTGCGTAAAAAAAGTGAGAAACCTCAGAGACAAAAGATTTAGATCAGGGGTGCTGGATTATCAATATAAGCTGCTTTACCAAACTATGCGAATTATTGATATAGCCGAAACCAATAAACCTACATCTTGCTTCTCGAGTTTTCATAGTTGTTATAATTAGTTTTTGTACAAAAAAGGTTAATAATTATTTATATTTTAGATAAGGCATTGTCAATTATAATTGATATTAACTAAATATTTATTGTGATAACTTACTTTTAACGGGATCGATTTGTTCTTTTAACTATCCAAGTAAATATGGAATTGTCTACAATTAAATGAAAACTACATAAGGATACTTCGTACTGTTTTGAACAAATCTCGAAAGCAGTACTCTCCAAAACAGCAGTTTTACAGCTATTAATCTCTCATCTCGCGTACATTCCAAAAAAGGCGAGAAGACATGCTGGTCACTGATGACATGAACTAAGGACAATTCATAAACAACGTTATTCTATGGACATATGGACACATGGACTCACTTTTGCTGGTCAACCACCCAAGAATTTATATTCATCGGTTCTATGTGGACACTGGGTGCCGTCTTGAGGACTTACCAAGTGTGATGGTCGACGGGGACTGATAGCGAGTGAGCGAGAGGGAAGGAGAAAGGGAGACTCAAAAGAATCCGTGAAGTCGGCATGCCTTGATGATGATTATGATGGTAATGATGATGATTAAATATATATTGTAGAATATTTACTGCTTGAACAACACCATAGGAGCTATTTTCTTTCAACTCTGATTCAAATGTTCCAAAGAAGGTTTCGTTTATTTTGCTAAAATTTTTCTGAGTGACTACAGAAAAACTCCTAAGATTCTGCCATATAAAATCTGATAAAATTCATAGAAAAAATCTAGTTGAATTACAAATAATGTTCGATTTAATGATTTATATTTTCCTTCTTCTGGGAATTTTGCCGTGATATTCTTCATTGTTTTGATGTCAAATTCGACTATTTTTGCTCTATATTTCCCTCAGATTAGTGCCATGTAAACTGGCAGAGCTAAACGATATCAATCAGCTCATACCGAACAGGATTTATACTCATGGATTGTAAGGATACAAAATGATAATCTGTATCCATGTGTTTTCAAGATATTTACGAAAAACTGACATATTAGAATTAAAAATTTATAAGTTAATCATGCTTTACCTATTTAGCTTCGACATCAAATAGAACGAAATTCTTTTAAAAAATGATCGAATAGTTTGTTTATATAACTCATCATAGAAATAGACACTGAACACCGGTTACTTACAAGCATTTGAATATTAAATTTCCAAATTATCTGAAAATCCGTTTGGCTTTTACAAACACTAATCATAGGGTTGGTAATTTATGGTTTTTTATTCCAAAAATATTCTTTTCATTTTTAACACAAATTCATAATATTTACACTGATTATCATTATATTTTATTTACTATTTTAACGTTTTAAATTAAAGTACTTTGAAATAGTCATTTTTTTTACTAAAAAATTTGCTATTGGAAGTTACCAAAAAATTTACATTTAATAGAAAATGTCCAATCTGGAAATTAAAGTTATCCTTCTTTCATAAGTTTCATTCTAAGACTTTTTTCTGATCACTTCAAAATTAAAACTTTCAAACACTGACTACCTCTGCTTACATTTGTAGTGGCAACTTGAAAACAAAAAACATTAACCTCTTGATGACATTTATTAATCAATAAATCGTCTCAAAATAATACTTTGGTTTTACTGGGCTTTCAGCTTGGACAAAAAGACGCTTGTCATCTGATCCAGCCTTAAGCCAATTGGACTAATTCCTTCCAGTTGGTACCGAGACCTAAGGGAGTCCCACACCTATGGGGAGCCTGTGCTAGAATTAAATCTACTTCCGGCTCGTCAAGTACACCCAAGACATTTCAATATAGATGTCCCCAATTTTACTTTCTCCTGAAGGCCGGCTCTGCTTGTCATATCCTTAATTCCTTTAACTGAATTTTTTTTATTTGAGTAAGAAAAGCGAGAAAAAAAAACTTCAAATAGTTTATCTAAACAATTTATCAAATTACAGATCACCAGTCGGGAAGATCACGGCATACACTGCTGATGATACCTAATAAGATTGAAATAGCTGTCCAGTGGTTCCGAATGTCGCGCACTAGAGTTTGCCGGATTTTCTGGTCATAGTAATTCAATTTACAATTTAATTCCTCTACTTAAAAAAGAAAATATACAACAATTCATCAAGGTAACTCTTTTCATATATACAGCTTTATGAAGTACTAGGAGACTGGGTTTTTTAAATGATTTTTTTTAAATTAGTATTCACATAAATCACCATGGAAATAGATGCTAGATGCTGGATGCTGGTTGGAAGCTTTTAAATTTTAAATTTGAAAATATTATTATTATAGAATATAACTAAAAATTATTATTGAAAAGTTATATGGTTTTTGTTTCATTAATAATACTATAGACTATTACAGAAAAACATTTTCTTTAATCAAATTATTTTATTTCTGTTTATTTGTTTATATTCTGTTATTAAAGAACCCGTCATATTTTAATTTTTTTATATTATGAAATCCAAACAGATACTAGACATTGGCATTTAGATTAGTTTTGTATTTTTTCTTTATCAACATATAATTGTTTGAATTCCTGTAATTTACGAGAGCGTTAAGGTTACTATCTGTCTTTAATAACTTGCAGTGTTTATTTATTCTCTTCTTGAGAGATAATGATGTTTCTCCAATGATTTTTGCGGCACATTTTGCAGCGTGTTTCATATACAACTGCTCTGGAAGGGGTTTCATTAGTTACTTTATTTTAATTATATTTCGCCATATAATAAGAATAAAACATTAATTTCAAGAACTTAGTTTTCATTTCTCAGTCATATTACTTAACAGAGTCGGATATTAATATCCAAAATATTTATTAAAACTCTTACAAAAGAATCAGTTGTTGTATGTAACTTCTTTTAATTCAACCAAATCAATCAAAGTTAGCAAACCATTGTTAGTGTGTTTAATTTCGACTGGGTACTCCGTACTTCTGAAATGAGGCTAAACTAAGTTAAGCTTACTAATAACTACATCATCTCTTTTTACAATATCCATTCTAATGGATGTTGATAGTTCTTCAGAATGATGTATGTGCATTTGAGATTTTAGGAGAGTAAGAGTTTTAAAGTTCTTCAGCCGCTCTCCTTCTGGATCCAAAGACGTGGCATGGGACAGGAAATAGAGAATCAGTTGAAATAAATGCACAGAAAAAGCTTCATTACAATATATGCCCTTCTCAAACTTCATGGCACAAACATGCTCGATGACCAATTGATACTACAAGACGGTTTGTCTGAATTTTTACAAATCATTTTTTAACCCTAAAGTCGTCTAGCCACTTTGCTCACCAGGGATGCCTTGTTGGGGAGCCAGGTTAGATACTAACTGCTCAGGAATGTAGCAGGTAGCACAGGATTACATGGTACAAATAGCATGCTTTGAGACTTGACAAAATGTTTTTGTACAGTTGATACTGTTAATAACCCAAAATAAGTCTGATTATACAACTTCAAACATCATTAAATGTATGGATAGGTTTATAATTAATACACAAACGTGTTAATTCTTATTTGTGTTTTTTCTTATTGCTTTTTTTATATTGTTTCTTTAGAAAATCAAATGTTTTTGCATGAGCTGTGAATACGGTAGAAGTTTGCATATATTTTGTAGAAGAATATTAGTTGTCAGGATAGTTTCTTCATACAGAATAAATGTAAGAATAATTATGAACAATTAATGACATCGTATGTCATTGCCGTTGCAAATTATATAGAAAAAATAAAAAAGAGTGAATGGAAGAGTGTAAAGATAAACTTATCGTATATATATGCTTGGTAAGTTTCTAAGAGAAATGATAGTTGGAGAGAGATTTACATTTGTGAGAAGAGTTCTTTAGATGTTTGTGCAATATTTTTAAATATGCTTGTGTGTAAGGAAGTAAGCTTTTGGTATTGTTAACTTGAAACTATTATGTAACGATGTGTTCAATGAAGTTTGGTTGAAACTAAAACGTCTCTGTAAAAGATATAAACAGTAGGGCATTCTTCAGGTGAAGAGAATGAGATTTTTATGCCTTTTTCTTTTATACTATTTTGGCAACAGTATCAAGTGCTTATTAGCAGAAATTCTTTGGCAGACAACGGAAGTAATACCATAATTTTATTTTGTTTCAAAAAGCTGTTCAATAGCAATGCTTCCTGGAAAAATCGATAGCTTCTCTACATATGATATGATGAAATAAATTGCTGTTTGTTATACCAATAGAATGGACTTCTTCCTGAGCAGAACTTGATATTCTAATTGCAAGAAGATTATAAGTTATAAATCATCAAACCTTAACATTTCTCCAGACTCATCATGTCTCCAATTCAAATCTTAACATTGTATGTAGCATAGAGAGGGATTTCAGCTAACACCAAATAGTTACCTGAATGAAATATGTTTCAATTAAAATATTCAGGGCAATTAGAAAAAAAAATTAGTGAATTCACCAATTTCTTTCCTAATTTCTTTTCAATTCATTATAAATTCAAATTGAGCAAAATAAAATGCTATAGAACTTTTTCATAAGGGCAGCTTCAGCTAAAACCAACTTTTAATTGGTATTAAATCACCATATGGTTGTAAATATTTTGTATTCACAAAAGTTTCCTTTAAAAAAAGGCTTTCAATTTTACATTCAATTGGCAGTTTTCAAAAAAGAATGTTGGAAACTTTTGCACATATCTAATATATTGAATCATCATTATCATTCTTCTTCTTATTATTATTTCAAAGACCTTAATTGATTAAACTGATTTCAGAAGAAAATTTTTCTCCTCAATTTGGTAAAGTTTTAAAGGTATAGCATCAATTTCATTTTGTGAGGGGTTTAGATATAAAGTATGAGATAGATAGATAGATAGATAGATAGATAGATACTAGTAATAAAGTAGAATTCAGCCTAATCATTATGACCCTCATCACAATTGATTGTTGGCTTCTATACTCTGTACAAAATATATATGCACCATGTAAAAAATATAGTCTATATCCATATTTTAGATGAATATGCTGGTATCCAAATATACCTGTTAAAATGGATATTATTAAATACAATTTATTACTGGCACAAAAGAAATGCAAGAGTAGGCATGATTGGATAAGAAAGGTAATTCACTGGGAATTGTGTAGATTTATATTTGGCCAAGCTGAAAAACGGTATATGCTCAAACCAGAATCTGTACTAGAAAATGAGATGCATAACAATCTCATGTATTTTGAGAGATGAAGAGAACACCAAATCCCAGTCAAAAGACCAGGGGACCAAAAAATTTGTTAATCAAAAAAAGAAAATAATTTGTGATCTGGTAGATTTTGCTATTCTAGTGAACCATATAGGGAAAATAAAAGAAAGTGTAAAAATAAAAAATACCAAGACCTTGCCAGCAAGCTGAAAAAGCTTTGGAACATGAAGGTGATGGTGATACTAATTGTAATTGGGGCATTTAGAAGAGTCCCCAAGAACCCAGAAAAGAGACTGGGTAAAATGGTAACCATCCAGACCATTGCACCATTAAGAAGAGCTAGGATATATAGTAAAAAGCTGAAGATCTGAGGAGACTTGCTGTCACTCAGACTTCAGTAAAAAAGCACCAATTTGAGGTTGTGACAAGAAAAACTTGCCAGAAGTGAAATAATAGCCATACAAAATAAACATTACATTATAAAACACAAATATGTCTCTATAAAACTGATAATACACAAGAGAATAGCAAGTGTACTGCAAACAGATACAAAAAGAAAGTAGATGCAGACATGTTAGAGAGGGTAATTAGGAATTTTGTAAGAGACTCATGTATGATTATTCTGACAAATAGGATCTTTCCTACATAAAGATAAATTTGGTTTGGTTTAGGTGTTTAATTGCATATCAACTTTTGTGGGTATATTTGATGTTATAGCCATCCTTATAGAAGGGCAGAAGTAATACTATTTTACCTATACTTTGGGAACTAAAGAGGTTCATACCTTTCACAAGGCCCAAAAAGCAATTCACTCAGGCCATCAAGTTTGAACTCTGCCGGGCCAGTGTAGAACAGAAATAACAAAGAGATAAATAAACCGTGAATTATTAATTAAATATTAATTAGAATAATCAAATAATTGAAGAATAATTAATTAAACTGGTTATATTTGGGGAAAGTTTTTATCAATTTTTAGATGTGGAATATTTCAATTATTCTAGTATAGCAGAGTTTATACTAAAAGCAAATCTTACTTGCATAAATGTACAATGGAACAAAACTGATTATTAACAAACTGTGAATGCAATCACTTGAAAACACTATGTAACATAAATTTTGTTTCCATACCAAATTTCTTTCTCATATTTAATTGAGGGGGAGGTTTTAGCCTGAAATATATTCCTTGGTACTCATGGCATAACAGTTATCAATGTAGAAAACAGACTTGGACACCCAAGTTCAAATCCTGAATGATGCTGTTCACATTTCACATTGCTGTAATACCCTTGAGAAAGGTATGAACCCTCCCAGTTCTGAGCAAAATAGTATCACTTCTATTCTTATACAAGGATGGCTTTCATTTTAAATAACACATGAAGGTCAATATACCATTACACAAAGAAACCAAACCTGAAATGCACGAATCCAACAATACTCCATCAAGCTATGAGCGAATAGTAAAGCAGATTGGATTCTTTAATCTTGCAATCTTGCTGACCTAAGAGAAGGAAAACTCTGAATTTAAACCAAACCTGGCAACTCATGAAAACATACCACATGAATAGTACTTCTATGGTCAAACCAAGTTACGAGAGAAGTCTTCTTTCCGATAAGTTTCTGGTCAAGTAGGAATTTCTTACAATAAACTAAAATGGGCTGAAAGCATGTTTCTGTAAGATATATCTAATTGTAAAGAATTTTAATTTCCAAGCATAAACAAATTACCTAATTAGAATAATTATTCATAGTTAATAAAACTTTACTAATTATTCTTATAGGTACTTCTTCAAGCAGTGGATGTAAAGTAATTACATATCAATATTCCTTTGTTAAAACTAAAAATCTGATCAAGAAACATATATTTTCAAATCGATAAATCTTTAAGATGACATTCATTTGAAATGAAAAAATATTTCTCAGCAAATCCCCATGATTTTTTTTCTCTGACTGATACTAACTTCAAACCTTTAAAAATAATTAATTGCATTTATATAAATAAATAAACAAGAAAAAGAAAGTAATAATAATGATCAAAGTGAGCATGAATTCAAACCAAACTGTTTTGTTATTAAACAGCAAGTTAGACTCAAAATGATTTTATTCCTGACTTATTATACTATTTAACACAAAGTTAGTTTTAAGTATTATTTCTTTATTGCTTATCTTGTGAAAGTATAGAAAAGGGCCATTATTCCCATCAAACTTTACTTTTGTGTCCTGGATATGGAAATTCAGAAATTAATTTATTTCCAAAGTATAAAATTAGAAATTTGAACAGTTTTTTGTGTAAAGCCTGAATAAAATAACATGTGAATCCAAGTTTACAAGTACAAAAATATTATATAAGTTCAAGCCCTAAATCTTCCTGAATCTACCTGAAATGTTCTAAAAAACAGATAATTTTGAAAATTTCATTACCTTGTTTAAAAAGGCAAGGTTTGAAGAAAAAAATTGGTTTTTTCATTTACTTTTACATAAGCAAGTGGGAAATAATACTTTCTGCAGGGAAACAGAAAAAGTGAAAATTTAGTAATTTATTATGCTGACTATATTTAGTCAGGGTCTCATTAAACTTCTAAAAGATCTTCACTGTTGATTCAATCACTTTAAGCTTCTTATGTGCTTTCTTGGTTCAATTTTCAATGATTTACTTACATTACCAGTCAAATTTCAATATCCTAATTTAGCATGACTCTGTCAGCAACTTTATAATCTATCAAACTGAATGGAATCTTGGAAATAACTACATGTCAACAGAGTAGACACACAGTAGCTCAAAACTGGTTGAGGCCTATCATTATGCTTGACTTTGATCAGCTCTTTTTAACCCCTTTTATATATGTATAAAAGAAAAATCTTACTTCTGCTCAGTCATATTGGTATCTGGCTTTTTTATTTCTACTTTTAGATCAAGTATTTTCTACTAGTTTTGTCATGTCTGCTTCACACTGTGTTAATTCCAACTACCAGTATCATTGTCCATTAAGCATCAGTAAACTAATCATTTTAGTTACTAAGTATTTTTCAAAAAATACTGACACTTCTGAGAATTGCTAAGTTTAAAAGAGTGCCAATGTTTTTTGAAAAGCATAAGTATCCTCTAAGATCTTGAATCTCTTGGGTATGGTGCCTAGAGCTCCAATGATAATGAGAATAACCCCTATTTTCAGAAGAGTTCAATTTTTAACTGGTAATTGCCTATGACAGTAACATAAATGATATGACATTCTTATGTACAATTATTATAATTATGCTGTGCAAGGTTTTACACCATTAGTAACTAAGGTCCTACACCAATGTTTAAGTAAGTGCAAGTTTTTTCAGTTTTCCAGGAATTTTCTCAGTATTATGGTTGGTTTAAACAATGCTGGGTTCTGGATTGCCTTGGTTTTTCCTCAGATCTTCTATTTTTGAGGCGAATGTTCAAAATGCTCTAATTATTAATGATATCACAGTTACTTTCATGCCTCACATTCTCTTCAGCTTTTTCACAAGGTATTTCATTAAGGTTTTTATAAGAATTATCATCATTAATGGTAATAATAATAATAACAAGATATCAACAGACAAGAATATGTGATGGAAAATGAGATACAAAAACATATCTGAGACTTAAAGATAAATTGGAAAAACAGACTTTTTTAATGTTAACAAGAAGAAAAGAATGTGTCATTGAATGAATTTTGTTATTCTGGCTGATCACTTGGTGAAAGATTGTGAAAGTGAAAAACTGGACAAATATTTGGACCTTGTCAGAGGAGAAAAAATTAAGGAACATGAAGTTGACTGTGATACCAGTCATAGCTCTCAGAACTATACTTTTAAGAATTTGATCAAATTTATCAAATGGCTGAGCTCTTTACATTCTTTTCATGATGTTTAATGCTTCTATAAAGGCAAAGTTTGTTTTGAATTCAGAGTTTTTCTTCTAGACAGATTACCCTATCAAAGCTAGAAAATTCAGACTAACCAACTATTTACCAATTGACATAATTGCCAAGCAAAATGAAACAAATCTCTTCTAAAATTTGAATCTGGCTCAATGAGCCAGTTTTTTACATAACAGTTCCACCACTTGAACCATCAAAAGAATGAATAAAATAAGTAAATGCATTATTGCTGTTTAAATATTAAATAAATGAATTTGTAAAATTCAAAATATTTAATGAAAGTAAAATTTGATTTAAGATATTTAATAAGATTGGTTTTATTGAAATGATATAAATGATATTTCTAAACTATTTACAATTATCATCAAAGAGAAAAATGATAAAAATAAGCTGAAATATATAAAAAAGTTTTGGGGCTCAGTTTTTCGGATCAAAGCTATTACTGCAAGGTTAACAATATATTGAAGTATATGCAGAGTATCTTTGTAATCAATAAAGAATCTATGAGGAAAATCTCAATAACTATTGGATAATTTTTAAGTTTATATAATACTGTGTATATGGTTTCTTTTGATGTTCTTCAGTCTTCTAAAAGATTTCCAGTTGTGATTGTCAGATTTTCTGAAAGTTGTCTCAGAGTAAACAGAAATGAGCAAATAACCACAGAAGCCGACAAGGAGTTAAAATGAGCTACTTTTTTGTATAAAAGAATTAAGTTAGTAGTACTGAAATTGATACACTTCAAAATGTTAATGGATATTTATCAAAAAATTTCCAAACCCATATGATCATGTTTTGAAACTCTGACAATTAGGTCTTTGATATATATCTTTTTTTTGTTTGAATGTTGGATGATATTGACATTTACATTCCCTCCTGTTATGGTTAACAGGCTGGTGTTGCAAGCACTTCCCAGTGATATCTATCAGGTAACAGACATGTTTAATGAATGTCTGTATTTAAATTTATGTGTAACATTTTGTGTGCGCATATGCATGTGTGAATGCCTATGTGGATTATGAATGTCTGTATTTCATTTTGTGTGTGTGTGTGTGTGTGTGTGTATGCGTGCACGTGTGTGTGTGTGTGTGTGTGTGTGTGTGTGTGTGTGTGTGTGTGTGCGCACATGCACATGTATATGTGTGAATATATATGCTTATATATGAATGCACATGGTCATATGAAAAGAAAACAAATGATACTTGTAACACATAATATTTGTGGATTGATGTTTAGTGTATGTTTCATACAAAAATCTTAGGATTTACAATGACTGTGCAATCTGGTCTCTCAATTTGTGAATATCTGGTTGTTCTAAAATCATCATTTATATATATATATATATATATATATATATATATATATATATATATATATATATATATATATATATATATATAAGGTATAAGTGATAATGCAGTCAGAAATATCACAATATTGGTTACTGTCTCATTTTGTCTGCCCTATATATATATATATATGTATATATATATATATATATATATATATATAAGCTAAGCAAATGAATACTTTATTTTTGTGGTTCCTTATTTAACAGAGTAAGAGAGAGAGAAAGTAAAAAGGAAAGTAGATATTTGTAGATTAAGTTCTAATCTTTTCAGGAAGCAAATAATATTTCATAGAGAAAATCCAAGCTAAAAGAAACTAATCATTTACTGACAACAGGTATTGAAATCATAAGCTGATGTCATTGTAAGTAACCTCTACCTTTCATGATTATAATTATACCACCCTCATGTTTCTCATCATCAAACATCAAACCTAATCTCTAAGGAGTGATGGCCATTAGAGAAAAATTGTATGATTATTAATTATTCATGATTATTCCTGTGAAAAGATAATGTTTGAGATGGATGCTTCTGGTCCTTCCATATTAATGATCTTGACATTTAAAAAATTATGAGATGTGTTTCAGGTTTCAAATATTACCTTAGAGATATTTTCTCAAAATTAACTAAATTCAAATGACCACCTTTGACTAAAAGTCATAAACCAATCAGGTTAGTTTGTATAGCTATTTAGAAACTATTGGTGGCTTTAAATTTATGTGAATTGACTGAGTTTTGTTACTTGTTTTTACATTCCTTAAACACATGGACCATGGTGATAGACTTATCAAACATGGTAATAATTTTACTGCATATTAAATTACAAAACTTTTGTGACTACAGACATGAATCAATTATTTCTAATCTGTGCAGATTCTTGCTGACATAGATTGATGACCAGAGTGAAAGCTTTTAAAAAGCATCTAAAAATTAAAGATGAAAGAAAATGCAACTCAAAACTTATGTTACCAACTTTTGACATCCTTTAGGAAGTGACCAAAAGAACTATTCCAAAACATTTTCCATTGTGGAATAATCACCACATTTTTTTCCAACTGAAGCTTTGTTGACCTCAGACTTTTGCTGACACAAGTGTATACATCTGCAAAGATGCAGAATAGTAGAATAGATTGTTAATGTTCTAATCTCTTTAGAGACCTGTCTAGATGTATATCTATTTAATCCTTTTTTTCAAAATTAGATGCTATTCTGCAAAGTCAGTGGTCAAAAAAGTGATAAAGAACAGACCTTTCCCATTAATAACGGCCAGAAACAGAATTACGACAGCACCAAGGGAGATAACTCTGTAAGTTACATTCCGGCCTCACCTATGTATACACAGCATGGTCAGAAGAAATAGACATAATATAATGAATTATTGCACAAAAGAAAACTTTTATTTGTTAATTTCTTCTAATTTTACAATTTGATTTTTCAGACCAATATATATATATATATATATATATACATGAAGGGTTTAACAGAATGATCTCTTGGATTTGGAACATAAACAAGAAAATCCAACATATCATCTATTTAAAATTCAAATTTAATACGAGAAATAACAATATTTGCAATTTTGTTTTGTTATCATTATCTGTTGGTTTAAAGGATTTTTGTCCAGACATTTGTGCTTATGAGCTATAAACTCCTAACACCAAACCCTGAAATTCTGGGACATTCACAAAGTCGTTGCCTTGACATTGCTACAATTTTATGACAAATAAAATGTTTCACCTCTCATCTGACTGCAGCTCGTATTTAAAAACTTGAGTCTTCATGTATCCCTTGAGGAAGTAATCACACAAGTACATATCTGGCTTTCTTGAGAGGAAAATGATAGAGTCAACATTTTTAACAAGTCTCAAGCACAAATTCACAATGTTCATTATTCCACACGATGATGGCAACTAAAATGGCATGTTCCCTGCAGCTCAAAGATCTACCTTTAACCCTCTCTTTTTTACCAGTGCCTGCATAGCAACAACAATAAATCTAGTAGATCCTTCTGCAAGACCCTATATATATATATATATATATATATATATATATGCATATTCAGTGTTTCCAAAGATTGTTTTTTATTGATTATATATCAATAGTATCTTCTATTAGTGTCTATCTAACTATGACCACGTTGTGTATATACAGTGTATCATGACTAAAACACATGACTTAATTGTGAGTATCATTATGATTACAGTAAAATATGCTCCTCATTTCTTTTACCCACTATGTGTTGATATACCTCTCAATATTGTTTGTGCCTTCTGATAATTTTTAATATTAAGCAGATGCTATTTTCATTTATTCTTAGATTCAGTTAACTCAATTATTTCTTTTTTTTATTCGCCATCTTTATCCACTCACCAAAATGGATTATGGAACAAACAAAACTGCATTGCTGCTTAAATTTCCTCTTTTTTTTTTTTTTTTTTTTTTTTTTTGGTTTCTGCACTAGTTGAATGTACAACTTCATTTTTGGAAAATGGATATGCTGTAAACAATAAAGAATGAATGTCTGAGGTTCTACAAATTTTCAAATCTGGAAAAACTTAGAAATCACCTCCCTATGAAAGGTTCTTTTACTATTGAAAAATACTTAAAATGATATGATCACCAATTAGGTCATACTTATTTTTATCTAAAACTTGAATATATTACAGAAATTCTTTAAAATTCATGGAAGCAGGTATTGGAAATCTTGAGAATTTTATTAGTACTTTTTGATTTAGAGAGAATTAAGACTTTCATTCTGAATAATCAGTTGGCTTCACCGTCAGTCATATAAAGTAGGCTGTACTAATCTTGTAGTCAAAGCTTATATTAATGATAACAGAAATTGAAACTTATATTAGCTGGAATATTTTATAGAAGCCAACTGAATGGCTTCCATGTCTAAACAAAAGGTTAAGAGACGTAAGTCAATCATATTTTAAAATAACAATGTTTTCCAAAAAGCAAACATCCTGTAGGGCTATTTTTTTAGTTTTGAGATTAGTGATTTCTGTGTTATTTTGTATGCTTGAATTATGTTTATTTGTGTCATTTCTTTTAGATATTAGTCTGCACTGTGTATTCTCATGCCATCTGATTCTTTTGGCTAAATTCAGTTATGATGTTTCTTGTTCAAGTATTTAAAATATGTATATTTTAGAAATGAAAATTTGTAAGTCTTACTATTTGTGTAATGTATTTTACAATAAACTTTGATACAATGAGTCAAGTCAAAGACTATTACTTATATGACTATACAACAGAGGCATTGCATGGATCTCTCTAACCCTGCAGCTGTGCTGTTAGGAGATGGCAAAATTCTGGGGATGCAATATATGTTGGGAACCTCAGAAAAATATATTAAAAAAAGAATAACAAGAGTACATTCATAAATATTTTTATTTTCAAAAAATACTTGCAAAACCTTTTCTTAAAAATATCCAATTAATAAATGAATACCATCATTGATGGTAACTTAAGATGTTATTGACATTATAGTTATAATTGATTTTTTTTAGAATTCTACATTGATAGTATGATTGACTAAAAAATGTGTTTTATGCAAATTATTACATGCAAACATAATTTTACAGTGTAAACAGCTTTTCAAATACAAAATTCTGCTTTATCATATATCAACTCAAATAATTTGTACATAACATTTTCTCCAAATCATTATTCAATTGAAAGACACAAATTTTAATACAATAAAGTGAGAACTTTTACAAGTTAGGATGTTTTCATCAACACATGATTTTTTTAAAAAATCCCTAGAAGTTTCTATAATTTTTGGAATGGCACAAATTTAACAATTTGTGCTCAGACCTTGTACTATCCCTCTGATACAACTAAGAATTAAAAGTGAAGAGAGACTGTAGAAAACTCATAGAAACTATTTTTTGGTTAAGATTTTTAAAAGAAAATGAAAATTACCAATAACTTTTGCAAAGAATGTTTCCCTCTCTCTCTATCCATCTCTCTCTCTCTCTCTCTCTCTCTCTCTCTCTCTCTCTCTCTCTCTCTCTCTCTCTCTCTCTCAATTTCTTTCTCTGGTTTTCTTGAAACAATTTTGATTTACATAGAGGTTAAAATAATAGATACAAGATGTGTTCAAAACAAAAATAAAACTTTTTCAAAAACAAATTATTGGCAGAATGCAGCTTAATGTAATGTATCTCTTGCAAAATAATCACTTTGAATTTTAATACACACTCTGCCTCATCCTTGATCTTTTTTCCTTGTCTGCAATGAGTTGTAAAGTTTCTTTGAAGGATTGGTGCACAAATCAAGCATAACATTTTCTTCTATATCTTCAATCATCTGAATTCAACATTTCACGATGGATTTGGAACTTTGTGAATATAAAATGTTTAAGGATCAAATCTGTATTGTAGAGTGGCTGGGGGCTGAAAATTACAACTAAGTATGAAGTGTTATTTGTTTAAAATGATTATTAACTATACTTACACAAAGTCACTATAAAGTGTATAAGAGAGAGTGTATTGATAAAATTCCCAATCATTTTGAAATAAACTTTTCAAAGGAGAAAAATTTTGATCTTTAGGACTCTTAAGAAATCAAATATTCTTTCAACAGATATTATTGAAAAACATTTAAAATGAACAATACAGAGTGGGAGAATGTTGATTTTTGGCTTGCTTAAGAATGGTGACTGTGATGTAATGTCACAGGAAGTGAGCTCAGCTTTTTGAGTTCAAATCCTGAATGGAGCTTTTTACATTTCACATAGAGCTAAAACCTTTGGAAAAGTTACAAATCCAATTTTTCTTCCTCCAGTTATGAGTAAATAGAAGAGCAGACTAGGCTCTTTAGATCTGGTATGGCAACTGGTATAGAAGGAAAATTCTGAATTTAAACTACTTGTAAACTTGAAGAGGAATGGGTTCCATCAGGCTATTCCTACCCAAGATATGCTACTTGAGTAGAACTCCAATGACCAAATCAGGTCATGGGACCAGAGAACTTTTTTGGCTTTCTATCATTTTTGGAAAGTTCACAGAACACCAGGTCATGGTTACCAAACATCACAGAATGCACTTTACCAATGTGATCATTCTCCATTGAATTGGAAGGTATCATAGATTTGGGATCATCTTTGATGAAAATTCTTCTCAGTTTGAAATGGTGTAACTTACATCATTTTATGCAGCCAGTTGCAAAATTAGAATAGTCATCATAAACATTTTTGCAATATGAAACAAAAATTCAAACACATTGTTCTTCATTGTTCAAACTTACAAAAAATAATGCATATGGATCCAAACCCAAAAGATTACAATGGGTGTATATGTATTTTATAGTTATCACTGCTTTGATGGTGATTATAGAGAGTGAAGTATCTACTCCTTTTTCCTTTTGCCATCATTGCTTGCTAGAAAAAAGGTATTCTTTTGAAGATTTTTGGGCCAGACTAACACACACACACACACACATACACACACACACACACACACACACACATATATATATATATATATATGTGTGTGTGTGTCTGTGTGTCTGTGTGTCTGTGTGTTAATCCTAAAAAATTATAATTTACTGAGGTTAAATTTTGAATTTTAATGATTTAATCAGTTCTTTTAAAATTATTTTGAAATATTTGAATGAGATCACCTTTAATGTAAATCCAAACCAGAAGAAGACATTTAAAGTTTTTAAAAGGTAAAATAACAAAAGACTCTCTGAAAGTAAAACCTTTTATCGATTTCTGAAACTACAACAGGTACAATAAATGCAATAACACTATTGGATAGAGGAAGTTTTCAGCAACAAAATAACATTGTTTCTCATGTAGTCATAACCATGGGCTACACATTTTTGTGAGTGATGAACAAGAGCTTGCATGCCATGCTTGTTAAAGAACTGCACAAAGATAATGCCTCACTCTTTTATTATGTTAGCAAACAATATCAGAGTTGGTTACGGGTGGTAAGATAGTAGGGTTTGGATCTATTTTTTTACCATGTTACAAGTACCTGAGAAAGGAGATGTGCCCTCCCCTACACTTTGGTGTAGTAGCTATTGAAAAAGGAACCTTCGGGTAATTCTCGACTACAGTCACCAACTTTACTTACTTTACTTACAAGTAGTAGCTGAGTAACAATCTGACATGAAATCAAAGGTGTCTCATTGATGTCTCTCAAGTGAAAAAAACAATTGCACTCATTGACATTCTGTGACATTTGCTGAATATTTACAGAGACTAAACAATGAATGTGAGCATAGTTAGGTGTTGGGTAATGTTTTTCACCAGAGAGAAAAGTGATGTGAGAAAGAAGCCACATTCAATACTGCCATCAACCAACGAAATGTGCTTCAACACATCTACACTAATTGGGCCAAAGAAAAACTATACAAACAGTATTTTTCATATAATGAAAATTATGTCAGCACCACTGGAACAAATCTTTTTCAGTGTGATCTGCAGTGTGATCTTCATTATTAGTCAAAATGCTGAGCCAATGATGATGACTATACTGAAAAATAAATTCTGACAATTTGCTCTATCTAATGGTGTTATTTTGCTCTCTCTATCTGTTGTAGATTTAGGCCTGACTTTCAGAATACATTCCGAAAAAAAGAACATAATCTTGTAATAATAGATTGTTGAATTATCATAAAAATAGTCATACAAAAAACACCTTGATGGATTTTTATGTTCACCAGAGAAAATGAGAGAACATTAATAAACTTTATAAGAGACTTTATATACAGCACTCAGTAAGTCAACTGAAAACCAATATTAATGACTAGTAATGCTGTACTTTACTAAAATAGATATATTTTAAGATTTATTTTGTGTTTTTGCTTTTGTAAACTTTTTCTTTTTGAACTTAATGTTATCAACAATAGAAATAGACAGACTTTTTCATATAGACTGAAAATGCATTTGAATATTCAGTCATAAGCAATTCAACATGTCTGGAATATGATTGGGCAATAAATAGAACATTTGAGTCAGACTAAAATTTTACAATTATTATCTCTCTGAGTGGGTGATGTAGCTCTTTTTGTAAAATACCAAAGAAAAATTTACCATTGAAGAAAATTCTTCTCATGATGAAGACAGATGTTAGTTATAATTCAATTTATTGAGATTTTGAATAAAAAAATTACCTGGAGTAACCAAAGAAAACATTTATTAAAAAAATTTTTAAAAACATCTTTTCAGTGAGCTAAATTTTTGTTTTATTATGAATATTTTTATAGATTACCTTTAACAATTTATGAAGCACTCCAAGAAATTTAATTCTTGAAGTTAATTGCCGTAAATTTGAAAGGTATATTTAAAATGAATACAAAAAATAAGAGTAAGATAAAGAAAGAATTTTTTTTATCTTAAATTTTCGTATAATTTTATAATTGTATAATTTTATACAGATTTATTTTTACATTTTAATATCAAGTGAAGTACAAAAATTTAGACCCAGCAATGGAATAAATGGTTTCACCTTCTCGATTTAAATATACTCAGCTGGCTGATGTATTAGTGACATAATAAGTAAAGAGGTAGTATAGCTGTTGCCCTGTATCTGGAATAGGAAAGGGGTTCAGATAGTATTCAATGCCATGAAATATTTTTTGGAAGAAGAAATATGGGACATTTTATCTCTGAGGCAGCAACTACTTTAAATAAGTGTGTATCAATAACTTCAAGACAGATATCAGGTAATGCAAAAATGAAACTGCTAGTGAGTAACAAGGCTGGTAACCACCCAATGAAGAGTAATATTCCATCAAATAACATTCTTCTTCAATACTGGTACCACTCAACTCATCAGTCAACATATTATACTGGGTATATTGCGTTTAGAAGTTTCTTACAATAATTAACTCTTAAGAGTACCATTACTGATATTATTGACAGCATTTATTTTGGCTCACATGGGCAAGAATACAGTACCATTAGGTGGAGGAATGTAGCACTATACTTGGTCAAAAAGGTCTCATATGATCTTTAAGACAGTCAAATTTGTGCATGAAGAAGCTGTACATTCAGTGGATCAGTACATATAATTGTATGCAAACTGGTGATGGCTCTATAATGATGGAATGTTTTGTTAAAATTTGCAAAGATCATCAGTAAATTAGAATCTATCTTGACTAGTTGGATTTATGCAAATATTGTTGCAGGTCCTTTGTACGTTTTATATTTACCTTATTTCTCAGCTGGAATGGCTTATTCCAGTAAGATAACACAATTTATTGGTAATATGTCCCAAACGGCAGTAATGCTTAGTTGACTTCTAGGTATACCATTGACCTCAGCATTGGTTAGATTTAAATTTCATTGAGCATGTATAGGATGTGCTGTGGGCTCCACTAAATTCTGACAGCCTTATCTAATAACCACAACTTAGTTATAGACAGAATTGAAACTTGCCTCTGCATCAAATGACTCCAGAACCTTGAAGACTTCATACCACATTTATAACTCCAGTTATTTAAGCAGAGGGAGGAGACATCTTATTTTATAGCTATCAATAATTTTTTGGTACTTTTACTATATTTCTTACTTACTCCTCTTTTAATTTTCCATAGCATTTTAACTCAAATAGAGGTTTGATAATTCTCTTATAGAAATGGAATGATACAAGTTGATCAAAACAGTCTATTTGTGCATAAATCTGATAGATGAAATTTTAAAATGTACAGAATTAAACATAAATAATGACTAACTTTTATGAAAGATTAATTTTCTTTCTAAACCAAAGTTAACAGGATTTTTATTAGTTTTAGTGAAACATTATGTTATCACAATGCATATCTTTCAACAGCATTGAAACTATTTGCTGTGCAAGCATAAATACATTACAATATAAATTTTTACATTGTATGTACTTACCTAACCTCTCCACACAAGCAGAATGTAACTCAAGGTGAATTTTTAAACAGAGTTTAACTGGTTTGAATGGAGAATTTTCCTTCTCCACAGTTGGTTGCTATACCATTTTTGAAGAGTCAGTCTGCCCAACTATTTATCCATAGCTGGAGGGAGAATAATTATCTATCCCTATGTTAAATGCAAACTGCATTATCCAGGATTTGAACTCAGGTTGCCATATCCATTTCCTTTGACAATAAACAATCCTCTACCAGCACCTCCAGGATCATCATAATTCCAAATAATTGAACCTCTTCTTAGCTTTCTTAGTGATGTCAATACAAATTTTCAGCTGATCCATTCTCCAACCCTCATCAGGTACAAAAATCCATGAGAGAAAAAATGGGTAGGAGAAAACACAATAGAAGGATTTTTTTCTTGTAGGCAAAAGATTCTTTCTGTTTTTTGGTTGAATCTGTTTCCTTCAAGACAGTCTGGAGAATTTTTCAGCACCAAGAATGCCTCAAAAAGATTGAATAGTCTGAAAAATAAAGAGTACTTCCATTTATTTATTCATAATTTGCAATTTATAATAAAATAAATTCTATAAACTGAATGTTAATCGATTAATTCGCTTCAATGGCATGTCAATTTGTGAACAGTTATTTTATGCCTAGAAGCAAGGAAATTGTATTCATTATATGTTTATAATTACACTTTTAATGTTGTTGTTTCTTAATAGGTTTTTCTTTTTGTGCACACAGTACAATCAAATAGGAATGATTTCTAAACAGATTTATTTGACCTATAGATGGGACCATATCAGGTACTACCACTCCAGGTCAGAGTTGACCAAGGAGTAAAAGCAATAAAGAGGTATTCAGTATTTCCAGATATCCAGAACTGGAATCTCACTATCAGATGCAGTTTATTGTCATTACCTGAACACCTATTTTGAGAGTAGGGAGCAGTCTTACCCCTTTGCAGGGTATACAATCAGCATATTCTAAGTCTTTCTGATAGGACAATTAAAAACAGAGCTTAATGACTGTTAAAGGCAAGCTTTAAGCTAACAGCACAAAAAATAAGTAGAACATTGAGGGCAGAAAAATATAATGAATTAATATGATAACAAAGAAGATATGCTTTTATTAGTTCAGCAAAAAAATGTCATGACATTTAAGATGCAATATCTTCCTTGTTATATTTATATTTAACTAGCTGGGTCCATGGACATTCCATGGAATATATGCATAATTGCATCAATGCCAAACAAAAATAATAAAATAGAAAAATAAAACCTGATTATCCTCTTTTAGTTATATTCATAAAATTAATCCTATTGTCATACATATCAACAATTCAAATCCTCTCTTTCTTCCCTATCATCACCCCTCCCTATCTTTTATTTCTTCAGTCTCTTCTCCCGCTTATCTATCTTTACCTTCTCCTCTCTCAACACCCCAAACTTTTTATTCTCCATGCTTAAATATTTAAGATATCTCTTCTTCTTCTTCTTCTTCTTCTTCTTCTTCTTCTTCTTCTTCTTCTTCTTCTTCTTCTTCTATTTTGTTAAAGTATTTAGTTAACAAAAGCAGCTTGCACCACATATATATTTATAATTGAAAGTGCAGCACACATGAATAATAGGCTCATTGTTACATAGTTTCAAACAAATGTATTAATATATAGATCAGCTATTGAAATAGATTGATTCATTGTTAATTTGTCTGATTTTAACAACCATCTTAGGTTATTTTATGTTTAGAGGTTAAAGAATTGTATTCATCGTACATTCATATTTCCATTTTTTGTGTAGTTGTTACTTAAAAGGGTTTTTTTGGAGGTGGGGAACATAGTCTGATCAGATACAGATAATTTTCAAACAGATCTATTTGACCCATAGATGGGACTCTAAAAGATACAACCATTCTGGTGGGAGTGGTCAGAGTAATGGTAATAAGGAGCATTCTACACTCCCCAAAATTGAACCTTCAACATCAGATGCCGTTTACTATCGTAGTCAGCACATTTTTATCATTCAGGGTTTTTGGACTATTGTCTTTATCTTTATTCACAACGTTTTGGCCCATATGTCCTCCAAAGTTCTTCAGGTGTTTGTTGAACTCAGGAGCCAACACAGAACTTCAAACCAGGTCCTTTATTTAATTCAGTGGGGGTCCCTCGTTAAGATTCCATTAACCATAACCAGATATAAGTGCTAAGTATTCCTGGATTTGGCATATCAACCTTTGTAGGTAATTTGATATCAAATCTATTCTTATACAAATAATCAGTTCTATTTTAGATGATTCAGTTTACTATGAGTACACAGTTTAATTGTCAAAAACATTTCTATTTTAAGCTATTCAGTTTAGTCAAACAGTTCTAATTCAAACAATTCAGTTTAGTATAAGTATTGTTTTTGTCCACAAACATTTAAATGTCAAAACTGTTCTATTTCAAGCAATTCAGTCTTGCATAAGTACACAGTTTAGTCCTATTTGACCCATAGATAGGATGCTATCAGGTACTACCACTCCAGGCCAGAGTGAACCAGGGAGCGATGGCAATGAAGGGGTACTTTGCTTTTTCCAAATTACTGGCACCTCACCATCAGATTGTTTAGTGTCATATCCAGGGCACTCATTGGGGAGGGTTTTAACCCTCTGCCAACATCCCCAGCCAACAGAGCAAATCATATTTAGTGAAACTTAGTCAGGCATTATGGATAAAGAGTTGAAGCACTTAATGTCTTAGTTATTATATGACTTATCATTTACAGAAAAAAAGATCTCCTTCTTGAATAATGACAGTGATCATTTTTCTTCCTAACTATAAAAGAAGAAATCTTCGTTTAAGTAACACTTTAACATATTATTGCCAATATTTTTTCACTTTCCCATTCATCTTTTTTATTGGTTGATTATCTGACTTTTAAAAATAGTTATTTCATGCAACATGTGAAACTAGTTCATATCCAGATATTCAAGGAAACTACCATGTGTGCTGTAAATAATGAACACCTCTATTTGCAAATGAATATACAGACATGTTTTCATGTTTTATATAGAATCCATGATAATAAAACACCACATATCTTTGTATATTTTCGGTGGTTTGTGAATCAATGCAAGTTTCAAGGAAAACTTATTAATAAATGAATATTGAATTATTTCCTTTGAACACATTATTTACATGAGTAAATTCAATTTAACTCGCTGTGAAATTATGGTTAGTATGTTAGCTTTGCTGACCATTACTATTTTAGTGAGTTGGATTCTCACCGAGTTCTCTACCATTGTGTCATGATATTCTTTCATTATTATATGAACTGGAAAATATCAAATCCCCATTTGTTAAAACCTAAAAAGAAGAAAAGAAAAAATAGCAACACAAATTTTTTTATTGTATATATGCTGATATCTTTTTGTAACTAATAATCAGAAAATACATGAAAAAAATAAAGAACTTAAAAAATAATAATCCAAAAAAATTTATGTAAGTAAGAGTATTTATCTACTCAGCTTAGTTTAGTTTGGCACAAGGCTAGATATATGGAATACAAAGAAAGAATCATACACATTTACATGCAAGGGGCCAAAACAGTTTGATATACAATTCTGGGAAGACACTAAACTACTTCCAATGGCGAGGATCCAGTTCTTGATCTCTGAGGAGTGATGAATCATTGCCATTACTCTCAGATTTACTCTGACCTGGAGCTGTCATATCAATTAGGGTCTCATCTATGGATAAAACAAAAAATTTCAACGATTTTTAACTAAATACATTGGCTTTTGTAATATTAATATTACAACTTTAAGCATAGAATGTATACCTCTATAAAATTATTGTGAAGATACATTTTCGTACCATATATAATTGGAGACCATAATTGTTAAACAAACTTTGGCATAAAATAGCCTAATCAAAACAAACAATCAACCAACTAGTTTGAGCAACTAGATTTACTCCAATGTGAGGGTTTTAACATATAAAAATGATGTCTCACATGAAAAAATGGGGCTCTTATCAAGGTGGTGTCTTTAATATCTAAAAAAATTAGTGAGAATTTATTTGATTGCTAGACATAATAAATCAAATTTTATGTTTCTAAACAAAATAAATTAGTCTTACTAAAGTAATTATTCCTATTTAATCAGATATCATCAAGTAGGTTTATAGATTTATGGTAAAGCTCAAGATATAAAATAGTTATATAAAATTTTTGTTTAGTTATGACTAACAATACAGATAAGAAAGAACAATATTAAAATCTCTAAATCTTAGAATCTTACCAACTTAAATTGGATAATATTTCTTTTGAAAACTCCATGAAATTTGTTACAAAACAATTGGATGAAATAACATCGTTTTTGTTTCCTAAACAGAACATTCATCTCACAAGTAAGATTTGGGGATGTAAAGGATATTAAAAAATTGATGCTTATATTTCACACCAAATGAGGAATTTCAAAGTTGCCTTAACCAATGGAAAACTTACTAGAATATGTTGAACGCCAAAAAGACTATTTTTAAAAAAATTAAGGTCTCATTCATTCTTTATTTTTATCTATGTAAATATCTTCAGTCTCACTAGGGGGAGTGTCCTCATGGTGTAACAGTTAAAACACTGGACTGTAGAATCGTAGTAAACAAGTTCAACATCCAGTTGCACTATTACATTCACTTTCAAATAAATAACCTTGGAAAAGGTATGAATCCCCTTATCCTCCCAGCTATGGGTTAAATAGTACCACAACTGTTCTTCTGGAAGGATGGCTTTGGCATTAAATAACCAACAAATGTTGATATGCCATGAAACAAAACCAAACCATTCAGTCTCAGTACTTTTTAAACACACTTTATATGTTGTCATTTTGTAGGGAATAAGGAATATGGGGAGAATTACTGTCTCTTTCAAAACCATTTAATTAAGGGTAATGGCATCAGTTTGAACATATATTCAAGGCTTTAAAATATAACTTTTACTTCATGTAAGGAAACATATTGGCAGTAATTAGAATATAGTCCTAATCTTCCACAATAAGATGTTTAGTGTATTTATTTATTTACTTTTTTGTCACTAAATAGAAGCTAAAGACAAAGAGAAATGTTCAAATCTTACTTGCAAGCAAGTTCAACAGCCAATATCTAACCTCTGCAATAATAAAATGTGTGTATATGTTTATTTCTGTCTGTAATACTTCAAATGAATTAGAGAATAAAAATATATTTAAAAAAATTCACAGTATCCATTTTACTGAGGCATGTACTATAAGTAAAAAAAAGGTGAAGTGATCAATTTAATAAAATTTGGTTTAATTAAAAGATGCATCAATGCTATTTTTTTTCTAAAACAAATGTACCCAACCCCTTAAACCCACATTATTAATCAAGCATATACAATGAATAAATGAATAGATAAATAAATAGATATACAAGTAGTTTCTATACATATTAGAGAGGGAAATTACATACTTCAAAACAATTCTTTTCTATCCTTTTTCCTATAAATATGACTTTTGAAATATAATTGCACAAAAAAGAAAAACTCTGTAGCGTTATAATGGAAATCATAATAGACATACAAAATATTGCACCAAATTCTGAAATTCAACATCAAAGTGCTCAATCTCATTAGAATAAAAAGACATAAAGGAATGCATCTTATGAAATAAAGAGAAATGCCCTGAGTAGTGTATCAGCTTACTGTCATTTGACATAAGTAATGTCTATCTTTATTTCCTTATGTCAGCTTCTGACCCACAGTCATTTATCAACACCCTGATAATCCCCATTAATACCCAGAAGTCAATGTCTACCACTTTGATGATCCCTGTTCTAGAACAAGAATTTAGTAACTTAATCAGAACTCTATCATTAAAAAAATTAATCTTATACCTCCATCAACTGCATCTCTTAATTCTATCAATATTTTTATTATTACTTTTATTTAAGCCAGCCCTTTGTTTTCAAAGTTGCTCAAAGAAGGTGACAGTTCTTAGAAAAATCACATTTTTATAGCTTTGATAAAGTGTTGATAAAAGTGGATAGTGAAAACATTATGGATATTTTATGGTTTAGTGAATCTATGATGAAAAACATAGAGTGCTGAATAAAATGACAAAGGTGATAAATTGATAAATTGTAATTGATTGATCAAGAGCATATCAACTCACCAAAATACATTTTATGAAAACTGAACCTTGAAACAAAAAGAAAAAAATGGTTGTTGATTCCATGATTAATTAAGTGACATTGATTTTATTACTTCCTTGATTTAATAACAAAAACATCTTCTATTCAAATGGTTGGATGCCTGAACTAATGAACGGATATAATTCCCCACCATACACGTACACATAGCAAAAAATGAATTAAAGCAAAAAAAGAAAAAAAAAGTTAAAAGTAACCCTACAGATTTTTTTCAAGTTGGAATTATTCATTACAGGTGGAAATTAACTGTCTTGATTTTATTTCAGGCAGATTTAATGGAATTATTATTGAAAGGCATTTTTTTTAATCTTTACTGCTTGTATTAAAGTTGTTTTTCTATGCCCCTTTTGATAAACAATGTTTTTTATTTGTTTTGTTTATATTTTTTACTCATACCCACTCAACAAAAATAAAGTTACCAATATTTTTTCAGGAAAAATCAATAAATATTTACTTACAGATTCTAGCTATATAATTACTCCAGATTTTATTTTATTGTTGTGTTAGGATTTATTTATCTCTCCACCACAGGCAGGATGTGACAAAACATTAATCTTTAAAAGGAGTAAAGTTGCTTTCAGTTCAAACTTTTGCTTCTCCTAGACTGGTTGCCAGACCAAAGCTAAGAAATCAGTCTACCCTACTATATTTCCATAGGTGGGGGTAGAACAGATAGATTCATACTTTTCCTAGCAGCATTACTGCAAAATGAAATGCAAACAGCCTTGTCCAGGATTTGAACTCAGTTCATTAATTTCATTTCCTATGATAATCACCATTATACTTTATGTGCCACCATTGCATGATGCTTATAAGGCAATTTCTTTTTGTAGAAATTGTAACATCTTAAAGATGGGGTAAATGGTACTAAAAACTGACAATCAATCCCGTCTGGGGGACGAAAGAAATGACAAATATGCATTTATTGTTTGGTTCTTGTCTTTATAACCTAACACTTTGAAGGTGTCCGTGGTGTAATGGTTATCATCGTAGGAAATGGACACAGCGACACAAGTTCAAATCCTGGACAAGAATGATTGCATTTCACATAGCACTAATACCCTTGGGAAAGGTATGAATCCAATTATTCTACCTCCAGCTATGGGTAAATAGTAAGGCAGACTGGGTTCTTCAGCCTTGGTGAGGCAACTAGTCTAGGAGAAGGAAAACTCTGAATTCAAACCTGTTAAAATCCACTTAAAAATTGACCTTGTGTCATATCCTGCCCGAGCGGAGGGGTCAGTAAATATGTATAACCTAACACTTTAATTTGATCTGGCCAACTTTTTATGTGTGTTTCTGACCATCTTCAAATAAAAAAGAAAGCCCTTAGCATCTTCTAGATGTCTGTCAAAGCTCCTCTAAGGGGCTTCTAAAAATTGAATCCCTCAAAACCTTTCCAATAATGTCACTCCCAAAAACTCTAGTTCATAATAATTTGTATCATTTAGTTCTCACTTAACTGCCTCAAGACAATGAATGAATGTTTTTCATATTTTCCAAAGTTTGCATCAGTAGTAATGAACTTTAATTCAACTATCCAAAGTGCTGAGGGAGATGGTAGCCATTTATATAACTTTATTCAGTTTTGCTAAGTCTGGCATACTGTCCTTTAGCAACTGAGTGCTCACCCTTGTAGATACTCAACAGGCTGCCTCATATTACAAGAATTAATGCTTTCAACATGACTTGACAGTAAGTCAGGTCAGTGTTATTTGTTGGGTTTCTGTATTCTTTTAATTCTAAACTATTACCATTTCAAACTGATTAATCTTGTTGGAAAGCTTTTGTATTATCTGCTTCTTCATATGCAAATTCAATTGTAGGATCAATTTTTCTATGGTATTTAATGATCTAGTCTTGCATTGATATATTAATTAGTATTTAGAGTTTTAGTCTAGCCTTTTTCATTGAGCATGTTTCTAAAAATTCTATATAAGGTAGTAAGTTATCTCTTTCTTCAAACGTAATTTCAAGTATAAATTCAATTTTGTTTGGTGGTGTTTGATAATCTAGTTTTATATGAATATATTAGCAATGTGTTATTTATTTATTGGAAATATTTAGATTATTTGGGCATGATTTTTTGGATGATACTAAATATGTTTTATAAATAACATTACACTCAAGAATATTGATTTTTTACTCTAAGTAACACATTTAAAATTATATTTAAACTTGTATTACTCCATAGTTTTATTGGAAGTGCAGATGGCATAATGCTTATTGCCTCAGAAAATGAGCCAGCTAACTAGGTTCAAATTGCACCAAAGGCGATTTGCATTCACTACCCTCAAATGCTCTTAGAAAAGATCTGAATTAATTTCTTTCTACTGCTATGGATAAAATGGCAAGGCTTTCTAGCCTTCGGTTACAAGTCTTGAAAGATAAATCTGAACTCAAATTATGGAGAAGAAAGTGGCAAACAATTTCACCCTCTCTTGTAAGAATATTCATGTATTCATGATTATATTATTGTATTTCTCACATTATGGATCTATTCCCAAATCTTGGCTCAGACTTGGATGATGTCCTTCTGTCTTAATGACTCTGATGTCCAAAAGATGGACAAGGTGCAATACAACTCAACATTAGTAATACCACTGGAGTTGCCAGAACAAGGCTGAAGACAATATCAGAATACTTTAGGGACACTAGCTCTCAGTTTTAGTTTGAGTATGAATTCAGTGTCTTCTATCTTCTTGATTGGTTGCTCAACCAAAGTTAGGTCATTACTGCAAAGTGAAAGTGAAACTCAATATGAATCACTGAGTTCATTTTCTTCCACAATAATCATTTTATCACTTGTGCCTTATACAAAGTTATAAAGAGTTAACAAATAAATAAAGCAGTGAAGATCCATAATCACCTAGGTCTTTAAAGAACATGGCATATTTCATTCTTTAATCTTATTATTTACCATTTATCAAAGTGAAGGTTAGATCAGTTGTTTATATGTAAATGTTATAATTACTGTCATATTGTAACACAACAGAACATTTGTATTAGTAAAGGAAGCTGTGAAGGGCCATGATCTTCCAAGTACTTATCATGATGGGTAGAAACATTGACACAAAAGTAATCTAAATACCTTCAGAAACTGACTTTCATATTTTTAGATGCAATTTTGGTATTGAAAATAATTTTTGTAACCTATGACAGAAAATTCCATTTAGTATGTAGAAAATGACAGAAAATGACAGAAAATTTAGTATGTAGAAAATGACAGAAAATTCCATTTAGTATATAGAGCTTTTTGGTCAAGTACTTTTGTGTCATTCATTTTTTTCCAGGCATCACACACATCTTCCCATCTCTGACAGTGTGTACTTAAGTGTCAGTCTTTTATTGTTTACACTGCAACTTATTTTTATGTGTCTTTGATAACATCTATACTCTCCCAAATATGCATCAGGAAACCATGGGTCATTTTCAGGTCATTACATAATACACCTACACCCAAGTGTTTAATGTAATATTTGTGTTCTGCCACATTGGGTTAACTTCCTGATCTTTTTATTACATTAGTTGAGTTAGAGGAAATCAGAAACATTAATCATCATAACTTTTTTCTGACCTACAAAATTCCTACATCTTTTATTAATCCAGTCCTTCTGTCACTTGCATTTCCTCTTTGATCAGTTTCCTTTTAATTATCAATGATCTTTCACTGTGTACAGTCACTTTCTCCTTGAATATCACCCACTTTTTCATACTGTTGTCTTCTACAAGTCCAAACAGACCCAGTCTTGTTTTTCTTAGCTTTGGGATGATCCCTTCATCATCCATTCTTGAGCTGTTCATCTATTCTTTCATTGATTCACTAATCTTCTACTGAAACTTGCTAATCTCCAACCAGTCCATCAAATTAATAATCTCACTTTTCATTGCATAGTCCATAAGGAAGATGAAACATTTCTGCCTTTGGATGGACTAAAATAGATTTTTTTTAATATTATGATTCATGCATGGTACCTGTATTTAACAGTGGTTCTACCATACCAAACTCTTGTTTGTAGGGTACACTTGGTTGTTCAAACAACTCTCTGGAAAAAAAACTACAATAAAAAGCAGTGCATTTCATGAATCATTTCAAATGAAAGTTTTACAGAAATCTGTGCATTAGTTTTTGACCCATGAAGTATTGAATACAGAATATTTAGTCAGTACTAATGACTTACAACACGTTTATGCATCTTATTCAGCTACCAATAAAATGATCTGACCTTTTTTATCTCCTGGATAATGCTCGTTTTCTGTCAGATTCATTATTTTTTCTTTGAATTCCATCAGACACTGAGTAGATTTAATGGAAAAACTGCTATTTTTAGCAATGTTTACAATTAATATCTTAAACGCTTCCTTATTCTCGGGTGTCCTCTGGCACCAAAAAGTGCAATAAACAAATTTTGAGACCAATTTCATTTGGCCAATAAAGACAATTTACAGAAAAAGTATGTTGTTAGCAGTCAACAAAAAAATAGTACATAGTTTCAACCACAGCATTTGAAATGAAAAATTATTTCTTTAATTTTCAATAAAGTTTTTGTTTTACATCTTGATTTTAAAAACTTTTAATTTTGTTACTTTCAGTTTGATGATTTAATTATACTTAGTATCACTTTTTTCACAAATTTTCAAAGCTTTTATTACATATCTTTGCTTATCTCTGTGGAGGGATATAATGTTGGTTGAGGTCATTTTGCAACAACTGTGAAAGAGATTCACCTTCTTTCTCCATCCTCATCCTTTGAACTGAATTTTTTTTCTTAAATGAAGATTACTATTGTTTCTGATTTCTGATTCTCATGACATTTATTAAATTTTATTCATGGATCTACCTTCGCTTAGAATTACACTTGATACGATGAAAAATTCTACTAACCAGCAATATTTTCAAATTTACAATGAAACAATGAAATATATCTGTATCTGATCTATGCAGTCATTCATGTTAATGATTTTAATTATTAGGGCACCTTTAAAAGAATACAATCATTTCTTTGACTGCTTTTATTAAAATCACTTAAAATCTAGGAACTATATATATATATATATATATTTATACAATCTTAGCTTTATAAGATCTTTTCTTGGTGAGCAATTTAAATGTTTATACTCATCATTTAGGACTTCAAACATTAATAAAGATGGCCAACCTCTTTATATTGTGTATGCTCACAGTCTCAAAAAATTACCAACCAAGCACAACATTATTGACCCAATGGAAAGAGTCGAATGGGGAAATTTCATATTAAATTTGTCTTATAAATCATTTGCAAGATTTATTCATGAAATATATTTATCCTTAGAAAATGACATTGCTGACACAAAACTAAGGAATGAATGCTTAGATGATGCGATCATTTCATGTGCTAAATTCTGTTATCTGAGTACAGTGCAGTCATGTGACTAATAATTTTACATAAAATTCATGTATCCATAAATTCTAACCTCTTATCCTCAAGCTCACATCCTGTATAAAGTACCCAACATATGTTAAAAGCCTACCTTTTATAATTAATTTGACTAGCTACCTTTTTCTCTCCCATTTAGTTAAACTTAAAATCATGATCAAGATGTATTTTCTTATGAATTATAGAGTTGCAAAAATAACATCTGACTTTTTTATATTATGTAAATAGATTATATAATGATGAGCTTTTGGTATCTATGTGAATAAAAGCAAAATCACAGTCAAGACATATGATCGACTAAATTACCAATGAAACAATCAAGTTACTATTAATGAAGGAGTCCATGATGATATTGATGCTTTTATTTCAGGAGGGAAGGATTTTACTTAGCATTTTATAATCATCTTTATTAAGAATGTCATTCTTTAAATAAGGGAAATTTTTTCGAAAAAAGAAAAATAATTTTTTTTTTTCAGAATTTTCTTGAATAAATATAAACATTGCATTGGTTGGAATTGGTTTGTAGCAAAAATTATTTTAATCCCACAAAACATTTATTTTGAGGCTATTAAAATCAAACAGAGTGTTCCAGGCTTGAAAAAAGCCTGTCAACAAAGTATTCGTGGCTGAGAAGTGTAAGCCATGTGAAATTCATAGAGAATGTGTGATGCTTATCAAGAAGTATGTTTTATCCAAAAGAATATTTACTATTGGGCTAAAAATGTGTTTGCTACTATTAGTCTGATTTAAAAAACAGTCCATGGAATAGGGACACACTGACTCTCAGGTAAAGAAAAAGTTCCCCGAGCAACAGTCAATAAAAAAGGTCATGCTGATCGTCTTCTGAAAAATGAAAGGATCCATCACAATGGAAAAAGGTGTGAATATAAACAGTGCTTCTTCTTGCCAATTCCTTAAGCAAAATTCCCTCTTATTTATTAAATGACCCTCATAAATTGAGAATTTGGAGGATTAAAAATTATCAATATAAGAGACCTGACTTTAGGCTTAAGATTATCAATGATATACTGTTTATCTAATTCTATGGGCAATGGGTTTTTCTTACAAAACTATTTGTTATATGGTAAGATATTCTAATTAATTATTTGATTACTGATGATACACTATTGCAATGTATTATTCACAGAGTGACTGAAAACCAATGTTTTAATTGAAACTGCTGATGAAAATCAGTGTGATTTTTGTGAGTTCCTTGAAAAAAGGTTTTATGGTTATATATATGAGTAGATAGAGATGAATTTTTGTAAATTTGATTAAAACAGGACAATGAATGTAACTAAATCATTAGAATGAATGGACCTAGCCCAAGGTAATAGCATTACAAAGAATGAGCCAGGGTACCAAGTGCTCAGGGTGCTGGTTATGTATCTTTCTAAATGCAAATAGAAAATGGGAAATGAATTAAACAGAATAAAAAACAATCCAAATGTAAAAAAAAATCTCCTTGGTGTAAATTCAGAGGGCTCACAATAATTGGGAGAGAAAGCAGAGTTAGGCAAAGTTCAAAGGGAATTTTTAGTTCAGTCTTATCTTCTATTTTGTCACATACTATATATATAGTCAGTTTAGCAACCATCTTTCCACCTTCATTGTGTTTTTATTCAGGATATCTCTTCAACCTGTTATGTTTTTCTGTATGGAAGGAAAGTTAGAAGCGGAACACAAAAAATCTTGATTTTCACAAGTTTGAAAAATCTTATTACTTGTTTTTTTATCACTGTAGATGTGGTATGATGTTGGTTGAGGTCATCTCATTATGACTATTTTAGAGATACATCTTCTTTCTTCATCCCCTTTCTCTACACTTACTCCAAAAATTACTTCCCGGTTATGCCATTCTGATTCCCTCACTGTCCTTATTCAACTGAGTCTTTTCATGCAGAAACTTATGTAGCTCTTTGCTTCAATATGACACAAGGCCAAATAAATGGGGCACCCAATGAGACTCAAACTGACTTGTGTAAGCTTACTATTCTAGTTTGGTCACCATTACACCCCTACAGGCGTCGTTTCATGTAGAAATTTACAGTCCTTTGCTTCAATGAGACACAAGGCCAAATGAATGGGGCACCCAATGAGACTCAAATTCACTCATGTAGGCTTGCTATTCTAGGTTGCTTACCATTACACCATCAGCAGTGTCTTTCGATGTAAATTTATATGATGACCTACCATGACTAGATTCTCATCATTAGAGACATGTTTTCATTTTTAACTTCCTGCTGTTTATCAAATCTTCACCAAGAAATTTTGGAAATAGCCAGTTCAACATCAAACCCAATGCTCTTACTAAAAATTTTTCATGTTCACCCATTATCTATACTTTCTCAAGGAAGGTAAATGTTAGTTATAGAATTTTTTCTTTTATCTACTTAAACATTTAAATAAATCATGTAAATTGCATAAATGGGATGTTACTCTAGCTTTATTGATCTTCAAGCAAGGAAGTATAAGAGTACATTGTTGCAGAGAATGAGTTTGATGTAGTTTGTGGCATAATGAAAACACAATTAAAACATTTAGAAAATAAATAATATTTATTTTGATGATTTAGTCTTGAAATTGAAGTATAGGAAGAAGAAATAAGGTTTATTTTAAGTCTATTAGTCTACGGATCTTCTGAGATTGTTTAACAACTTTCTAGTTGAGCTGACTCAGCTTAGAGCAAACGATTGCCATCTTTGTTTGGATTATTTTTACAAGTTTTAATACAAGAAAAATAGATAAGCCCTTCCTCCTCTTTGTGAAAAGATTCAAATGGGATTTTTATTGGAATATAAATTTTGTTAAGAAAATGAAGAAGTTTGCTATATTTTCCCTAAATCACCAGTATGATTATTTTATTATGATACCAAGTTCAGTTTTTGGAATGTTTTGGCAAAAAAAGGTATTAATGGTGCCAAAGAAACAGACAGTTTCAAAGAGACATATGAATTGAAATTTTGTTCTTCAGTTCTATGAAAAAAAAAGAACAGAAAAATTAGGTTGCATATTGTAAAAAATAAAATAGATTTGAATTATTTTAATGTGGGGGGAATGTATTTAATTCAACATTTAAAACTAATACTTTCTCATAAATCCCAAATTAATTTTATCCCTTTTTTATTCATTACAGTATACATCTCTGGGGATTTAAAGTGGAGTCAGGTTTCAATGGGTATTGTTTTACTTCAAGTGGTAGAAATCAATTTTTTGGGAAAGTGCTTAAATTAAAAAAAGTTAATAAATATCTTAATGAAATATCAGCAAGCTAATTCCAAAAATATCAATTTCAATCAGTGATAATCAGAGCTGTGAAGTTGGTTGCCCAAACTCCGGCCCAAGATATATTCTGCTTTCAATGTAGTATTCATTCATTAACTAGTTATAGCATTTTGATTAATCTTGAGCTCTGAATAAAACTAGTTGTACTTTTGGTCCTTTGATTGTAGTATAACTTCATGTATCATATTGACTCTTAATAGGAGAGAAAAGTACTTTGACCCACTTTCTATAATGACAATTACAACTTATTATCAGAGTATCTAGGTTTTAGCTTTGATACTTAGGGGTGTCCCAGTATATTCAGTCATAACATACAAAAGGTAATTCTTTGTATATCATTGAAGTGAGTTGATTTAGACTGTTGCTGACTCCACTGAGTTCACATAAAAAGGAAGAACAAATAACTATCTAAGAGTACACAAGTACCTGTTGTGGGAAGAAGTAACAACTACACATTGATTTCTCTATTGTTATTTTCTACTTCCAAATGGATGCTAATTCAAGGAAGAACCATCTATTAACTAACTGAACCTATGGAAATTCCAGGCTTTAATTACTTGCTTGGAACAAAAAGAGAACATAATTCATTCCGACAACAATCCATAAAAAGTGCATTAATTACAAAATTCTCTTCAGTTAATATATGTTCAAGTTATTACAATAAATTGCCATTCTTCATCAAATTACTGCTCATAAAATGTGGACAATAAAGATTTACAGATGACAAAGATATGAATAATCTACTGAAATTTACTTTTTCTTTAGACATACAGTTAGATTTTTTTGATTAAGTATTCAGGCAGTCAACATGAATTATGTTTAATATAAATATATATGTAACATAGATTTTTAGTAAAAGAAACATTTGCTTTCTGAAGGTGCAAGACTCTGGCAAAATAAGTTCTTTGATTTATCCAAATTGTATTTCCTTTCATTTAATTTGCATATACAAATAATATTATGCAGTCTGTCTGTCTGTCTGTCTGTCTGTGTGTCTCTCTCTCTATATAAGAAACTCTTGTATATATATATATATATATATATATATATATATATATATATATATATATATATATAATTCCATGGAATTTAGACTGCGATCCCTGGGTTTCATATATATATATTTATTACTTCCTCATGTTGGCTCAACTACTAAAAATTTCAAGTATTAAATAATGCGATTGTCAGATGAAACCTGTGAATAAAATCGATGAAGAAAATAATTAATGGATAAATAATATTCCACATGCAATGCAATAATGGTTGTATGGTGTAGAAGTGGATATAGAAAGGAAAAGTGAAAAAAAATATATTTATTTTTTTCATGAAACATTTAGTAACAGAGCCAAAATAAGAAGGTGCACCCAAGGTATATAGATAGGTATATAGATAGACAGAGATAAATGAACAAATCATTTTGAAAATATTTTTTTTAAATCAAGAAAATATTCAAATAGTGAAGGATAAAATTTAAAAGAATCTATCTATCTATCAAGAGAGAGAGCTATGGTTCAATTGTCATCTAAATTTGTGAAAAAAACACTGACATCTTACTTCATTATATATATTTAGTTAAATTACATAAAAATATGCTACAGACTAAATGAATTCAAAGAAACCATCATTGGCTTCGACCACATCCTTCAGATGATTTTGGAATCACTGGTAAGCTATTCTGACAGTTTCTCTGTTTAAATTGGGAAATGCTGCAATTAGCCTTCAATTCGTCTTAGGTCTTGTACAGACTTTTGTGGGTATTTGGCTCAACTATGCCCTACATAAAATAATTAAGGAGATCGCAATCTGAGGAGTAAGGCCACCAGACGTTGGGGGATGTGGTCGCAGAATTTTTCTGACAGCCAAGACTAGTATCTCCTGTTGCCAGATGGAGGATCTTCCAACAGCTATTCTCTCAATCCAGGACAGCACTATCTCCACCAGGCTCTTTATATAGCCCTCTCTATTGAGCTTGATACCGTGTGGGAAGATAAATGGAAGCTTGATATCACCATTACTGGTGACTACTCCAAACACCATGATGGGAACTGAGCATTTGCCTTTCATAAATATCAATACATCTCATAAGGACAAAGCAAGCCAACAGTTCCATGAATTTACCATCTGATCCTAGCAACAAATTTTTCACATCTTAGGAAAACCAAAGCATGTTCAGTAGGCGGAAATGCTTTAGTTTGTTCAAAAGCAATGCAGTGCAATCTTTCCTCTTGTCCTTCATGGCCTGTTATAAAAACTGGCCCATTTTCATCTTGTATACAAAATACAGAATGTCTTCATGTACTACCTCAGAAACTAAGACACTTTCATGACCTGGCTGTAGACCTGATTGCTAGGATTGTTGTCAATCATGGCCTGGATCTCACAGAGAAATTTAAGAGTTCTTTTCTTATTAGAATGATTGGACTGAGGCTTCCAAGCTGTATTATATTGTAGTTTCCTGAGTGAATGCCTATCAGTACAGCTTGCCATTTCCAAATTTCTGGATGAGTAAATTGTGCCATGTTACAATTTTTATCACAGTAGACAAAATCTGAAACAAAGCACATTCATGAAATTCAATTTATTTAAAATGGCAGCAATTTACACATCATACCCTGTATATACATAAGTTCAATACAACTGAATGCATTCAATAAATTGAATAGATAAACTTTTGGAAATAGTATTTTTACTCACTTAAAATGTCATGTTAATACTTTTCATAAAAGAAATTATCTTTTTGTGCCCTGATTTTCAACTTTGTTGGATTGCAGATCTTTCACTTACATGAAAAATTATTTGAAAATGATTTTTCTGATTAAATATCTGCAAACTATCATGCAGATGCTAAGTTAATTTGTTAAAATTTGCTGAAATTAACCTTCCCAAGTTATAAACACAAATAACAAAAATGTTTTGTTTTCTATTCACAATTTTTTATAATCAAATATTCCTTGGTCCTCATAGATTAAAAAATCTTTATTCCATTGCACAGATAGTCAGTAAACATTATAATGGAACTATGATTTTGGGGTCAAAGCTTTGAAATTTGCTTTCTGAATCAAAATCACCAAAATAAAAATTGAAAGAATTTCCTTCTGTCATCTTCTTTTGTTGTTGAAATTGAAGTTTCACTCTTGCCCTAAATTTGCAAATATGCCTAACAAGAAAGTGATGTAACATGCTAATGATATGCAAATTAGTTCCCACAACCTCTTTCTCTTAGCCTGTAAAAATTAAATGTCCATACTATTTCACATGAAATGTGGAGAATTTTGATAGTACCTCACTATCAAAAGCAACTTGACATGGTTCCTGTATGTCAAGGGCATATTCACATAACAGAATATACTCAGTTGAATGCAATACAAAATATTGAGGACTTGTTAATAAGTGTTGGTACTTATATACTGTCATAGCATTCCATCTTTTGCAGCATCATGTGATATCTAGGAAATTTTATGCATTTATGTTTGATTTTTAAGTATAAATAAATTCAATGTAATTCAGCAAATACAGCAATTATTGGTCATAATTTAATTATTGATATTGTATTTCAGGGAAAACAAGGGAGTATATGCGGGGATTGTTTACTGAGACAGGTTTTGCAGCCAAAAGAGAACTAATATACTCATTTATTTCTTAAAACATCAGTTCTCTCTCTTTACTCTGTTCACCTACTGATTATCAGTAAAAGCAAATGAATTTAGCTAACTCTTCACTATGAGCGGAAAGAAAAACAAAGTCAATTTTTAAAGGGAGTACAACTAGTTGGAATTCTGAGTTTTCCTTCACCATACCAAGGTTAAAAAGTACAGTCTGCTGGAATAGTTATCCACAACTAGAGGGAGAATAGTTAGTTTCAGACCTTTGTTAAAAGTATTAGCCCTTTGTGGAACAACCTGGTCCAGGTTTTGATCTCAGGTTGATGAGTTCATTCCCCTATGATGATAACTTTTACACCACAAGTACTAAAGCATGTTTAGTTGGAGGAAATGCTTGAGCTTGTTCAAAAGCAATTTTGTGCAATCATTCACACCACAAGTACCAACTTGAAAAGCTGTGAAAAGGAGTTAGTTTTCATTTTGCTTAGTCTATTTATTCTTTCTTTACTTAGCATGAGGCACTCCAAATTCTGAGGATAAAGGTCCGTAGATAGTTACAAGAGTATACATAAATAGATATTTGCAACTTAACTTGCATATGTTTCTGAGGTTTGGGTTCAGTGTAAGGATTTACTTTGTACTAGCTGAAGTTCCCACCATTGCCTGGGATAAAAATGATATGATTGTACATTCATATTTATATATTTTCTACAGTTGTTTTTCTCAAAAGTTCTATCATATACAAATAATTATTAAACAGATCTATTTATCTCATAGATAAAGGCCTAACAGATACTATGTCTCAGGAATCTGGGAGTAACGGTAATGAAGGTATACACATACTCCACAGATCTCTAGAATCAGAGTAGTACCTTCAGAAACAGTTTAGTGCCATACCCAGGACATCCTTTTCGGGGATGGTATAACCTATCTACAGAGTATATCAAACCCAACTAACGGCACAGTTTGCACAGAAGAGAACCTGAACTGCTTTTATTTTCTAGTTCCCCACTCTGTAACATAACAAATATCAAAGAATTAAACAAACCAAAGCCATGTATATTCTATAGTAGATTTAAAATTAACAATGTCACCACACTTTAAAAACTCTAGAATTTAAAAGAAAACTGAACATTTTTAAATATAAACATCTTTATTTAGAGTTTACTTAAAGATGTTTGATTTGGCTTGACTTTTTAAAAAAATTATTTCTTTAAGAGAATTTAACAAATATGTTTTCCTTCATTCAAAGAATTCTTCAGACTCTTTTTTGATGTTCACACTGTTGTTCATATAAACTTAACAATGTATTTTTATCATCACACTTTAAAAACACATTTTTCACTTGATAGATGAACTGGTACATTCTCCAGCCTTCTTAAGGTGAAATATGCACCGCGATGATCAAAGAAACTCTTATCCCAGTTGCTTTCTTTGAAACATAAAGTAGAAACAGTATCAAATCGAAGTGTTTTTTTCTTTTTTGCGGGTTCGATTTTTTTTTTTTTTGAGAATGAGTTTTTGAATGTTTGTCATCATAGGAAATGGATTCAGCTACCTCGGAATAAATCCTGAATGAGGTTGTTTCCCTTTCCCATTTTCCTTGAAAAATGTATGAATCGAAAAATTTTCTCTTCAGTTATGGGTAAATAAATGGATTCTTTATCCTTGGTATGCTAACAGTCTAGGAGGAGAAAACCTCAAAATTTAAACTAGTTTTTGGCATCATAAGAGAGGGGCAATGTATGAGTTGCACTGACATGACCAAACCAGTTTATGGGAACAGAGAGAGAGAGAGAGAGAGAGAGAGAGTTAATAAAACATCATGTGAACAACAGTATGAATGACAAAAATATCACCAGGTTAATTACCCTACAAAAATCCAGGAATGTTAATGAACTTTCTTAAAATTATAGACAATATGAATTTACACAATTAATTTCGACTGTCCATCAGTCTATCTGTTTATGTATCCTGGGGACTCTCTATGGCATAGTGGCTAAAATGTGAGACTGTGGCCTTGAAGTAAACAACTATGAATTCCAGTCACACTAATACATTCACTTTCAGACTTTTACCCTTAGGAAAAGTATGAACCCCAATATCTGTCCACCTCTGGGTTAAGTAGTATCACTGCTGTTCTACAAGGCTGGCTTTGGCATTAAATAACCCATGAAGACTGATATGCCATTAAACAAAGAAAACAAACCTATCTATGCTCCTATCAGTCATTTTCTGTCTGTCTATCTCTCTCTCTCTATTTCACTCTCTCTCCTTCTCTTTTTCTCTCTATACACACACACACACACACATATATATATATATATATATATACACATATATATATATATATATATATTTGTTCTTAACAAAAGAATAGACACATATACATTGGTAGAAAAACTTATATATATATATATATATATATATATGTTAATCCTGACCATTTTCAGCATTCAGCCAACATCTTGCCCAGTCAGCTGGGACTATAGAATACACTGATCCCACCCCCCATGAGTTTCCTGGTATATGACACTAAACAATCTGATGGTAAGGTTCCAGTAATTCTGGGGCTTTGGGGAATGCAGATCACCCCTTCATTGCCATTGCTCCCAGGTCCACTCTGACCCGGCGTGGTAGTACCAGATAGGGCCCTATCTATGGGTTAGATAGAACTAACGGCATACTTATGCTAAACTGAATTGTTTGACTAAACTGAATAGCTTGAAATAGAAATGTTTTTGACAATTAAACCGTACTTACATTTAAACTGCATGCTTATGTTAAACTGAATTATTTGAAATGGAGATGTTTTTTGACATTGAAACTCTACTTACACTAAACTGATTTGTTTGATATAGAACTGTTTTGACATTTAACTGTGAGTAAACAAAATCTTTACTCTTACTAAACTGAATTCGCTGAATTAGAACTGCTTGACTACACTGAATAGCTTGAAATAGAAATGTTTTTCATAAACTGTACTTACAATCAAACTGCTTACTTATGCTAAACTGAATTGTTTGAAATAGAACTATTTTCATAAAAATGGATTTGGTATTAAATAACCTACAAAGGTTGATATACCATAAAACTCAAACATCCAACCAACCAATCAGCCAACATCAGTGGATCTTTATTTCATGACTCTTATATTTCAAGACTGAAAAACTTATGAATATCTCAGGATTAGCTTCACCTATGAATGAAACTTGAAATTTAAAACTTGATGATTTAAACATTTAATTTAGTATTTGTCTCCACCACTGGCCAGATGTGATACAAAGTCAACTTTTAAGTTGAGTAAAGCTGGTTTGAATTCTGAGTTTTATTTCTTCTAGATCGGTTGCCACACCAAGGCTAAAGAGTCCAGTCTACCCTACTATTCGCACATAGCTGGGGAAAGAACAAATGAATTCATGTCTTTCCCAAGGGCATTATTGCAAAGTGAAACACTGACAGCTGCATCCAGGATTTGAATCAATATATTACAAGAGCCCCTGTTTTGCATTTGTTGTACCATTAAACTTTGATCCAAATTTTGCTACTCATAAGGTTCATTTCGTAACTGTGATCCATGATGATATTGATGCATCTATTTAGAAAGGAATTATTCTAATTGTATTTTTTATATTTATCTTTGTAATTTCAAGTATCTAGATGATTAAAAAATGGCATTCAGTGTGAATGTAGACACTACAAAATTATCATTCAGTAGTAAATTAGATTTGATTTATTTCTCATTTTGTTTAAATTTCAAATTTAAAAAATTTGGGCATAAAAGTAAAGTAAAGTTAGCGACCATAGTCAAGGGTAACCCGAAGGCTCCCTTTTCGATAGCTACTACACCAAGGTGTAGGGGAGGGCGCTACTCCATTCCCAGGATTGCTCCACTTTACCCTTGAACCGTACCTTATAATGCTGAGTGTTAAGCAAGGTGGTATCAAGTTCCATTTTTAAAGTCTTTGGTATGACTCGACCTGGGATTGAACCCAGGTGGGCATAAAAAGTAGGTCACAAATGTCCTATGCACGTATATAGATGGTGTGTAGATATATTATTTTGATATATTATGTGTAATTATCTCTTGATTAATAGATTGACAGATAGAAATGTCTAAAAAAATATAAAATAATATTTTAATTCATCTAAAAAGAAAATTTATGAATTTAAAGGTTATTCAATATTTTCAAAAAAATTAACATTTCATTATAATAATATTCTTTAAAACAGTATTTTTTTTCCTTTTTTTATATTAGTATCATAATTAATATTTATTTTAAAATAAAATTTATTGAGGATATTTTGACTGGAAATATGCAATTTGTTTATTTAAATGTACATTTTTGTTGTGTGCTTTTGAAGTGAAAAGAACTGATGGGACAAAAGCCCTTATCCCATTCAACAGACAAAGCTGAGTGACCTTGACTAAAGCAGTGAAGGAGTTTGGCAAAACACAAATCCATAATTTCAGCAACTGTTATTGATTTTGCTGTTATATCTCAGTCCTCAGGACTGAATTTATATTCAAGCAAAATTGCACCTCATTTTACAATAATTATGATGTTAATGCTATGATCAGCAAATAAATTCAACTAATAATAAAAATGCAAACATTTTATTTAATACAAAAATGCTACATCTATAAAGTAAAATGGTCTTTTGTATTCAAGACAGATCAATTTAAAAAAAAAGACTAAATTCACTGTTTGACTAAAGATTTAAAATAAAAATATAAAAATTAAGAATTGAGAAGATTAACACTATAGTTTTGGTTTGGTTTCTTTGATTAATGATACATCAACCTTTGCGGGTTATTTAATGCTAAAGCTATCCTTGTAGAAAAACTGCAGTGATACTATTTAAACTATATGCTAGTTGAAGTATAAGCGGGGTTCATACCTTTCCAAAGAGTTTTAGTCCAAAAGTCAACATAGTACCTCAACTGGAGATTAACTTTATTGTTAATATATATATATATATATATGTTTTGTATGTATAAAATATGTGTATATATGTAAATATATATATATAATAATAATATATATATATATATATATATATATATATATAATATATATATAATATATATATATATATATTTATTATTTTGCACTTGGTTCGACACAAACCCACAAAGTGATTTAGGGACAAGCAACACTGTTATAATATATATATATACATACATATATATATATATATATATGTGTGTGTGTGTGTGTGTGTGTGTGTGTGTGTGTGTGTGTGTGTGTGTGTGAGAGAGAGAGAGAGAGAGAGTGTATCTATATGTATCATTAATAGCCATAAATTATTAGGAACAAAAGGAAAAGAAGGAAACCTTTTCATACCTGAAATCAAGATTAAGAAATAGTATATTTAATTGTTAGATATATAATAATAGTCTGTAATTTAGAGAAAGTGATAATCAAATTATTTATAAGTATAAACATGATGTTTTGTTTGTTTTTTTCTAAAGAAACTAGAAAAAATTAAAGATAAACAAGATAATTAAAATGAGAGACTAAAAATCAAAGTTAATGGAATTTAAACAGTGAATGGAGCAAATCTTGAACTACCACCAACTACCACTTCTTCCCAAAATGGAGAAAGAAAAGTCTTCAGAATGTTAGGAAGCACTATATGACTGTAACCATTTGTAGCTACAAAAGAAACTCAGCATCATTAAATTATAATAAAAATGACTGAGAATTCTATAAGTGGAGTTGTTTTTTAAAACAAAAGCAACATCAATAGTAGTGAAAAGTATAAAATGAAAACAACTGTAGTTGCCCAAGTCTTGTTAATAATAGATGATCATCAGAATGATGATGATGTTGATGATGATGATGAGAGTAAGGAGGAAGTGTTTAAAAATGAACAGCAACAATACAAAAAGAAATCAATGTTTGCAATCTTCTCTCTCTCTCTCTCTGTAAACTTTTTTTTTACTCTACTTTCAGTTGCAATTTCACTTTTGTTTCTTTTATCCTATAGTATTGTTTTATTTGGAAAGTGTAGAAGAATTGTTATAAACTGCTTTTATGTCTCTTAATAAAAGCTGCTGTTGAAGTCCTCCAACTGCTTCTACTTGGACTTTTGTCAGTACAACCACAGTAACTACTTCTACCCCTCCTAATACCATCAATGCTTCTATTCCTAATGGATGCTATTACTGCCACTACTGTATCAACATTTTATATAGAGTGAGCACCTAAAGACTGAATGTTTCAAAGTCAATTCTTTGATGTAAATATCTCAATATCAACATATAACAAATATTAAATGTTAATCCTTTTTTGAACAATTTGAATTTTACCTGTGTTCATTTGTCATTTCTTCATTTGTTACTTAATAGAGAAAACTCTTTGTGGGGACATCAAATTTTTCTCTGCATTTTAAAAGTTACCAGACAAATTTGATTGTGTCTGGATGTAAATTTGGAAATTTTTTTTTACCATTAGTATAAAAATATTGCATATTAATTTCAACACTGTTAAGCTGATTTGTGAAGTTTATGAAGGTGAGTTATATATACCATAGGGTGAAATGAATAAAATGGTTTTGATTGTCTGTTTTTCAAGGCATATCAGCCTTTGTGGTAATTTAATGCCAAATTCATCTTTATAGGAGAACAGGAGCTATTTCACCAATTGCTGTGAGGATGTAGGGTTCATACTTTTCCCTAGGGTATAAGTTTAAAAGTGAACATAATAGCACGACTGGAGTTTCAACATGTTTACTCTTATGTCATTAGTCCAGCAGGCTATCCTCTATAATGCGTCTCCTTGCACATATATATACTTGTTTTGTGGTAAAAACTTCACATATGTAAACTAAGAAATTGATATTCATTAAAAATCAAAGTATTAATATAGGTTAATGGCAAATTTATTTGGAACTATCAATCTACCTGCCGCTATGAAGGTGAATATATATATATATATATATATATATATATATAGTATATATATATAATATTATATATATATATGTATACATGTATGTATGTATGTATGTTCATTGTGTACAGCTCATCTGAGGCTTTATAATCATGAAACTTATGAATTTTAATTTTCTTTTACATCTTTTATGGAGTACATATTTTTTTATAATTGAAATATATTGAAATATTGATTTGCATCTTTAGAATTTACAAATGAACAATGCTCTTTAACGTTTGAAATCTTTATGGTAATATATATATACATATATATATATGGGATATTTAGTATCTCAATGAATAAGTACACAGCAAAAAATTATTTTAAAAATTACTTTTCTTCTAAACCAAATATTTTATTATTTCCTGAGAAACATTATAAAATCAAAACAAATATTATTTGGCATTATTTATAAACAAAATCTTGAAACAAAACTATGAAAAAAAAATGTTGTCTAAAATTAGTATACAACTGAAATACATTTTTGTGATTCTATGTTTGGCGAGAGAGGTGTTTGTAATTTCATTTTTAGTAACCAAGATTCAATGCTGCTGTGTGTTATAATACATAATACGAAATAATATCAGTTGTGATTATATTAATAGAAGATATTTATTTATAGATGATATTATATGTGTGTATTTGCGTGTGTGTGTGGTGTGTGTGTGTGTGTGTGTGTGTGTGTGTGGTGCGTGTGTGTGTGTGTGTGTGTGTGCATGTAGATATGTGCATCTATATTTATTCATAGACAATATTATATATGTGTGGGGGGGATATATACATCTATATATAAGTTAAGGAAAATGAGAAATCACCAGTTTATCTACTTGTATTTTGTATATTATGTTTGAAAATGTAAAAGAATCTGAAAATTTATCTTTATGGCAGAACAGCAGAATCTGCATCTCTATTTGTCAGTACATACATACCTTCTTATATATATATATATATATATATATATATAATATATATATATATATATATATATATTATAAAATATGTTGATTGAATACTGCATATTGCTTCTTTTTTAAAATCTTCTAGTGAAGTCGTTCAAGTCTTCTCAATAGCCCTTTCTTATGTCTTGGTCAAGTTGGTAAAAAAGTACCCTATATTAGCCTAAAGCCCTTTCAACCATTTTGCTGGTCATCTTTGGGGGTTGTGTTAGATTGTTTCTTTTCCGACTTGACCCAGACATAAGAAGACTAGTAAGAAGACTTGATTGTCTTTACTTGAAGATTTTAAAAAAGAATCAAACATGTTTACATAATGACTTGCTGCCTAAGTATACAATATATATAATATATATATATATATATATATATATATATATATATATATATGTATAATATATATATATATATATATATATATATATATATATATATATATATAAATGCACACAGACCTCTATAGTTATGATGAGGGACTTTCGCACCAATTTCAACAAATCTGGGCTCAACATTTTTCACCTGTTCTGATGTTTGTATCTTGTTTGAGATTTTAAAATCAGTTTTGAAGATAACTATGTAGAAAGTGCATGTTGGGGGATTTGAAGATGAAGTAGCTGATATGCCTGATTGTACTTCTTCCTTCTCACTCAATACTCTGAAATGCTGAAGATGGGTTTTGTCAACTGAAACAAGTTGTTCAAATGAACCAGCAAATTTATCTAGAGCTATGAACTTACTTTTTTAGCTTGTCCTGAAATATGATCTTCCAACATAACAAATGATGATTTTTGGAATTCTGCCATCTCCCATTTGAATGAATTGTTCTGCCCATCTCAATTGTAATTGCCTGAGGAGGGTGTCTTTGCCTCCAATATTGTATTTAGTAAGGAGACAAGATTTGAAATTCTATCTTGCCATTTGTATCAACAAATCAAGTGAAGACATCTCTTGAAAAAGTCATTAAACTGGTTAATTTGTACTTGATAGGCTATTCAGGACTTTGATCCATACAAAAGAGCTGTGTGTATGGGAACTTTGTAAATAGCTTAATGACCCTTTTATCATATTTACCAACCCCTCCGCTCGGGCAGGATATGACACAAGATCAATTTTTAAGCGGAGTTTAACAGGTTTGAATTCAGAATTTTCCTTCTCCTAGACTAGTTGCCTTCAAGGCTAAAGAAACATTCTGCCCTACTATTTACCCATAGCTGGAGGGAGAATAATTGGATTCATACCTTTCCCAAGTGTATTAGTGCTATGTGAAATGCAGTCAATCTCGTCCAGGATTTGAACTCGTGTCACCGTGTTCATTTCCTATGACAATAACCAGTACACCACGGGCACCTCCATAACCCTTTTATTCCAATGAAGATGATTGAGTTTTCTGAGAACACCAGTTGTGTTAGTTACTTTGTTGACTATTTTGTCATCTAAAGGTGAAGTAGTATTCATCCTGCAGCCCAAATATGAAAGCAAAATCTCATATGGGAAGGTTGTTTCTATTGATGGTAAAAGGAGTTTTTTGTAATGGGTGAATCAACGATTACTTTTACACATCTTATTTGTTTGGAAGTGAGTCTAATCGATGATATCTTTTAATGTTGGTAGTAAGGCTGAAAGTTTTGCTTTCATAAGAGAAATGACTGTTGAGTTTCTGCATATATATATATATATATATATATATATATATATATATATATATATATATATATATATATATACCTCTATAGTCATCCACAGACAGATCTGTTTCATTCTATCAGAACTCATCAGTGTGGCTAGACATATATATATATATATATATATATATATATATATATATATATATATATATATATATGTATGTATGTATGTATGCATGTATGTGTGTGCAAGTGTGTGTGCATGTGAGTGTGTATGTGTGCAAGGATATATTTACCCAACCTCTCTGCCATGAGTAAGATGTTACTCAAAGTCAATATTTAAGTAGAGTACAGCTGGTGTGAAGTCAAAGTTTTAGAATTTACTTCACCAAGACTAAAGAACCAAATCTCTTCTACTAATTACCTATAGCTTTAGGGAGAAAGTATTGATTTATACCTTCCTGAAGGGCATTAGCATGAAGTGAAGCACAAACAATTCGAACCATAACACCAAGAAAACATCATTCATATATACGTGTGTGTGTGTGTGTGTGTGTGTGTGTGTGAGAGAGAGAGAGAGAGAGAGTGTGTGCATCTTCTGCTTTGGGTTTGGAATGTCTAGCACTAAACTTGCTTCAATTCTGTTAGGATTCTATTTGAAGTCAAAAGATGAGTAGATACTATATTAAGATAACAGCCTGAAAGCTAGGGAATTTAATTGTGTAGAGTTCCCATGTCTTGACAGTGCTTTATTATCACTTCTTATTAACATTTTTAAAAAATTTTTGAAGCCTGAAATGAATTATATTCCTGAGATTGTAAACTTTCCAAACAATTTGTAAACATTTTGCTTGTCTATTCTGTTTTGCTTGTCTAGTCTATTTTGTTTGTCTCTTACACTGACATATGAGAGGGAGCCATTGTGGCATAGTGGATAATATGCTGGCCTGTAATATCATAATAAGAGAGTTCAATTCCTAGTTGTGCAATTATATTCACTTTCAGTCTAATATCCTTGGAAGAGGTATGAACCCTCTTATTCCCCACCCAGCAATAGTACCACTACCATTCTTCTACAAGGATGGCTTTGGCATTAAATAACCCATAAAGGTTGATATGGCATTAAACAAAGAGCCCAAACCATTAACACATGAGGGGCCATTCAGAAAGTTCTAAGCCTTTTCGAGAAAGAAGAGCATAGCTGAACATTTTTGCTGTGTCAACACTACCACTTCTTATAAATCTAGAATTATCTGAATTAGTTTTACTAGTTATAGAAGAAATGACAGTGTGTTGCCATGACAAAAATGTTCATCTATGACTCTTCTTCCTTAGTTAAGGTTAGAACTTTTCGAATGGCCCTTGTTGTTGTGAACAATTTACTTTTCTTTGCCTCTCACCATTCATTAAGAAAAAAAAACAGAAATTTTTATTTCATAGAAACTACTCATCAAAGCATTTAACACAACCAAACTGTTGCAAATTATTTTCTATATTCAAAATCACCCCAAATAAAATCACTGGAGAGAAAGGGTTACAAAAGGACAAATAAAGGGTAAAGATCAAACAAAAGAATATTACAAAGGGACAAAGTAGAAGTCAAAATAAAACTGGGTAAGAGACTTACTCTGCACTAAAAAAAGTCCAATGTTTAACCTGGGAGGAAAACATTCATGCGGGATTTTGACCCAAGGTTCTTGGAAAGATGCTGTTGAAGTAGAAGATGCATTTCATGTTGGCAAGATGCAGAAAGAACAGTAAAAGTTCTAACAAGATCTTTCAAACAGGTGGATTCAATGAATGAAACTCAACTGAACATCTTCCATAAAAGTAGCTTGGTTTGGTTGTGTATGGTTTGATTTCATGGCATATCAATCGTTGTAGGTTATTTAATTCCAAATCCATTTTTATACATAAAAACAGTTCTATTTCAAACAATTTAGTTTAGTATAAGTATACAGTTTAAATGTCAAAAACAGTTCTATTTCAAAAAATCCAGTTTAGTATAAAAACAGTTTTTTGTTTACACAGAGTTAAATGTAGAAGCAGTTCTATTGCAAACAGTTTGGCATAAGCCACTTGGGGCAAGAAAAGTAGCAATAGAAGAGTCGCAAATATCATTCCAGCCATAGAAAAATGACTGAAGTGACAAGAAGTGATCCTCTCCTACAACACCATACAACCAATTCTGAACTTCATTCAAAGTAGACAAAATAAGCCATTCCTGCCTAGATATGAGAATAATATTCTATTCTCAGGGGAATCTGGTTGTTTTTATTTTGATCATACAGTTTTTTAAACAATTACAGAATTAAGATACCTATTAACTGTCACTGATGGTATTTAGGAAAATGTCTGACATTTACAGGAAATATACAAGAGAGAAAAACACAGTTTCAAGACAAAAGGTAAGAGTAAGAACAAAAAGGAGGGAGAGAAATGGGGGAGGGGGAAGAGAAGCTAGGAAAAAAAGATGGAAATAAAGCAAAAAAGGGAAAAGAAGTAAATTTTTGGCTGATTTGGAAATTGAAATTAGAAATGTTTGCTTAAATAAGTATTTTAGACAAAAGTCTTTAATTATTTTTAACATGGCATTCTATGGATTATTTTTTTCTTACCCCATGAAGAGCAAGAGTTCTTTTGTTTTCTTGGTGGAAGGGGTTACAATAAAACTTTCCCTAGGTTCGATCATTTTTCTACTTTTGAAAATGCTTATCCTGAAAAAAAAGTGACTTAACTCCTTATTTAACCTTCTGCATTATAATCTTAATATTTCAGACTGAGTACTATTTTACTGTAAGCCCAATATTCTAGGTTCAGATTCTAATGATAAAACCTTAGGATAATCAGCATTTGCTGCCATTCTTTGAATAGAATGATGGTATAGCCTTGTACAAAGATACCTAAATTTTTCTGAGCTCATGTTCAAGGTGAGAAGACTTCAAAGGTTTAAAGAAATTTAAAGGAAAATTGCTAGTATTTTTAGTAAATCAAAATAACTTTTAAATATCTAAAAACAATTCTGGATGTTTTCATTTATAGATGTGTAAATATATGTTTCTCCTTCTAGAGGAATGAATATACTTTAGTATAAATGTTTTAATACATAATGTTAAATGCATTGATAAAAATATATAATTGAAAAACTAATACAAAAGAATGAATAAAGAAGCAGATATTTTATACTTTGAAAGAATAATAATAAAATGTCAGTTATTTTACTGGACAAAACAAAGCAAAAATTGAATCAAATCTTTGTCCATATGAGTCTGATAGCTATTCATTGTTAATCAGTAATTGATACATTAACATAGACAACATTTACAAACATTATGGCTGCTTATTGTTTCTTTAAAGTGCATGGTAATTTTAGACCTGGAGTTGTTGTATTGATTGCTTTCTAAAGACATAACTAAGGTGAGAGTTGGCTTATAATCGAGAATGTTTGCTTAGGATCAATTTATTAATATCACTATTGAGATGTGTGAAGTGTAATAATGACCATCTTAGAAATGGACCTGGATAGCTATGGTCAAATTCTAGTTGAGACTGTTTGTTCTTCACTTCTCACAAATGCCCTTGAGGAAGGCATGAACCTATCTCTTTTCTCCCTCAGCTTCTAGTAGGACTGACAACATTTACAAGCTGTTTATTGTGTCAGCATGGTAATTTAAGACCTTGAGCAGTAGGACTGACTGTTATCTAAAGATATAACTAAAGTGAGGGGTGGCTTGTAATTTAGAATGTTTGTTTAGATCAATTGATTAATCAACTTAATAGTATTTTTCCAATAATCAAAGATATATTTTTTAAATGCTGTTATATACTCATAAGGATTAGAAGAACCACACACTTTGCTATAAAGATATATCTGTCACACTTTTGTCCTTGAAAAGGGTTAAAGCTTCTGTGGTGTGAGAGAGACAGACAGGCTGAGGGAGATGAAAACAGACTGCTATATTGACCCATAACTTCCTCTTTTGACTTTACCATGCTGTGTTATCTTCAAGGCTCCAGTTAGCACTTCTTCTGCTTCTCGGCTGGGAGGTACTCAACTGGAGGACTGCTGCCCCAGGGGGGCTCTCTCAGTGACTGCCAGCTGGCACTGACTAAAGACTAACTCTGGCTCCAACTGCCTGCAACTCCAATACTCTCTGTGGGCATCTGCATATATCGTTTCATAACATCCACAATTTTCGATCAACTACCTGCAGCGTCAGCTTATTTTCAAAGGTGCATCCTGTTTAGAGAATCTCAGACTGATGGCTCAGCCAAGAGTCTATATGTAACAATGTCATTTAGAACTAGCTGAAGTACTCATCTCTATTGGGTAAGAGGTCAAGACTCAAATTGCAGATGATTACTTTACAATTTGGTTATCTAATAAAAATCTACTCTGAACAAATACAAATAGTCATTGTTATTATAAATAATAAATTTACATACAACAAAAGAGATTTAACAATCAACTTATTGTACATTGATATAATGATAATTTATCATGTAACAATATCATAATATAATTCCTGAGTATGGCTGTACGTTGCTGGTCTTATCATACTCCTTCTCATAATTCTAATGCATTGGTCCATGTGAAATGTATTAACAAAGCTAAAAAAAAAAAAAATGAAAATGTGGATAACAATGAAGAAGAGATTAAATCTGGGTCACTGGAACTGCTGCTGATTTGAAAAGTAAGTTAATGAAGGGAACAGTTGTGTATGACTAAGAAAAAATAAATAGCAATAGAGGAAATGAATGACTTATCAGAACCATGATTTAGTTTATTAGTGGTTAAAAGTTATACAAGGTAAAACAAGTTAGTAAGATACAATAAAGTTACACATGAAGAAGAGTTAAAAAAAAATGAAAAAGAAAGGGAAAAATTGTTTGATTTTTTTTAGCCCAGCTAAGAGAGGAGAGAGAACAGAACGATAGTAGAGAAGAAGGAAATAAATCAAAAAGAAAAGGGAAAGAGGTTTATTTTCTTTGCTAAATTGGAAATAGAAATTAGTAATTTTTGCTTAAGTAAGTATTTTAATGGAGCAATTTTTTTTTAGAATGGAAATTTAGATTCTGTATGATTAGTTGCAAGAACATGGCTTCCTATGGATTATTATTTACTGTTAGAAATCCCTTCTTTCCCCATGAAGAACAAATGTTCTTTTGTTTTTTGTTTTGACCCATAGATGGGACCCTGACAAGTACTAACAGGGAGGACCTGTAATTGATGACAAATGATTCCATATAGCCCAGATCACCACTGTAAGCCCAATATTCTAGGTTCAGATTCTAATAATAAAGACCTTAGGATAATAAGCATTTGCTGCCATTCTTTTAATGAAATGATTATATGGCCTTACACAAAGATTATTAAATTTTGTGAGCTCAGGTATGAGGTGTGAAGGCTTCAAATGTTTAAAGAAATTTAAAAGAAAATAGCTAGAACTTTTAGCATATCAAAATAACTTTTAAATATCAAAATAAATTTTGATTTCTGAATGTTTTAGTTTAAATATTTGATATATTGGTATAAATATATGTTTCTCCTTCCAAAAGAATGAATATCCTTCTGTGTAAATGTTTTAATATATAAGGTTAGATACAAAGATAAAGACATATAATTGAAAAAAAACTACTACAAAAGAATAAATAAAGAAGCTGATGTTTCGAAACTTTACAGGAAATATTTACTTTACAAAAAAGTAAATGATTTGCATTACTGTATATGTATTTCAAAGGGACCCCATGAGCTTAGGTAAAAAATGATGATAATTGTCATTTTCCATTTACTAGTACCTCTTTCCTTAAGAGAATTAAGAAGAGATACTAAACCTGTTCTAAGGAAACTGGTATTTACTAGCCAGATTATATTATTCAAAAACAAAGCATATAAAACATAAGGCACTTGTAAATAATTGCATACAACTTATTCTTGAATATTCCTCAGATTTAACATGTAGATTGTATAATTAAACAATTCATTTTTATACATGGGTGGTTGGCCATTGGCCATTTTCTTATTTTCCTCGATCTGAATTATCAACAGAAGATCAAGGAAAAATAGTGAATATTAATGATCTTTTTTCATTTGTACTGGAAGCTATCATTGTAACTCCAGATAATTCACTGTGACAGCAGGTTGGATGCTTAGAATTATCTCCAGTAAAAGCAGAAATCTTTCTTTGTCCAGCATTTCTCTTTGTAATTGAAGTTTTGATTGGTTGGTTGTTTGGTTGGTTGTTTGGGTTTTATGGCATATCAACTTTTGTAGGTTATTTAATGCCAAATCCATTTTTATACAAATAATCAGTTCTATTTCAAACAATTCAGTTTAGCATTAGTACAGTTTAATTGTTAAAAACATTTCTATTTCAAGGTATTCAGTTTTGTTAAACAATTCTAATTCAGCTAATTCAGTTTAGTATAAGTATAGATTTTGTTTACACACAATTAAATGTCAAAACAGTTCCATATTAAACAATTCAGTTTAGTGTAAGTACAGTTTCAATGTCAAAAACACTTCAAAAAATTCAGTTTAGCATAAGTTTGCAGTTTAGATGTAAGTACACAGTTTAATTGTCTAAAACATTTCTATTTCAAGCTATTCTATTTCAAGCTATTCAGTCAAACAGTTCTAATTTAAACAATTCAGTTTAGCATAAGTACACAGTTTAGTTCTATTTAACCCATAGATAGGGCCCTATCTGGTGCTACCTTTCCAGGCCAGAGTGGACCTGGGAGCAATGGCAATAAAGGGATGCTCCGCATTCCCCAAAGCTCCAGTATAACTGAAACCTCACCATCAGATTGTTTAGTGTCATATCAGGACACACACTGGGGGTTACCCCTCTGCAGAGAAGCAATCAGTGTATACTACAGCCCCAGTCAACTGGGCAATTGAAGTTTTGAAAGTCCAAACAAGTTTTCATATATCTTCTAGGAATATCAGGTATATTGGTTTTTAATGGTCCCAAAAAAAGAGCCAATTTCTGTAAAAGTGAATTTGGGAGTCTTGTGATATGTGCAATGAGCTTCAAATGTTGAAATTAACTGACATTTTGAATCACTCCAGAACCTGTTTAAATATATATGTATGCTACTGCTAATTTGGCTTGTTAAGAAAAGGAATTTATTATGTACAAAAAATCAGGTGACAAATGATCTTCTCAAGCATAGATAATGGGAATAATTCTATGTACTTTTAGAAATATTAGGAAGATCTAGTTTTTTACGAATCATTTTCTGTTTATTAGACCATTAACCTGTTAGTATCTTTCCCATTTAGATATCAATATTCATAATTTAGCTCATAACTAAGTCTAAAATTAACCAAATAAAAGTTTGTTGTACATATATTCCATACTCTCTTTTTACAATAATCAGTGTTACTTTCATATATGAATTTTGTACACTAAATGCAATAACTGTTACTGGACAAAAGTAGTGTTTTATTCATTACAAAATAATTCTGAATGCAAGATACATCTGTATTCAAATACACAGCAATAAACTAAAATTCCATTGAAAATATAAACTTACAATATATTTACTTTGCAGACTATATCATTTAATCCTATTCAAGTTGGGTTTTAAAGAATAGATTTTTGTGGTTGTCCTCATATTTTTATTGATTTTCTTCTTTCCTTCTCAATTCATAAATGTTGCAGTTTTTTCAGGTGGAAAGTTTTGTTAGGTACATAGTCTGCAGCATGTCCATTTGTTATATTGAAACATTGGAGATCACGGACAGTTTACTGGATTATGCCCCCAATCTTTTTTATAAAGAAAACAAAAAACACCTACAAAATCAAGGATAAGAAACAAACAAAAAATAATTAGACAAATTCTTTGGATGATTGAATTACTTCATATTTCTAATATTGTTAACATGTTTCAGCTGATTCCTTCTTCTGTTCTGTTGGTGGTGCTTACAATATGCTGACAGCATATCCTGCAAATGAGTAAGACAGCCCCAACAAAATTTCTGGTGATTTGGGGTATGTGGAGTCATTTACCATTAATTCCAAGTCTAATCTCATAGTACAAGTTAGTGTCCCATCTATGGGTGAAATAGATATATTTAATTTTTTTTTTCATATTCAATCAGACAGAAAAAAAAATTCTTAAGAAACATTTACACAAAAAATGTAAATATAGATGTACAATGAACATAATACCCTGACCTATTGGCATAAAATAATCCCATACTAGTTGAAATGCCATGAAAATCAATCAATCTGATCTACTCCCCCAGCTCTTTGTCTGGAGTACAATCTGTGAATTAAATAAAAATTTCTCAAATGCTTCAACCAATGTCTTCTTCAGCCTTTTGTCAGATGTACAATTCAAAAAATAAAATATGAAAAAAAAAGCAAAATAAAACAGAAACTACTCTCTTCTGATGGGTGAAGGGTTGATCAACCAAACTGTTTTGATAACAAGATCAAAATATGAAGAAGAGGTTGTCCCAACAATTTCTGCAATGATAATTATTCTTTTCAAAAATATTGACTGAAAAATAATCATAACTAAAGGGATCACAAAAATCTCAGAAAAAAACCATAAACTTGAAATTTTCTTTATCAAATTATTTTTTTCATTTTGAATGAAGCTGAGATTATTTTCCATTCTAAAGGATAATTATGTGCAGTGATTCACAATAGTGATGATAGCATTCAACATGAAAATAACATTAAAACAAAATGAGCCTTTTCAGTTCTTATATTGGATAAACTAAGAAAATCCACTTAAGAAAAGAATTATTAAAAGAAAAATTAAGCCAAGTTGTAATTAAATTCTATTGATTAACTTTTTAATCAAAGTTTGATAATTGATGAAATGTTGAAATTTTTTCAATTTGCTTCCCCAATAATGAATTAGTCTCAAGGATCCTTCTAGAAAGTGAAATTGCATAATAAAATAAAGATTGATATCTATTTAAAATACTATTCCATTTAACACCAATAATTAAACCATTTGTGTTAACTGGAACATCTAAACAGCTTTTTCAATAATTCCTTGCCAGCAAAAAATAAAAAATAAAAAAATAAAATAAAAATTGTTTTATATTTTTCATGGATATCAGCTTTGCAGTCTAAAAATAAAGATGAACAGCAATTATTTTGTTTATTTTGACACAAAATTTTTAGTCAATAAAATTTTATGTAAGGAAAAACTGTCGGTAACAAAATTTTAAAAAAATAAGATAATTGCATATAATTGGATTTAAATTATTTATGTTCAAAAGCAAAACATTCAAAAGTTAAAATCATATATACGAGCTGAAAACATGCCATTTGTGCAGGATTTTCAGCATGTTTCTGCAAAAGGCTTAAAATAAGGTCATTGGCCATAATACAAGATGATAGATTTTAAATTGGCCATAAATTTATCTGTCCCCTGACTCCAACTTTTTATAGCAGCAATAAATACCAACATAACATGAAACTCTGTTTTGGCAAGGACTTAATAAATATCAGTGAGAGGTTAACATTTATGAGTTCCTGGAGGCCATTATTCCTTCGACAAAATTAAACCCAACAATATGATATTTCTTAAGTCTTGACTTTCTAGAGTTGGAAAAAAATAAATGAAATCTATAGGTGACAGTCTTACCAATCATAGTAGGAGTTTTAGGAACAGTTCTGATGGACTTTAATAAATAACTGCAGAAGAGTTCTGGAAAAGTGAGGAGACTCCATTCACTTGAAATTTAGTGAAAACCAACAATAAAACTGGAGCAACATTTCAAAAGGAGTAAAAAATGATAATTCATGACTTTTCATCTAAAAAAATGAAAACCAATGAAATATGTTATCAACATTACAATAAAATACCATAGCAAACAAAGCAGATGAGTTACAGATTGAATTAAGACTTCTTCAATACCAGCTGATTTTATTGCTTAGTTAGTAAAGCAACTGATACAGATAGCCAAGCAAAAAGGTAAAAAGAGATGTTGCTTCAAATCTCGCTAAGAGCTTATTATTTATTTATTATAACATTATATACACTGATCCTTGTTGTCATAGAAATAACAACCAAAATAAACTGCCGTAAAATGTGACTAAAATTAAATGATGAAAGAAAATAACAATGAAAATTAAATTTCAAAATTTCAAAAATGAGTTGTTTAATGATAATGACGATAATTTAACCTCCAAACTAAAACAGAATGAAAATAAATGCCAGATAAAACAAAGTATTTGTGAGCTTGTCTCCTTTCAGTTACAGAAAACCAACCATTAGTTAGGGATATCATATTCAAGAGTCAGTCACAAAATACTGACCAAATGGTCATAGATATAAAGTGACATAGCACCAAATTCAAAATGTCTTTCTTTGTGGAGCGGCACACACTTTTTCTTGATTAGAATTTTCTGTCTCTTTTTTTCTCATATCTATCATACACTGCCAAACATAATGTGTGTTGGAACAAATGTTATCTTATTTTTGTCAAAAAGAATTTTATATATCTCAGCACACATGCCATGAACATTTTTTCTGTTTTTGAAATAAAACTGGCATTAGGGAGCATATTCTCAGATATATTCCTTAGTAGTCAATACATCTTAGTAACAATCTTTCCTTTTTTTCGTTGTAGCTGTAGTTTGTATTAAAGTTTAAATACACATATTCTTTGCATGTTTTTCTTTGTTGTCTTGTGTTAATTAACACATTTTTTCATATTAAATGAAATGCTTAAAAAACTAGGTACCAAATGCACTCTTTAAAAGGAACAAGATAAGGATAGAGTTCATTTGAAATGAAAATGATCTGTCGGAAACTTTTCCCCTTTTGTATTCAACTTGTTTGTTCTGTTTATACATCAATAATTATCTATTCTCAATAATCCTCAATCAAAGCACATATTTTTTGAGAAATCAAATCAGTTTTCTTTTCTTCTTTTGGAGATGAGGGAATTCACAAATATTTAGCAGTAAATTAATAATAGATTAGATAGCAGGCATAATGTTAACCACAATCCCATGCTCCAGCATGACAAAATAGGAAAAAATTCTAAAGGAAAATTTTGCCATTTTGTGTGTAAATATTTATTTGCATGTATATCAGGTGGCATTGTTGTGTGTATCTTCAATGTTGTGACCCTATCATCCACAGCTTACCCAGTTTTGCATGCTAGATGACTTCAATCCACCATTGTGTTTGTTGTTAAGAAAAGTTTAATTGACCATAGATTTTGATTGAAACAGCATAAAGCATGAATCAGTTACACAGGGGATAAAAAAGTTGCATCTCCAACCGTTTCAATAAAATCATTTTGTAAACCAAATCCTATAAAATGAGTAAAGTTTGTTTAATGAATATTGTAATTAATTTACTTCATTATTTTTTTCAACTATGACTTAATTCAAAGTCATAGTTGAATGGGAATTCTTCCAAACTGTAGTCATGTCAATACTACAATATGGCTACATGATTTGGACAAACACCCAACAAAGCAAGAGCTGTATGACCACTTACCACCTATCACACAAACCGTCTAAGATGAACAAGACATGCTGGGTATTACTGGACAAGTAAGGACAAACACAATTGCAAAATTCTCCTATGGACCCCAGTGTTGACTGACCTGCTAAAACCTAAATTCACCAACTCTGTGCAGACCCTGGATACTGTCTAGAGGACCTACCAAGAGTGATGGTTAATAAGTACGGATGGTGAGAGAGAGTCAAGAAAATCCAGGCTGTCAGCATGACTTGATGATGATGATGATGATGATGACTTAAAAGTTACTAATTTTTATGATGCAAACTATTTTTATACATGCATCACAGAATGCCCACAATTTGTTGTTTTTTTTTTGTTTTTCTATGGACAGTTAGATTCATAACCAGTGACTTATTGATTTAATAATACTTTTAAAATAATTACAGCTCAAATGAATGTGCCAAAATAAATAAGAATTGAACCAAAAGGTACATTCTGAAAAGTAAGTTAATACGTAAAAAAAATCTTGATCAAATTACACTTGACTAATTCTCTTTTTACAGTAAAGTCTATCTACACAATGGCAGTAAAATATGAGAAAAAAGTTTTGAATGTTTAAATAAGTAACAGTGAACTGATACCAGTAAGCAAATTTTTAAAAAATGACTGCAACTGAGACAATGATATTGTTCTAGAATAAAGCAAATCTATACTGAGACTAAGCCTAGCACATCATCTTTTTTATATATAAGTGCATAATAATATTATTAAGAATCTATATCAATCTCTCTCTCTCTCTCTCTCTCTCTCTCTCTCTCTCTCTCTACATATATATATATATATATATATATATATGTGTGTGTGTGTGTGTGTGTGAAAAAAATGGACAATTTTAAAAATTAGACATCAGCAGAATGCCAATGATTTATTTTGAAAATAAATCTTCGTTGAAAGGAAAGAAACAATTTATGTAAAACATCTGAATACTTAATTTTAAAATTTCCATGTAGGAAAGGGATTATTTTTTATTTTATTATATATCTTCTTTTATTCCATATTCTATGAGTATTCCTTTTATGAGAAATGAGGATGAATTGTAAAACATGAAAAATAAACACACTCAGGATGATCACAAATGGAAGGCTTTGAGTACATATGTTTTGAAAAATTACCTAACTTCTTTATTTTCCAGCAATGGGTTCTATCTAAATTGTAAAGCATAACATTTAACTTGCTCCTTATTTCTTGAGATAGCGCTCAATATCTTTGATAGAGCCCCTAACAGAGTGCAGAATGTTTTAACTCCCTATAGAAAACATCATTAAAATGAATTTAAAAACAATTTTTAAGGCAGGGATTTTCAAAAACAATCATCTTTCCTGAGCCTATATCAGTTCCCTTAGTTTTTTCAGTCATCAAATGTTTCTTATGAATTTGTGAAAAACATGTTTTTAATCTGTTTTAAAATTGATTTTAACAATGTTTTTAATCAAGGTTCCCAGTTTATATATATTGTCCTCCACAGATAGACTGTTTCCTTGTATCACAACTCTTCAGGGTGGCTAGACACATAGGACGCTTGAAGCTGGGATCGAAACCCTTCTAACTTTACGTTAGATTTAGTATAATACCGCTCAGCCAACAAGTGAACCACGTCATAAGGCATTAAATAGTAGCTTTTGTTTTGTTTACATTTATACCTTACCAGATAATAGAGTGTTCAATTCGTTCGAAGAGCTTTGCATTATGCGAGTGGGATGAGTCAAAAGTTTTACAATATTTTAGTAACATGAGGCCCAATTCAACAGTTCTGTATGCTTTTGCTGAGTTTGTGAAGGTGATGAACCACAATGGACTGTGTGATGTCAAGCTTGCCTGATACTCTCCAAGTGTTACTTGTCAGATTTGCCTCTGTGGTTTGGAGCATGGCCACAGAATTCATGGCTCTATTACATATGTGCTGTACCATCTATACACTCCAGAGTTTGATCCATGTAACCGTATTTTGTTTCATAAACAGTAAATTCATCTTAATGGTAAGATTTGAGGACATGATGCACATCAAAAGAGTTATAATAGCCCTACTTTTGACCATATAAAAAAAAGGTTTCTGATGTGCTTTGTTCAATGGAGAACTTACTGGGATAAGTTTTTTGAATACTAAGGAAACTACTTTTAAGTAAAGGAATGTTTCTTTCTAGTTCATTTCTGTCTTGGATTATACAGCTTCAGTCTCTATACTTTTTAAAAACTTTTCATATAGCATATCTATGCTCAAGATAAATGTATTAAATATATATTAGTACTATATATAAAGTATTTATATTAAAAACAATTATCACATTAGTAAACAGTATCTTTTTGTTCAGGAAACTTTAGTTGATAATGAGAAATAATCAAATAAATATAAAATATTAATTTTATTTCTAGCTTCAGAAACGTTTCCTTTTGCACTTATGCATCTTCAGTTGAGTAGTGGCCAATTTGGCCTTGCGTTGGGTGAATTTTTATTTAAAAAAGATTTTTTTCTTATGACATCAGAAAAGAGTCGTTTTGACATTGATTTATTTTTCATTAATCTGCAAAATTTCTTTGGACGAAATGCCAAAAATGGCTATAAACACACAGACTGCTGTATTGATTGTAGATAAATAAAGAGTCTGCTAAAGTTTCAGTCTTTTACAAAATTAATGAAATCAACTTAAAATAGCATACAGGTAAACTTATACATATATGGAACTAAATAAAGATAGCATCTATTTATTTTCTGGAGGGAATATTTATTGGCAATATGAATTGTTGATTTCCTGTCAAACAGTCTTTTGCTTTCAGGATTAAACTCCTTGTCAGTGAAAAGCTTTTAAACTTCTTGAAAAAGAAATGTTTCTGACTCAAACATTGCAAAAATCTTTTAATGATATTTTCATTTATTTTATATTTTATCCGAAATACTTATTATAAAGTTATAAAGAGTGTTTCATAAAGGATACAACTCAAAAGATAAAAGGATAGAGTGTATTGAAATGTAAATTTTATGCTTAAAAAATAGTCACTAGTTTTATTCTAACATCTACTCTTCTACTATATTTTATTGTATTAGTAATACATTTTTTTTTCATAAAAAATATATTTCATGCATAAATCATATTAAAAGCTTGATTAGTTTACAGCATGTCAACTCTTGTTTGGTTATCTGATGCCAAAGTCAGTCTTTTTTTTTTGCATGCAATTATATGGTTTCAAGTAACTCATGATAATCACAATAATCATTTGTAAACAATTGTAACTTCAAGTAACTTCAAGTGACAGATCACCTAATCCTGACCAAGTGATAATTAATAAAAAAAAGAGAACTTGCAATAGAGAGAACTTTACAAATACAAATAACTTTCATATAGTTATATGGATTCAAGTATTCCTCTCTAATATTAATAATTTGTACACATTTACATGGTTTTAAGTAACTGTTCCTATTTAATAATGATAAGAATGAACTCAGACAAATGTACAGGAGGACATGAAAGTTGATCATGATGCTGAAGGCTTTACATCCCAGAGATGATATAGGCAGACTTTATGTGTCAAAAAAAGAAGGAAGAAAAGGCTTCATCAACTTTGAAGATAGTTTGGATACATCAATACAAGGACTCAAAGATTACTTGAAAAACAGCAAAGAAAGATGAATTATAGTGTCCAGTAACAGTAGTGACAACCTAAGGACAAACAGAACAATAACTAGTAAACAGGAATGACAAGAAAAAAATTCACATGTATATTTCAAGCAACAAACTGGTGAAATCTCCCACAAGAAGACCTGGAAGAGAGAAACTGAATCTCTTCTAATAACAGCACTAAATAACCCCATAGGGACTAAATAGGTTAAACCAAAAATAGAGAAGGTGCAACATAATAGCAAGTGTAGGTTATGTGGTGATAGAGACGAAACTATTTATCACATTGTAAGAAAAAGTTAGCAAACTAGAATAAAGGGAGTGGGGAAGGAGATCCATTAGGAATTGTGCAAGAAACTGAAATTTGACTATACTACCAAATGGTGCGTTTACATATCAGAATCTGTTCTGGAGAATGAGACATATACAATTTTCTGGGATTTTGTGATACAAAAAAATTATCGAATCCTGCCAGAAGTAATAATTAACAAAAAAAGAGAGAACCTGTCATACTGTGGATTTTGCAATACTGACGAATCACAGAGTGAAAATCAAAGAGAGCGAAAAGAGAGACATATACCTGGACCTTACCAGAGAATTAAAAAAAGCTATTGAACATGAGAGAAATAGTGATATCATTGGTGATTGGTGTGCTTGGAATGGTTCCCAATGGCTTGGAAAGGGGGCTGAAAGAGTTGGAAATCAGAGGACGAATTGGGACCATCCAAACTACAGCATTGTTAAGATCAACCAAAATACTGAGAAGAATCTAGGAGACCTCAGGAGTCTTGCAGTCACTCAGACTCTAGTGAAGGACTATCAGCTAATATAGTGAGAGGAACTTGTGATAATTATAAAAATGATGATAATGATAATTTTCCATATATTCATATAGTTTCATGTTTTCATATCTAAAACTTATAATTTGCTCACAGTTATATAGTTTTGGGGCATTCCTATCTAATAATTATAATTTGTGTGCAATGATATGATTCAGGTATTTCAAGCAATTGTAAGATTTTATGTAACTAATAAAACCTTTTGGTCAACAATTATAGATTTAAGTAACTATTCTTAAAAGAAATAACTTTCTTATTGCTATATGTTTTTGAGTATTTCTATCTTATACTTTTCAAACAGATCTATTTGACTCTTAGATGGGACCCTAACTCTGGGTCAGAGTGAACCTGGAAATAATGGCAACAAAGGAGTGATTCCACACTCACCAGAGCTCAAAAAACTACTACAATATGGCTACATGACTTGGAAAAACACTGATAGAAGCACCCAACAAAGCAACAGTATACTTCCCAATCTGTTAACTATATTCCGTTGGATGAACAGATTTTGAGAAACAAGGTGTCTACATAATTGAAAGAGTTTCCCCAACCCATCTTTGTACCATGTGCGAAAAATCTTAGAAATATCTTTGAATTTTTAGTATTGTCACATGAACCTAATCATAAGGAATTTTAATTTTCTGACTTTAAAAGAAAAAACAATTTAAAAGATATTTTTATTATGAAAATAATCATTCACAATTAGTTAAATATCACTGATAAAGTTTATAGATATTTCTTCAAGCTGTAGATGCAAAATCATTATATAGAGTTGTTTAGTTTGGACTTTCAGTCTAAATAAAACAAAATAAAAATCAACAAAAATTAAAATGATACTTAAATCTAAAAAGAATATTTTGCAAGAAAATTTTATGAAAATTTACCTAAATTAATTTCAACTTGATAGATAATGCAAAAAATATATTTCAGAAATATTTTTCTGTTATTTGGGTCTAGCCTTTATAAAAACTATTCTAACCATGTTATATAAATCTTAACTGACAACAAAGATTGTAAGCTCAATGAAAAAGAAAATGAATAGAAGAGATTTTTGATGTTTCTCTACTAATCTCACTGTATCTTCTATCTAATAATCTTGACCATTTCAGCTACACACGTTTCTTTACAAATTTCTGATTATTTTTCTTATAGTACTGAATTCATAAAAGGTTTATTCAATAAACTAAAAACATTACAACAAAAACAAAAGAAAATGACATAATTTTTATGCATGGCTTTCTATCATTCATATATAAACTTAAGAGAGAAAAAAATTAATTTTTCAAAATTTATAATCACACAATAAAAATTTTACTCTTAGTTTGATTATTAGTATGTTTTATGCAAACATTTTTTTTGATTCCATATATTTTATGACTGTAATCTCATGCTATAAATAATAAAAGCAAATTGAATATAACTGGCTTAAAACTACCAATATTCTTTCTAAAGTATGTTAATAGTTTTTGTTGCTTAAATCTGACAAACTCAATTTCCATCCGGAAATTATAGTGCAAAGCACTTTGACAGGAAATTTAATAAACCAAAAGAATAGTATATTTTCATATCTGCCTGGATGTTTTATTTTAAATCTGTGAATCTAACACATCCAAGTGTCTTTTACTTTAATATGTGCCTCTTACTGACTGTTGAATGGATTTGTCTTTTCAAGAAATTACTTTTTCTATCTATTCAGTGTAAATTTTGAATTGACAACCAGATTATGAAATTACCAGCTGGTATCTAAGTATTGACTGCTCACTCAGCATTGATGGCTATTTCAGCTTGTATGTTTATATCAAAACAGGAGGGTTTTTGTTTAGAATTTATGATGTGAAATGTAATTGTTTATTTTGTTTTATAATAAGCTTAGACTTTTGATATTGACTAAATTTCTAATTAAACATCAAAAGCTAAGTAAAAAATTTTATTGTGGTAAAATGGATTAAAAATTCATTTTTTATTATCATTATTGATTACTTCTCAAAGACTAAAATGTCATATGAACACCTTATTAAAAGTAGATTATAATCTGTGAAAGCATTTTTGTATGATAGGTTAAAATGTTCCAAAGTTGCATAACATTATTTTAAATCTCTTCCAATCATTTTCAAGCAAAATTGAATTTGTTATCATGGTAGAAATTGGTTTTATAATTGTATAAAAAAACAGTCACTGATTTTGAATTTGTTAAAACTTTAGTGAAAATTGCACATCATTTTTGACCAAGTTTTACTCATGACGTTTTTCCCTTAGTGTTAGAATATTCATTTCAGACTTTGATATTCGTCTTTTGATTTCGATATGCTGCACAAATGTTCTTGAAAGTATATAAAACCTGAATATTAAAAAGAATAGGGGCTTTTTGTATGAAAGAAAAAAAATCTCACTTTATGCTTTGTGATTTTATATTTAAATATTTAAGATTCTTTGCTGTTTTGTCAGAGGATTATCTACAAACTCCTTCAATAAATGCAATAAATGTAAATAAGTCAATAATTTCTGAATGGCAAAATGCCATATTCTAATCCTTTCTCTCAATTTTCCTCTACCCACTATTATTCACATTTATATGAATAAAAGTAAAGTTGGTAACCCTTGTCAAGGGTGACCCGAAGGTTCCCTTTTTAATTGCTACTACACCAAGGTGTTGGTTAGGGTGCTACTCCATTCTCAGGATTGCTCCACTTTACCCTTGATCCTCACCTTTTAATGCTGAGTGCTAAGCAAGGTGGCTTCAAGTACCACTTTTTTTTTTAGTCTTTGGTATGACTCAACCTGAGATAAAACCCCAGTCTCCCAGACCATTGACAAACACTCAACACATGTATATGTCTTCAAACTTGTAATATGCACCAAAATAATAATTATGAGGGCTCATGCATCAAAATGAAAAAGAAAATAAGGACCATTTAATGCTAAAGGTACTAACTTTTGAAAGAAAATTGATTTTTTATTTATTTCTTATTTTTGTCTTACAAAATACAGATTCAGTCTTGATACTTTTTGAACATACTTAATAAAAAAGTAACCCAAATAGAATAATCATAAAATTGTTATTGTTAAAATAACAATAATGATTTCATTGTAATATTCTTGTAGTAAGTTCTGATTAATATCATATTACTAGGTACCAAATTTTTTTCTTTAAATATCTTAATCTTCTGTGTTACTGTTGAGAATATCAGTATCATTCTAAGAAAACTCCTGGTGTGCAGCTGATATTAATATTATGAGTCAAGTAAACTCAAAAGATATTGTTTCCATCTACCATTTAAAAAATTGAAGAAAGAATTTTACTCCACTATAAACAGCAATTGTTTTTCAAAATGATCAAATCTGAAACTAAGATCGAAATGAACAATAAATGACAAGTTAATTTTCTTTAAAATACTGGCTTTGATACTCAACTCATTTTTGGGGATGAATTTGCTGTTTAGGAAACAAGAAAAGTTGCGCAGTGCTAGTAATTGTAAGTATAGACAGTCCTGCACTTGGAGAAACCTATGTTTCACTAAAAACTGCAGATTAAAAATATTGAAACTACTGAACAAAAAGAATCAAGAATTGGCACTGACTCTTCTTTATAGGGTCTAAACTGCAGTTCAAACATCTAGACATCATCACTTTATCAAATAAGTTTCACAACTGTGCATTTGTCTTTTAAATTTTAAAATTTAAAGATTTAATCTCAATACTTTTTCATCACACCTTATATGTTTTCATTGTTACTTTTATGTTAATATTGTCTGGTGCAAAGGCAAACAAGATTAAAATATTATTTTTTGTTTTTTGAATCATTGGTAGAGTAAGAGTAAAGAAATACAAATGGATACTTATAAAAATTGATTATAACAGAATTAGACTATTTTACTGGCTACATGTGGCTAATAGTTCTTCCTTTTACAAATGGCAAATTTGATACAAACTTGGCATCAATTGTGGGGCATGCACACTGAGTTTATTTATAGATTCTTTCTCATACTTACATCACTTCTAAAAATCATTCATTCATTCAATAAATTTTCTACTGAGAAAAATTTCCTCCTATCTTTAATGATAAATCTAATGTTGTCCACTTTTTTAACCCTATATTTTCAAAAAGAGATTTCATCATATAATTTTCAAGTCACTAGTATTTCAGGGATAGTTTCAAATACATAATTTATATATTTATTAGTTTACTTGAGTTATCAAAAATCATAGCAAAATTTAAGTAATTTTAAAAGTGCATTTTACTCATAAGTTATAAAAAGCTTTGCTGCTCAGCATTTTCTTAAATAAAATATTTCCTGAATTTTTATCAAATGAACATAACAACTGATTGTGTTTTCTGTACTTGCAATAAATGAAAACAATTATCATAAATTAGATTACTTTTTATATATACATATATTTAAAAATATCTTTAGAAGTATATTTCTCTACATAGCTGGTTGTAATGTAAGAGTTTCTTTAATACAGTACTTCTTATATATAAATGGCTTCTTATATGTTGAAAAAATGTTACACAGCAGAACTGACAATAAAATTGGTTTCATCTCATAAATGATGTTCAGAATCTGCTTCTGAAAATTCTGTGTCATTCATTTGTCACATTATGTTATTTATATATATATTATATATATATATACAACTTAGATGTCTCTTTCACCACACACACACACACACACACACACACATATATATATATATATATAGTCATCCACAGACAGATCTGTTTCGTTCTATCAGAACTCATCAGTGTGGCTAGACATACTAGCTTCCCGTAGGTGGGATCAAAACCCAGTTGATTCAAATGCCAATCCAAGACTCTACCCCTCAGCCATGCTTCTACCCCTCAGTGGTGATTCGAGATATTTTTGTCTCTTGTTCCTGACAGGGTTTTTTTTCTTTTTTTTTGGTAACCGTGAATGCTGGTAGATAGTAGATTAGTATATATATATATATATATATATATATATATATATAACATTTTATAAAGAAGCTTTGTTCAAAAAGTATCAAGATTAAATCTTAGAATTTCTTTTATTCAAGAATTTAAACTTTAGAGCTATCTAGGGACATTTTATGCCTAGAAGTTAGAGAATTATACATAGCCAAATAATCTATTTAATAAAGCGATGATATCTAGACTGATCTCTAATATCATGACCTTATCCCTTCATTATATCAGTTGACTTTTTGGCAATTACATTTTGATCAACCGTTCTGATGCAGTTTTTGGCAAAACAAAACTTCACACCAGAGCCCAGAAATAGTTTTAGAAGTGCTTCAATAAATGGAAAACTTACTGAACCCAAGGGGACTATCTTAAAGAAGACTAATATTTCATTCATTTGATTAGCAATTTTTGGTGAAACACAGTGCTTCTTCAAAATTCTTCATATTCATCCATCCTAACTTTATGAAACATTTTTTCCTAGTTTGTTTCTGTCTTGATAATTAGAGTTTAAGTTTCAATACTTTTTGAATTCACTTTGGATATGGATTAATTATCTTCATACATGGCAATTTTCACTGCAGTTCTATAGATACAAAATCGGGAATCCCCAGCACATGATATTCATGCTGACCTTAATAATGCTATTCTCTGAATTTTCTCCATTCTTTTTTGATTGCATTTACCAAGTTGGGCAGGATGTGACACAAGGTCAATTTTTAAGCCGAGTAAAGATGTTTGAATTGAAAGACTTTTTTCTCATAAACTAGTTGCCTCACTAAGACTAAAGAATTCAGCCTGCCCTTATATTTATGCATAACTGGATGAAGAACAAATGAATTCATGTCTTTCCCAAGGATATCAGCAGGAAGTGAAAAAATCACAACACAATGAAAAGCTCCCTTGGAAATAAAGAAGTAGCCTCCAACAAGAATTCATATTCATTGTGCTTATTATTGGTTACTGAATATAAACTGACCAAATCTGAGCAATGAAAATATAACACAAATAGGATGCAAGATAAGCTAGTAAAAAATTGATGTCCAGGTAATTTTTTGACTGAACATGAAATTTGAAATAAAATTCAAGTATAAATAACCAAAAGAAAGGAAATGAAAATAAAAGATATGTTCTTAAATCAAAAATAAAGAAGAAATCTGTAAAAAAAATAAAGAAAAGTTGCCGATGTGTTAGGTCTCTTCTCTTTGCAACATTGATTTTGTCAAAGGGGCAATACAAGTTGGCATTAGAGTCGCTTCAGTAGTTGCCAGAACAAGGTTCATTGCAAAATTGGACTTCTTTCTTTAGCCACTCCACCATGACAATTTAATTTAAGAATTTTGATTCTTGTAGACTGGTTACACTTCTCAAGGCTAGAAAGCCCAGCCAACTTTACTATTTCCCCATAGCTAGTGTCTGGGGAAAAGAGATGGATCCATGCCTTTCCAACATTTACAACCTTATTCAGAATTGGAACTTTCCTCACGGAGTTCATTTTTTTCAACTATAACCACCAACTCTCTTTCACCCCTAACTTTCCAAGAGGATATTTCTTGAGTTTCACAATTTCCTCCACTTTGATGCTGTAATCAAATGAAATGGTAATATCTTTTAGTCTTTGGTAGAGTGAATCATAAAATCCTACAAAATTTTATTTCACTCAGTAGAAATGGTGGGATTAGTTACATGGGGATCAGCACTTCTGTTTGTTTATGCATTTCAATCATCGTGACTTGAGAACTCAGGAGCATCAGTTGACTGAAATCTTTTTTGATCATTTGAATAAATAGATGAAAGAAAGAAAGAAAGAAAGAAAGAAAGAATAAATTAGAAGAGAAAGAGTAACTGAAAAAGAGAATAAAAACAGAAAGATGCCGAGGACAGAAAAGACCTAATTGTCGAAAGTTTGAGAGAAAAAGTTAATGAGCAAGAGAGAGGGAGAGAGAGAGAGAGAGATAAACAGAGAGATATTATTTAGTTTTATCTACCAAGTTAGAAATCATGGATATATTTAAACTTCTAAATTTTTCGACTACTCTTAAATAAGACAAGAGGATATGACTGATATCTATCTATCTATCAATATATATATATATATATATGTATATATATATATATACATATATATTTATATATGTATATATATATATATATATATATATATATATATATATATATATTGAGTTTTATATATTTGAGGGTTTTCAAGATTTGGTTTGTATAATAGAACTCACTCATTTACACACTTTCTCTTCATTGATCATTATTTTTGTATTCTTGTTGCATCCACTTATATGATTTACAATTTTTCTCTTTTGCTATTTGGAAAATATTTTCTCTTTTGTTGGGTCTTATTTATAATCAGCTTTACATTGCTCCTACTATTAAACTCCTTTTACTGCTACCCTTATTATTATTATCTTCACTCAATTTTCACATGAGTGTCACAGGTGGTTTTTCACTGATTTCTGTGCAACATCAAGTCTCCTCAAGTTCCAGAACTCTTCCAAGTATTCTAGCTGCTCTCAATAGTGCCCTGGTCTGGATGATCTCAATTCATCTGCTGATCTTCAGTTCTATTTGAAGAGCACCAACTACAATTGGTTATCATTGTTGCTTTTATGTTATACCATTTTTTAGCTCTCTGATAAAATACAAGAATTTGTATACCTTTTTTCTTTCATTTTCATTCTATAGTCTGCTGGAATGGAAAAATCCACCTAATGACAACTTTTTTTTCTTCTTGTTAATTGGTACTAAGTCTGGTCTTCTGGTCAGGATTGGGGGATCTGTTAGTATCACAATGTCTAAGAAAAATTTATGAGTCTCTTTTTCAAGGAGAGATTCTGATTTGTTCATTTAACATTTGTCAACATGTTCAAATGTTAATTTCTTGCACAATTTCTAGTGAATCACTTTTCCAACCCAGTCATATCTACTCTTGTTTTCCTTTTGTACCTGTTTGCTGCATTTGATTATAATGTGATCAAACATTTCATCCATCACCACATAACCTACACTTGTTATTCTTCTGGATATTATCAATTATTATAATTATTATAATTATTATTTGAATTTTTACATTAGCAACTAGTAGCTTTAACTGAAGTCTAAATGATAGCTAGTCATTTTACTCTCTTGTACATCTAAAAGTGATGCAGTCTGGAGAATCTAAATCCTTTTTCAGATCTCCAAGTTTCCAGTTTTTTCCACATTCTTTCAGATTGTTCCAAGGTCTCCACCAAAGATAAGTTTCAATTTCACTTTTATTATTTGAATTTTTCCCACCAGTGTTATGTGGTGGTCTTTTAATGGAGTTTGAGTGACAGTGAATCTCCTCAGGTCTCTTGGATTCTTTCAAGTATTCTAGCCAATCTTAACAATGTTGTGGTCTATATTTGTATCAAACCTTCCACTGGTCTCTACAAGAAAACATTATTATTATTATAATTATTATTATTGTTGTTATTATTATTATTATTCAAGTATTCTTTTTGTTTCTTTTGGATTCATTGAAAATTCAAACATCATCACTGAGTATAATGCAAGAATTCCATTCACTGTTGATAACTTTCCAATCTTCTTTGATTCATATCTAAATTAGATTAAAAAATATATATATAATGAGTCACTTTCATTTTCAGTAAGAAAGCAATTTAAGTTTTTAAAAAATGTATTTTTCAAATTTTTGATTTAGAGATAAAAATGTCAATGTCATCTGATTAAAATAAAGAAAAGCTGTGAATGTGTGTATGTGTGTATGTGTGTGTGTGCTTTCAAGTGTACACTTTTGCATATGCATGTGTCTGTATTTTTGTGTATTTGAATGCACATATGTGTATGACTATTCATGTGCATCATTGTGTGTGTGTGTGTGTGTGTGTGTGTGTGTGTGTGTGTGTGTGTGTGTGTGTGTGTGACTTTAAATTCAAAAGCAGCAATTATATAGAAATGAACATTTTATATCAATTGATTAAACAATACTATCATTCATTTGTAGCTTTGAATCCAACTTGCTCTTGATTAGTAATTTAAAAAAGTGTCCATGACAAAGTATAAATACTTTTCAAAATAAGGTGTGTCATAAATTTCAGAACAACTTTACATAAAACCATGAAATAATCTACTAAATTACCTGAAAGATATAAATTACTGATAACTAAAATCTTTGAATTCATTGTAAGATTCTACACCATAAGCCTGATATTTTGGACTATATTACTATACTCTGTAAACTCAATATATTTTACTTAACAGAATAAACCTGGTATCTCTGGTTACGAACAATTTTACTATACACTAAAAACCCAATTTTTTGGTCACAGGAAGATCACATCATGTACTAATAATACTTTGTTTTTAATGGTACATTGAGATAACTTTGAAGAAAGATGGCTTCACACTAGAGTGAAATTTACATATATTTTAAACTTGATATTTTTTGATAAATTTTGAGAGCTTAGTTTCCAGGTTAAAGAGGGTTAATTGTGTAAGGGTTAATAGAGTTAAAGAACTTGTTAAACATATTTCATAAAAACAAGTCTTGAAAATTCTCTAATTTGTAAAAATGTATACCTTCATACAGGATTAACAATCAAATGATTAATTGAAGAATTATTTGGTTTGGTTTCATTTGATTTGGTTTCTTTGTTTTATGGTATATTAGCCTGTATGAGTTATCAAATGTCAAAGAAGAACATAACATTTACAATTCTACGAAACCCACTGTACATCGAATAAGGTGGTTCATAACTTTCTAAAAAGTATTGGTCTAAAAGTAAACATAATCATTTGACTGGAGTTTGAACTTGCTTACTATGATGTCACAGTCCTGCATGTTAGTCAAAACTCCACAGGAACTACTGCATTGAATAATTATATTCACATTTTCTGGGACCTAAACATACTTTATCTAATACCAAAACTAACACATAAAATGATATATAAACTTTTTATGGACACTTCTTATGGTGTAACAGTTAGTGAGCTTGGCTATTTAACCACTGTTTGTAAGATTTATTCTCACCTGAGGATCTATTATTTTGGCCTTGTACCAAACTATGGTAGGCTTTGTAAATTACAATAATACATTGGCAATAATACATTGGCAATAATAAATCTGATTGAACATACTTACCAGACTTAAATACAGGCAACTTTTTCTTCTTCATTTCAGTAGACCATTGTTAGTTTTCTTCTATGTGGCCCACATGTTTGAGTTTGTGCTAAACAAAGCTAACTTAAGTAAATGACAACAATAACAACACAGAAACAGCAAAATCAGATTCACATTATTTTAATCATAAAAGGAAATAAATACCATTCCTCAAAAAACTAGACTATATCAAAATAGCATTTATAAAAAGAAAAGATGTTTTTTCTTATGTTTTTTCTTATGAGTCTCTGATTGATGTTGTTCCTTTATAATAGAAATCATGGTATGATTTGAAGATGATTCATAACAAAATTTTTCTGAATTACTACTTATACCATCATATTAACCTAAACTTATATAATATTTTGAACTCTATTAGCAAAATTTATAAGCTTTGATATAACATCATTTAAATAATACTCACATAATAATACTTCCGCTTGGATTCCTTCTATTGTGCAATAGTTTGCAAACTGGGTTAGGAGACCAATGTTATTGAGTTTGATTCACTCTTAGTACCCTATACTTCTGGCTTCATATTAAATTAAGCTAAACTAATGAAACACAACATATTCCAGAAATTCAAGAATTAAAAAAATTTATGGTTATTCAATTTTTTCAACAAGTTTTGAAATCAATTGTTGCTGATATACTAATTTGACTATTAACAGCTGTGGAAATATCAGCTTATGGCCAGTAAGGAATCAAGACTTGAAATGGACTGGAGGGTAAAAAATTCTTTTGATCTTCCTCATCAGGAATATTTTTTTCATATGAAAATATGCACCTAATTTGAATAAATATGCTTTCCAAATTTTTTAGCTCAATGTCAAACTATATATATACACTCACACACACACACACACATATATATATATATATATATATATATATATATATATATATATATACTAACTCATCATGTCTTACTGTCAAATGACCCTTACAAATGTTTAACTAAAATAGTTAGATGGACTGATCTCTCTATCTTTTGTTGGACAACCTGTTGAGGAAGTCTACTTTGAATTTAGGCCCCTTCCTAATATATCATAGACCAGTGAAATAAGATTTAGACCATTACTATTTTCTTTGGTTCATTAAAAGGGAAAGCACTGGCAAACTACTCTTGCATAATATTTCTTCATCAACCCTGTAAAAGTTAAAAAAGAAAATGTGTAAGAACTCCTGTAATATTAATCATAAATAAATATACTTCAAACAGTTTTTATGAAAAGTTAGTTTTATTTTTAACCAAAGTTAACAGGATTTTATTATTTTTAGTGAAATATCACACAAAGTGGATATCATTAGAAATTATTTATCACCAAACTTTACAGCATTTTAACTCAGTAACCAAAAATAAGAATATGTAAAAGTCCAAACACTCATAGAATGTACTTAAACAGAAAGTAGAAAAATTACAAATATAAAACATTTTATTTCTTTCAGCTTAAATTAGAGAGGATATCTGAGACAGATCATTTCTGACAGGGTCGGCTTGGTGAGGGGAGTATGATGTTAAAAGACCTGAAACTCCCCAATGACCCAAGCAAACAAATTACTGATGACACCCTCTGGCATCCAAATATAGTAAGGTGAATGTTTCAAGTAAACATGAAGGGAATTCTGCAGAGTTTAGTAATAAAATATACCTAATATTATCAATTTTAATTATCTAATGTTCCATTAGAAATAGGGAAATCCTAGTCTCTTTGGTTTCAAAGAAATTAAAAAGAAAATTACATCTTTATGAAATAATTAGAAATGTATTTATTTATAGGGAATATGACTGTGAACAGGCAATACCGAAAAAGATATTAATGTCCTGGAGTTAATTTCTTTAAAATCCTACAAAATTCTGAAAAAACATTTTTTTCTTTTCCTGTATTAAATCAAAAATTATTAGAATTGAATATTTTACATTGCAATGAACTTTATTACACATTGGAACTGAAAATGAGCAGAGACAAACAATAGGATAATCCATTTGTTGTTTTACTCTTCTTTCAATGGACTATCATTCCAGCAGATCCATTACAAATGGATGCTGTTTGAACTCAGTTGAAAAAGTATTTGAACCCAATTCTTATTTTGTCCAGGAATTCTCTAGTTGTGTGCCTAATCATCCATAAACTACATTAGTGAATGATAATTGCTAGAAATAACATTCAGCATTCTCCTTGCTGCATTACACAGGTCAAGCATAAAATAATGGTTTGGCTTCCTTTTATAATCTAGTCATTATTGATACGGCTGAATCATAGGCACATGATATCTAGACTAGATATCAAAAAATGTCAAACAAGAGTCTTAAGAGTTCCTGATAAAACTCTATAGTAGAAAAGATATCTTTCCTTCTGAGTTTATATGTAATCATACCTTCTATCTTTAGATAGAAGGTATGATCAGAATGTATTAAGGCTGTTGGGGGACATGTTATTTGGTAGATATGTTTGGTCCCCCAAAATTTATGTTTAGTTTTGGTATATTTGCTTAGTGATATGCTATTTTTGTTTATACTCGGAAAAAAGGCACATGGAGGCAACTGAAGTAAAGATGTGTAAATGATATGAAACGGCGCTGACAAAAGGAAAATTCAAAACAAGGCAGCATGAACAAAACAAATTTATATCTTAACAATACATACAATGAAACATTTAAAACATTACTATGGTTCTATTACTGTCCGTGAAAATATTCTCTGTGTGTGTGTATGTATGTGTGAGTGTGTGTGACTAACACAACTAAAACTACAAAAAAGACTAAGAAATAAAAGTGACCTATGCATGTTGACTACGCATTTCTAAATGTTCATTTCTTTCTGTGGTTCGACACAATTGCTATTTTCGAAGCTGGACAAGGTATACAGAGGAAAGGAATGTTTGCATGGCCTATATATTTTGTGGTGTTTGACGGCTGTTGGTGAATATGAGAGAGTGATAGTATTCTCTCTGGAAGTCACACTGGAGAGTGTGTGTTAGCAAGTGAAAACGTGAAAAAGGAGGAAGAGTGTTTGAAGATGAAGTATTTATAGAAAATACATGTCATGAAGTCGGCTTCAAAAACGGGGGACGAAATTCAAATGAGGACGTAGTTTTAAGCACTGACCACGTGGTTCTCCTGGGCAATGGTTTCTCAAGATTGAATATTTACGGGCGTCCACCATCTTTGTTTTGGGAACAAGTGGCATAACGCCCATTTTAAATTATAAGAAGTGTAAATCCTATAAGGCTAAATCTTTAAATATTTTTACTCTAACAATTTTAAAAATCAAATGATGGCATTTATGCAGTTTAATAATTCATGTAATAAAGCAATGATGTCTAAATATTGCCTTGAGGAATCAGTGACTGTTTGAAAAAGAATTATGAAGCCAGCATCAATACATTTTGAATGAAAAACTCACAGGAATAAGTGTATAGCATGTCAAAGAGACTAATTGAAAGAAAATTAGCATTTTATTCATTAGATTATTTATTTCTTGGTAAATAGTCTCTATTATAATTAGAATAAATAATTAAAAACATGAACTACTTTTACAAAACCTTAGATTCTAAAACATTTAAATTTTGTCTATTTCTTTTTATCTTGCAAATATTTAGGAAACAAGAGAAAAAATTCTTTATTATATTTTACAATCAAGCTTGAGGAGAGATTTCACTTTTAACCATATATATTTATATATATATATATATATATATATATATATATATATATATATATATATATATATATATATATATATATATATATATAGTAAATTCCTTTATTTGAAAATAAAATAAGAAATAAAATGAAAAGTTTTCAAATCTAAATAGAAAATTCAATCAGACTGGTATCTACATAAAAACTAAATTCTAATGTATTCTATTTTTTAGAGTGAGAATCTGATTAAAAATGAAATGATCTGGTAGTTATCTGTGTTCTCTCAAGAAATAATTAATGAAAGGTGATCAATAAAAGGATTATGTGATTGTTAAATAGTATGGCCTGCAATAAGCAGTTTGGTTAGGTTTTGTCCTTACTTAATTTACATATACGTTGGAATGAAGTCTAGTTAGACTTTGTTTTCATTTTATTTCCCTACAAGTCTGTGGGTTGAACTTGTGTTTTACTTGTTTTTTTAATAGAAGTTTAAGAATTGTCAGTCATCAACATTAGTTTAATGTTGGTGAAAAATAATATTAAGTGCATGATAATATATAAAGACTACACAGAAAAATATGTTTGAATAATAATATTCAAAGGTGGATTGATTAGATTATATTCAACAATGGATTTTTTGTTTGATTGTTTGTTTGTTTGTTATTTTATGGCATATCAACTTTCTCAGGTTATTTAATGCCAAATACATCCTTTTTTTAGAAGGATGTAGTGGTACTATTTTACCCCTTGATGGGAGGATAAGGGAGTTCATTCCTTTCTCAAGGGTATTTGTCTGAAAGTGAACATAATTGCAAGACTGGAGTTCAAACTCACAGTTGTACTATTCCGCAGACCAGCACTTTAACCATTATACCACAGGGACACACCCTCAACAATGGAATATATTTCATTAAACAAACTAATTCATTAAATATATATATATACATATATATATATATATATATATATATATATATATATATATATATATATATATATATATATATATATATATAAAACATTACAAAAATGGAAATTAGTTAATAGGATGATAAAAAGGCGAGATAGATGGTGGTTCACTCAGTGAATATCATGAGTGAAATAGATTTTACAATTTCATTTGTGAGCTGAGACATCATATATTGTTATAGTGACATGATCCTTTGGTGTGATGAAGTGAGTAGATCAGCAAACTGTTGGAAATACATCCCTGAATCATCTGTGTAAATCTCACTGTGTACCATATAGTGGCTTTTATACATGAGCCACACAAATGAGTAAAAATGCAGAAATATTCTTAATCATTACAAAAATATGAGCAAAAAGAAAATGATTAAATTGAATTCCTTTGTTTTATTCTAATAAACAAGAGATATTACCAAGAGACAAAAGAAAGAATAATAACCAGACAGAAACACATTTTTATTTAATGAAAGTACTTGATATGATCACAATTGAAAAATACTGGTTATATATTCTTTATTATAATTGTAACATTGTTAATGAGTTAAGATTTCTATTGTTTTATTTTTTTCTGACACTGGAAAATTCCTTATAATTTAAGCATGATCGCTTCTCAAGAGTGCAAAGTAGTGAAAAGGAGCTTCAGACATTAACCCTGTCAAAAGCCATACACAAATCAACATCGCCTTCATTTAATGAAAGCCTGTGATTTTTGAAGACCCTAGTCATCTCTCAGTCTCCTCTGTTTCCTCTTCTACTAAATCCACTGCCCCTTAATAACTATTTGAAATTCATTCTTTATTTCTTAGAGTGGATAATTAAATCTGCTATCAGTTAAGAGGAGGAAATTAAATCTGGGAGATGTTTACTTTTTTTTAATTTATAATTTTCCAGAATGTGGGCAGAAAGTTTATTGATCTGAAAATTGCTTTAGGGCCCTAAGTTCATCCTTGTGTTTTATCTATTTTACATTATTTTCGTACTAGCTGAAGTACCTTTCTCCATAGGGTAAGAAGTCAAGTCTTGAACTGAAGCTACAAGAAGACTAACAGACAAATATAAAATTCCCTTCAACTCATTTTATTTTTTATAAATAATGACTACTTCAGTTTTTTTCTTTTCAGTTTCAGTTTATATAAAATAATAGTAAAATTTACATCAAATAACTATAAAAAAGATGAATTTACCATATAAAAATAGATTTACTTTGTTTTTAATTTATTTTACTACTATTGAACATTAATGATTATATCTAATGATAATTACTTGTTTGCACAGTTATATGGTTTCATATATTCCTATCCAATTCCAATTATTTTCAAACAGATCTATTTGATCCATAGATGGGACACTAACAAGTACTAGCACTTCAGGTTAGAGTGGACTTGAAAGTAATGACAATTAAAGGTTTGGTTTAGTTTGGTTTGGTTTGGTTTGGTTTTATGACATATCAACCATTGTTGGTTATTTAGTACCAAATCTTGTTTTTAGATACATATTAAATATATGATTTGTAAACATATTTTGTAGGTACTCGGTTAAATAATCAAACAGTTCTATTTCTAATTATTCATTTTTGCAAAAGTCAAAATTGAATGGTTCCAAGTATTGCTATGTATAACTAGCAATTCAATTAAACATCAGTCGTTTGGTTACACTGTAAAATCATCAACAGTTTTATTTCAAACAATTCAATTTATCATAAGTCATTTGTTTTCACAGTTTAAATGTCAAACAGTTCTATTTGACCCATAGATAGGACCCTATCCAGTGCTACTACTCCAGGCCAGAGTAGACTTGGGAGCAATGGCAATGAAAATTTTCTCCACATTACTGGAGCCTCACTATCAGATTGTTTAATGTCATATCCTGGATACTCATTGTGAGGGTGGATCTGCAGAGATGCAGTTGGTATATTTTACACTCCCAGCTGACTGGGCGAGGCAATTAAAGGGCACTCCACACTCTCCAGATCACCAAAACTGAAACTCTATCACTAGATATTTTCATATCATCATATAAAGTTAATATCATTCTGTAAAAAATTTCACCAAGTTTTGTAGAGAAATATTCTTTGATTTAACTAAGTAATACTTATGAGATTCTTTTTTAATCTTTAAAAATCTTGATCATTTATCTTAACTATGCAATAATATCATGAAGTTAGTTTGTATATACAGCTTGAAGAACTGACAATAAATCTACTTAATAATGTTTAATAAGACAAATAAGATTTTCTTTAAAAATTTGAAAATTTAGATTTAGATTTAACTACCTTGTTCCAATGAGAAACAATAGAAAAACTTGTTTTCATAACTGATTTTTGTTGCTTATAAGACAAAAGACCTTCCTCTGCTCTAGCAATTTGTCACTTTGGAAAAATATTGATTTTATATGATTTACAAGAGAGTTCTGTATAACCAAAACTCTCTTTTAAATCTTATAGTTGAAATACTATGCTGAAACAATCTTTTAAATCTTATACTAGAAATACTCTGTTGAAAAGAACTCTGACTTTCTGATATGCATGTATAACATTTAAATTTCCCTCATTTTTATTTATAATGTCATCTTTGAAATGGTTTTCACATCATTGAAATCTAGTTCCTAATAGTTATCTCCTTCTTCTACTGTTCTGCCCTGTCAACTGTGACTGCACCTCTGCTAAGTTGTAAAACTCCCCCATTTTTCAATGAGGCCACTTGTTGGCCATGAGTAACAACCAGAAATGCATTAGGATGGGATACTAGTGGCTAAGCAGTCTTTGACTTGGCAGCCAAAGTAGTCAAGTAACTTTCAATAGCCCTTATTATGTTAGACACTGTTTAAAACTATATAAAATCAATATTTTTTAAATTGATGAATTACCTGAGTAAAAGATCTTTGGAATTCTAAACATTAAAAATTAACTGCAAAAATGTTTTTCAATAATTTCTTGATAGAACCCTGGTGGTTAAAATGTGCCAAATTCTGTATTATTAATTATGCCTTGCAGCAACATGGTTTTACTCTGGTTATTATTTATTATTAGAAACCTGTTTTGATAAAAACTCGATTTCCCCTAAGGAATAGAATTTTTTATGCTTTCATGTGACCCATAAAAGTGCATACTAAATTTGGTACCACAACATCAAACTCTTTTACTGTCTATAAAGGATAAAAAAGTAAATTTTTCCTCATTATTAAGATAGATATATCTTTACACTTATTTCATGTCCCATTTAAGATCCTGTGTAAAAATATTTGCTGTTATGTGCCTGCAATCACTGATTTTTGCATTTAAATAGATCCAGATTTTTTCCCTTATATTGATGAATGGAACCTGCTTTGTTTCATAAAGCCACTTCTTTTGTTTTCACTTTTCCTTTTTTGTTAATGAATTGCCATCCTTGAAAAACTACATAAAAAAATGTCAATTTGTAATCACATGGTCTTTTTCTATATTTTCTGAGCAGATCAACGACTTTATTTTGGGATACAACTTGAGCATTAGCTGGGCTAAATTTGAACATTCTAGTATCCAAAATTACTGCATTCAGATAAATTTAGTTATAGTTTTTGATCTCTTTCATTTGCAACCTCCTTCTACAATTTCTACTATTTTGAGTCTTTATTCATCCGACTAGAAATGTTTCTCTCTGGGATTTTTCTGTCCAGTTTTTTCCTCCTTCTTTTTATCCTTCACTTCACAGCTTCTGGTGATGATATTATTTTTCTCTGACAGAATATGTGTAAAAGTTTTTAGTTTTCAGAGTTTGTCTCTTTACAGTTTTAATCTCTGACTCCCTTTCCATTGTCTTTTTTTATTCTCTTTTATATTTTACATTGTTTGAACAAATCTTTTTTATCTCTTGATCTGATTTACTCACAGCAATGGTTTTCTTATATTGTTCAGTTAAAATCTTTATATTTTGATTAAATGAGAATTTACTTTTATTCTTGGCATGGCAGTTCTTTCATAGCTATTACATTATTTGGCTAATGCTGGTTTTAATTATATTCAAACAACTAGTTTAATAAATATTTTTAGAAAAGAAACATTCTTTTTATTTTCAAATAAATGTTTTTATATATAAATGGCTGTGGATCATTACATATACCTATGGGCAAACCAGACATTTATGGGGTCCTAAACAAAGTTTGATTTGCTGCCCTCCTATTATCTCAAATAGTACTGACTATTTTAATGCATGAATGTTCTCACACATATGTTGAAAAAATACATCTTTGGTAGTATAAAACATTTTTGATGGCCCACATAAGTCACTTTCATCAAAAAAACAAACAATCAAGTGCTCTTGCTGGCTCTATGGTGACCTTGGAGCTTTTAAGCAACTGCATATATTGCTTATACCTAGAGCTAATTCAGTCTTTACTTATTCTAACAGGACAGTAATACCCTGCAAAAAATGAATAGTAAATAATTAATAACAAAACACTTTATTAAATCAATCATTAATTAACAAGATGGGATACTAGTGGCTAAGCAGTCTTTGACTCGGCAGCCAAAGTAGTCAAGTGACTTTCAATAGCACTTATTATGTTAGACACAGTTTAAAACTATATAAAATCAATATTTTTTAAATTAATGAATTACCTAATTCAAATTTTAATGATACATATCAATAATCATGAAGATACTTTTTGTCTTTCCACAGTAGATGCCCAAGAGTGCTACTCTGAATCAGCCTACTATGCTTGGCATTCATTTTTATCTGAAAAATTCATACTAATTAAGGATTTCATAAATTGTAGTTTCATTGTTGTCTTTCTTTATTTGTTTTTTTCTTTTAATTTTCTTTATATTACCCCATTCTATATTATTATTAAGTTCACTTGTTCTACTGTCCTATCAGTGGGACATAAAATAGAGCAGCTGTACTGCCCTTTGAGGGGGTTAGACACTTCACTACCACTAAAAATGGGGTGCTCTGGGTATGATACTAAACTACATCAGGTGGTAAGGTTGCAATTCTTGAGATCTGGCAAATGTGGAGTACCTTTAAATTGCCACTAATTGAAGGTTCACTCTAACCCAAAGTAGATCTGTTTGAAAATTATTAGTATTAGAAAGGAAAAATTGAAACTATATAATTGTGTGCAAATTATTAGAAATGAATAAGAACACTTGAAATTGTACAACTGTGGGTAAATTATTTGCATCAGATAAGAATATTCTAAGCCATATAACTGTATGCAAAATAGTATTAGATTGGAATAATTTAAACTATATAACTGCACAAATTATTATTATTAGAAAAGAATACTTTAAACAATATAGCTTTGTAAAAATTATTTGTACACATTCTATTGGTATAATTTTTTACAATGGTTTAAAAAGGATTGACAAAAGCTTATTTTTATTAATTACCTGAAACAATATAACTGCTTGAAATATTTGAAACCACATAATTGAGTGCAAATTATTTGTTTTATTTAAGAATACTCAAAACCATATAATTATGATTGAATAGGAATAATAACTTGAAACTATATAATTGTGTATCATTTATTAGCATTAAGAAGAGTTATTTAAAGCTGGAAGTGTCTACAAACAATTATCATTGTTAGTTACTTGAAACTAGATAATTGCTCAACAAAAAGAACTTTGGTATTCAGTAACCCAACAAGGTTTGACATATAAACCCAGTCAAATAAACCAAACTATCCTGTTCTGTATCATATACAGCAAATAAACTTTTTGCCAACTCCTTTATCAAAAAACTTTTTTATTCAAATGAGTAACATTTATGATAACATTAAAGTCTTCTAAATAATTAAATAAATGATTTAATAAATTTTATTCTTATAGCAAATATAAATAGTCATATATCGACTTCATGATGACTCTAATCACAATTTTTATACTATAATGACAATAAAAACTCAGATGTTTTCAAACTTTTAATTTTTTCATGAGTAAATGATGTGCAGAACAAGTTATGCAGTACAATATTTCTACTGATGCATTTATTAGATAGCAGTTCTACACAGCCTTCAGTCTCACAAGTGATAATGAATGCAAACATCTTTCACCTTTAGGATTAAACAGACAATGAATTTTCCATAGGTTGATACTCCCTTGAAACTGCTCTTTTGATATGGTGTGAAGATAAATAGTTATATTTCTTTCCATGTCTTATACATCCTCCAGTCTTATCCTTGTGGTGAATTTTCAGAAACAATAAAAATTTGCTTGAAGTTGCATTTGCTAAGTATGGAGGGTGCTGGAATAAATGTGTTGAAAGCAAAGGGCACTATTTATCAAAAATTAACATTTCATTCATTGTTTATTTCTATTTTGATAAATTTAGCTTGGGTCTTAATACTTTTTGAACACACCTCATGTGCACACACACACACACACACACACACACACACACACACACACACGTGCACATACATACATACATACATACATACATACATACATATATATATATATATATATATATATATATATATATATATATATATATATATATATAATTCAAAATCATAATTTTCCATTATTTTCTGATGTTTTTGATTACTAATATACTTTAAGTATTAGTCTCTCATTGTTCTCCTACTTTGATCCTATATAATCAATTCCTTTCACTAAACATTATCAAGTTTTATAAACTCACTTTTTAAAGTGTTCATTCAACTTAGCAGTGAGGATTTTTTATACCACTCCTAAAAGAGATTGCATTCATAAATTTCGGAAATCACAGAATTTTGCAAGAGTTTATAAGTTTGTTCCAGAAGAATTTTCTCTTTTTAAAGGTGTGTTACTTGTCTCCATACTTCTGTTTCTCAGAGGCCAGAAAAGTCAGCTAAATATCATTTTCCCTACCCATTTGTTGTAGGATGATTTTGTTCAGTGTGAATTAAAAAGTCTGTACACAGACTTGCTTGCATTTTTTGTCACTGTATCTGCAAATGATGAGAGAAAACACTCCTTAACAATGCATTTCATTTGCTAAGAATTTGAAACAAGTCATTGCTGGATAGCATAGGCTTAAATAATCTGCTATCTAATTTTGCTGTCTCTTTCATATTATTACCACATTCAGCTAGAAAGTAAAATATAGTATATTTTTAAACGTGATATGTTGTACCAATGAGTGTTACCCATTTCTAAAATTACAGAAAGTATTTTAAAAAGTTATGAGGACATATATGAAAAAGAAATTTTGTTCATTCCGTATTTTCCTTTTCCAGTTAAAATCAAAAGACATGAAAGGTTGTTTTAAGAAAAAATGCAGTTCTCATTAAGTAGCAATCAAAATATATGAAAGATACATTCTTTTTCTTAGAAATCATCATGTATTTAAAACAAATATACCTGAAAGGCATTTTTAAAGGAAGCATATAATTGTCATGATACATTTAGATTGTTTCAAATTTAACGCAATTCTATTGGTACATGTGGCTTTGTCAAAAGTGAATATTTTAGTTTGGTTTCTTTGTTTAATGACATTTCAAACTTCATGGATTATTTAATACCAAATACTTGTAGAAGGACAATAGTGGTACTATTTAACTTATAGCTGGAGAGAATAAAAAGGTTCATGCCTTTCCCAAGGGTATTTGTTTGAAAGCGAATTTAGTAGTGCTACAGAAGTTTGAACTGACCAATCCAGCATATTAGCTCTAAAGCAATAGGGTCCCCCCCACACTTTCATATTTTAGCAATAGTGATATGTTTGAAAATTATACATATATATATAAACATACATAAATATATAAGTGAATTGTGAAAATTATATATATATATATATATATGAAACTTGTGAAAAAGGAGCAGCTCCATGGGATTGTTCAATATAAGTGAAGAGGTTTTGATATCACAGTTTGTTTTGCTTCCTCAAATACAAGTAGTAATTTACAAAGCTCTTTGCTTTGATGTGGCACAAGGTCAAATGAATAGGGCACCCAATGAGACTCAAACTTACTTGTGTAGGCTTGCTATTTTAGCTTGCTAACCATTATATCAAGAGGTGCTCTTTCTCTGATACAAGTAACTACTAAAGTATTATTAGAGATTGATGATACTGTTCAAATCACTGGATAACTGGTCAAATAAAGGAATAGGTTTAGAAAGTTTTTTTTTAATCTTGTTATAAAGAAAACAACCAATGAAAAAAATTGTTGAAAAGATGTAACTCTCAAAGAAAATGCTCTGGCTGTATCCATTTTATGTATGAGTTTTCCACTTTATTTGTTGTGCTATCCATAACATCTGAGGTCTCCTAGTAAATGTAGCTTTTTTCTGGCTCACTGATTCTCTCTATTCTTTACTGATTAAATAAAAAAAACTTATCAATGAAATAGTATCATGTGGTCAATATTCAATACATAGAAAAATTCAGTTACCTTAACTTTTCTCTCATGTGCAGAACCTACACTTGTCAGTTGCTTGAAATTAATCACAAAATTAAAAATCAGCTATTTTTTTTCAGAAATAATAGTTGAAAGAAAATTTATACAGAATTCGTAAATCTAATTCTTTTCAGCTTTCTCACAAAACATATAGCTCTTGGTCTCAATAAAAAAAAATACCACTCATCATATTCTTCAAAACAGTTGTCAATATTTTTATTGAGCAATTTTTATATTATTAACTGTGAAGAGTTTGTTTTTCTGTCCTCTATATAACAGTTTGATGTAGAGATATAAAATTTTTATATGCATGCTTTATGGACCCCAGAAAAAAAGTGTTATGTTTATCATGGAGAAAGTGGATCTCAAGCTATAAACAATTATCAACAAGAAACCATATTGCAGCAAAATTTTACAAATCATACAGAATTTAAATTTTCAAACTTCAAAAGAAAATTGATTATTATTTTACGAAGTTATTATTCCTGCAAAATCAAAGATTCCTACTTAGGTTTCACTGCTAGTTTTTCATGTTTCAGATATTTAACAATTATATAATATTATGAATTAAGATTAACTATCCAATTTAAAAAAAACATTGTTTAAGTTGATAAATCTCTAAAGTTTTACTCATTAAATTAGAAAATATAACTTAGTAAAACTCTATCGAATTTTTTGCAAACCACATATGATGATATAAAAAATATAATTGGTAAATCTCTTTTCTGTTTTGTGGATTTATCTTTTACTGAAGCAATTAACATTTATAACTGTTTGGTGTAAATTTTAGATTGATAAAGTTTCAAAATAATCAGTTGTGAACCGAATCTTGACCTTTTCCTTGTGGTAAATAAATCTTACCCAGCTGGATGACTAGAAAAGAAAAAAGATCACTGTTTTGTATGTATTGTACACTTTGGGACTGAAACACAGAAAAGCTGGAGGCCAAAGAAATGTTTACAAGATTAATTGAATGAAATAATCTCTCCTTTCAGATTTCATTTCTTCCTTTTTTTTAATGAATATTCCTCAGTCATTATTATTATTGTCCATTTTGACAAGCATTTTTTCTAATTTTTTTAGCCACTTTTTATAGCAAATCTCTCAAATTCATATTCTTCCAAAAGTAAAAAGAAAATAATATAAGGGAAACTTCCAGTAAGAATAGAACTCACGTCCCCTTTTTATCATGAAGAAACCTAAATATCAATACTAGCAATTTTATTGACTGAACTAGAAAGCAATTGGTATACTAATAGAGATGGAACACTTTCCATTTATCAATTCACTATTACTTCTGTTATCTTTGACAATAAACATTTATTAATATTTCCAGCTTTTATAAATTAATGTAATGTAAATCTACATTTGCAAAATAAAAGTAATTAGGTATAACAAGAATGAGGTGTACACACACATATAGACATAGATAAATAAATAAAAAGGCATGCATAGTTTAATGCTTATCATCATATGAAATCAAACCAAATCCTGGATGAAGCTATTGAATTTCATTTTGTGCAAATGCTCTGGGGAAAGACATGAATACACCTGGACTCCTCCCAGCTATGGGTAAATAGAAGACTAGAATGGATTCTTTAGCATTGGTAAGTCAATCAGTTTAGTGGGAGGAAAACTCTCAATTCAAATCGGCAGTACTTTGTTTAAAGAGTGTAAAGATTAGCAAGTTTAACAAGCAAACCTGTAAGAGTGAGTTCGAGTCTCATTGAGTGCCCCATTCATTCGGCCTTGCACCGCATCTAAGCAAAATGCTTAGTAAATTACTACTAGTGGTGGAGGAGTTGAGTTGGTTCATTGGTTTGTTGGGTTTTATGGCATATCAACCCTTGTGAGTTATTGAATACCAAATCCTATATATATATATATATATATATATATGATAAATACATATGATTTGTAAAGGAATAGTTTGAGTGTAACATTTTGGATAAGCCAGATCTCATTTGTTTGCAAAAAATCAAATGGCTTCATGTATTGCTAACATGAATAATTCTATTTCATATCAATTATTTGTTTGCACATACTTAAATGGTTTCAAGTATTGCTATGTAACACAAACAATTCAATTTAACATCTGTCATTTCTTTGCACACAGTAAAATGTTTAAACAGTTCTCTTTAACCCATAGATGGGACCCTAGAAAGTGCTACCGCTCTGGGCCCAAGTGGACCTGGGAGTAATGGCAATGAAGAGGTGACTCACTTTCCCCCAAACTCAAGGGCTGAAGACTCACTATCAGATAGTTTTGTGTTATATCCAGGACACTCATTGGGAGGGGTCTTATACATCTGCAGAGATGCAATCAGCATATTCTATAGCCTCTGCCAAATTGGCTGAGCAGTTTGGTAAATATATGGACGAATAAACTAAATACACACACACACACACACACACACACACACACACACACACACACACATATATGTATATATATATATATATATATATATATATATATATATATGACAACAATTTACATGTAAATGATGGCTCTGCCACCTTCACAGTAACAGTACTAGATATCGATTTATAGAGCCACTTGTAGGTGCGCATAACATAAAAGTTATCATAGGAAATGAACAAATGGATGATGTTTGTATTCTACTTTATTCTTATTCTTTTGCAAAATACTTGAATCCATCAGTTCTTCACTAGCCATGGATGAATAATAAGGCAGATTGGGCTTTTCAACATTGGTAAGGCAACTGGTCTAGAAGAAAAACCCTGAATTCAAAAACTAGCAGAACTCCAGTTAAATATTGACTTTATTTCACATCATGTCCATTGAAGAGGGGTTGAGTAAATACATAATCGTGTTGTAAAAAATTAATTGAAACAACAGGTTCATATTTAGAATCAATCTTTGGGGAAAATAGCAATTAAGAAGAATGACAACACCAAATTCAAAACATGAGGACGGCAATGGGAAACTGTTTCTCAGTCATAGTAATCCATTGTCACTGATAAGGGAAGCTATGTATAGCCATGATAACTAAGAAAAAATATATAAACCTAGGTGATTTATAATTTTCATAAAAATATCAGTCTAGACTCAGAGAGCTGTCTTCCCCTACATATAAAAAAAACATTTGGGTTGTGTTTATTCCCTGCTACCAGAGGGGCTTCCTTAAGAGGGAGTGCAGACTGGAGAATTTTCAACACTGTCTGTCCAATGGGAGAATCATTTCATGGGGATTCTTATCTTTATTATGCCTTTATGTCACATCTTGCCACCTTGGGAAAGAAGGTAAATGACAATCATGACACATTCCATTCTAACATTCTATATTAAATTTAGTAGGGCATTTCAAAAGCATATGTGTTTCTTTCTCAACATTGGAACATAAGATTAACATGAAATGTATTGTTTGTCTCATCTTGACATCTCATTTTTCTTCTTTTGATCTAACAAAATATAAAAGATAAGAAGGATTGAGGGATACAGATCATTACCTGTGATGGCTTTCCAAAGAAATTATTGGCTAGTGAAGATTTAATGTTCAGATGATCTTGAGTAATAGATAGGTACTTCCTATGTAACTGCTTGCTCTCTGTTACCAGACAATTGAGAATGAAAGCGAAAGTGAAAGTTGATTGAAAACAAGCCTTTGTAGTTAGATGGGTGTGTCTGCTGGAGAACAGTTTATTAGAACAATGATTGACACTCTGTTACTCTCATCTACCAGACTCTTGTCTTTTGCAAGTTTAAGTAGATAGGCACAGCTGGACATTTCTGATAAGGTAGTTTTCCTGTTAAGGCTTCACTAACACAAAATGAAACTTTTCAATGACCAAAAATTAAAGAGGTTACTGATTCAGGTGTTTGTTCTCTTTTAGTTTCTGTGTTTTTAGATTCCTCTTTTCTATTTTCCTAAAACTTATAACACCTGCAAAGGTTATTTATAATAGAACTCTGTTTTTTCTCATTACTTTTGTTTCTTTATTGATAAGGCAAAGAAAAATACACCAGACACAACAAATATGTGAATAGCAAATAGGTTAATTCTCTTGTAAATATGCCAGGAAATGTGTAAAACACACTTTATTATTTTCTTCGGAGACATGAGTAGTGTTATGGTTAACATTGAAGAAAATGGATTTGGTGTGCTAAGTTCAAATTCTATTCAAAGCTGTTTATGTTTCACTTTAGGAAAGGCATGTATCCGTCTTTTTTCCCATATTTCAGAAGATTGGGCTTCTTAGTCTTGGTATGGAAACTAATCTTGAAGCAGGAAAGACTAAATTCAAAATCTGAGAAGTGATATTTGGAGAACCTGTAGCATGCTGGTCTGCCATTTTCCTGTTATCGGTTCATCCTAAAAGTATTAATGGCAATATAGAAATCTTCATCATTATAAGCAAATTACCTTTGTTCATTTGCTAAACTTCAACTTTGCTAAACTTCAATTTGCTAAACTTCAACAATGGTTGGCATCATTGCGAATGGACGAATATCATTTATTCTAATAATTTCTCTGCTATCTTTATTCCTTAAACTGGTTTTATAAACTATATTTTTATCTGTATCATAAAGGATTTTATGAATTGTTACCTCTGTTCTGTAACACAAATTTTATTCCTGGATAGTATGTGTTATTTCTTGATTGTTTATGTTTTAAAAAGAATATAGAAAACTAACTGCTTCTGTGTCCTGAATAACAAAATTCAGAAATTGACTTAATTTCTATCTAAAAAATGGACAAATTTACACATTTTCTTTTACATAAGGCCTGGACAAAACAACAAATGAGGCAAGATTTATTTGTATTTAAAGCTATATTTAAACAAAATTTTTTTGCAGGTTCATGTAAATTTTCTATCAGTTACTCAACAGTGAATCTATCTGGAGTTTCCTGAAAAATTTGTAAATTGGAAATTTTCATTATCCAACTCATAAAATATAAACTTTAAAGAGAAAAATAGGCCTTTTACATTTACTTTTGACATAATTAATTTGGGATTGATTCTTTCTTTCTAGGAATTAAAAAAAGTGAAAAAATTGTCACATTGTGTAAGAAAAACAATGGATTATTGTGAATTATTATTTCTATTCAATAATTAAAACAAAGGGTCTGTATAAATTATTATCTCTGTCCAATAACATTAGCTACATTTAATAAGTAAAGGAATGTGGATAACATTCAAATTATTTTTGTATTTGGTACAATGATTTTCATAAGGTTAATTTTTTTCTTAAATTTTCTTTTCAAAAAAATTATAAGTTAGTAATATCTAATTATGTTTTTAAGAAGAGTTATAAATTTATAAAAATCAAGATGTTAATATCTTTAGCCTCCTGGCAGCCAATACTCATATAAAAAATGTAAAATTGATTTTTTTAAGTTCTCATTTTCTGCTGAGAAAAATAACAAGAAAAAACCCATAGTGTGACATAGGTTTCTGACAAGAAAATTTCCAGTTAAATGTCTACTTTCAATGTTCAGACAAAACAATAAAGATCCAATCTAACTATCATAAAGTGAGGTTCCAGTTTAGCATTACATTATAAGTAGGATCCATTTTTGAAAACTTTAAAAAAGTGTAGAATTTTTAAAAACTAATCTGCAAAAGTTATGACCCAGTGGCCCATTAGTAAGCATATAAAATTTGGTGGCAAAAGTTCAAGCTATTCTTAAGTAATTCAATAAGAGACATTTAGTGAATTACTGTAAAAAATCTTTGTTAAAAATATTAGATATCTATCTAAAAATCAGTGCAATAGATATTAAAAACAAGACCTTTTGTTCTTATAAACTCTATATTGATATCAATAACAGCTGATAAAATCCATTCATACAATTATTTTGACAACTGATTTCCATTTCAGGGTTCATTGATCAGATTTCTATAGAATAAGGCTTCTTAAATTATATTTCTGATAAACATAATAATACAGCACAGCTATTTCATATATAATTCATACACTTTTTAATCCTCAGAGTCACCCTAGAAAGGCCAAATGGTTACTATATACAAAATCATGCATGAAGGGTAAAAATGTTACTGTATTTCAAAGAGACAAGAAAACAGAAATTAAAACTAAGACAGGATAAGACACTTTTAAACTTTGAACTTGAAATCTTCAGGTTTGTAAATATTTTTTGTAAGAAGCTTTGTCAATTACTATTATTAGGTTTGGTTTTATTTCTTTGTTTAAAGGCATATCAACCTTCATAGTTTATTTAATGCCAAAACCACACTTGTAGAAGAACCACAGTGATACTATCTAACCCATAGAATAAGGGTTCATGCCTTTATGAAAGGGCATTAGTCAAACAGTGAATGTAATAGAATGACTGGAGTTAAAACTCGGTTACTTCGAGGCTGCAGTCCATCACTTTTGTTATAACCCCATTGGGACTCCTCCTTTAATAATTTTGGTTTGTATTATCCTTCATCATCCTAATTCTAGTTGCGTTTCTTTACAACTCACTCAGAAAGTCATTTGTACAAGTGCAAGGAACTGTGTGCATCAGAAAAAGGAAAATAATCAGCCCTCAGTGAGATTCAAACTCACTTTCTATTCTGCCTTGGTTCTACATACCTGCTGCTTTATTAATTAGACTCTGAGATTAAGGATTGTATCATAAAAGTTCAAATATCTTGTATAAGTTTTAGTAAATTCTCAGAAAAGCAATAGATATCTTTTTGGAATATTACTTTTTTATTTCTTTGTACTCATCTCTGATGTGTATGTGTTCATCTACATGTACACAATATTAACTGATTCTTTTTTCATTTTATTCATTCTGTTTTGGTGTAAGATTGATTCCTATTTTATGGTAGAGGTTATAGATATAATGTAGAAAATGTATTTAATTTTATTCCAAAAATAAATTCAAGTAAATTAAATGGAGAAGAAGTACTGTAGATGCCCAATGTAAACAGATAAAAAAAAGAACTTTAAAAGGGTGAAAATTGGTTCTGGCTGATTAACCATCAAAAACATCAATCATTATTATTGATAATTTTCACTAATCATATTTTTCATCTTTCCAGTTCTTTTTATCACACTTTACTTGAGACATCAATTCTATGATAGTGAAGAAGAGTGTGCATCAGAAACTAGAAAAAATAACAGTGAAGTTTGAAGTCATGTCTCCTACTTTGGGGAAACCTAATTCTACATACCAACACCTTTACCAGCTCTGCTATAACATCTATAAAACTACCTAATACGCCTAGTTGGTCACTGTTGTATTTGTTATTATTATTTTACACACTAGTAGTGTTAAAGCTTGTGTTTTTTATGTGAAGCTCTGTCAATTGGATTGATTAATATTCAAAGTTGAAGGCTATAAATGTAATGCGGAAAATGTAAATAAGGTTATACTGATAAGAAATTCCCCTAAATAAAGTTGAGAACTTCTTTTTTTTTACATGAAGCTCCGTCAATCATTATTAATAATAATGATTTTCCAGGGTTGTAGTTTGGAGTTAAACATTTATGGGGGTGTTTAATTGACAGTTCAGATGTTCTGTGAAAGAAACAGTGGGAAATGAGTTTGCATATTGTGTAGGGAAGATTCAGAAAGAACTGTTATGCTTGAAAGAGATAGTAAAATGAGTAATTACTGTAAATTATGGAACAGGGAAAATGTAGTTCATCAAACATCTTTGATAAAAATAGCAAAAGAAGATATAAGATTGCATTGATGGAAAAGTGGTTGTTGTGATAAGAAATATTGGCTTAGTGTAGAAAATTTTTGTTTGCAAATGACTCTTCACTTTTAGTTATCATTCAAGGGTTTGGTTCTGATTTTACTTTCTATTTATTAAGTTCATAATGATTATTGGGAATTATAAAAGAAGGTAAAATTTGGCTATGCAGACAAATGGTATATGCACAACACAAAATCTATTTCAGAAAATGAGATTCATAAAATTCTCTGAGATTGAGATGCAAATGAATCACCCAATCCCAGCCAGAAGTTTAGACGGCATTAATTAAGAAGAAGAAAAAGACTTGACTTCAGTAGATTTTGCCTTACCAGCAGTTCATGAAGAGAAAGTAAAAGAGAGTTTCACTAAATTTCTTTTCAAGATAGACAAAAAGCTGTGGAAAATGAAGGTGATAGTGAAAACAATTGTAGTTAGTGCCCTTGAAATGGTCCTCAAGGGCCTGGAAATGAAGCTAAAGAACTGGAGATCAAAGTACAAATGGGACCGTTAAGACCTCAGCACTCTTAAGATCAGCTAGAACACATAGAAAAATGCTGAACAGCCATAGATAAAAGATAAACAAATACCTGAATCATGTCTGAGAGATGAAAAAGCTGTGGAAGATGAAGGTTGCAGAGATGCCAATTGTTAGTGTTTTTAGAATATTGTCCAAAGTCCTGCAAAAGAGACTGGAGGAACAGAAGAACAGAGTAAGAATTGAAATTAAACAGACCACTACTGTTAATATCAGCAAGTATATATATAAGAGTCTTTGAGGCCTGAGGAAACATGCTGTCACTCAGACTTCGAAAAATGATTGTATATTTTCAAAATTAAGGTATAATTTCATGGCAATATTCTTAACATGTGTGTCCACTAGAATCAACCAGTCTTCCCTACTCTGTTTAAGTCTTCTTACTTAGGGTGAAGGGATCATCCAGTGAGTCATATTTGATTTCACTATCAAATAACATTTTGTACATAAACATCATGAATGGAATGCCTACCATGTTACAGAATTCTTAGTAAGATAAAAGATATGTTCAAAAAGTATTGAGAATGAAGGTTAATTTACCAAGATTGATATGAAACTGAAATAAAACATTAAGTTTCTTCTGAATAGCCCTTTTAGTTTTAACACACTTAATCAACAACCTTACAACTGGTCAAATTAAATCTGATATTTTGATATCTATATCCTCAAATCTTATCATTGAGATGAATTTTCTATTCATGAAATAAAAAAGTCACATGAAGTTAGCTCTGATGAGTATGACTGGTGCTTCACTTGCACAACCTTGTTTTTCACCATAAACTTATTTTTTTAAAAGTCTTAATGTCTGAACAACATATGGACATCATCTCTTTAGTATATAACTGTATTAACAGTGCTTACAACTTGGTTCAATTTTAAATTTCTTTTTAATTTAATTCTTCAGTCATGTTTTGATGATATTTTTTAGTATATTTTTGATTCCTCATCAATGAATCAAGCCTGCACATTGTTATCCATTTCCATCTATTTTCATGTCCAGAGAAACTCAATGAAAGTAATCAAAAAACAGAAGATTTTGAATAAAACTATTGTCATCCCTATTGCTAATGTTACAAGTTCTTTTTGACCAGCTCCATAAGCAGGAAGAAATGTAGTGTTATCTTATCCAGTCACTCAAAAAAAGAATCATTCTTTTAAGAACTAGAGAAAATTTCTCAGGTAAACAAAAGTGCAAAGAACATCAATATTACTCACCATATTGGAAGACACTTTAATTTCTAATAGTTTATTAGTTTTTTCAAATTATCATCATCACGGTCATCCATCAATATTGACAACAATATTCCTATTTCCATGTCTTTGATATTAAGGAAAATGTCCTTTGGAAAGGTATCCATCTCTTCTTCTCCCAGCAATGAGTAAATAGTTGGGCAGACTGAGCTTTCTAACCTTGTTAGTATGCAAACCAATGTAGAAAAAAACAACTTTTAATCAAAAAATAAGGAAGTAACAACTCCAAGCATAAAACCGTGCTGGAGTTTACCTGCATTTCTATACTCTGCAAAGAATCTATTAGAGTCCCAACTATTATTCTATTAGAAACTGCCTTTCCTCTATATCCAGTATGTCTGTATATCAAATTTACTATCTTTACATCAAATCTTTTGGATATCTATAGTGAACAAACAAAAAAACTTTTCCCCAATTATTAATATAAATGTTGTTCATTGATTTATTGGCAAAATTTCAATTGGAAAAAGTGAGAGAAGAATATAAACTCAGAGAATAAAAGAAAACGGTTTTATGAATGACGATTTCACAGTATGCAGAGTAAAAACATTTAGCAAAGAGTAGCTTATTGCTTAGCTTGAAAGAGAATTCATGCATAAGATGGCTTCATTAAATAAAAGTCTAATAACTTTTTTTAAAGGAATATTGATCAATCTAACAGTATGTATCAAAGGCATCTTTGTTTTTCAGTCGACTAAGAGTATATGAAGAGTCTCTCCAGAGCTCCAGCATTTTTTAAGCTTATGTAATGTTCTATACATGATATTTTTCATGATTTTAGTTATCAAGCATTGGTGGTTGGGTTCCTTACTCTTCATTTTAAAATATCGGAATCAACAGTAGAGTGAGATATTGCTTTATTTTCTTCAATTTCTTAAATTCTGAGCAACCTTAGCTGTCTTAGGCCTAATTCAAAATAATGGATAAAATAGTCAGAATGTCAATATATCTATATATCTAAATAAAAGAGACAATAGAACAATATTGATAATAACATATCTAACAATAATATCAATATAATAAAGTTGTATCATAGTTTTTAGAAGTGTACATGAAATAAGCGTTCAAGTCTATATTTAACCATATCTCCTTAGTTGTAGTATTCAATAAAAGTGAATTTAAAAAGAGAGACTACACGTCTACACATATAGCCCTGGTCCCTGCAAAGAGTCTTACAAGGTCCACCTTAATTTTTTGTCATCACCTTTCTGAAGACAAGAACATCTGGTCAGGAATGCACCACACTCTAACCCAATACCAATAGCTGGGAAAGTATGGCTGTGTAAGTCCAAAAGGTAGCTTTGTAGTAATGTTCTGTAATAATCAAAATATTTTGTATGTGCTAAAAACAAAAAAAGTTGTCTAGATAGAATACTAAACTGCATCCGGTGGTAAGACTCCTTAAATTATGCTTTCAGTCAGCCTTTACTCATTATCAAGTTACTTCTTAAGTACAAGTCATCGATCCAGCCCTGTTAGCTGGGGCTGTTGAATATGCTGTGTGCATCTCTGCAGAGGGATAAAATTCCCCCATCACAACTGTCTAGAAAATGACACAAAACCATCTGATGGTGCGGTTCCAGTCCTGAAGCTTTGGGGAATGTGAAGTACCCTTTCACTGCCATCACTTCCCAGTCCACCCTCACTCAGAGGGATTGTACCTCTTAGGGTCCCATCTATGAGTAAAGTAGAACTATTCAATCATTTACTGTACATAAAACCATTTAACTGTGTGCAAATAAATGAACCAGAGCTCAATTAAAAATAATGTTACCTAGTATTAAATAACCATCATTAAAACAAAAACCTAAAACATAGATCCATCTGTTCTTCTTTCAAATAGTAGGAAAAACTGTGCTCTTGAACTTTGGCAAGGCAAACAGTCTATGAGAAAGAAAACTCTGCACTGAAACCAGCTGTATGCCATTCAGAAATTGATCTTATATCATATCCTACACCTAACAGTTGTGCTGGGGGTTTGTAGCAAGTAGGTTTTTATGGTGTTAAGTTGCTAATTGATAATCATATTTTATCTATTGCATTAATGGCAAATGAAATGATTGGTTGGATGGTTAGAAATTTTATTGCAAGGTTTTAAAAATATGGTTAAAAATATGGTTAAAAATTTTATTGCAAAGGTTTTAAAAATATAAGAAACGCTTATAAGATTTTATGCAGAATATCATGCTCTGTCCTGGGCTCCAGTGTGAAGACATGGAAATTGCAGTGTCATACTGAAATTAGAGAGCGTACAGAAAAATGTTCCTAAAATGATAACAAGTGTAAAATAATACAGTTATTGGCATGATGGTTAGAGTGTCCACCAATGGTCCAGGAGACCTGGGTTCAATCTCCAGGTCTAGTCATTCCAAAGATTTAAAAAAATTGTAATTGATACCTCTTTCCTTAACACTCAGCATTATAAGGTAAGGATCAAGGGTAAAGTGGATCAATCCAGGAAAGGAGTAGTGCCCTCCCCTACACCACGGTGTAGTAGCTATCGAAAAGGGAGCCTTAGGGTCAGCCTCGACTAAGGTCGCCAACTTTACTTTACTTACTTCACTAGAAAGAAGAATTAGACATGATTTAATTGGAACTTACAAATAATTAATGGGATTTTTTAAAATGATAAACATTTTTAAATATTTCTCCTTAAACTGGAAATTTACTGTCAAGACAAATTTCAAAAATGAAGTCTACTTAACAAAGATTCTTTTCCATTTTTTAAGTTTGATATGAGAAGAAAATAAAAAGGGGAGATGCCCAACGGGACATAATAAATAAATAATAAATGATAATAATAATAATAATAATAATAATGTATTAAAGGCATATATTCTGGGTATACAAGATAAGTATTAGAACACCAACCTAAAATGGTATGTCAATCAGAAATATCAAGACCATGAATTAATATAAATATTGGATTATAAAGATTTTATTTTTAAGTTGATATTTTGAAAAGTTGTTCTGAAGAAGCACTACAAACTCTCAAAACTATTTGTATAATAATATAGCACTCAGTAAAGAGTGGAATTATAGGAAGGTGAAAAAAATAAAAGCTGAAGGGTAAGCAACAATCTACAAGCACAAATCTTGTGTACATTTCATGAGAAGAAATTCCAGGTAAATATACACTGAACCAGTTTATTTATCTATTAAAGAAGAATTTGTTAGAAGAAATTTGTGGAATTTTTTTTATATCAGTCAGTTCCACTCTATTCAATTTATAAAATTATTTGAATGCTAAAAGTATTTACTTTTCTATAAAAATAAATCCCAGAGAAGTTTTGGGGTAAGTTTATATCAGGGTAGTGGTTCAGGATTGAAATCCACCCTATGGACAATAACTAACCAATTTTACAGGTAGTAAAAGTTTTACAGAGGAATGCAAAGGAAAGCGTTTGACAATAGAAATACATAGGAAACTATTTTTCACAGTAATACTTAGGTCAGATAACTAGTTTTTGTATAGTAGCACACTCGTGACAATTACAGCCATATATGAATGTTACAGCATTATGGGAAAATAGGAGGCATGATAATAAAAAGTATTGATACTGAATCTTGGGATTTTTACATTTTTTAATCCAAAATTTATGTTCTAAATTAAGCATGCATATTTGAGCCGTTTATATGAGGGCTATTCAATAAATAAGATGAATTCTTTTGAAAAAGCCAAAGGAATTTTTGTTTTCAGAATTTTTTCCATAAATGTTAACTCTGCATTGTTTGGAATTAGTTCATTTTTTCTGTTTTATTTTATTTAGTTTATTCTATTTCAATCCCACAAAAATATTTGTTTTGAAGCAATTCAAAATGGTGACAATTCAAACAACATGAACCTCTCATCAAATTTTTGGTGGCTGAGAAGTGAAAATCAAATGAAATTTACTGAAGAATTTGAGGAGTGTGTAGAGAAGTACGTTTTAGTAGAAAAATGTTGACAAATTGGTTTGCTACTACAAGCAGAAGTCGAAAAGAAAGACTATGAATGGAAACATACCAAGTCTCCAGGAAGGAAACTGTTCCCAGGGCAGTTGTCAGTAAAGAGGGTCATGCTGACAGTTTTCTGGGACATGAAAGGTCCTATCTCTATAGATTTCCTTGAAAAAAAATTCTAAACAGTGTCCCTATTGTCAGCTCCTTAGGAAAAATTCCCCTTAGTTATTGAATGTCCATTATATATTTAAGTGATGAGGTCTAGAAAAATCAGTACTTGCTCTCAATACATTTTCATCAATCTTCTTGACATTTTTGTGAAATACAAGTTTGTGCAAGTGCAGCACTCTCTATACTCACCATAACTACTTCTGTGTAACTTTTTTCTTGTTTCCTAAACTGCATTTTCATCTCAAAAGTAAGATTTGAGGATGCAATAATATTAAAAGAAATATAATGCCACAGCTTCATAACTTATCAAAAAAAGTTTCTGTAGTAGTATAAGCATGCTGAATATCAAAAGGAGTATTTTGAATAAATTTAATGTTTCTTTTATTGTTCATTTCTGTCTTGTTAAATACAGCTTTAGTCTCAATATTTCTTGAACACGTTGGCAACATTTCACTATAACTGTTATAGTTATCTCATTGATCAACTCAGGTGTCGAGGATTTGCTTTGATCCCTCAAATCTTGTGCCATGCAAGTGAATAAGTTCACCTTATAACATTTAAACAAATTATTGATCATACAGTTTGAATGTTTTATAAAGTTTTGAATAAACTTGCATCACTAGTTAATCTAGATTTATTCATAAGAACATGGATGTTGAAACCATTAAGTCAATTTAGGTTACTCTATTATGATTATAACATTATTTCATATTTTTGTCTTTTTCATTCCTTTCTTTTCCTTTTTCTGGACCATCCAAAGTTTCACCCTTTATTTGTTCGCTCACTCGCTTATTCTCCCTCTCTCAGTCTCTGTCTCTCTCTTTCTTTCTTTGTCTCTCTATCTCTCTGTCTCTCTCTCTTTCATTCTCTTTGTTTCTCTGTTGATCTCCCTCTACTAATTTCTGTTATATGCGTAAGCCTACCTGCATAGTCTGGAGCTTAGCATGTCTGATTGCGAAGCCATGTCCAACATCGAATACGGTTTTGATTCCCAGCAGAGGCAGGAATACATTCCTCTGCAAAGGTCAGAAGTCCTGGGCCTCACAGAATATTCTACGAGCAGGGAGGTACACGGGGACCATCTGGAGCCATGGAACCAGGTATATATAAAAACCTCTGCACACTACATTGGGCTGAATTAAAAATTACGTACTTGAAAAAGAACCCAGTCCTTCCTGACTTGGGATCTTGGCATCAGATAGGTAGCTGGCTATTACTTTCTCTCCCCCTGGCCCTTTCGCAAATCTAGTTAGAAACCATTTGCCTCTATTTTCCTCTTCTTTCTGATTTTTATTTTGTCTTTGTTTTTTGTTTTCTTTTTGTTTCTCAACTCTATTGTCTTCTCACTTGCTTGATGAATATTTAGACAATGTATGGCATTGAAATATTTGTCTTGTTTCACTCACTAATTATTAATCTCTTTTCTGATTGGACATTTTCACTTCCCTTCTGGTCCCGCTTATGCTTCCTGCAGTTTGATATCACATATTTCTTTTTTTTTTTTTTAACATGCTGTAGATGATAGAAAACATTTTCTTTACCTCAATTGTACATATTACAAAATATCGATTACTCTTATTATGAAGTACACTTAAAGAACTGCAAGCATGAACACTCATTATGCATGGCTACCTGTATTTGCATACTTTTTCACACACTAAAAAAAAGATGCAAATAATTTTTTTTTTCTCTTTTTCTCTTAACTTTTTAAAACTTTTAAAGATAATTGTTTGATTTAATATATAAAATTATTTTTATTTTTTCTAGCTGAGAGCCTTGGAGAAAAAAAAAATATTTAAATCTTATCAGTTGCTAAACACTGACTTTTCTGTAATGTCATGTAAGATATATAAGTAAACATTTAAATGAGAGTTAATCAACAATTAAATAAGACTAGTTTGTTATCAAGTTTTCTTATCGTTTGCAATTCTGGTTTGAATTGTCTAATGATTTGCATCACTTTATTTGTTTATTGGATACCTTCAAAGATTTATTTGAACTTCTTTAATTTTCTTGTTTGTTTAATAATAGTTTTTACAAAGAAATACATTGTTTCAATATTTTGATATTTTCTCTATGATAAATCTTACAAATAAATTAAGTAAAACATTGTTGGAACTTTTAAAAAAATGGAGATTAAACCCTATTTATCTGTGACTAAGCATTTTATTTCAAGTAATATTTTATATCTGCAATCAATAAGAAGATTGATTGTTCAGACTAAAATTTAAGCCTTGAAGATTTTCTTTATTACTGAAAACAACTAAAATTAAGAATAGAATTTCAAACATTTGATTGTGCTGTGCATTCAGTTAATCCTACATTTTCTAAGAATATTTGTATTTTTCATGTTTTTCATGTTTTCAGATTTTATGAAATGCAATGCTGTAATTAAATAGCAAAATGATGGTGCCTATTATATAAAAAATACTTCTGTTCTTTTGTTTATCAAATCCTTTCTTTTTATAGATCTACCTATATTTATCTACTTGTTCTATATAAGTTTATGATGATAATTTTTATCCAATGGGATGAATGAATATTCTTAATATTTTAAGATATACAAACTGGACAAATGTAAATTCTATAGTATAAGCAGTATAAACAAATAATCTTCTAAAATTTGATATTTAGTCACAAACAAACACACACACACACACACACACACACGCACACATATATATATATACATATATGTATATTTATATTGAAATAAATAGTCTACATAACATTCATTTAAAAACTAAAAAGAAGAATACCAATTTAAAAACTAAAACAGCAGTAATAACAGTAGCAAATACAACAGTACTCAATACAAAAGGATTGTAGACCCAATAGAATAAAATTAAGAAGAAAAAAAAGCTGATCTTCTTTAATTTCACATTATATATATATATATATATATATATATATATATATGTGTGTGTGTGTGTGTGTGTGTTTATCAATGTTGCCCATGGTGTAATCATCATAGGAAATGGACACAGCCACACTAGTTCAAATCCTAAACAAGGTTGATTGTATTTTACATAACACTTATGCCCTTGGAAAAAGCATGTATCTGATTATTCTCCTTCCATCTATGGGTGAATAATAGGGCAGACTAGGCTCTTTAGACTTAGGCAACCAGTCTAAGAGAAGGAAAACTCTGAATTCAAACATGTTAAACCCTGCTAAAAAACTGAACCTGTGTTATTCCTGCCTGTGCAGAGAGTTTGAGTTAATGCATGTGTGTGTGCGTAATACAACAAAATGAATTGACTAAATTAAACAGATATGGAGAAGCATATTTTATTCATTTCAAATTTCATGACAAAAATAAATGTAATCTTGTTTGGGGGAACAGATTTTACTTAATTTTCATAATGTAAAGGGTTTTTTTTTAAATTAGCATTTATAATTAAAAACTGTAATTGCATTTCACCAGTTTTAAGTGCATCAATATAATTTTTGATAGTGGAAATTTGATATATGTGTAGATATTGTAAGATTTTATGAAATTAAAAAAATAAACCTTTGGTTAGTTACAATTTTAATAAGGTTGTAGCATTAAAGTGAAACTAAAAGAGTGTGGTATAGAATATTTGGTTAGGACAGGAATCATGGCTAAGTCATCCTGGGGAGAGTTGGTGTGCTAAGGATTAATTTTGTTACTCAGTTCACTTAGCTTTATATATCTATTCCTTATTCTCTAAGTCTAGCACATCAAATCCCAATGATTAATGTAATTAATTTAGATTAATAGAAAATGTATTAATAAAAGGAAAATTAATATTAAAGAAAAAAAAGTGCTGATTTTGTAATTATGAGTTTTTGAGTTAATGATAAATATGATTGTAATATTAGAGCAATATAGACAAGTGCTCAATATAGTACTCAGTGATGTTTAAAAAATGATAATGAAAAATATTCTAATAAGATAATTTTGATAAATATATTTTTTCAAAATTCTATGGATACAGAAATATGAATATGATATCATCCAAAAGATTTTGATGCATAAAAAATTCTGAATCATTTCTGAGAGCCTTTTGAACTCAATATTTCAATATATCTGTTGTAAATAGGTTGAATACTTTTTTTCTACTTATTTTCTGAACAGATAATTTATACCTGGTCATGTGAAAACCAAGAATCTGGTCACATCTATACCATCATTTATGAGGGCAAAAGACGCTTTTGCATTTCATATTTAAGTCTTTCTCTTTCTTTTGTGCCAGAAATAGCATATTTTGCCTCAAATTACCTTATATACCGACCTCACATTGGTTCTATTGGAGCCAAACATCAGTCAATATCCACTGAAAAAAATCATATCCCTGGGATTATCCATTTGGCCATGATTCAAGAAAAAATATACATACAAATCAACACACATTAATTTTCTACTAAACCCCCAATACTTGTTTATTATATCGAGTGGAATATTATTTATTCAAAATGGATATTATTATGTGTTATTTATTACCAAACTCTGCAGCACCAAAACTCTGTAAACAAAAACATGAAGCTTTTGAATGTATTTTATACAACTTCATTTTTTGGTTATAGAAGTTTTACAATTTACAGATTTTTAATGCAACAGAATTTGATCTTAAATAATACCTAATGATATCTGTTCCACTTGAAATAATATGATAGTATCTTTAGTTTAGTTGAAAAGAAAATTTTCATAAAAATTTGTTAGGAGTATACATAATTTTGGCAAAATTACATCTATTGTGCATTAACATAAAAAGTTTTTCTATACAGTATATTGTACCAAATTAAATAAAAAGAATACCTAAAATTTATGGTCATTATAGTAAATATGCATTATTTTGAACAGACATCTAACAATAACCATCTCTTTCTAAGCTGAAACATGGAAAGAAAAATTATACTTTGGGCAGTTTCTTAAAGACATTTTTTTTATCATCTTTCATGAACAATAATTTCTGTTGAAATTAAACAGACAAAGGAAGTTCGCGTCTGAATTTTGCTTGATGTGGTTTATTGAAATATTGTGAACAAAGAACAACATAGGCAAAGAAAATATTTTGTCTTATATAAAATGAAGACTGAGAAAAGTGTTGCTTAATTTCAATTCACATACATACATACATACATACATACATATATATATATATATATATATATATATGGTTTGGAATGAAATGTGATTGCATGAGAAAAGGAAGTCAACACAGAAAATCAGATAGATATATTTCACAATGAGAATAGCTTTATGAGAAATGATGAAGCTATCCTCCTTGCAAGACATGTCATTTTAATTTTATGAGTGGTCTTCATTTTCCACTATATATATATATATATATATATATATATATATATATATATTTACTAATCAATTATCTACCAGTATTCACGGTACCAGAAAAAAACAAAAAACCCCTGGCCAGGAACCAGAGAAAAAAATATCTCGAATCACGGTCCAGAGGAAAAAGAAAAAGTTTTTTGGGTAAAAAAGAAAGAAAAGACCAACCTCGTCCTACTCCTTGAAAAAAATCAAGGGGTACTTAGTCAGTGGCCAAAAGAAAACCAAAAAACCCTCCGCGAATACTGCAATGCTATAATTACTAAAGTGCTCAACATTAACCAATGGAGCCAATTATAGAATTAACTTAAATCGCTAGTCGAAAATCTTCTACTAAAGTTTCACCTTAACGGATCATCAGGAAGTTTCGCGAAACTTCCTGATGATCCGTTAAGGTGAAACTTTAGTAACGATTTAAGTTAATTCTATATATATATATATATATATGCACAATATCATCCATAAATAAATAGATTTTTAAATGTTCTACATGAAATAATAAAATCCTGGTATCTTTGATTTAGATAGAAATTAACTTTTTATTAAATTTAGTTAGAATATACTTATAAATAGTCAGTACAGTATGCAGAGTTTAATGACTTGTATCCTCATGTTATTAGACAAAGTTAGATTGATCTGGGAGCATAGCATGTTAAGGAAATTTTACATGTATACTCATAGATATTTTCCACACTTAGGGAGTTGTAACTATTCTAAACTCTTTGATGCTGAAATTAATATATACATACCCATACATCCACAAATATGAGAAAATATTTGCTTCCTATGTGAGAAGTGCAAGTATTTGTTTTTTTCTGTTATTTTTATACACTGGAATACAATGTTCTACTTTTATTTTTTTAGCAAGATTCATAATGTTTATTCTTAAAGTTCATCTTAAAGAAATCTATTAAAGTTGACAACTGTAGTCGAGGGTGACCTGAAGGCTCTCTTTTCAATAGGTATTACACCGAGATGTAAGGAAGGGCACTGCTCCTTTCCCTGGATTACTCCACTTTACCCTTGATATGTACCTTATATTGCTGAGTGTTAAGCAAGGAGTTATTAAGTAACATTTTAAAAGTATAACACAACCTAAGATTGAACCCAGGTCTCCCAGACCATTGGCGAAAATAATTAGCATGGATTTAATTGGGTGTATCAAAATATTCTTTTTTTTTAACCAGGAGAGGTTTAATGGTAAACTCTCAACTCTGTATATTTTTAAGGTTATATAATGTTCAATATATGGTGTATTCAAACTCTTCTAGAACTTTTTGAAGGCTAGGCATCAGGCTCTCTAACTTAATTTTTGTAATATCATAGTTGATGGTTCTTGACTTCATGACTCTTAAAAAGCTTTAATTAGTTTTGGGTAGGTATTGTTTGATTTCCTTTCACTTCTTGTACTCAGTAAGCAGCATTAGGAACTTTGAGGTCCAGTTGGCAATAATATCTCAAAACAATGCCAAAGTTGCAAAATTTGTATCCATCATTATAACATATGAAATGAAATGTACTGCTGAACAGTACTGATAATGATATGAAATAAACAATAATAAGAAGATTAGAGCAGAGTCACTGAATATCTTTTGAAGGAACATAAAATAAGTTTGGTGGTAAAGATCTGTAAAAAGAAAAATAATTTTGATCCCTCCAAATATATATAATAATAATATTAATAAGATAGTAGTGTCAAGCAAAGTCTTCAGCTGTTGATGTAAAATATAGTTTAAAGTAAAGATTTGTAAAGATAGAAATACTTTTGATATACTCTAATAGTAAAAATTTCAAAAATGACCGGACAAGTCTGAGTATTTTTATTTCCAGTCACTTGTTATTAAAGAGAAAGAAAACCAAAATGTAATTAAAAAAAATGGTATCATTGTATTAAGATTATATAATTTTAGAATTGTTTCAGGATAAGAAATAGTTTATACATGCAAATCCAAAGATTAAATATCCAATAACTGTCAAACTGAGGTGAAAAATATCTTTATTCTTAGATAATTTTTTATTAGTTATCCTGCGGAAATATCTATCTACACAGGCTCAGAGGTTGAGACTTTGATCACAAACATAAAAATAATAGATAAATGTCTACTTTTTTATTTAACAGAAAGGATTTACACACTTTATTAACAAAAGGGATTCACACACTATAAACAGAAGGGATTCACACACACACACACACACACACACACACACACACACATGCTAAAAGGACACAGATAGATAGATAGATAGATAGATAGATAGATAGATAGATAGATAGATAGATAGATAATCAAAAGGCCCAGTTGGAGAAAAAAGATATCATTTATTATTTCATATATTTTTTCAAAATATATTTTCCTTTTTTAAAATTCTAGGCTTATTGGCAAATAGAAGCACAATATATGTACAGTATATGCAAAAATGTGAATGTAACTTTTGGACATACCAAAATTCTTCATCAATGTCAACTTTTGAATATTACATGCTGAATTTTAATTTAAGCTTGTGAAGGAATGGAAAAAAACATGTTATATGTAATACTCATCTAAAATCCAGCATAAAACGTTGGCATAAACTATAAATGCAAAAAATATAGAAAGCTGGTCTATATCTAACTTACTCAATACTAATATATATATATATATATATATATATATATATATAT
>OY757905.1:96460489-96680489 GCA_963585895.1 Sepioteuthis lessoniana | reverse complement strand
ATCAAGAACATTAACAATGGAATCTTCCAAGGAGTCTCACTTTTTCCTCTTTTTTTGCCTAGCTTTATATCTCTCTTCAAAGAAGTTAAAACACAGACTATGGATATAAAACAACAGCTAAAAAAATAAACTATCAATTCTATATGGACAATTTAAAGTTATATGCAAAAAAATGATAATGATTTAGAAACAGTGTGAAAAATTTAGGAATGCAGTTTGGTTAGGATAAATGTGCAAAAGCCATATTTAGGAAAGGCTTGTTAGTAAAATCTAAAAACATCACTCTAGATATAACCACAGAAATTACAAAGTTAGAACACAGTAAAGCGAATAAATATTTTGGAATTAATGAAGTGATTGGTATCGACCATACAATGAAATGAGGAAATTATTCTACAGGAGAATAAGAAACATAAGAACAGAATTGAATGCAAAAACAAAGTTATTGCAATTATCACCTTGGCAATAACAATAATGACATATAGCTTTAATAAAATAAACTCGACATGAGCTGAAATAAAATATATCTCCCAAGAGCAGATATAGAATATCTCTACATCAAGAGAGAAAATGGTAGAAGCATAATCCAACTAGAATTGACTGATAAAAAAACAACAAGATTAAAGAAATACTTCATTACTTTAACTGATTGTAAACACAGAAAAGAAACAAAAGAAAAATCATTCAATAACAATAAATTTGCTAAAAACTTAACTACAAATGGAAAGAAAATGACATAAGAAATCAAAAAATAGAGGCAGCTGAAAACATAAAGAAAGCAAAAACACAATGACTAAAGTAATCTTAAAACATCTTTGTGGGTAAAATCCAAAATGAATTAAAAATGCTGATATAGATGAAGTAAAAACTAATTGATGGCTGAAAGTACTGGACTGAAAGTGTAGACAGAGAGTTTAATAAAAGCAGCACAAGAACAAAACTTACTGGCTAGAAACTCTGGAAAACTTTTTTTTTAGAATGAATCAAACCCAATATATAAACTGTGGAAAGACAAAACTAAATCAATTGACTACTTACTTAACATTGGTAGAATATAAAAAAAAGGCAGGATGAAATAGGACATTATATTCATTAAAAAATGTGCAAATAGTATGGAATACTGGAATCCAAAAAATGGTATTAACACCATCCAGAACCAATAACAGAATCCAAAGAAGCTAATCTATCCAAACTAATAGTAAAATAAAAAGTCATATATACTAAATATAATGGTAAAGGACTTTAAAAGAAAAACATGCCTTCTATTTGATATTTCAGTGCCAACAAATAATAACAGAGTATGATGAAATAAATAAATACAAAGACCTAAAAATACGAAATGAAAAAATGTAGCCCCTTAAATCTACCACAGTGCCAGTAATTGTAGGAGTCCTGAGTACAATCAAGAAAGGGAAAGATAAACACATATAGAAAATATCTGGCAGTTCCAGCCAATATGAAATACAAAAAAGTTCACTTTGCTGAGCTGCTCATTTTCTTAGGAGAGTACAATCAGTGTAATTGAAAATGTAAAGTATGAATGTTATATAGAATTCATATAATCCCAATCTTCCCTCACACAAAGTCTTCGGTAAAAACCTGATAAAAGAATGTAAGAAACCAAAAGTAAAGCTGAATAATAATAATAATAATAATAATAATAATAATAATAATAATAATCATCATCATCATCATCATCATTGTCATTGTCATTATAGATAGTCTTAAATTTAGTGCAATGGTCATAAAAAAAATGAAGATACCTTTGATAAACACTGATATTTATCATTAAAATGTTTTTTCTTTATTTAGAATAAAAATATCTTTAGGAATCAGAGTAACAGAAACATTGTCTATTTCGGATATACAACAGTTTATCATGGAGTGCATTTAAATATGAATTATTCCACAATGAGTACAACCTCTGAGATGATTTATGTATTCACCACATATAACACAAAACAATTTTTCTGAATATTCAGGATTCAGGAAACATGCTTCAAATGACATAAATTTATGAAGTATGATCAAAAAGTTTCAAGACTGAATCTTTAATTTTTTCCACTTTTAGATTTAAAATTCAAATTTATATATGTACACTACTGAATGATGTATTATAATGATGATGTTTATATATCTAGATGGCAATCAGTGCAATGCTCATGACTTTTGCGCCGCAATTTCTAGTGGAACAAGGGACAGTGCAAGTACTGAGCCATCCATATGCATAAGACCTAGGGTTGCATAAATATTGCAGTATATTGCAGTAAATATAGCAGTATATTGCAGTAAAGTAAAGATTCATCTTAAGAGTAAGATTTGAGGATGTGGAGATCATTACATGATGTATAATGGCAAACTTCACATGAAACTTCAACTTTCAGAGTTGTTTTGACCGATGAAAACTTACTTGAATTAGCATGCTGAATGCTATTTTCAATAAAATATTTGTTTCATCTATTGATAATTTCTGTCTTGTTCAATACAGTTTCTGTCTTGATATTTTTTGAATGCACTTCATATTTTCACTAATGGGATATTTTTTCCAGATTAAACAGAGGAAAATTATGGAATCATCAACAAAAAATTCCAATACTTTACTTCATTTCCATGAGCATTGAATACAACTTTAATTCTTTGAATAATGAATTTTGCTAATGAAAAATAATACTCTTCATAAAGTTGATTCTTTCTTAAATAGCAGATTTTTTTCCAGATGAAATAGTGAAAGAAATTGTTTTGTCTCATATATTATTTGTTAATTTGTTGAAGAGTAAAATAGTTGGATGGAAATGGTCTGAGTGCAGTGATTCTATTATTTTTATATTGGTTGTAGAAAAGAGAAAAATTATTTAAATGATCTTATGAAAATACTGATTCTCCATATTTTGATTAAAATAAAAACAAATAAGTATTTGCAGTTTTATGTTGATTGTAAATTATATAAAATCATAGTAAATTAAAAATACTGTTAACAGAAGGTCAAAATAAAAATGCTTTTTCAAGAATAAATAAAATAATGCAATGATTTTTCTTTTATGAATATCAGAATATTCCTAGATTTACATATAATGACATGTATATGATTAACATACAAGCATTAATTATAAGTATGAATATGATGAATGTTTAATTTACGAATAAAACTCTACCACTATATTCCCTAAGACAAATTCCTTTTTATATTAACCCTTTGAATTCTTAGCCTCTTTTCCCTCAAATACTTTGTAATTCACAAGAAAAGTGAGCACAATATGCATTCAAACTTCACTCCAAAACAAAAATATCATTGTTTAAACCTATTCCATTATTAAATAAAATAAGGCTGAAAATGGTTATTGTATACATATTTTTATTATAATTCTTATCTGAAGTGACCTATTAGAGCCTAATATATCAAGTTTATAGTGCATAGTAAAATAACATTGATCTTGATATAGTGGGCTTATGGTGTTTTGTAATACAGTGCTCAAACTAAAATATCAGGCTTATAGCTTCAAAGGGCTAATATATCTTTCATTTTGGTTAATTATGATCCATCCACAATTTTTATGCAAATATATTTTTCATGTAATTTTGCCTTTTTGTTGCCTTGCTTCAAAAATCTTTCTGCAGCAATGTTTTCTCATATCAATGTTTCTCTCTTGTTTTTTCCCCTCTGTCTCTTTATGTGGAAAACATGGAAAACTCACAAAACTCTCAACAGATGTTACAGGTTAGTGGAAAAAAATCCTCCTTCCTCACAGCCTTTAAATTAGCATGTTCTGCATCTTGAAATTCATAAATCTCTAAAATTCTTACTTCTTGTTTTTCTTTAAAAAAAACATACCTTTTTCTCATTTCCTATTTCTCCTTTTATTCGTAGTCAATAGAAAAAAAAATGTAGTTTTTTTTTCACTGACTAAAAAAGAAAAAAACAAAACTTACCTCACTTTTTATTTCCCTTTTATTATTCTCTTTCAAATCTATACATTTGGATCAAACACAATGGCAGATGAATCAGGTTAGTTGTATGTCATCTTCAAATATCTGTATGCATGCATATGTACACGTATATATGTATTTTCACTAATTTTCAATTAGAACAAGAGTAAATATATAAAGACATTTAGAAATATTATATTTCATGTTTTGTTTTACATATTCATACACAAACTCAGTCTTATACATATATATATATACATATATATATATATATATATATATATATATATATATATATATATATATAAGGGATGTCCTGAAGGTACTGCCTGTCAGATCATAATGCCTTTATTAACATTAGACATCAGTAACTATTGTGGTATTCTTGATAATGCCAAGGTCATACCATGTCTGCAGGTGGCCCTGTATTGTTACTGACACTAAGATCATCCAATATGCAAAGGGCACTTGTTTACTTGATTTTTGTTAATGGATAACCAAGTCTGTTCGTGGGTGGTGTGGTTAAGATGATGCCATGACGAGCTGGTTTTATTTTTGAGTATTTCTGAGTCAGCCGCATGTTTGCTGGTGGTAGGGTGCTGATGTTGTTAGGATTGGCTTATTTCAGTTATCTGATATGTCAACAAGTGAACAGCATTTATGCTTGGAGAGATTTCTAAACTGAATGTCCCAAAGATAATGTCTTGCATCACAGTCACTACAACTTTATATTAAAGATTTCTGCACCTTCCTTTACTATACATATATAAAGGAAAGATATATATATATATATATAGATGGGTGCCTCATGTTCTGTAAGCAAGGCTTGGCAAACCATTGTCATTGAGGTGAATTTTTACTGGATGCCTCATATTTATGATCATCCTGATGCCAAACAGAACTAACCTTAGTAAATGACTTCATGTGTAAAGAAATTCAATAACTATAATATTGTACTATTCAAAATGCTGCCTGGTTAGCGTGGTTTTATGATATGCTGCATCTATTGCAGAGGCTTAAAACCTCCCTCCTAATTTATTTGAATATCATTAGTATTCATGTAATTGTACTCAAATTAGATAGAAATACTTGAAACTATGTATCTGTGTGAAATATTAATAATTAGGAATATAATAAAAATTTACATGTTACTCAAATTCAGGCATTAATTAACACATAAGGAGTTGATATGCCATTAAACTAACAAACCAAGCCAAATCTATTAAAAATGGTCTTGACCTATGGTGATTTATCTGAGCTTTTGAACACACTTGCTGAAAATACTTTGGAAGTTAATGGTAGCTGCTGTCGATGACCTTATACTGCCCAGTTTGTCTTCGATACTGGTTTCACATTCTTTAAGTTTTTTCACTGATCATCACAAAAATTCACGTTTTAATTTGACACCACACCATCCACATTTTTGAGCCTTCTGTGGATATCAGCAACATTACATCATTCTTTGGTCATGAACACAATGACTGTTCTTTGTTTCCTCTTCATATCTCTTGTAATGCAACACCTAAAAAATACAGACACACGGTAATAATTAATATACCAGGAACTTTAAAAGTATTACCACTTCATTGATAGATTTGAAGAAAATGACAAGCAGGTATTACTTTTAGTGCAACCTTTGTACATGTATGTATGTGTATACATATATATGTACCTGAATATATGTATATACATACGTGCATCCATATATATATATATATATATATATATATGCCCTTTTATACTCATATTCATGTCATTGTTTGGTTAGCATTTCTTATTTGTTGATAGTTTCATTTTTTAAATTACTATTTAGTCATCTTTTTAATTTTTGAGTTTTATATAAAGATAGTCATTTTTTCTGCAATTATATCTTAGAATTTGCACTAATTTTTGCATCTTGCTGTCATGAATCATTTCAGTACATTTTTTTAAACTCCTTTTTTCCTCCTAGTTAATAAAATCATCTAACATACATGTAAAATGTTGTAATGCTGATATTGTAACAAATCAAATTTATTTATTTCTATATGCATACATATTTTTCTATATCTATTATTCACAATGAAAAAATAATTTTTTCTATGCCTGCAGATAGTGATTACAAAATATTCTTTTTTAAATATATATATTTTTTTTTTTTTTCGCTTTCATCATCATTTATAATTATGTGTTTGCACTATCCTTGGATGTTATAACCTGCATCATGTGCATAGATCAGTGCGTACGGATGTATATAATCTGACCTGGGATTAAACTCTTTAAAAAAGCACTTATAGAGCTCTGGTAAGCTTAATCATTTGATTTTTCATCAGTCAGTTAAATTACTAGCTAAGGTTTCTAATTTGAAACTGATTTATATATATATATATAGAGAGAGAGAGAGAGTGAGTTTTATTATTTGCTGTGTAGCATAGGTAACAAAAAAAAACACCGTAAAAAATATTTCATTAAAAAATTAACTAATTCTGATTGAATTTTATAATTCTCTCATTGCTTATTTATTTTTTGAAGAATTCAAATTACAGAGTTTAAAGATTTATTTTGACAGATTTTGATTATGGTGCTATCGAAATATGATATTCATTATAATAAATAAATGCACGTGCGCGCACACACACACACACACACACACACATATATCCACACTATATATATATATATATATATATATATATATATATATATAGGGTATCTTATTATTAACTATGTAGCAACACTGTACTTAGGGGAAATCTTCATAGTGTAGTGGCTAACTTGCAGGACTACAACACTAGTAAGTGGGTTTAAACTACAGCCATGCAATTACTTATATATTCAGACTAATATACTGGGGAAAGGTATGAATTCCCTATTTCTTTCAGCTACAGGTACCACTTTTGTCCTTCAATAAACATAGGTTTGGCATTACACAACCAACAAATGTTGATTTATCATTAATTAAAGAAACCAAAGCAAACACTGTTCTCAGACACAAAAATATTCAGCAAAAAGTGGTTGTGTCATGCATTAGCATAATTCCAACATTTACTTCTTTATGTTTTATCAACTAAGTCATTTAACAAGGATGAACATATTTTATACATAAATCTTACAAAGATATGAGAGAGGAACTTAATGAGAAATTTCTCTGGTCTCCACTTCTTACCAATCAACAGTTTTGTGTTTGGTTGACAAAATTTATAAGACTGGGAGTGTATAGGATTGAAAGATCTTTGTTAAACACTGAGATTCTTAATGCTGTGTATAAGCATTTACTTTGCTCACAAGGTGTTGTATCATGGTAAGGAAGAGATACACAGAAAAATAAAGAGATAATTAATTATTTATTAACTGAAGTGGTACAGTCCAACAAATATTATAAGTCTCATGCTGTGGGTGTTGCATCTGAAGTTGGTCTTACTACTGACCGCGATCTTGCAGAACCCTGCCATCCTTAAGAAACACAACATCTTTTATACCTCCGTGATACCAGAAGTCACATGGTACAAGCCATGATACAACACTAAGAAAATCTTTTTTTTTAAGTTAGAAGTAATAAACTGTTATACCAGTTGAATGAGAAAACTATTGGTATAACATTAGATTAAATTTTTCAAGCCAAAAAAAAGAAAAAGAATATGAAATTGCCTCTCCCTCTCCAGTTGTCTTTGGAGTGTAAAGAATCATATTCATCGGTCCCTGGGTATAAAATAGAATATGAAATTCCACGAATACAGAGAAAGTAAAATTAGCTGTAAATTGTGTCTCAAGGAAAAATTATGTATTCCGCAATTACAAGAAATAAAGACTGCTAAAAAAAATTAGATTTAATATCAAAGTGTTGTCACCAGAATGAATACTTTCATGCCATTTACTTCAAAACTAATAACAGAAAGATTATTGACTTTTTTGATATTCTGATATTCTGAACATCTGATATATATATATATATATATATATATATTACTATTATAATATTATATACACATTTGCATTTACCTAAACCACTGCCATGGGCAGAATATGCCACAAGATCAATTTTTAAATGGGATCAAGCTAGTTTAGAAGTCTTTCTTCTCTGAGATTGGTTATCATATGAAGCAGACTTACTATTGATCTTTCACTGGGAGAAGAAGAGATAGATTCATGCTTTCATTAGCACAATGTAAGGAGCAAACAGCCTTGTCAAAGTATTGAATTCAAATCATTGCATCCTTTTCCAAAGAGGATTTCCACAGCCCAACACATGTTAATGCAAAACCAACAACAGCAGTGTCTCCAAGAAACCCTTCATCAGATAATGACTGGGGTCACACATGATTTTAGAACCAAAGCATCATTACCACTAAACCAGAGCAACCCAGTTGTATATCACAATACAAACAGACTTTATTGGTTTTATGACATATTGTGGGAATACCAGATCAAGGTCCTGCTTCATATAATCCTTTGTTATATTTATCACTTTCTAATAGTGAAGCATTAATTAAGCAATGAAAAATTTGATGAAAATTGACTAGTAAGTTGACACATCAATACACTAAACACCAATGAGAATAGAATTACCATGAAATACATTGGTAAAGTCAGTGTACAAGATCTCAATAATGTATTATTAATTCACTGATAGTTATTTGAATTATATGATGAGATGATAGCATCAAATTCATCAGAAAGTGAAGACAATGTTCTACATAGTTCAAGTTCAAATGACTGTTTCTTAAGCTGAAAAAGAAATCTTGTAAAAGAACTCAAGACTTTGAATTTCTTCAGTTGATTGACAATCTCTGTATGAAATTTACAACACAACAGTTATAGAGGACTAATTTTTTTGAGATTTTGTTTTGCATTGTTTTCTGAATGATGATGTTCTTCTGTCCCCACAATGTGAATTGCCCAGTTGGCTGGCGCTATAAAATACACACTGCATCTCTGCAGAAGGGTAAGACTCTCCCAACAAGTGTACTGGATATGACACTAAACAATTGAATGATGAGGCTCCAGTAATGCTGGAGCATTGGGAAATGTGGTGTACCTCTTTATTGCCATCACTCCTAGGTCCACTCTGGCCCAGATTGGTAGCACCTGTAAGGTCCTATCTATGCTAAACTGAATTGTTTGAAATATAACTATTTATATGTATGAAAACGGAGTTGCCAGTGAATAACCTATAATGGTTGATGTGCCATAAAACCAAACCAAACCAAACCAAACAATATTGTGAGTAAGCATCATGTCTCTTTGTTGCATGATAGCAATTGTATGTTCTTTCACTGTGGTCACTAGTCTTTTCTAGTCTCATTAAATCTTTCTTGAAAGTATTTAGTAAGTAATATTATATACTGCAGCAAATCAACTATTACTATGCAACCAACAAACATAAATACACACACACACACACACAAATATATCTATATATATATATATATATATATATATATATATGAAATTGCCCACAATCAATCATATGCTGTGTGATGATCATGGCAAACTCTCTGAAATTCTGAGTAACAATATCAATTATATTGTATTCAATTTAGAAATTGACTTTGAGATATTGAGTGCTCTTTTAGAAGTATAACAGCAAGAGTGAGATACTTGCAACTGCTCCCCCATTCTTATATCCATATATATATATATATATATATGTGTGTGTGTGTGTGTGTGTGTGTGTGTGTGTGTGTGTGTGTGTGTGTGTGTGTGTGTGTAAACTCTGCCATATTTGCTTTCATCTATGACAGGAATAAACAAAAAATAATTGAAGCATGTTCCATAACATACCATAACACAATACCACAACAATAAGGTTTTAACAAAATATCATCATATCTAGGAAAAATAATTATAAAAGATTTCAAAATCCACATAAAACATTCTCTAAACCTTTAAAATAGTATAACATTACAAATATGTTTCTCAGACTATAAAATACTATTTACTTTTCCAAAAAAATTCCTTACATGATATAACCAATAGATAACATAGCACCTTGTATCATTTCCATGTTTGGGTCCATGTCCAGCAAGGCTCATCAGGCTCACATTGCACTAAGTGGGCCAATGTCCAGCATAGTCAAGTAGGACTTGAGCCTCAGCTCATGCTTGACCTTCCCCTCCCCTAATCCCTACTATAATTGACCTTTGGGTCATTGACCTTGAGTCAAGTCTTTTCTGGTGGGAGGCAGAAACAAATAAAACCTTGCACGACCCTAGCGTGTGTGGGGTCATTGACCAGCAAGTATATCACAGGACATCATAGTCCAGTTTAAGCTATAATCAGACATCTGTGCCTGGACTCATGTTTGGGTCCATGTCCAGCTAGGCTCATCAGGCTCACAGTGAGCTGATGAGCAACAAAGTCTAGCAGGGTTCAAGTCTCTGCGGGCTCATACTTGACATTCCCCTCCTCTAATCTCCACTTTAAGCTGACCTTTGGGTCACTGACCATGTGTCAAGTCCTAACTGCTGGGAGACAGAGACAAATAAAACCCTGTATTATTTTGTTTTCATAAGATAACATCTATTGGCCTTGATGAAGACTTCCAAATGAATCAAAAAATTATCTGTTATAATCATTTCTCAAGCTTAAAATAATTTTGATAAAATATTTTTTGTAATTGTCTTTATTGGGAATCCTTTTGAGATGAGGCTTCTTAATCTGATAATTAGTTTTTATTTATTGCGGACTTTTTGTCCTCATCTTAGTAGTTTTTTTTGTTGTTTCTTCTCACTACGTTTCAGCCAAATTTTATTCACCCTTTGGGGCCTGTGGCTCAGTGGATAGAAGCGTTGAGTCTCTACGGTTCCAGGTGTGCATTGTCAGAAGATAGTGGTTTCAATTCCTACCCAAGCCGGCCAGAGGTTTACTTGGTCAAAAACGTGGTGCGATAGACAACAACTATGGAAGGCAGTATTTACTGAGGATACGGTTACAAGACTCAGCATTCCTATCCAAGGTCACGGTTAATAACCTGAAGAAGGCCAGAGGTAAAATTTGGCTGAAACGTTGTGAGAAGTAACAACAAAAAAAAAACTACTAAGATGAGGACAAAAAGTCCTCAATAAATAAAAGATTAATTCTCAAATATTTTTGCATTCTGACAAAAACTTTGAAGTCGAAATCTGTTGACACAATAAAATGAAATAAATTATCAAATATAACAATATATGTCTTTCTTCATTTTTCCCTTTTTTACATATATATATATATATATATATATATATATATATATCAGTATCGTAAATTAAGATATGATACTTATATATATATATATATATATATATATATACATTTTTTTTTCTTAAAACAACCAACAATCGGACACAATAGGATGATAAATTTACTTCCATCCTTTTAAAAGCATTGATATAAATCAATGGTCTAAAAAAAGTAACCGGACTTCATCAGATACAAAGATAAAATGTAAATAAAAAAAATTAAATACATTTACAACTAGACAGGGAGAGAAAAAAAAAAAAAAATTTCTCTAATGCATCTTTTTTTTTTAAAAAATTATTTGCCCTGTGGACTTTGTTTACATCGAGCTCTTTATCAGGAATATTTAAAGTTAATATTCTATTTTTGAATATTTTATTTGTCCTGATTGGAATTATTCCCTATTCCAGATTCATTGGATTCAATAATATTTCATATATATATATATATATATATATACATATATATATATATAAACACAACTGCATGGTTTGGAACGAGCCGCCACAGGCATTGGCCTCCATATCAATGCACACAAAACTGAATATATGTGCTATAATCAAACAGGCGACATTTCCACTCTAGACGGAACCTCTCTGAAACTGGTAGACAAATTCACCTACCGAGGAAGCAGCATATCATCAACCAAAAAAGACATTGACACACGGCTAATGAAGGCAAATACAGCTATCAATAGGCTTTCAATCATATGGAAATCAGACCTGATCAATAAAATGAAACACAGTTTCTTCCAGGCAGCAGTCGTATCAATACTGCTATATGGATGCACTACTTAGACGCTAACTAAACAGCTGGAGAAGAAGCTAGACGGCAATTACACAAGAATGCTGCGAGCAATATTGAACAAGTCCTGGCGGCAACACCCCACCTGCCTCCCATCACAAAAACTATCCAAGTTAGACAAACCAGACATGCAGGACACTGCTGGAGAAGCAGGGATGAGCTCATAAGTAATGTACTCCTATGGACCCCTGCATGTGGCCAAGCAAAAGCAGGACGACCAGCTCGAACATACATACAGCAGCTATGTGATGATACAGGATGTAGCCTTGAAGACCTTCCAGAGGCGATAAATGATGGGGAGAAGTGGCGAGAGAGGGTCAGGGATATCCGTGCCAGTGGCATGACATGATGATGATGATATATATATATATACGTGGTGAATTCAATAAGTTTCCAGACTTTTTTTGGACAGGCATTTAAAATTGTCATAGACTCTTGATAATTAAGTATGTTATTGCTATACATCTTATGAGATGACTGACCAATTTTTATTATTTCAGCTTCAAATGAACAGCTACAGCAGAAATTGGAATACACCCTACTAAAGCCTGATTGTCACAGCTGCTGAATTTCAAATATGCAATCTGGACATGAGGACACTTTAGAAGAACAATATGCAATAAAATTATGTTTTAAACTTGGAAAAAATGCCACAGAAATGTATGGAATGCTTCAGACTGCTTTTGGAGCATCTTGCATGAATCAAGCATCAGTTTTTGAGTGGCATAAGAGATTCAAGGAAGGCAGAGAGTCTGTGAGGGATGATGAGAGATGTGGGAGGAAGTCAATACACCAGAGTTTATTGACCAAAGGGTTAGGCTTAGGGTTACTATGTTAAGGTTTTAAGGGAGTTTACGAAGAGATTCTGTCAGAAGAGGCCAGCACTCTTTAACTCGGGTCAGTGGCATTTCCAGCAGGACAATGCACCAGTCCACAACTCCATCCTTGTCACAAACTATTTGACCAAGATGGGCATCAAGACAGTTCCTCACCCTCCCTATAGTTCAGAACTTGCTCCCAGTGACTTTTGGTTATTTCCTAAGTTCAGAGGCTGTTGTTATGGGACAATTGAGGAGATGAAAGAAGCTGTGACGAATGTCATTGACACACTCACACAAGAGGACTTCCATGGGACCTTCCAGAAGTTGTTGGAAAATTACAAAAAGTGCATTGCAGCCGGAGGAGATTACTTTCAAGGGGACTAGAGTTTCATGTGTGTGCTATCAATAAAAGTGCCCATACGAAAAAGTCTGGAAACTTATTTAATCATCCTTGTATATATATATATATATATATATATATATATATATATATATATATATATATATTTACTCACATAGATAGATAGATAGATAGATATTTTTTCTTTGAACTTTCTGAATGCCAATCATTATTGTTACGAATAATTTGCTCTCTAAGTCATTATTTAATGGTTCTGTGATTGTAGTATTCCTTGTGAGTTGATCTAACTCACAATGTGTAGAATTGAGAGTTTATATTTCAATATATTTGTTAACTGTACATGAAGCAGCTTGTATATAGTAAATTGCACTTTGTACATAGTAGTCTTTGTACTCATGATACATTGCATATTGAGCATTTTGTAAATTGAACACTTTACATTTTTTGACAGCAACACAATTTTATCGGTTTATTGAAATATATATATATATATATATATATATATACGTATTTACTTATATATATATATATATATATATATATATATATATATATATATATATATATATATAAATAATATAAATAAATGTAAATCTTCATTGTTTGGAATTGGTTTATAGGAAAAATTTATCTAATCACACAAAAGTATTTATTTTGAGACTATTAAGAATGGTAGTAAATCACACGGATTGCTCCAGGCTTTAACGAAGGTCTCTCATCAAATTTTCGGTTGTGGAGAATCGCAAATATTGTGAAATTAATAGAAGAATATATGATGTGTATGGAGAAAAATCTAAACATGGATTTGTCATAACAAGCCTGAAAAACAGTCCATGAATTGGAAACTCACTTTCCGGTGAAGACAAATAAAGAAAAGTCATTCTGACAGTTTTCTGGCATCTCAAAGGACCCACCACTATTGATATCCTTGAGAAAATTGTAACTGTAAAAATAGCTTTCTATAGCCAACTCACCTAATTTATTGAATGATGCTTTTATATATACATATATATAAAGAGAGAAAGGGATTGGGTTAAATATATATAAAACCCTTTAACGTGATGGAAGTTTTAATGAACTCCTTGTCTTGAATCTCTGGACTATATCATAAATGTCTCATTTGTAAATGTGTCTGTGTATGTTTATGTTTATATATTAATATTAAGCAACGACTATCAGAATTAAAATACATTATTGCCATCAACTCTAAGAAACCTTACAATAAATATTTTGAATGAAAGTGCCATTATAAGTGATCACATATGGAGAATAATTAGAAAATATTTTTTTTTTAAATCAATCATTTTTATCAAATAAAGGAAAATCTCAGTCATCAAAATGTTATGAAAAAATAATGATGCTTTTATCACAGTATCATATTTTGTTGCTTAGGTGACTGGACTGAAATTGATTGTTGACCCAAGATTTTATTGATATAAGATATATATAGAGAGCCCCCAAGCAATCTGGGTTTATTTTTATGTGCGATTTATCATAATAGCAAGTGTAATGTCTCCATTAAGCATTGATAAAAGTCACTTTTATTTTCAGCAGTAGTGAGGGTTGTATCCCAAATCAAATTTTACTTGGGACTCTATAAAGGCTTGTACTGACCCTACTGATAAGTAATCCAAATATTCAAATTAGGAAAGGAAAAGCTTTTCATGCTTTTAAACAGTTTTGTTTTACCAGAAGATACATATACATATTTTATGAGTACATTACCCTTTCCTGGACAGACTAGCTGAATCAGTTTTCTTACAACCAAATTTAATATAACCAAATTAAGTAAAGTGGTGTACATACTACTGCATCTGTACAATCAACATCATGGCATGCATTTAACATAGCAATGTATTTTGTGATTCTTCATTGATAGATGATCAAATTTGAATTATATGACAATGAATGACAGATTAAGAAAAGCCTAGAAAGCCTTTCAGGCCATTCTTCACTGAGAATGAGTTTTTGAATATAGATGAATTTTGTATAACTCAGATTTTAAAAGCATTAACAGTAGGGCAAATTCATAGACAGTGGACCAATTGAGAAACAGGATAACCATGATTTGAATTCATGAGAAAAAGTACATCTACCATAGAGCTTAAATACTTTCCTACCAGAATAGTAAAGTCATCTTATATAGTAACCTCATTGATTGAATTTATTTTGGAGCTACCTTAGATGTGATAAAACTTAGAAATCAATTCAATCTAGAAAGAGTTAATGAAATGATAACGATTAAATTCTTGTAACATACAATCTGAATAGCGTGCAGAAAATTATATTTCACTCTTTCTCTTCTAGTAACAATTGAAGGAGTGTAAAAACCTCTCAATATATTACTAAAATTATTTGTATATATATATATATATATATATATATATATATATATATATATATATATATGTAGTGTACAAATGAGAATAAATAAGTTGTTTAAAAATATTTAATAAATTAAAAAATGTCCAAATGCTTACCATCTGAGCAGGATTAAACATAAAATAAATTAAAATCTCACTTCTTATTATTACAAACTCATTACAAAAAATTTCATGTATCAATCATTAGATGAAAATTATAAGTAAAATTACAATGAATTGAATATCAAATACCAAGTATTCCCAACACTTGGCACGGTTCAAGAATGGAAGTTTTATATATATATATATATATATATATATATATGTGTGTGTGTGTGTGTGTGTGTGTGTGTGTGTAATGGTACATCATAACAGGATTTTTATGAGAGCAATACAGTTAAAGTCATCTAACTTTGAGAATAAAGCAATTTCTAGAACAAATTGTAACAAGTTTGTGAAATCTGCAATCATGCAGATATCATTTTCTAATCATCAAATTTTTTATGTAATGGAGATAAGTATGAAATATCGATGAGAATCCTTTACAATTAAATAGAAGCACCAATATCAAAACAGGAGGTTGTTATAATCAGTTATTAGTGGGTTTACAGGTGATCTATAGAATCTAAAACCAAAAGCAAGGAATTACTTTTATTTTACCAAACCATAACTTTGAGTAAGTATAATAGTAAGCCGATTATCTTCTTGAAATCCAATTTGTATTAATGACTTCCTTAATTTTTATTATTGCTACCTTGAAAAAATTAAACAGACTAAGATTGCAAAAGTCTTTTTTTGAAAAATAACATCTTATTAAGTTTCCATACTTAAGATATTAATTAAGTCATGTCAGGGATCTTTCCATGCTCTTGGTACTAAACAATCCAGTACAATCTGTTGTATGTGACTTGAAAAGATGATAGGCCCTACCAAGTCATTCCATTACCTAGTGAGATTCTTTGAAGAGAAATTCTTAGCATGGCAACTCAACAACTTAATTAGATATAAAGCATGTCCACATTTATGATTGATACAATTTTATGCTTCTTTTGAAAAAATGTAATATTATAATTATCTTTTAAAATCCCAGGTCAAATATTGTGTTCGGAATAGAATTATTCTTCTAAAAAAAAGGAAAATGACTTATTTTGGCATTTGATTGTTGTCTTTGTTTGCAATTCTGTCTTGAAGTGCTTTTAAAAGGGTAAAAATATTTCAGAAAATATTTTATCACTTAGTTCTTTAATTTTGCATCTACATAGATCCATCAATAAGTCTATCGCCAAATGCCAAAAAACATTTATTTTACCAAGCACATATTTATTTTTCAACACGGTCTCTTTATTTTACCATGGACTAAACTTAGACATGAATATTAGTCACATGGAATATAGGTACATGTCAATATAATATATAAGATATAGATAGATAGATAGATAGATACATTGATTGACAGATAGATGTGTGTGTGTGTGTGTGTGTGTGTGTGTGTGTGTGTGTGTGTGTGTGTGTGTGTGTGTGTGTGCAAAATAAAATTGCGAATATGTATATATATATATATATATATATATATATATATATATATATATATATGATTTTTTTGAATTATTACATTTTAATGATGTATGGTTTGGTAATAACTAATTCCTGATAACATCTGTTTTAATTTTATCATGTTCCACTAAGAATAATTAAATCTGGCTATCTTTGGTTTAGAGGAAAATTAACTTTTTATTCGATAACTTATTAAGGGCTAACTTATTTATGGGTGACACAGAAGTGTGAATATTCTTAGAGAAAATTGTTGGTCAGTATTCAGCTGATAACAACATGTCAGGTTGTAAATATCAATGCACCTTTATGTGAGCCTGTATAAAAATACAATAATATACATACATATATAGATATACTTACATGTATGTATGCATGTGTATTATACACACACACACATACACACACATAACACACACACACACACACATACATATATATATATATATATATATATATATATATATATATATATATATATAGGCCCATTAATAAGTTTAATGTTGAAAAAAGCATTTATTTTAAAGGTAAATGATTTTAGATATAACCTTTTCTCTTTTTATGCACTCATTTTAATGATTTTACAGGGAAAATTGTTGGTCAATATTCAGAAAAGAACTTCAAGAATTATGGCTATGGACTTATTGATTTCCCTCATAAAGTTATGAAAATTCTATTTCTGTTGAGAATGTTTTTGGTATTTCTTTACTCACTGAAATATAAAATGAAAGATTGAAAATCAATATGTACATGATGTCTTGAGAGAATGTATTGAAATATGCATGGGTGTATAAATGCCTTGAGATTTTTAAGTCTTAAGCCTTTTTTTTTCGTTTTAATAATTACTTACTGAGCCAAATTATTGTGACCTTTGTAATTATGTAGATTTAGCCATATGTTAAAATTTAATTATATTTTCTTTTTCTTTGCACAAGTTTATGATGCACAAATGAAAGTTGTATGCACACACCACACTAAAAATATGACTTCTTGTTTATTAATTCATGTAGTAATTAAAGTTTCATTGAGTTTCTTTCAATTTTATGTGATATGCTTGAAATTTATTTATAGATATACATCAGTAAATATGGCCTTTTCAAAGAAAATATATATATGTCACCACATCAATTATGTATGTATGTACTTAGGTGTATATATATATATATATATATATATATATATATATATATATATATATATATATATATATATTTATCCATGAGGGAATTCAGTCACAAATTATATGTATCAATACAGTGTTAATCATCAGTACAAAATCTGTTTGTGTATCTATGAATTTTTATGCATTTCACATCACTCTTAATTAACAGAATAATTGCTTATGTTTTTACTAATGAAGATTAATGACACTGTTTTCAAGATTGATATTAATCAAACTATTTTATTTTCATTAATAATTCTATCATTGCATTCTTGTAAATGACATTAACTGAGCATGTCAACAAAATAGTTATTGATTTTGTTTGAAGAGGAACAAATGCCAAATTCATATGTTTCCCAATAATAAAGAGTTGATATAAAACTACTTATGTATTCGTATATCAAACACTTTTCCACCTTTTTTTTTCATTCTCTTATCTTTTGAATAATCTCATTAAGTTTTGATTTTTTCCTTAAAAAAGTTTAAACAACTAAATTTTTATTTAATTTGTGACTTACCAAAGAAATTAAACACCCTTTTCTTAAAACATATTGAAAGTATTTTTAATACATTTTTTAGAAAAATGAGTATTAAAGTTACATTATAAGACAAAAAAAGAACAAACTGGGTTATACTGAACCATAGTTTATCATTGCCATGAATTTTAATGAAACTTCAATGCCTTAATCACACGTAGGAAATGATTATTTTCTTTGATTATTGTAGTCAAAATTTCCTAAAAAAAAGAAAATTCTCAGAAATGCCAAAAAATAGGAAATTCCTCAAAATTTTATTCATCTTTGATTTGATATCCCAATTTGCAATTTGTCTTTTGATAATGGTGGGTAAACGTATGTCTGAATTTGAAAAAATGTCAAATTATGGTTTGAAATAATTTTGGATTGCCACATGAGACAATATTTGAAAGAAAATGAATCACCATTATTCATTAATAGATGTTTTCCTAAAAAATTATAAGAAAATAAAAAATTATCATTAAAAGTCATGACTGCAGAAAAAGCCAACAACATCTGAAGATACAAATTTTTAGGAAACTTTAACAGCAACAATCAAGGAAAATAGTCACTTCTTATGTGTTTCCAAGTCAGAGCAGTCTCATTAAAATTTATGGCAATAATAAAAAGTAGTGCAGCTTTTTCAATCTTTTTTGTCCAATACAGTAATTAATAAAAAAAAACTTTTATCATTCATAAATTAATTTATTTTTATTTTTATTGATCTTTTTAATCAAAATCTGACTCTAATACAAATCTTGTTTTCTTTAGATTTCCATGTTCTTGGAAGGAAATTCCAATACTTTTACATTTTTAGTGCATATAATTGATCAGTTTACTTATCTTATTCTTAAAATTTGTTTTCTGATTGTATGGTTTGTTCTCTGGAACCTTACGCATGTATGAAATTTTGATGCTTGATTATCCAAATGTTTTTCTGAGGCTTGATTCACACATTTAATCAAAGAGTTCTGTTATTTTTTCTCCAACTACTTTAAACAAAAAATATATCTTTTTAAAACTCTCTTGTGAACAGTTACAAAATATCTGCAATTTTTTAAAAACTTGTTTATTCACATGAATTTTTTACATTTGTGTTTGTTCTAAGTAATGTTGTAAATTTACATTATTTTTTTTTACGTGCAGAAATTGTTTTAAAAAATGTAAGAGGATATGTATTTCTCTTATCTATTTGTTTATAACTTCAGTTTTTTACTTATGTTTTCATGTTCATATATATATATATACGAAGCTCTGGAAAAAAATTCATTAGAACAAATTTGATATTTCAGTTTTTTAGCCAAAAATCCATCTTTTTTCATATATATTTTTTATCTTTCAAAATGCTTTTTTTTCCCAATATGAATTGTTCTGTTTGTATATGCTCAGTTTTCTTTTCAGTGCTGAAGAAACCTATTATGACCACTGATTCTCTTTTTTTTCCAGCTTCTTTCCTTGCAACATTTTCGTATTTGATAAGATTATTGATATAGGCAAAGACATTGGTTTTTACAGTTTTAATCAGCATGTTTTTTAAGGAAAGACGTTAGATAAGTTTTGATATACCTGCCCAGGGTTTTTTTAACGACAGAGAAATCCAGATTATATGCATGCAAAAAAATATTTGTACTTATCAGTTCCTATCATAACCAGACATTGTGAGAAGAGCTCTTGTACATCTTGCTGCATATTTTCTTGTTTTAGCAGAGTTAGAAGACCTTCAACAAAGTTTGTAAAGATAAAAGAAAGATATATTTTCATTGCATCTGACCACAATCTGTAGTTCAAGTATTTCTGTTGGGAATAGAATTCATTAGTTGTCACATTTCTACTGCTTCTGGCTAGCAGAGGATTAATATTTGGCAAATCTGCTTTTATCTAGGTTGACCTAGCTTTGGTTTTTACAGTGACAAAGCTGGTTCACACTCTGGTATCAGACTTTTGGGCTAAGGATAGATAATGGAATATTTTTCATGTAACACTTTTTTGAAAAGAATTTTTTGCATGAAACAAAACTATCAATTTAGATTTTGAATATAAACTTGTGCAAAGATATTTCGATGTTTAAGCATTATGTAAGATATTGCTATTAACAGTTCAACAGAATGAACTATAACATTCTGAATTTAAATGAAATGGCAATACAGACCTGATTCAATATTTAATTTTACTGTAAAAAAGAACAATAACTACACCATGTGTGGTTATTAGGCACTAGAATGGCATAACTACAGCCACCCAGACAAATCTCACACTAACTCATTGATACCTGTGCCTGTGTGACAGTAATTTTATATCTAAGAGATTATTTTTTTAGATACTGTATCAATCAAATGACTTTAAATGTTTACGGTTAAAAACTAAAAAATGAATAATTTTCAAAAAGTTGCAACGATCCTGAGTTCTTTATTGAAAAATTGCTTGTATACATTTATCTCTACAATCATATTGTGTAATAATTCATAACTTTTAAATTTTTTTTATCTAAATAAAATAAGAACCCTCAATGACTGAAGTTTGTGCTGTATTTTCTGCTACTAATGTTACCAATCATGCAAAAACTCATAATTGAGAGATTATTTCTCACTACTGCCATGAGCAAAATTGAAAAAAAAAACAATACATATTATCTTATCATAATTCCCCTAATGTCTTTTTCACAAGTCTATTTGGCATCATATGACTCAAAGATGGCAAGAACTATAAACACTAAAGTGGTCAGTAATTAGACCTTATAACATGTTTTTAGCATATAAGTTTTTGAAAATAATAAAACTTTTAAAGATTTTAGCAAAAAGTTTGATTTACAAGGTAAGTATAATGTTAAACTGGACCTTTACTTTGTGTTCAATAAACTGAACATTTATCTTTTGTTTAATCATATGAAATAGACATTAAGTAGCAAATTTCCCTGCCAGAAACCAAAATTATGAGCATTTTCCGTATCATTTTTTCTAATCACCGGAAAAGACTTAAAAGATCACTATTTACTTTTGTAGTAAGATCAATGGCTACCAGGAGGTCCATAAATGTTAGTCACTTGATAAAGTTTATTAAAGCGTATATCGTCAAAAAAGCATCCTTGGTTTGGTTTGGTTTGGTTTTATGGCATATCAACCATTGTTGGTTATTTAATGCCAGGTTTTGTTTATGCATATATATTAAAAATATGTGTTTTGTAATTTTGTAGATAACATTTTTAACGACCCTAATCTCAATTTTTTTCCATACTGCTAAAATGGTTTAGAGTATTTCAATTCTCTACCAATCATTTGCCTGCACACCGCTAAATTGCTTCAGCTATTGCAATATAACAGTCCCAATTCAACATCTGTCATTTGTTGGTAGAAATAGTTTGTCAGTAATCTCATTTTTAAATGAGTTAAAAAAAAATTTTTGCACACAAATATTGCTATTATTTCTATACAGTTAAATGGTTTCAATTATTGCTATCTAACACTTATAATTCTATTCAATATTAATCATTTGTTCACACACAGTAAAGTGTTTACAAGTATTGCTATTTAACACAAATTATTCTATTCAACATTACTAATTCATTTAAACACAAATGGTTTCAAGTTCTGCTACGTGTCTTTAAGAATTCAAATAATCATCAGTCATTTGTTTACACACAGTTGAATGATCAAACAGTTCTATTTCTAACAATGTAATTTAGCATAAATCATTTGTTTGCACAGTTTAAATGTCAAACAATTCTGTTTAACCCATCGGTAGGATCCTATCAGATGCTATCACTCTAGGCCAGAGAGGACCTGGGAGCAATGGCAATAAAGTAGTACTCCATATTCCCCAAAGCTTTACTGGAGCATCACAATCAGATTGTTTAGTGTCATATGCAGGGCACTCATTGGGGCAGGAGGGTCTTATCCTTCTGTAGAGATGTAGCTCTACAGCTCTAGCTGACTTGGCTGTTCAACCTTTGAGGGTAATCTAATTTCAAAGCAATCCTTGAAAAAGAATAATAGTGGTACTATTAAACCCATAACTAGGAGGATAGGGGATTTCATACCTTTCCCAAGAGAATTTGTCCAAAAGTGAACATAACTGCTGGACTGGGCATTGTTCAGTGTCACAAGGTTAAAATTCTGTCTATATAAGTATTCAGTTGTTATGAAAGTTCTTCAAGCAAATTCATTCAAGAGAAGAATTCACATTGCCAAAACAAAAGATCAGTAAAATTGTATCTTAATAGTGTGCTTTGTATCTTAATAGTATGCTTTGACTCCATAATTCTATAAACTGGTCAGAGATTATATTCTCAAAATCTTTAATTATTCAGATCAAATCAAATTCTACAAAATATTTAACTTAAAAACCATAAACAATAACCCTTGGTACAATTAGGTCTTTTAATAAATCATGTTATCCATTTCTTCTTTATACTGTTGAGTTATTTTGGCCTGATTTTCATATTAATTTGTTCTGCTGATTCTTCTCCAAGACTTATTTACTTCAAATCTAATCTTATAATCATGGAGAATTTAGTTATCTAGATTTACTGCAATATGTGAAATAACTGTGACTGGTTACGACTACATCTCCAAGCAGTATATATGAAAGAAATACAAAAATGGTAAAAGTCTTACTTGATTTAGCTGCAGAAAAATTGTCTAGTAATGCCATGCTGTCTTTATTGTATCATGGCTATGCTGGAAAACAGAGGCAAAATGGCTCATCTTAATAATTCAAATAACTGAGACAAAAGAGATCTATATGGATATGGGATTGACATGTGACCATCAATGGATATGTCCCTAATACAAGGGAGACAATTATCTATTGTCTTCCTTCATCACTATTGGTATATCATAAATAGTTTCTTTTCAGTAGATGTTCCCCTTGCAAATGTTCATCATGAGAACCTTCCTTTTCTTTTCATCATTTTGATTCTGTATAGTCCATTGGTCTAATGAGTAGAGTGTTTGCCAGTGGTCTGGGAGACCGGTTTTCAATCCCAGGTTGAGTCATACCAAAGACTCAAAAAATGGTACTTGATGCCACCTTGCTTAACATTCAGCATTGTAAGGTAAGAGTAAAATGGACCAATCCAGGGAATAGAGTAGCACCCTCCCCTAGACGTCAGTGTAGGAGCTATTGAAAAGGTTGCCAACTTTACTTTTTACTTTTATAGTCCTTAATCTACTTCACAACACAGATCCTTCCATTTTGTTTCTTTTTATTTCTTCTAGATGAAGAATATATTTTTTGAATTCTGAACTGCCAGACTTAACCATGACTGCTACAATAGATAGAAGATCTAAAATAACACAGTGTTCATCTGGATATTTGCTTTTAGCTTAATTTTCAGATACCAGTTCACTCATAAATTTTTCCCATCTCTGTTATCTATTAAATTTTTAATTAGTTCAGGTTTCAGATTTCAATTCTATAATAGCATGAACAACTTCTTTTTGCTTTCTTTCAATTTTACTCTGTGGTCAGCCAGGACAGCAAAGTCCACAATTTTGAAAGTTCTCTTTTTTGATGATGATTATTATAAGGTCAGAGGGTCTGGTTGAGATTTGGTGATCTGTTTGTATCTCAATATCACAGAAGAGTTTGTGCTTCTGATTCTCCAGGACAGATTCTGGGTTGTGCAAATACCATTTGGTTGTATGGTCAAATTTAAATTTCTTGCACAGTTATTAATAATAATTATAACAATAATAATATGGGAAGAAAACAACTCTATGTGCATTTTAAATGACTAATAAACAACATCTCTCATGAGAAAACCTGGACGTGGCTAAGAAAAGGAAACTTTAAAAGAGAAACAGAATCTCTCATAATAGCAGCACAAAACAGCACCATAAGAACCAATCATATCAAAATGAGAATAGATAAGATGCAACAAAATAGCAAATGTAGGCTATTTGGTGACAGAGATGAAACCATCAATCACATAATAAGCGAATGCAGCAAATTAGCACAGAAGGAATATAAGACTAGACATGACTGGGTGGGCAAGGTGATTCACTGGGAGATGTGCAAGAAATTTAAATTTGACCATACAAACAAATGGTATATTCACAACTCAGCATCTGTCCTAGAAAATGACATACGTAAACTCCTATGTGACTTTGGCATACAAACGGATCACTTAATCTTGGCCAGAAGACCAGACCTTATAATAATCCACAAAAAAAAGAGAACTTGCAAAATTGTCGACTTTGCAATTCCGGCTAACCACAAAATAAAACTGAAGGAAAGTGAATAGAAGGATAAGTACCTTGACTTTGTTAGGGAATTGAAAAAATTATGGAATATGAAGGTGACAATTATATCAATCGTGATTGGTGCTTCTGGTAAAGTCACCAAAGAATTATTAAAGGGACTGGAGGACTTGGAGGTAGGAGGAAGAGTGGAGACCATTCAAACAACATTATTGAGAATGGCCAGAATACTGAGAAGATTCCTGGAGACTTGAGGAGACTTGCTGTCACTCAAATTCCCGTGAAAGACCAATTAAAACTGATGTGAAAAACTCTCAAAGAGTAAATAATAATATTAATAATAATAATAATAATAGTAATAAATTTATAATAAACAATCTCCTTTTGATTAAAATCAGTTAATGATATATTTGTGAATTCCTGTTGTATTGTGCAGATGGCTACAATTTATTTTCTGCATTTTATTGAATCCTAACCTCATTCACATTTTTTTCCATCATTAAACTTTTCTTACTTGAATGCATTTAAGTATATTAGAAAAGAGATGTTGAATACTCGATAAAATTGGTTCAAGGTTCATCAATGTCAGAGAAGAAATAAGTATAATTACACCAAATCTGGAAGTGCAGAAAATATTGATTGGAATCTAATGGCATAAATATAAATGACAAATCTTCTCAAACTGAATAACAGGGTACAGATATTATCAAAATCACTTTTAATTTCTTTTCATATATGCATACATACAAGCTTTGATTTAAGTTTTCCCCTCTATCCTGTCATGGACTGGATTGAGGGGAAAACTTAAATCAAAGATACAGTGATACTAACAAACAAATGCAAAGAAACCAGTCTATTTGTTTCTGCTTCATTTTTTGTTTAATAGCATATCAACCTTGTGGGTTATTAAATGCCAAAGCCATCTTTGTAAAAGAACTGTAGTGGTACTATTTAACCCTTAGGAAGGCCTATTTATTTTCCTTTTCTAAACAATGTCTATTTTGAAATTTTTGAAATTAATTGAAAATTTATATCAAACATTTACAAGAATTAATTGATACTATAAGAGATAAAAATCCACATTGGAGAAATACCAATTATATTATTTACCTCATCATAAGGAGTTAATATTTTTCATGTCATAGACAATTATTTTATAAGTGAGTTGCACTTAAGAAATTTATTGATTTAAACTTTAAAATTCTTAGTCTGAATTATTGGTCTTAACTAAGCAATAAATGCTATGTAACCGTCATAAATTTTCAGCTTGAAGAAATCCATATAAACCTGACTAGTAATATTTGATTTAATGTAAATAAATATAAATTATCAAAACAAATAATATTTTTCTTGCTTTTGAAATCATAGAATTTTTGCAAAAACTCATTGTTTGGAAACATCTTCATGGCACTTTTGAACAGTGTGTCATATATAAATAATTATTTCAGAAAGACAAATGATTTGTTAGTTTTTTTTTCTCTTTTGAAATTTGTACATCTAAATTATATATGATTAGTTATTTCTTGCAGTAGCATGGCTTCCATATGATTATTATTTATTGATAGAGGCCCCTTTTAAATGAGTACCCAACATTCTACAAGAAAAAAGTTTTGGCAAAATCTTCCCCTAGGTCCAATATGTACATTTATCTAATTTGGTAGCTTGACATTAAAATGTTTGGTTTTCTACATAGGCCTGACAAACAAATTCTACTCAATTAATATTATAGTTATAATAACTTCTACATATAATCGTTTCGATGCAGGAAAATTTATTCAGACTGGCTCAACCACTTGAAATTTGATGATATTTAACAATCTCTCAATCTAGCTCTATTCTCTCTCTCTCTCTCTCTCTCTCTCTCTCTCTCATACACACACACACACACACACACACACACACACACACACACACACACACACACACACACACACACACACAAGTACATTAACTTTACACTTAAATGGACTGGATGCATACATTTTTACTAATTTTTTTTCTACTCCTCTTGATCTGATTTTGATTTGCATATCTGAATAGGAATGCTCTCTCCATATAATTGCCTTTTTGCAATACAGAAAAAGATATGATAGACTTTAGAAAAGGATGCTGAAAAGGGAAAGTCTCCAAAAAAGTAATTTTGCCAGTAATGCAGTCTTGAAAATAGAAAGAATAAATTGAACCAAAATATTCAATATTTTGGAAAAAAAACAGAAGAGAGAGAGAGAGAGAGAGGGGGGGAGAGAGAGAGAGAGAGGGAGAGAGAGAGAATGATATGACAAAGAAAGATGGAAAATGAAAATATAAAAAGATATTAATTTCTTTCCCTTTTCAGATATTTTTGGCCATAGTGCAATGAAAGAACGAGCTGTTCTCAATCAGTTTTTACTTTAAATTATTATTTTAATCACTTGATTTCTCCCAGTCTATTCTGTTGGATAATTATTTGAGTAATGTATACAAAAAAGTTTTAATAGATAAATATTGTCGGGAAGTTTATTTTATGAACTATTTGTGAATTCATCTTATGAAAACAGAACAGGTCATTCAACAATATGGGGATTCAAATATGTAAGTATTAACTTTCTAGGAATATATGATGCACAAAAATTTGTAAGAATGATTTAGAGGAGTTTGTTTGTCTGCTTCCTATATGTAGTCAAACAATTTGATGACGAAATGCCAAATTTGAAATGGCTGAAATATTGGACTCAATAACAAGGTTTTAAGTTATTCTATATTCCTTATATGGAAATAAATAATAATCAAAAAAGTTTTCTCTTTCCAATTATGTAAATTTAAATTCTGTAGAATTACTTATGCCTTACAATAGCTCTTTACTGTTGATTGTTAGGCGCCATATCTCATCGAAAGCTGTCTTTCCCTTCAAAAAAATCTTAATTAAGCAATAATGATATGAAGCAAGCCAAACTTTATTATGATTTTTTACTAAAATTCTTGGATTTCTAAAGAAAAAAAGAAATTATTTGTTTAACAAAAATAATTAATCACATTTAACTAAATATTACTTATTAAGTTAATAAGGATTTCTTCGACAAGAAAATTTATTTAATGGTTACATATGAACCAGATTAAAAGGGAAAATCAGAATTGAAATTATTTGACTTTATTTTTCTGATTCTGATATCATTGGAAAATGAGAAAAGTTTTGATAAATGAGCTAAACCAGGACTAATAGAGTTATTGCTTAGTTAGGACTAACAATTTGGATAAAGAATTTAAATGTTTAAATCAATAAATCACTTAGATTAAACATTTTTTATGCAAAAAGCCTTCTTTGGATTCAATGGGTATGCATACTAAATTTGTGACACTACATCAAACTCTTTGACCATCAATAAAAATATGAACAAACACTTCCAAATTATTGCATAATTTATATTTTCAATCTCAATAAAAATCATGCATTTCAATCATACATCCTAGATGCATCAGGGAGGTCTTCAGTGATGCACTGAAGACCTCCCTGATGCATCAAGAAATTATTTGAATTTGAATTTGAATTGTTGGTGTTTTTTAGACTGGAGATGTAAAATAATTGCTTAATTAAGACTAACAATTTTAACAAAATCATTATTGACAAAATTATAATGAACAAATCTCTTCAGAGTAACCAATGTAAATTCAAAAATATCATTAAAATTGTTACAGAACAATATCAACTTCATGAAATAATATGAACCTTATCCATAAATCTCTTTTGTGGAGTTATATTTAAAACATTATATAGAAAAATGCAAAAAGTTGAAGGGATTTTCACTTCAGCTAATCATTGATGTTTCTTAAAAATTTTGCTGGTGTATTTTTGCAGTGATACTTAATTCATTAAATCTTCATTCAATCAACTAATTAAAAGAAAACAATTTTTATTGCTTTCTATTTCAAAATTTAGAGTTTAGACTTTAAAATAAGCATATTAAAACATATATCCAATGAAAATAATTATTCACATTTAGTTAAACATTGGTAATTAAGTTTATAAATAATTATTCAAGCTAGAAATGTCAAATAATTACATAGCATTATTGCTTAGTTCAAACTAAGAATGTAGATTAAATAAATTTTTAAGATTAAAAAGAATATTTCCCTAATTTCTCAATGAAATTCTGTAAAATTTTTTCCAAAACATTTTCATGAGATTATATAAAAAGTAAACTTTGAAAATCTTTTTTTTCTTTTGAGTGAATCTTTCCAATTATAACCCTTTTATATCATTTTTTAACTGAAAAAAGTAAACAGGAGAGAGTTTGATGTGAGTAGGTTAGTCCCACTGCACCTACCATCCAACTTTTGACCATTTCATTGGTTGAATGTGTTTCTTAACTAATTTCTGATTATTTTCCAAATGGTACTGAATTCATCAATTCTTTATTGAATCAATTAATCAAAATAACATTTTTGTATGGATTTCTATTGTTTATACAGAAAAAAGACGAGCATCACAAAATATAGAATTATAACATTTTTACTCTTATTACTAAATTTTATAGATACATTTTTTGTAGAAAAATCTATACATTTTATGACAGCAGTTCTATGAACAATAAAAACAAACTGAAAATAACGGAATTTAAATTTTCATAAAGAATATAAGTAGATTTTTATTGCTTAAATCTGACAGACTTAATTTCCATCAAGTATTTATAGTGCTGAGAAGTCTGATTGGAAATTTGATGAATTTAAAAAAATATTATATTCTCATATCTGTCAGGATGTTTTATCTTAAATCTGACACACCAAATTTCATATTTGTTTGATATCTGCCCATTACTGACATTCAGAATTAACATTCATGTTTCCATTAATCATTAACATGAACATTTGCAATTCAGAAAAGATGAAAATAGAAATAATGATTCCCTCAGTTTTACATAGATTAAGGCAAAGTTTCAGAAAAATTTAAATTAAATCAATATCCTTTTTTCATTTATATCAAGAATATTGATACGGGAGGTGCCCGTGGTGTAATTGTTATCGTCGTAGGAAATGAACACGGTGACACGAGTTCAAATCCTGGATGAGACGGATTGCATTTCACATAGCACTAATACCCTTGGGAAAGGTATGAATCCAATTATTCTCCCTCCAGCTATGGGTAAATAGTAGGACAGACTAGGTTCTTCAGCCTTGGTTAGGCAACTAGTCTAGGATAAGGAAAACTCTGAATTCAAACCTGTTAAACTTCGCTTAAAAATTGACCTTGTGTCACATCCTGCCCGAGCGGAGGGGTTGGTAAATAGGATATCAAGAATATTGGAGAGTCTCATAGTTTGGAAAAAAGACTTAGTGATGAACAAAACATGACTAATTACATTAATATTACTTTTATATTTTTACTTTTTCAATATATTTCATTCTTTTTAATTCTAGGAGGCATACTCTGCATAACAGTTAATAATGAAATGGAATTGACAACCTGAGTTCAAATTCTGGATGAGACTATTTGTATTTCACTTTGCACCAATGCTCTTGGAAAAAGCATAAATTCATTAGTTCTCTCCTCATCTATGGGTAGATATTAGCGCACATTAAGTTCTTTTGTCTTTGTTAAGCAATTAGTCTAGAAGAAGGAAAATTCAAACCATCTTTACTTCATTTAAAAACTGATCTTGTGTCATTTCCTGCCCATTATAGAAGAGTTCATAAAATGTATAATTTTTAATTCTATAATAAATCTCTTGTTTCTTTTAATTCTATAATAAATCTCTTGTTTTTATTCCATCAAAAGTAATTCTTTATACTTTAAATTTCCTGATCTTTGAGACATTTATCAAGTTTTCAAACTTAGATATGTGTTATTAGCAAATGTTACAAAATGTAGCTCACAATTAGTGAGTACGGAATTTGAACTTCCTAATGGGTTGAATGTTCACCAATGGTCCGGGAGACCAGGGTTCAATCCCAGGTCACATCATAACTAAGACTTTAAAAATGGTACTTGATACCTCCTGGTTTAACACTCAGCAATATAAGGTACATATCAAGAGTAAAGTGGAGCAATCCAGGGAAAGGAATAGCTATTGAAAAGGGAGCCTTCTGGTCAACCTCGACAATGATCTACAACTTTATTTTTAGATAATCAATGAGGAGATAAAATTAAGTTGTCTGGAATAGTTTCTAGGTTAAGCTTGTAGGATTTATAACACTTTCTTTGCTGAGTTTAAGGACATGCAATAAAGATAAACTATTGATTATATATAAATTAACTTTTTATAAGAAATTATTATTTATAGTAGTAATTATATCTTTCCCAATGGGGAACCCATTTTTTAGATGTCTTTTGATGTATTCTATGAATTTAATATTTTTTGATAAAAGAATTCAGTAGAAATTAAAATAAATAATAACCTGAAGATCTTATATCAGTTGATTATGGTAACAAGAGAATGAGAAAACCCCATCAAAACTGTAACAATTCTTATTCAAGCATCAAGAAAGCCTGAAATGTTTCTCATTATTCTAATAAAAATATAGTGCCTTTTCTCTTAATTAATTTCAAACACATGCTTTGATGAGTTAAATCAGTAACTGTACTTGTTTGAAACATTTGATTGGTTTTCTCTAAGGAACTTATAGCAGAGAACTCATTTCTAATCACACCATACACACATCACTTGGATGAATACCAGTTTTGGTAATGTTTGTTGTCATTCATTCTAAATGCTTCACTTGGATATTTTTAGAAAGTTAGCTATCTCCGGCATCATTTAACTGTGATTATTCACAAGTAATATCTTTGTTATCAAGTTCAACCTGTCTCCTTGATTGTAGCACTTCATTCAGTGAAAAATTTTCAACATAAAATTTTGAAAAACACTTTTGAAGCATTTCACAGAAATTTCTTTATAAATTGTGCAGATCATTTTTGTGTGTTTGAGTGATTGAGTGATTGATTTTAACTGCATCCCAATCCATCTAAAGTTATTTTATGCTTAGAGGTTAGAGAATCATGTTAATTTTTTTGGTCAAGTTGATTCTAAAGAGCTTTTTTTTAAAACTCTTTTTTTTGTTTATATGGCCGTATTAGATATGCATATTTTATAAAAAAATCTATTTGACCGATTGATGAGATCCTAACAGGTACCAACCCTTCAGGTCAGTAGACCAGGAGGTAATGGGTATGATGGAGTACTCCATGATCCCTTGATCTCAAGAATTGGAGCCTCACCATGAGATACAATTTAGTATGCTACCCAGGACACCCTTCTACAGTTAATGTATCATAAACTCTGCTGTCAGGGTAAATTATGTGCTTGAGTTACCATTTTATCAGTATGAAATGTCATTTTCTTCTTTCTTTAGTTTTTGGTACCATAGTTTAGAATGTTTTAACCTATTCATTGCCATAGATGAGATAATTCCTTGAATTTTCTCCCATTATTACTACAGACGAGATAACTCATCAAACTTTAATATGTCATTCATTTGTGAGATGGCAGCATCTCCTGGTGGAAACAAAAGAAAAGCTGCTTATTTGCTTTTAGTGAAAGGACAACTAGGGAACATGTATAAAATTTTGTTATGCACTGATACATATTTGGATTCATTTAGATAATTAGATTATTTTATTTATGTGCATATGTCTCAGTTATATTTCTAATATATTCAAGCATGGGTTGTATTTGTTCATCTCCCCGCCCAGATGAAGTGTGGCACAAGGCCTTTTTTAAAGTGGGAGTTGGACATGAGCCAAAATACACATGACTAACAGTGCCAGAAATTTTTGGCCCTGTTGGTATTCCATACACAGATGCCTCAGGCACCAAGCAATAAACATGATCCTACCAAAGGAGATGAAAGCCTAAGGGGACAGCCCCCTGAGACCAATGAGTGACCACTTTAGCCAACACGCAAGACCAGGTGAACAAAACCACACAAACTTGTCCATGTGCCATCAACACAGCCAACAAAAGTGTGGCCAATGCACAAGGCCTCTCTCATTATTTAGGTAAGGATGTATTGTTGAATGCGTGACATAACAGTTACTTTCAGAGGAAGAACACTGGGTGGGTTTAGTTCAAATCCTGGACTAGACTATTTGCGTTTCATTTTGTGTAAATGCTCTAGATAAATGTCTGTCTATCTCCCTCTTCCTAGCTATTGATCAATAATAGATCACAGTGGTCTCACTAGTCGTGGTAGACTAACTGGTGTAGAAGATGGAAAAAGTCAATCAAAAGCCTGGATAATGTTGTTTTAAGAATCTATGGCACAGTAGTGAACCATTGTTCTATAATCAGATCATCTAATAAATGTGGCTCAATCTATACAAGCCTTCATCAATATAAAACAAATGAACAGGGTAGTCATTTTCTAAACTTAGCATATTTAATGATCATCATTGATGCTGACCTTATTATTTTTTCTGTTGATATATATATATATATATATATATGTGTGTGTGTGTGTGTGTGTGTGTACACATATATATATATATATGTATACATATATATACACATATATATATACACACACACACATATATATATGTATATATATGTACATGCACAAGCACACACACACACATATATATATATATATACTGTCATCCCCAGTCAGACCATTTTGCCGTGTATATATATATATATATATATATATATATATATATTTAAAAAATCAATGCAAAATTTTTGCAAGAAAATTAACATAAGTATTTCATGAAAAAATGCATTTGGCAGCAAACAGATACATGCTGATATGACAACTGTAATTTTTTTTAATGAAATTCATTAAAACAAACCCTCCAAATGGCCTCTTGAACAAAAGTAGAAATGAGTTTTTGGTCAACCTAGTACAAGTGTTTGTGCATAATCAAGACAGTATTTTAACAAATGATTGAATATTAGTGAAATTAGTCCTTATTACCATTATAGCATTTACCTAAAAAAAAGCTTGTCTAGTTTTTGTTGCTATCTTTGCAAACTGCATGTGCTTATAGTCTGAATCTGTTGTTTTTAGGCACAATGCAGCCACTGGCTGATTCATTTTACATACTCTTGGGATCAATTAAGGTTTCACCTGTGATTGATGACTTGGCTATTGATCATGGTGTTTAGGAAAGTCGATTGATGGGATCATTTCATCTTCTGTTGGGCTGTTATTAGTTTGCTACTTAGCGTATCAAAGTAGCCAAGTTCAGGGCAGGTCATTCTGGTTTTCTGTTCTCATCTATAAACACATTGCTTTTTATATGCCTAGTTATTTGGGCTTCTTTTTACACATATAGAACAAAATATAGAAGCTATGAAGAAGTATACTTACTATTATTCAAATATTTTGCATAATTTGAATATTTGCGATTCAGAACTTAAAAGGGTTGAAGGGGTTGCTGTAAAATTGAGTAAAAAAATTTGAGGGAAGTGTGTTTATTCCAAAACGCTGCCTAATTGAATTTTTTTTAGAAATCTTCACTTTTTAAGATAAATTTGCTGATCTAAGGTGTTTTGAATTCTAAATAAATCAAATTTTATGAAACCGTTGATTGACTGATTTTAAGGGTATATCAGCTCATCTGGGGTCATTTTAGGTAATCCTGTGCATTGTATCCTTATATTTATATTTTTTGTGGAATTGTTTCTAAAGAAGTTTTTGCATGCAGTTATATAAAATCAAGTATTCCAATCAAATACAAATAATTTTCCCTCAGTTGTATGGTTTCAAGTGTTTCTATCAAATACTGATAATTTATATACAATTTTTTTGGTTTCAAGTAACGATTTTGATATATTTCAATATCCTTTGTTTGTAAACAGTTATATAGTTTCAAGTAACTAATCATAATCCTTAGTAAATAATTATTGCTCCAAGTAATTATTTTTTATATAAAAGATTTGCTTACAGTTATATAGTGTCAAGTATTTCAATCTAATACAAATTATTATCAAACAGATCTATTTGACCCATAGATGAGGCCCTAATAGGTACCACCACTCTGGGACAGAGTGGACATGAAAGCAATTGCAAAGAAGAGACACTCCTCACTGACAACTTCAGAACTGGAGCCTCACATCAGATGCCATTTAGTGTTATACCCAAGACACCACTTTGGAGAGGAACTGTTAAAGTATATAATGCAAGTATTTAGACCCACTTAATCCAACACTTTACAATACATAAGCAAGTCAAACTATTCCACTGTGTATAGTCCACAACCAGTCGGCTGGTGTTATTCCAACATTCGATGAGCAGTCAGTGGTCCCTCTCCACTATCTGTTACCCGATTTGGTTTCTTGGTAAATCACTCCTTGTTGGTTATTTGATATCAAAGTCATTATTGTAGAAGAACAGTAGTGGTACAATTTAACCCTTCTTTTCATGATTATGTTATCCCCATCTTATGACTGGCCATCCAACTTCTTTTTCTGCATTTGGGACTAATATTAATAGAGTAAGGGACTAGAAATCCTGGGTTTGAATTCTTTGTTGATCATATCCAAGACTGATGACCCACCAAGACACAAGAAGTCACTTGGCTCAATTATTTTGCTCATAACTGAGAGAGGAAGAGATAAATTTATGCCTTTACCAAGAGTATAAGTGCAAATGAGTAAAAGGAATCTTTGCTGGAATTTGAACTCTACTCACCAGTTACATTTTATGTAATAACCATTATGCTATCTGTACCTGCTCTTCAGTCTTTTATATTCAAAGTCTGAGTCCTTTTGGATGATACCATTTAATTTTACATTTTGAATGAAGATATTTCTTTGCACACATATCAGATTCTATAGATGCAATTGATAAGCGAGTATTTTATCTATTTGCTTAAAATGTGTAGATCTAATCATTAACATGAGACTTTTGTATATTTCCGGCCATTTTATTTTTGCAAGTTCGTTTTAAATTTACAAGGAAACAACTATTCATTATATCTTCTGAGTAGTAATACAAGATGCTAGAACGATCTTACAAAAGATGAGTAAGATTGAACATTTTTAGAAACCAGTTCTCTCTTTCTTTATAATCATAATTTCTTCCACAAGTTTTCATGTAGTCACTGATTTATCAAGTTGAAATTTTAAAGAATGCTTTGTCTTATTATTTATCTTTACAACATAGTTATCATAGCTTATTATAAATAGCTATTTTATATGTTTTTCTTATACACAGAGATTTTTTCCCAGTCAAAATTGAAAGATACTGGTCATTATGTTGAAAGGTATATGAAAAATTGGTAGTGAATAGGATTAACTGACAGCAATAAGTTTTTATCAAGTTTGTTTAAATTTTAACAAGTTCATGAATTTTCTTGGGTAAAGACTTTTTTTTTATTTGGAATTTAGGGAATTCACTGAGTTAAATTTCTATAACTGTCATTCTTTGCAGATTTTGTGGTTGGTGGAGCACAAAATAAATAGATTCAACAAAGTCAAATCACAAATATCTCGCAATAAAGATAAGCAAGAATAGCAATTATATTTATATCAGTGGATCCAAAATGATGGTCTGAAGACTGCCATGGGCTCAGTTAATCTGATGATGATTTTAATGTTCAAAAGTGAAGATCTGAATAAATTCCTAACCTACCAGCTTCAAGGGGGTCAAATGCACCCTAACAATTAGGTAATCTGGCAGAAAACCATAATCTGTATTTTTTGCTTCTGAAAACATAAGAAACAAAATACTTCCCATTAGGAATAATACAATGGCACTTTCAGTGAAGAAAGTTACAGTAGATCTATATGTTTGATTTTTTGGTTTGCATAAAATCTTTGTCCAAAAACGTTTCCTTGTATCTGTATGTATGAAAAAAAAGTATTTTTCTGAAAAGTGCCATATATTATTTCCTAATTAATTTTCCTACTATTGCTGTATAGTCACCATATTAAATATGCATATATACACATATACATGCAGAATACATATTGACGCAATAATAAAGACGAGTGAAGACTTCTTTTAAAAATATACCTCTCACTTTATTGTAAGGTTTGCATGTGAGAGGGAGCTGGAGACCAAGCAGAACTGCAACATATTGGCCCCTACTCTTATGGCCATCAGCGTTGTCTTTCTCGTTCTCCAGGGATGCTCAACCAGAGGCCCAGGGGCCCAGCTCTCTGCTGGATGATAGCTTTCTCTACCACATCTTGTCTCTAACTCATCTGATCTCCAACTCAATCGGGGGTCCTGAGGGCCCCTTCTGCTGGGTGGTGGCTTTCCCTACCACATCTTGTCTCCAACTCATCTGATCTCCAACTCACTGACTTCCTGTCTCACTGAGTTATATAATAGTTCAATCGCCCACTCAATCTTTGGAATGGCATGTTTGATCGTCATCAAGCGGAAATAACTGTCATGCAGTTCACAGGTCACTCTCTTCCAGTGCATCAGTCTATGAGTGTACCATGGGATTTTTACCTTGTTCCATTTTTTCAGCCAAGCCCGCCTACGTGATTTCTTCTCATAACTGCCATTGGAATGTGTCACTTCCTTCCGGTGCATCACTTTGGAATGGCTTGTTTGGCCAGGTCGAAGGTCAATATACAACACTATTATGAAGGATTCCTAACAGGGAATATAGAAATAAACTTATTTATAATGAACAGTAATCACAAGTTTTAAGTTGTTTTTGAACTTTTAGGTTTTTTAGATTATCAATGAAAAGTTTCATTATAGTGTAAAGCTGCACATATTGTTTTTATGTGAGATTGATTTTCAATTTAGGGATTAAGAAAGGCTTAGGGATCAAGAAAGGTTCCATCAGTATGGAAGGTAATGGACTTGCAAAATCCTGTGTTTCACCAAAATCTGCTGGACAAGTTTAGTAGATGCAAGTGGATTGTCATGGTTCATCTGCCAGAAAGCATATATTTTGCTGTTTATGACACACAGCATCAGAGAGACTTCCAAGTAATACTGTTTGATCACAGTTTCACTGTCAGGAATATATTCATTTTAAATTATGCCTTTTTTGTCAAAATAGATTGTGACCATCAGTTTTCTCTGATCTTGGAGAATCTACTTTGGCTTTAAAATAGATGACTGAGCCTTGGTTTCAAGATTATAGCCATATAGCTATGATTCATCACCTGTTTGATAGCTAAGGTCAAGTGATCTAAGGTCTATCTGATATATTCACTCTCATTTCAAAACACCATGCATAACATTATGATTGTATGATGAATGGCTCAGTGTTGTTCTGCTGAATGAACATTTTACCACTAGTCACTTTGTGTATGCTGAACAGCAAGTGATTGTTTTTTTTTTCTTCTGTCCCATCTATTTATATTGACAGCTCTTATATCACTGATTCTGTGATTTCAAGTACACTTCTTGTCGGAATATTGTCAAATTATTTTGGTTCTGCAAATTATGTCAGTTTTGTTAAAAAAACTGAGTCAAATTTAAATTATTTTGGGAAATGGAACATTAGTTTGCAAAAAGTTTGCATAAAGTAAGGGTTACCTTTATCATAAATTAGGGGTCCACCTGAAGAATAAATGATCCTGTCATTTCAGCAGAAACTTGTTGTAAATTGTCAAAAAAAGGATCCAAACTTATATTTTAAGATATTTGTTTTATTTCTGACTGTTATCTGTTGGCTGCATTACACATCTATGTACTTATTCACCAGTTTATTTTTCAATGTACTATTAGCAAAGCAAAAAAGTTTCAGAAATAGAGATTCTGTTTGAAAGACCAATTAACCTGTGTAACTTTAATCAAAGAAGTTGATTTCCTTTGGGTTTGGTATACATCCAAAAGCAAAAAAAAATCAATAAATAATTATTCTCTGCATTTCATGTATCAGCTTTTCTTTTTATTTCATTGGCAAAAGTTTAAACTTTGATTTTATATTTTTATGTTTTGAAGTAAATTGGTTATGTGTCTATATTAATAATTGGGGAAAATTTGTTCTGTTCTCTATAGACAGCTAAACTGTTTGATGTTGGTCTACGAAATTTGGGATAGGACCCAGGTGAAGACTTTACCAAAAAATGTTTCTTCCCCATGGGGAAAAATAGGTTTTCATTGAGATAAAATAAGCAATAACTAACTGCTAGATGTAACTAATCATACAGACTTTAAATTTCCAAATATTGAAATAAGAAAATATAAACAAATTATTTGTCTTAATAAAATAAGTATTCCCCTTAATTAAACTTGACTAATTAGGTTCATAAAGAATTCTTCAAGCTGTAAATGATAAAAAAAATCCTTTTATAAACCCAGACAGAAATAGAAATACAACTGTTCTTGCAATTTTGAAGAGTATTTATCTTCTCTATACTATTAAAATAGGATAAAATTATTTACAATTGTATATGTAAGCATCAAATAAATACTGGCAATATTACAGAATTTCTCATTCAGAGAGAGTTTTGCTTGGTCAATTCTGCTGTATGACCTGTTCCTATGTTTGTCTGCTGGTGTGTGCTGTAAGAAACTGTAGTTGATCTGTAGCTGACCAGCTACATTGATACTCTGTTGGATTGTGGGTATCCATGTCATTAGGATGTCTACTGACTTCTGTACCTACTGTGGCTACTATGTCTTCTGTTATCTACTGTTTCTTTGATGTCTCCTCTAGTAGGTTTCATTGGTTATTTTTAATGTATTCTACTCTGCTTTCCTTAACCAAAATTTTAGACTTTTGGTTTTTATTGCCATTGGTTGGAACATGTCATTTTTGGAATTATATGGTTGGTTTATGACTATATTTGTATAGATTTGATTTTTGCTCCAAAAATTGGTGTTTGTGTGTCCGGAATTACTCTTCTACTTTTAGACTCGTTACAAGGATTATTTTAATTTATTTGTACAATGTCATGTAAGTTTGTGTTACTATGCTGTGCTTTTACAAGAGGCACAACATAGTAACACAAACTTACATGACATTCAAATGTATAATCTTTATACTATACATGTAGACTGATAAGAATAAAAACTGTTGCTTTCTTATTCTAGCTTTAGGATCCAGTAAAATCCTGAACTGAATATTATATGCATGCTAGCTTTGAAAGAAAATTTACCATTGGATCAATTTTGTAACACCATTAGATATAACTTTTAAATTTTATCAAATGTTCTGTTAAAGAAAACACTTTGAGAAAAGTATTTAAATAGAGTTGTTTACAGAAATAGGCCTATAAAATGTTCATAATGGTATATAAATCTATGAATGGTTCTTAGACAAAGGTTTTAAGTTGAAATTGCTTGAAGGTTTGATCAAATGTTTGAAGTGGAAGTTGAAGCAAAGTGATTGACCAAGTAAGAATAATTGAACATAAGAATCTTGTAGCAGTGATCTGATTGGCGAAAGCTGACTGAATTCTGCTTGATGTCTGTCATTTAGGTAATAAAAGTTTGTATTTTGATTTATATTATGCATTATTATGTATTCTGGAATTAGAACTCAGCTCTGTAGCGTAAAAATGTTTGCAGATTGTAACTTATTATTTTTTATGGTAGATAAATGTTGTTTTTTTCACTTTTTGGAATTTTATTTTAGGGTTTTTTCTTGGACTCAGGAATGTGATTTCTTTGGTACATAGGTAGATTATAACCAAATATACATTTGCAATGAAAACAAGCAGTCTGTAGTCAGATAGAGCAGAAAAAGGTTTTATTTCTGTTATACTTTAGATATAGCTTGATTAGCTTCCATTTTTCTCTTAAGTTTGAATTAATTAAAATGTTTAGCTTAAATATGGTTTTTCTATCAATGAGCATAAATCATACTATTGTAGTATAGTTAGGTTGTCTTGAGTCTGGGTTACTAAAGTAATATGTCTTTGTATTGGTAGCCACAAATATTTTATTCCTGATAGACATTGGATTCAGAATATGCGTTCAACCTGGTTGCTTCTGTATGCCACTGTCTTTTTCACTTTTCTTCCCATTTTTCTCATTTTTGGTAACAATGATTTTGGCTTAACATTACTTAAGTAGTTATATTTTGGTAGTTGTTTGTGGAAGTAAAAAATATATTCTGTTGAATCAGAAGGGATTTATTTTCTCTGTGGATCCATTTTTCCACCTATACATAGGAAACTGTGTCTTTAAACAAAATACCTTGATATCATTCAGATTTACTTAAATCCCTTTAAGAAAAAAAATCAAGTTTTGTTTGAAAATATGCTTTTACTATATAGAATGAAATCAACTTTTTGTGTAGAACTGTACTTATTTTGGGACTACAACATATTTATATTTTCAATGTCAGAGTTTCAGTGATGCAAATTTTGGTAATAAATAATGACAAATGATATCTATTTTGATCGTATAATATTCTATAAGAAATAATAAAATTTTGGAAGAGAATTAACCTTTTATAAGAAATTTAAAGGGGTTTGCCTATTTATGGATGACACCGTGTGTATGTACATATGTGTTCTGGTTTGGATATCAGAGAATGAATTGAAATTAATACACCAGGCAACAGAGACATAAATTCAACAATAATGATAATTTAATAACAATAAAAAGAAATCACTTGGGATGAAGCATGAAGAGGAAACAGTTTTTGGAGAATATTTAGTTGTTAAAAGACTTGTGTCAAAATCAACTCAACACAAAATCACTTGTCAAAAAAGATATGCCTTATCCAGAAAAGGAGAAAAAAATACTAACATTAATTATTAGTACATTTTCTTAGGAATTATTCCAAGTGTGATCAATTGGTTCTTTTATCTTTTTTGAAGAAACAGTGATAAATAGAGTGGAATAAAAATGGAGAAATGTTAAGAATAATTAGAATTTTGTGTCCATATTAAATATTGCATAGCAAAAAATTAATGAGATTATGGTTAAAAGTTTTAAAGTACCTCTGGAAAGTAAAACCATATACACAAGTGCCAATGATTTATTGAACATTTTCATTGTAATATTACTGGCCTATAATGCACAAGTTAGAATGTGAAAGAATACTTAACATAGCTATCTTTTTTTATGGATGCTCAAAAATTAAATAAAAAGGGGGTTCATTTTTCATGTTTCTATTATAGCCAATGTTTACTTTTTTTTTCTTTTATATTAAAACCTTCCCCCAGATCCAGTAAGTATACTTACTAAAGTTGGGAACACTATATCAAATTATTTAGCCTTCTTCTATAGAAGACAAATTCTTTTCAAGCATTAATAAAGATGTTTTTGTGCATGACACTTTTGTACATCTTTTTCTTTAACTCACCCATCTCGATGTAATGGAATCTTCTTATTGACTAAACAGGAATAGAAATCTATGCAAATTTAAACTTGATAAATAAAACTCTCTAATCATTCAATAGGAAATATGGAGTGTGATGATATTGCATAGAATTATCTCTTATCTTTTACTTGAAAATAAAAATTCCATAATTCATTCATGTCTTGAAATATTAACTTCCAGAATGGATAGAAATTAATTTGCAGAAGATATTCTTCAACAATGTACTGAAAGAATTGCATTTATAAGACAGTGTAAAGTAAAAAAACCCAAAATTAACTTAATTCTAAAATTTTTGAACTTGAGACAATCTCAGAAAAAATATTACTGTAAAATACCAACACTTTTTGACAGCATTGGTAAACTAGTTCATATATATTTAACAAGTGTGATAAGTAATATGTATGAGACTGAATTAGAGTGAAGAAAGTCCTATATCTTCATCTAAAGAATTAAGTAGTATTTATTACTCTACCTTATTGTTTGTCATGTAAGCAGTTCTTTGATTGTCAAAACATTTTCTCAAAAGCTTATTAATCATGTCTGAGCCTCTCTTACCACAAATCTGTGCACTTATATACTCATGTAAACTGTGATGTAAGGAATATAAGTACTGACAAACTAATAGGAAGAAAGTTGGAACAAAGAATTGAGAACAAGGCTCAAAACCTCATTACCAAATATGTTTATTCTTTCTAAAGAACCTGTCTACATCAAGTAAGAGGTGGACACCTTGAGTGATGTAATAGTTAGCAAACTAGGCAAATAGATTACTGTTAGTGAATTCAATTCTAACTGGGTGGCATTGTGCTACACTAAGATTAGTAAATCACTACATTGGGTAAAAGGTAAAGTAGAAGATGAAATCTGTGTTTTTGTTATTTTACATTCTTGGTTGTCAATTAAAAATTTACACAGAAAGGTTTGGTGTCAACTTTTTTGTTTAATGGCATATCAATCTCCAAGGGTTATCTAATGCCAAAGCCATCATTGGAAAACAGTAGTGATACAATTTCACCCGGAACTGGGGGGATGAGTAAGTACATAACCATACAAAATTATTACAAACAGTTATTGGAACAATGGAAAGATAAATTCACATAAAATATAGTTTTAACAATTCTTTTTATTTTATCTTATAAAATTAATATTGACCTACAAAACATTTCACAGAGTTTTCGATAGAAATATTATTTGCTATATAATTAGTTTGTATCTATAGCTTGAATAACTGCCCATAAACCAGTCTAATAAGGTTGAATTAAATGTAAATAATTATTTTCACATGAGAAATAACATTTTTTTCTTTAGAAATTTGAAAATCTAAATCTTAGGCACTTCTGAACCATTTAATTTCATTATGAAAGAATAGAAAAACTTGTTTTCCTGACTAATTTTTTTGCTTAAAAAAGACCTTCCTCTACTCATGCAATTTGTCACTTTTGAAAAATATCGATTTTATAAAATATAGAAAAGAGTTTTGTTTACAGTTGAAATACTATGTTGAAACAATCTCTGACTTTCTGACATGTGTACATACCATTTATCTTTCTCTTGATTTTATTTACAGATGTCAATTTTTTTCTAGGAAAAGTTTCAAAAATTTATATTCTTAATGATTAATCACATCTAGCAGTAACATGGCTTCCAGTGCCAGCTTAAACACTGCAGCTCATAGGTGCACATAGCAGGTGAAACATGGTGTCACATCTTCTTCATAGTCTTGCCCAGTCAGCTGGGGCTGCAGAATACCCCGACTGCTTCTCTGCAAAGGGGTAAGACCCACCGAATGGGTGCCCTCTGGATATGACACTAAACAATCTGATGGTGAGGTTCCAGTAATGCTGGAGCTTTGAGGAATGCAAAGTACCCCTTCAATGTTATCACTCACAGGTCCACTCTGGCTCAGAGCGGTAGCACCTGATAGGGTCCTGTCTATGGGTCAAATAGATCTAAACTGTACTTATGCTAAACTTATTTGCTTGAAATAGAACTGTTTTGACTTTTAACTGACTGTTTTGACGTTTGACTGTTTGTAAAAAAAAACTATAATTACACTAAACTAAATTGCTTGAAATTTAATTTGGTGTTAAATGACCTGAAAAGAATTGATACATCATAAAACGAAACAACCACCCAATTTAACAAAGTCACTCAGCAACAGATGTAGAGATTTCATTTTTCTGCATAATCCATTCATCAAGCATCTGTGCCTCACCATAGATTCTAAAATAATTAATCTTCTATTTCTGACCATCCTTTTTCATTTCCTTTGCATCCCAAATCTCTTGTTGATACCACTAACTGCTCCCAATTGACTTCTAGTCTCTTGATTCAACCAACTCACATCAGCTAAATACTTGAGTTCACCTTTTGCCAGAATTAAGAACCCTTTCAGTTCTCTTGCTGTTCCTGATTTTTATTCATCTGTTTCTTCTGGTCTCTCACTATATTTTCAATTGCTCTCTGTACTTACTAATCACATTTTTCATTGATTTAAACTTTTACTGAAAAGTTAGAAAAAAACAGCCAAACAGAAAGCATATCAAAATATTTTAAAGTTTCATTATTATCATCATCTTGGGATTGACTTTGGTTTGGTTTTAGGTTCTTTGTTTAATGGTATATCAACCTTTCTGGATTATTTACTGCCAAAGTTATGCTTATAAAAGACAGCAATTTAACACACAGCCAAGGGGATAAGGGTGACCATACCTTTTCCAAGGGTATTAATCTGATAGTGAATGTAATAGTGAAACTGGAATTTAAACTCCCTTGCTTCAAGGCCACAGTAAAGCTCTTTAGTCATTTATACCACGGAGACTTTCCTTGTCTTTAGTCAAGATGGTACAAACAATCATGTATCAACAAAAACACTTTTAATTGTCATGGCGATAATACAAACAATCATTTATATTGATATCTTAACTAGATTACAAGTCCAATATTTTAGTGGTTCTGACAAAATATACTACAATGTTTTAATTTGAATGTTTGAAGAAAAATACTCAACGATGATTTATAGTTTAGATATGTTTATGTTTCTACCTTTTTGATTCAAAAATTGCACTTTTTTCTTGTAATTTTTGTCCTGTTTATTATTCTGCTTAGTTTCATCATTATCAAATCATTTTATTGTATAGATTACATTGTCAAACTTTGTCTGCTCTGTTGTACTTCTTATATGCACATTATAAATAAAATAAAGAAAAAACTTTAAACAGCATTCTTTATCAAAAGAATTGACTAAGTCATATTATTCCCTCTATGCCAATGGTTGTTATGACAATTCAGAGGATGCTGAAAGAATTCAATTTCGTAACCAAGAAAATACAACCTTAGCAGAAGCATTATCTTCATCTTTTCATCTGTTAGAATGCCAGTAATGAATTCACTCAGTCAACAGAAATCTCTCAACAAATTCTTTGTATTGCAGCCCATGGCTCATTCACTGGGAGATTCTTTCATCTGTCTATGTCTTCCATGTTTTCACTATGTCTTTGTGGGCAAAATCTGGCTAGTTGAACAACAAATGAATCTTTATAGCTGCTGTGGTTGACCCAGTGTCATCAACCTGCCTTGACAGCTGTAGCAATTGGTGTTGTTGGGTTTCATCCAAAAACTTCAAATTAGCAAGTATTGAAAGGTCAACATTAGATCATTGCTGACCTATAATTTATTGTCTCAAACAAAATGTATCCAAGAATCATTTGACACTGTGTGCATATTCGAGCCTTTGTTTCTTTGTATAAAAATGCATGGACATGATTTCATATACAAAGTTTTAAAAAAAAACCAGCCATATGATATTTTTAAATACACACATTACAAAAGCATGTTAATTACAACAATATTTTTTCTTTAAAATAATGTTGAAAGGGATTTCCTTCAACCCAGATGCACATTTGTACCTGTTACATTACATTTGCAACCTTGGCTCTACTAATCCTGTCTCATTAAATTTATAAAGCAATATCAATATAACTAAGAAAAATTGGTCCAACTAAAATGCTCATCTCTATTTGATTACATACTGGTATAAATTTTATACATAGTCCTTCAAGCTGGAGAAGTAAAACAAGAGCATTATTTCTTAGTTAGGCCTGTTTGGACAAAAATCAAAAATATTTAAATCCATAAATCTCATGAATTAATTAAAGTAAGTAAATTAAATGATATTTCTTTAGAAAACTCTGAAATCTTTCACAAAATAATATTGATTTCAAAGGAAATTATTAAAATATAATAGTTAAATCTCCTTTCTTTTCCGTAAATTAATCTTTTATAGTAACAATTGTTATTTGTGAATATTGACTATTGGGATCCATTTCACTCTTAATATAACCAGCTGTAATCCAAGTCTTAACCTCTTAACTATCATAGATTGGTACCTCTGCTCGTATAAGGGAAACATGAGATAATACAAAAGATGACCTTTTTAATTTGTGTATTTTTCCTGAGGTATATCACCAGATGAAATAAGAAAACAGCTTAGCTTCAGGGTGCCATTGCCCCAGGCAGCACCTACTGACTTATCTAAAAGAAAGGCATAAAGTTAACTTCATTACCGGATATTTGAGGTGCCCCTAGAGGGAATGCTGAGTGAGGTAAGCTATTTTTGGCACCACTTACCAGGAGCTCTGATTTAAAAATGACTCTGAGTTGGAACCCATCTATAATCAGGAGGAAAGGTAAATAATACCGAAACAAAATCCAAGAGTGAAAATAACTGAGATGAACTGGATAAAATTTTTAATTCCTGAAAGACTGAGTATAAATAGAATTTAGTTCATCATTGCAGATATTATGATAATGATTTACTTGAATTTACTATTATTTAAAAATTTCTTTTTTTGATACCAACTTCAAAAACAACAGAATAAAAATTCTGGTTTGGTTTGGTTTGGTTTTATGGCATGTCAACTCTTGGGGGTATTTAAAACCAGTATTTTTTTACAAATGATTTTATGGTTTCATCTAACTAATGATCATAACCATTTGCAAATAATTATTGCTTTAAATAATTATTCATAATTACAATGATAATTTGTACACATCAATATGGTATCAAGTGACTATTCCCAATTAATCACAATTATCTATATACATATTTACTCAACTCCTGTGCCCTAAGTAGGATGTGACACAGGGTCAATTTTTCCATGGAGTAAAGCTGGATTGAATTTGGAGTTTCTCTTCTCTTAGAATGGTTGCCTTACCGAATCTACCCAATAATCAACCCATGGCTAAGATGAGAATAGATGGATTCATGTCATTCCCAAAGTCATTAGCATGAAGTGAAATATGAACAGCTTCATTCAACTTTGGTCACTGATTCCATTTCTTATGATGACAAGTTTTGCATTTATCAATTTTATAGTTTCAAGTATTCTTATACTATAATTTACACACAATTATATATATTCATAGATTTTCAAGTTCTACTACTACTACAAATAATAATCCTTTGTAAACAATTATAGCTTGAAGTAACTATTCTTAATACAAATAATTTGCACACATGTAATGGTTTTAAGTCTTCCTTACTAATAATGATAATATTCAAAAAGGTCTTTTTGTCTCCATAGATGGGACCCTAACAGGTACTACCACTCTGGATCAGATGAGGCCTTGAAGTAAAGTCAACAAAGAGGTATTCCACAGTTCTCAGAGCTCTAGAACTAGAGTCTCACCACTGGATGAAGTTTGTTGTCATAGCCAGGACATCCCAACTTTTTGGAGTCAGAAGGTATTTGGATACAAGGAATGTAGTCAACACATTCTAAGCTCTATCAACAGGGCAGATGTAAAGTTTGTTTCATTCTTTAATAAAATGTCAATTGTAATATTGACTCGAAGAAGTACAAAGAAAATTCAAATAAAAAAATGTGTTTATTGACTCAGAGGTTACAGATATTTGTTTGCAAATTACTTCAGTTTGGTCTCCTAATGATTTTGACCTAAACTGCCAATAGGTCTGTAATCAATGAGAAAGAATGGTTTTAAAATCAGAAACATTTATTTAGAGAATATGAAGAAGAAGAATGTTTGCAATACCAAGAAATGAATTATTGATCAGTTCAAAATGAGTCTCTGATTGTCAATTACAGAATAAAAACCAATTTATAGACAAAAGAATTGTCTTTGTTTCTGATTTAAATATACAATATTCAGTTAATTAAAGAGTTTGTTCCTTTATAATCAATTAAATACTAGGTTATGACAAATTAGCACAGACTTAATACTTCAAACTGATATTCTGTAATAGTTTACAAGTAAACAAGTCTCATCATCATCATCGTCATCATCATCATTATCACTAAGTTATGCTGACAACATGGATCTTGAGACTCTATCAGCATTTGCACTAAGAAAGTCCACTTGACGACATCCAATGTCCACAAAGAACTGATAAATGTAAGTTTTTTGCAGGTTAGCCAACACTGGTGTGTTCATTGGAGAAAATAACATATGAGTTCATTCTTACTTCTCCAGCAATGCCTAACAGGTTTTGACCATTTTACTTGGTTTGTGAGATAGTGGCTATACTGCTGCTGTTTTTGGGGTGCTGTTTCCAGGATTTATTCAAAACAGCATTCAGCATGTTTGTGTAGTTCCCATCTTCAGTTATTTCATTAAAGCCTTAGTGGCTCAAACTTTTAGTTGAACAGCTTGGAAGAATTTCTGTTTTATATTATCCATAACATACTCATGCATATTTTGACATCCCTTTCAGTAGATGAGATATAGCTATCAAGGTATGTGAACTGGTTTACTAATATCAGAAACTTGCTCTCAATTACAACTGAGTACTTATAACTTTGAGTTAAATCTATGCAATGCTGAGGTTTTTAGGTATCTTGTCATAGTATAATACTTAGCAAATATCAATTACAAGTAAGTTTTATTCTCACTAGGTGTTCTGAACTTCAGACCTCTTAAAAATTTAAGCAATATGTATGGTTGTCCTATATAATATAAAGATTAATGATAAAGTTATGTGACCATTATCAGTGAGTTTAACCCTCATTGGGTGCCTGCATGTATGTGGCCTTGTGCTAGATAAGCATGTATGGGTACTTTGCATATTTCAATGGTTAGTGAGCAAGACTAGCAGACCATTACAAAATGAATGCTTTTTTTCACAAAATGCTCTATATAGCTGTCCACACACATGCATACATACATATATATATATATATATATGAAACAACAGTCTATGGTTGTCACTATCTCACTTGGTGGGTTAGGGACAGAACAAATGCAGTATAAATTGGAGAGTGCTCAATATATATGATAGACTTATTATATAATAATAAATAAATATATATTAGTTTTTATATGTATTTAATACCATGGATGCTTATCTGCAACCACTGGTTTTATACCATCTTTTTACAACAATCATAAGGCAGCTGATAATTGTTGTATAAAGACAGCAAGAAACCAGAGGTCACAGATAAGCATCCATGCTATCAAATATATATAAAAACTAACACTTATTTATTTATTATTATATTACATATAAAGATATGTACATATATACATATATATAGATATGTATAAAGGAAAATGCATATATATTCATATATGTGTACATGTGTATATGTGCGTTTTATAGAAACCTAACTGGAAATTGAAGGAAATAGATTTACTGTTCCTTTTTATCAAAGATGAGTATATAAATAAATAAATATATATATATCTGTGTGTGTGTGTGTGTGTGTGTGTGTGTGTGTGTGTGTGTGTGTGTGTGTGTGTGTGTGTGTGTGTGTGTGTGTGTGTGTGTGTGTGTGTGATATTTAAAGGTTTTTTCTTTTATTTGGAATTATATGATGTGTATTTTTATCTATTTTTATTTTATATTGAGTTCCCTATTGGATTTTGAATTACATGGATATTGAAGAGAGAAAATCCTAAAATAGAATCATTCCCACCATCAGCTGACTTGTCATTGGATAATATATATATATATATATATATAAATATATATATATATATATATGGATGAGTATATATATATATATATATATATATATATATATATATATATATATATATTAGCCTAGTGGGTAGAGTGTTCACCAATGGCCTGGAGGTCAGGGTTTAATCCCAAGTTGAGCCATACCAAAGACTTAAAAAATGGTACTTGAAGCTTTCTAGTTTAACATTCAGCTTTGTAAGGTATGGAGTAAGAGTAAACTGGAGTAATTTAAGGAAAGGAGTTGCACCCTCCCCTACCCCTTGGTGTGGTAGCGAATGAAAAGGTAGTGTTTGGGTCCCCCTTGATTATGGTCGCCAACTTTACTTATATATATATATATATTTAGAATAGAATAAAATTGCACAAATATATATAGGGGGTAAATATATTCTTTCACAAGTAAATATTCTTATTTTTGTTTTATTACAGTAGAATTTGCTGATAGATGAAACCAAATTATTTGTTTTGGTCATATAATGTTACACAGAAAGAATAAAATTCTTATATTGGGGGGTGGGGTCACGTGGTGTAATGGTTGAAGCGATGGACTGTGGAATCTTAGTAAGCAACTTTGAACTTCACTCATGCTATTACATTCACTTTTGGAAAAATACCCTTGGAGAGGTATGAACCCCCTTATCATCCCAGCTAGGGGTTAAATAGCATCACTGCTGTTCTTCTAGAAGGATGGCTTTGGCATTAAATAACCCAAGAAGGTTGATATGCCATTACACAAACCCTGTATTTTTGGTTTCGAAGAACATTAACTTTTTTTATCAAGAATTGTTTGGGGGTGTTCTAAAAACTAATGCTATATATATATATATATATATATATATATATATATATATATATATAATGGTATCACCTTTAATACAGAAGGTTTAAGTTTTTATCAAATTTTTTACATTTTGGTAGTTTATTTATTGAATGATAATATATTTTTGAGACTCATTTGTATTTCACTTACTTCCTGTAAATCTCTCAAAAATTTTTTAAACTGGGAGGTAAGTTTGAAGTGAGCTAAAATATCTATATGCAGCAGAGTAGGAAAACAAAAGTTTTTATTTATTTATGAAAGAAAACAAGAAAAATTGCAAATTCTGTCTTCTGTAAAAACCCTATATTTTCATTTCCCAACAATTCTGCTATACACTGACCTATTGATTTCTGACTTACCATAAATCTGGTTCCTAATTTTAGAGAATCATTGCCTCTGCAGTGGAATTAGAAATTTGGTTTAAAAAACACAGCATAAAAAGAACATAGTAGACTTTATTTATGTTTGTTCAGCAATTTGGTTCTGTATTTTTCTGTACTTATGTTTATTGGTTAGGAGTTAATATTTGGTGAAGAGAAAACTGCTAAATTTAGTAAGATAAGGTTTTTCTGCAGTAAATGTGATTTGCTGAAAAAAAATCATTTAACAAGTACGCAATAATTTTAAAAAAAGAAACCTTTAGCTGATTTTGATTTATTCTCATCATCATCATCATCATCATCATTATTATTATTATTATTATTATTATTATTATTATTATTATTATATATCCTGTTAGAATATCTTATTTCTCTTGAGCAATTTATGAATAAGTATATATCTACAAATTCGATTTAGAGTGCACTATCAAATATATAGATATATATACTTAGTACATATGTCAAATTCAATTTAGAGTGCAGTATTGTTTATGTGCAGATATACATTTCCATTCCAATCAGGACTTTCTTATTGGAATGGCAGCATTGCACTCTAAATTGAATCTCTTGTTTTGTTTTTATGTATGTTGGTACATCAAGAAATAAAGAATTATGGGAAAGAGTATTTGCAAAGTTTGATCAAAAAGCAATGAGACTAAAGTTTTAAAGATTTTTGATTTTAAAATTTAAGTTAAATAGCTAAATCATATAAAAGATTTCATCAAGGCAAATAAGTTGAAATGAAATTAAAAAAAAGCAATTATGAACACAGTGTTGATACTTTTTGAATGAAATGTTTTTGGTAAAATATAAGATTGTGCAAAAGCAAGCCTCTCTGTATCCACCTGAGCTAGCTCCCTGTGATTTTTTCACATTTTCTAAACTGAAAATGCATTCCAAGAGTAAGAATGTTATGAATGTAAAGAATGTTAAAGAAAATGCAATGTCAAAGGATGAAAAACTTGCTGGAATAAGTAAGTTGAATGCCACTACTTTCCAGAAAATAAATATTTCATTCATTATCTATTTCTCACTTGGCAAATAAAGTTTCAATATCAATATATATTTTAAGACACTTAGTATGAAGGTATATCAACATGCTTGTAGACTAATGATAGAAATCATTTGTCAAGCAACATCAGTAAATCCATATCCTGTTGATAAAGCACTAACAAAGGTACATCAGTAAGTTCTGAAAAATATTTATTTAATGATTCAGTGGTGAATATTAATCATATAGATAAAATATTATACTGTGAGTGTTACAGATCTATTCTTATATAATTCTGAGTAAATCATTTGTTCTAAATAGGAATATTCAATATCATATAACTGTATAAAAAGCCTCATAAGAAACAACACAAAACATGTAAATGTAAACATACAATGAATGCAATTCCCTAACCATTGAGCACAAAATAACCCTAGATGGGTTGATATGCCATTTAAACTATTCAACCAACTAACCAACTATCACTATATCAATAAGTCCATAGAATACTGGAAGCATACACAAAAAATACTTATCAATGCACTTGATTCAGTGGTGGATATTAATCAAACTAATGAAACATTATACAGTGAATATTTTAGATCTATTTTTATGCTATTCTAAGTTATCAAATATCTTACATAAAACTGTTTGGGGAAGTATCTCATTCTTTACCCTTCTTATTAAAAATCAGGTCACTAACTTTCAAACTCTCAAATGGCTAGATTTATGCAAACCACATTTATTAATGATTACTAATGTGTATGGTTTACAATATTAATTTGTTTTCTGTAAATACCAAAAAAATTTTGACTTTTTACCAAAGGGATTGATTTACAATGTAGGTATTATCCTAAATTAGATTATTGATTTATGTCCAAGAAATTGCGAAACTGAAACTTTTTGTTTCGCTAAATAAAGTAGAAAACTAAGGGAAAATTTCCTGGACAGAAACAAAAGTTATAGTGTTTTTTTCCATGATATTTTTTCAGCCACAGGAAAATCAAGACATTTGTAGAATAAGTAATTATCAGCCAAGAATCATAAACATTAATCTCTTGATGATGTATATTAGTTTTCACAAAAGCATTGTTTGGTGTTATGCATGAGTTTATTATTACAATAAAATGTGGCATATGTGAATTTATAGTCCATTTACATAACTAAAATTCCACACATAGATCAGGTTTCAGCTAGTATATATAGCCAAAAGAACCGGCAAGTGCATCAATAATTAATCACAAACCTGAGCAAATACATATCTTCCAATCAAGAAATATTATTCTCTTTTTTTTTAGCGTAACCCATAACTATTTTGAAACCAAATCAAAGGAAATCAATATATACATATATTCTATCATAAGGTAAATTCCAGAGAGTGATTACTTTAAATGCTCAATAAATACAAGAAAAGGAAATGAACTGTGAAATTCATAATTTATTTTTTAATCGAGAATGTGGAGCCTACCAAAGAGAAATATAAAATCTATATTATAATGATCTGATTTTCATATGTATATTGCAGTAACACAGTAAAAGTAGCACATCATAAAAAAAGATTTTTTGGTCCAATTATGTAAAATGCTCTTTGAAAGTAAAAAAATTTCATCCCAATTTCCAATTAAATGTGGGGTCTTCATTTATGCTTACCTCTATAATTATTCAGTTTCTGTATATGCTTGAACATAGATTATTTCAATAACTACATCTTTTAAAAGAATTTTAAGACAAAATCTTCTAAATGTTCTCACGATTACAACTTAACAGCTTAAAGACTTGAAGGTTAGAGCATAATATGCTCAGTATAATGTATTTTATAATCTTGTAGTTAAAATCTTAGATGTAAATATTTACTTTGAAAGAGAAAAATAACTACTCAATAAGATAATGATCCTTTATTTAACAGTCTCATTATTTTGTGGGTATCGTTATTTTATTTCTATTCTTTCATCATAGTTCTTTTTTCATGTTTATATCAAAATAACAGGAAAAAAGTGTTAGAATACAAAATACAATTATGAACATTCATCATACAATTACTGTCAAAATAAATTGCAAAAAAGAAGAAAATCAGGAAAATTTTGAAGTGAACCAAAATCTTTTAACATAAATAGCTTCTAAGAGTTCTATTCTTTTAGGTCAATGATGTTTCCACAATTTTTAAAAGTATGTTGATTTTCCCATTGTGAATACAATTCAATTATGTTTTTGAATAATTATAATACAAATCTTATAAATTGGAAGTGATTTTAAATTGAGCTTAATGTTCACTTTTGGCGGCTTTCAAGTGAGTATGTAATTAAGGAAGACTCTAGTGATTTTAATAAATGTTCATTCAAAGCATCTGTTTATTGACCATAAAGTATGATTGCATAAGAAACTCAAAACCTGCTATCATCATAGAAAAGCACTTTACTAGTTGAAAAACAATAAAGCAAAACATAAATGCATCAGCTACAACATAATTTTGGGGCAAGTGCATTTGTCTTTTGATTAAGTCTAAGACACTGAAAGCAATTATTCTCAATTAGGAAAATGTTCCTTTAAAATAACATTTTACAGGTGGGATGATGAATTCTACTTTGTCTCATGCAAACATGATGAATGTTTTCTGTCTTTCTGCCATTACTGCAAAGTGCTAACAAATGCACAAAAGATCAACTTTTTTTATTGAATTTACTGGATTTGCATAGATTTTCGCTTTCCCAATGAAATTACTATGCAACTCATGAACTAATTTTCGTTTGGTTAATGCCCTTTGTTTTGTTTTTCTATTTCAATGCATTCAAATGTGTATATTTTCAGATAAAGCTAAAACAGACAATCAACATTTTTAAAGTTTATTTCTGATGATATAGAAATGATCTATCCCAGGCCTCTCATTTTAATGTATTAAATCAAAGATTTCTGATATTATGTTTAAACTTTTTTGTTTGATAAATGGGAAAAACTTTCTTTTTGGCAAACTGATATTCTCATACATTATTGCCAATAAATAACTTTATGCCTAACAATTTTTGTTTATAAAAGTTAAATTTTTCTAAACTCAAAGATTCTAAGATTCTTTTTAATTTTAGAAGAACATTATGTAATAAAAATAGATATTATTATCAAATTCTACTGCATTAGAAACCCTATAACAAAAAATAAAGTTACATCAATAAATATAAGAGATTTACCTGATTTGCATTTATATACAATTTTACCCCATTTATAAGAAATTGATTTTCTTCTAAACAAAAGATACCAAGATTTTATTATTTCTAGATGAACATTATACAATTAAAGAATATATTATTTTGCATTATTTATTGCTAGAGTCAACAGCATTGAAACTCAGGGACCAAATGCAAAAATAAGTTCTTACCACTTGCCTAATATTAAAACCTAAAACTATTTTTTTTCAAATTACATTATGAAGTTTAGATTAATAAAAAAGAAAATGTTATTAATTATGTTTTGGTATCTATTCACAAAAATGGGTTTCAAAGTTCTTTCTTTGGAATTTCTTTACTTGGAAGTTAGATAAATAAAATAGTTGAATCTATGAACCCAATATTTTTGAGTATACATGATATTATCACTGCAAGCCAAGAACAAACTTTGAATTAGTTTTGTGTTGAATTTTTTAAATTGTGCTATTTCTCTTATCAATGTCCTTTTTATTTTGGCAAAATATTCTTCAAATTTTTTCTGCTAGTGTTAGATTTATTCTGTTGGTGGCAGTAAGTGTTAAATATACAGTAGATGCCATTTACAAATAAAACATTTATTGTTTGAAAATTGGTAAAATAAAAGCTAGCTCATCTTCATTTACATAGAATCATTTTTATTTGATCGCTTTTTGCTTGTTTTGTTTTATTTTTTGCATTTATCTTTTGTGTGTGTGAAAATTACAAGCTGAAGTTTGTGTTTCTTAGAGTCAAAAGGCTAAGGGTTCAAATGTTAAAGTAAAAAAAAAGAAAAGAAACTTAATAAAACTAAGTAAGCAACAGGGTGAGTCATTACTTTCTTATAAAATGTATTCATAGCTTTTTCTAAATTCACAGTAAATTCATATTTCAAAAATATGTGGAAATAATATAAAATCTTACATTTTTTTATTCATTTGGACATGTTTATGAGTTTCTCCTTATGACTTTCATTAAAAGGTATGAACACCTTTTCTGTAGGCAACCTCAGAATCAGAGTCGTTTTCAAAATCATTGTCCTAGTTTTGCATGACATTCACTATCCTAGCAAAATAAAAAGTGATCATATAGTGGAGTGTAGGAAACAGAAACCAGAAGTCCTGTTAAAAGTTTATAAAATTTGTATTTCTTTTGAGGAATAGGAGAGATGTATGATCAAATGTAAATAGTTCTATCAGCTTGGTTCTTTCCTTCAAAGTTCAACCTCCAATAGGATATTTTGGAATGTGATCATAGTTCCAACAAAAGAAGATTTGTATTTTGTACCTGTGCTTTGTACAGGTACAAAATACAAATCTTCTTTTTGACTGTCTTCTTAATCCCCCACTCTCAAAAAGAACTTAAGCCTTCTTGCTTATGTGACCCTTCATCATTTTCACTGACATCACTAATCTTGTTCTCCAATGCTTTCTTCTCACAAATATACTGACTAGCAGGTTCACATTCATGAGTTTAACATCTAGTTATCTTTGTGTAACTCACCCCAATAAAACCCAAAACATATGGCCACATTGCATCCCATTTTCTGCCAAACAATGTTCCTTCCACATATCAACACATTTGACACATCCTTTTTCAAGTTTCTTTAAACCTTTAAAAAAATTTCTTTTTAAATAACTTCATACAAATTTTACTTTTATATAAATGAAAAAAATAAAAATGTAATTTGTTTCTTGGTTGTGCTGAGAACTTTACAGCACCTCCATGTAAGATTTCATTGTACATATAAATCAGTTTTTTAAGCTGATTTCTATACATAAATATAAATATATATTTGATCAATACAGTCATGTCACTTTTTTCAAATTTCGCAGTCATACTATTTTATTAAAAGTCTCAATCAGAAATGGTTTCATTTTCATTTCACTTTTCCTTTGATCCAGGTTAGAGGCTCCATAATTACTCTTAACAATAGACTATTTATAATTGACTTTTATGGAAAATATGATTAATTATATTGATTTTGATGAAGCTATATCTGTCCTTAAGTAGAACATAATCACTATTTATCTTACCAGGGCTCATAGAACTTACAATGTGAGATTGTATAGTTCATATTTTGTAATACACACACATAGATGAATAAAGTCAGAGACACACACACACTCACACACACACACACAGACATGCACACACACACACACACACATACACATGCACACATGCACACACGCACACATGGTTAGATGATTGATTCAGTCTAGATTACTTTTTCAGTTTATTATTAGGTTTTTAAAAATCTTAAAGCAATAATGTTATGTATATTTAAATACATAAACATATATATATATATATATATATATATATATATATATATATATATATATATATATACTGGTTGATTTTGGCTCAGTTTGAATGTTTTGGTTTATTCAATGGCATATCAATGCCTTATGGGTTATTTAATGCCAAAATTTGATAGCTAAGTTATAATTATTTTGGCTGTTGCTATGTTCCATCAATGCTTTGAACTTCTTAGTGGTATCTCTGAAAGCATACCATTCATTATTTAGATTTTTATGAAAAATAATGAATACATCTCTATTTAAATATGATAGTAAAAATCTATGATTGCCAGATATTGATAAAGTAAAGAATGCTGTGTATTTTCATGTTGAACAGTTGAAATGCAGGATTTAATATAGGTCGTGAATTATATTCTTAGTTGATGTCATAAATGGGTGAGGAAACAATTGTCAGCAGAAGTAAATAAAAAAAGATAAAAAGTAGAGAAAATAAGTTGCTTCTGGAAAGATGATCAACTGGGAACATGGAAACATTGGGAACCATTCTCTATACATACAATAAATCTCAAATTTTTATAATAAAGAGAAATTATCACATATATGCGTATATGCATTACATTTATTGAAACAAAATATTGATCTGAAATTCATATAATAATGATCTATATTATAATCAGTATTATAATGATCTATATCAGGGCTTCTCAAAGTGATCCTTATAGACTCCTGGGGTTGAATAATATTTTGGCAGGCTAAATAAATGCATTGAGGTCCACAGGAGGTGAATTTACAAATGTGCATTGATGAATCCTAGAGAACAATAATCACTGAATCATTGCTAGAGACTCTACACCAATCAAAATGCCTGGTTGAGTGTGATGGCCACAAGTGATAAGTCTTTCACATACAACCCTTTTTTTAACATTCAGGTCATTTAATGAATGTATTATCTGGCTTTGATAGAAAAGATTTCAATCGTTTTGGTACTGTTTACAATACCTATAATCATATTTTCACAAAAGAAAACAATTAAAAACAATTATATTTTAGATTAATTATTTTATAAAATTAATAATAGAAAAATATAGATATAAAATATTACAACTCCTGTTGTGTTTCTTGGACAGAAATAGTCTGGCAGAACCCATCCTTCTCTAGGTCTGCAATTGATTTGAATTCAGTGTTTTATTCTGTTAAACTTGCTGACACAGCAAGGTTAAACAGCAGACTTACCTACAATTAATTTATAGCAGCTGGTAGAATAATTGGATTCATACTTTTCCCAAGGGTATTTGTGCTATATGAAATGAGAACTGCCTTGTTCCGAATTTTATAAAAATCATCATTTAGATCATCAAGTCATGCTTGACAGCATGGTGTTCCTTGACACTCTCTTTCCATCCATCACTATCATTGATTGCTCCTGGCAGGTCTTCTAGTCGGTATCTTGTGTTCACACAGAGGTGATGTAAGTAAGACTTTGCTGATCAGCCAACACTGGCACATCCATGTGCCAGAATCCATAAGAGAATGTCATGTATGAGTTCATCCTTGCTTTTCCCGAAATGCCCCGCATATCTTGTTCATCTTTAATGGTTTATAAGATTGGAGACAGATGGCCTCAGCTGCCTTGTGAGGTGTTGCTTTCAGGATTTGTTCAAGAAAATACACAACATTCTTGCATAGTTCCCATCTTTCTTTTTCTCAATGCATTTTGTTAGTGTCCATTTTGTGCTGCATACAGTAGTATAGACACAGCTACAACTTGGAAGATATCTGGTTTTATTTCATCAGATTGATCAGATTTCCAAATGATCAATAACCCATCAATAGCAATCCACATCTTTGCTAGGTATATGCTTATTTTACAGTCAGTAGATGAGATATTGCTGCCAAGGTATATAAACTGGTCTACTAATTTTTGAGGCTTACCACTTAGAGAGGAGATTGTTGATTTTTGTTTAAAACATATGCAATCTTTTATTTGCTTTCACATAGAGGCCAATTCCCCCCACTGACTTCTCTAGACTATACAGTAAGAATTCTGTTAGTGTTGGTGTATTGGCAAAAAGTGCTAGGTCAACTGTATTGATTGCATCTGTCTTAGTTTCTGTGGGATATTGTCTGCCTCTTGCTTTTTTTAATGTGAAACCATTTTCTTTTGTTAGATCTATGGATGTTTTAAGTACATAGTCTTGGCAGAGTGTAAACAAATATGGTGTCAATGTATCTCCCTGCAAGATTTCAAGGACTACGTCAAAGAATCTGATGTCTCAATTATTGCTTTCATGTTTTTGTGAAGCACCATTTTAGTGGTAACAATTTCTGAGGGAAGACCATATGTTAGTTGAATTTGCTCCATACTTCTTCGGTGTAAGGAAATGAATATCTTGAAGAAATCAACAAGCAGAAGTGTTGCCTCAAGATTATTTGCTCATAGTCCTTCAATGCACTGACAAATAGTCAGAATGTGTGAGGCTGTGGAGGGATTCCATTGAAAGGCGCTCTGACTTTTCTTAAGAATTTTTTTGATCTCAGGTCAGATGTAATTGAGGAGAAGGGTATTATAAACTTTACCAGCTGTGGGAAGGGAAGGGTACAACATTTCATCCATTTCCCAATTGAGTTTTTTTATAGACTGTGTTGCATAGTCAGAGAAGCATGTCATCAAATTTCCTTGTCTTCTTAGGGAGTATGTCTGCAAGTCCTGCAGCTTTTCTGTTTTTAATTATTTTCAATAATTTGTAAAGTTCATTCTTCATAGACTGTTCTAGTTTAATGTTATGAGAGCCATTAATTATTTTTTGGATACGTTTGCCATTGATTCCAGGAGCATTTTTGAGCAGGTTCTTAAAATGTTCTTTCCACTTCAATAGTCTTTCTTCTGTGCTGGCAGCTTAAATTTTGCTCTTGAGGTGTTCTTATTTCCATTCTCTTCATTTACTGTCTGCCATACTATTCCTGATTATTTATCTTCAACCAAATTTCTTATGCTATTGATTTGCCCTTAAATATATTCTAATTGTTCATTTTTTGTATGAGCTGGTTAGTTCTATTTGGGCTTTCTCACATTTCTGAGCTTTGGCATTTGTTGGGATTCTTTTATTGGGTAAGGATGCTTTTTTTAAGTTATCTCATTTTTTCCAAAAAACTAGTAACTTCCATGCAAATCTCAATTTGGCTCTTGGTTTGGTTGGTATGTACACTGCTGCTACTTTTATATGGGCAGTGACAAAACTTTCATATTTGTCATTCGTAGTATGTCTTTTAGATATCTCCTGAACAGTATTGAATAAGTTTCTTACAGTTACCATATATATTTCTATTGGTAGGTGAGGACCAGTCATAATAAGTGGTTTTGACTGTTTGTATCTTACATCTGCCTAGACATGGGTGTATCTTTGCCAAGACAATTCTGTGATCCTGACTCACAGTTCAGAGCATTATTACTGGACTTTAGCATTATTTGGGTTGGTCTACGTTCATAGTTTTCCCTTCCTTGTTTTGAATTTAATGTTTAAAGATGAAAGACTGTTCTCAAGTGAAAAGTCTGTTACATATCCCCCATTTCTATTTGACAAGTTGTGTAGACAAAATTTATCATGTTCATCATTGCATATTTGAACATTCCTGCCTCCATTGATGTTTAGAATGTTGAGTTTGAAAATGTGTTGGGAAGATAATCCATTGTAGAAGGTAGTTATATCCATTTCATGACTGGTATTAGTGAGACTGTAGCAAGAGATGATTATTGTGTTGGGTTTGCCATTAAATGTAGTTCACATAATTCTTGGTTGGGTTTCTCTGTGGTGTAATGGTTATCGTCGTAGGAAATGAACATGGCGGTACGAGTTCAAATCCTGGACGAGACCGACTGCATTTCACAAAAGCACTAATACCCTTGGGAAAGGTATGAATCCAGTTATTCTCCTTCCAGCTATGGGTAAATTGTAGGGCAGACTAGGTTCTTCAGCCTTCTTGAGGCAACTAATCTAGGAGAAGGAAAACTCTGATTTTAAACCTGTTAAACTCCGATAAAAATTGACCTTGTGTCATATCCTGCCCGAGTAGAGGGGTTGATAAATATGGTTATCTAGTGATTTTAAACCATGAGGACCTAGAAGTATTTCTACACTTCCAATAGTGGCATTGACAGAGTAATTCCATGCAGATGCTGAGGCATATTTCCACCCATATTATAGTATTTTAAGCTTGTAGTTAGAATAAAAGAACATTGTTCAATAATAGAAATAAAAATATAGATTTAAAAAAAGGATATAGATTATAGTAAAGATGCTATATTATAATCTATATTATAATGTTCTGAATTTTGTATATATGTTACTATGAAATGGCAAAAATGCTCCATCATAGAAAGATTTTTCTTCACATTATTTTATTCCATTTTTTACCTTTTATAAATTTCTCCTTCCTCTTTTTTATTTTCTTTTCTCATATTTTCTTTTCTTTTCTAAGGAACCATGAGAAATAACTAGATGCCCAAGAAAGTCTATTTGTTTTGCCTTGGCAATATGTATTTGACCTTTTCATTGCTCTATTGTGATGCACATTTGGCAGCTTTCTGAAGTGTTTTCTATACTTGGATGTTCAGACTTTAGAGAATATCAACATTTCCTTTTGAATGTTCCATCTGATACTTGTATATGGCAGCAAGCATGGCAATCAAATATGGCTTTTCTTGGCACCAATTTTCTTGAAGTGCAAAATGCCATTGTAACTCTATTAATACAAAAGTATTAGTGTAGAACTTTAGAAATATCTGTCAAATCAAGCTGATAGCAAATTCAAAGCAGCAGAAAACATTTGAAGAATTAGAATAGTTTCAGAGAGAGACAAGAGTATATTTTTTATTTATCATTCTAATTTTGGATGGTATCATATTAATTATTTATAATGATGTATTTATCCAAGGAATGATCAATAAGTATCAAGACTGACACTTTAGATTTTTTAAATAATAAATTCAAATGAATGAATATGCATGGTTGAGCTACTTATATAATTAAGCGATGACATGTAGAAAAGTCAGTGTCAATTAGATATTTGTTTTTATCAACATTCCCAATTTTATCAACATTCCCAGCAGTTTTTTTTTTTTTTTTTGGCAAAACACAGGTTTGTACAAATGCAACATCCATTGTACTTACCAGAATTTGCTCCATGTCTGCCATTTTTCATGTTACCAAAACTGAACATTTTCTTCATAGGAAAAATTTGAGGATATGGAGAAGATTAAAAGAAATAAGATATCACAGTTTCACATTATATCAAAAGAGGAGTTTCAGATGTACTTTGACCTATCAAAAACTTGCAAGTATAGATATATTAAAAGTGAAGGAAACTAATATGAAAAAAATATTTCATACATTATTCATTTCCATCTTGGTAAATTAAGCTTAAATTTTGATACTTTTAAAATTGTATATGGGAGAATCACACAAGCTGTTATTTCGTTTGCTTGTCTGGTTGGTTGGTTATTTCATAGTGAAGATATTTTTGCTTTATTTGTTCTTTGTGGAGTATGATTACTACTTGTGCAGTTATCTGTAAATTATTTCAGGTAATATGCCAGTTAGTAATTGATTATTTGGTATAATTATATGAGTTCAGTAGTCACTATCTGGTGAAATCACCATTTCTGCTAACGATTTGCACATCCAAGTTTGTTTGGATCAAATTGTGGGTGAGGTTTTGGTCCATGGATTCACACCTATGGTTAGAAATCATTCTCTTGTTTCAAATAGTTCTCTCATAATCTTTAATTTGTAGAATTTTCTTTGAATATGGGCAAGATTTTTTGCATTCCATCAAAATATCTCTCACTGTATATGGAGCACTATATGAACTTGGTGGTTGTTCAAATTTTAAAATGAATGAATGAGCTAGTTTTGCATAGCCAAATAAGCATGGTCTCTTTTCTGGTTTTCCTTGGATTTGGTTTTCTTTCTTTTTGGTATGGATTTTATTTTGTAAAGCTGGTGGATATTTTGGATAAATATATGTTGCCATCTTTTGTCAATATTTTGTTGATTTTAGGCTTGAGGTCAGAGAATGGTATTTTGAAGTTTTTGTCTTGTACCATATTGAGTGCAAATCTGGCTATTGAGTCAGTTATATAATTTCCCTGGATTCCTATATGGCTTGGTGTGATCTTTTTGGTATGATTTTTGAAGGTTAGTTTGTTTAGGAGTTTGGTTATTGGAGGGTTTTCCAATTTTCTAGTAATTAGAGTGAATGATAAATCTTTTGATGTTGCTTGTTGTGTCAATGTTGAGTGCTAGATAAATTGCAGAGGTTTTGTGGGTGAATATGGAGACTTCTTTTAAGAGGCATTTTCTGATGATTGTGTTGTTAATGACTGCTCCACATCTAGTTCTGTTGTGGTCTTTGAAACGATCTGTATAAATGTGGGAGCAGTTTGGGTATTTTTCTTGGATGTTGTGGAGTTTCTCTTGATAGATTATGGAGTGAATTTCATTTTGGTTAGCTTGTTTTGGTTCAGGATTACCTCTGATTGTTTAAGCGTCCAAGAGGGAGAAAATAGTTGTATGGTATCAAGTATATTAATGAATGAGATTCTTGCTTCTTTCATGGTTTTATTGCTTTTTCATTTTTGCCAAACAGGGGTTTGTGTTTTGGGCTGAAAGTGCTGTCATAAGCCTAATTAGCTGGTTGAGATTTTTGTTTAATGTAGTAGAGAAGAGGAAGTTTTTCAAATCCGAATTGCTAGATTGTTAAGCTTGTCTTTTATTAAATTCTAAATATTCTAATAACAACTGGAATTTTCATTTCTGACTTGAACAGTAGCATATATTCTGCATGCATTTAATGAGCACTGCACAACTAACAAAGATTTTACATCTATCAGAAATAATAAGCTCACTCAATAATATAGTCATGGGTCATAATGGGAAATTAATTTTTCTTTCTCTTGTTATTAAATATCTTGTCTGTTGTTCTGAGATAACATTGTACACTCCCACAACCAGTCTTATTATGAGAATTACCAAAATTAGGGCTAATGATTGATTGATATTTCACAAGTACAAAGTATCAAATTGAAATAAATATTATGTATGATTTTCTTGATGAATGTTTTAGACAACATTTATTCAAGTGTTGCCTCTTGTAATCATTTTGGAATGATACATTGAGTAATTTTTACCTTTTCTTTTAGATTATAAGAATATTGTCCGTAATAATCTTCAGTATCTATCCCTAAATTCATCCAAACAAAAGAACGCATTAGAGATTTTTTACTCAATGAAATTCATTAAGATGTCAAGGCTAGTTTTTGATTATCATTTGTTGAGGGAATTATAGAATAATTTGGAAAAGAAAAGAGGTTGAATACATGTTGATCTTATATTTTTCATAAAAACCTAAATGACATCTATAAGCCTGTTGACAGAAGGAGTTTATATTAGTGATTAAATATTTATATAGGCATAAGTTTTTCATTTATAATATATTCTGTAAAATCATTACATTCATTCCAACTTGATATATGTTTGTTTTATGGTGAGGAATGGTACATACTCTCTTATCAAATTAATCAATTTTTTGTGAGATTTTGTCAGAGAAAATTACAGAAATATAGTTTAATATATTTTTTATTAATCGCCTCCTTTATTCAATTTCATGCAGTTTCTATAAAATATAATTTTATTGTAAAAATGTTTATTTTTTCATAATGATAAACTCTGAAGAGACTTTTTAGTAAAGATATTTTTTCCAGAGCAGTAAGTTTAGTACAAAAAATTTCCCATGGATATTTTGTGGACAATACTACTATTGTATGTTTTTTTTTAAACAAATTTTACAAAGTATATCTACTACAGTGACAACAAAAGACATTTGAAGAAAGCTGGAGTGAACAGCAGTTGAAATATTGAGAGTATAAAACCCAAGGTGGGAACAATAATCCAAATTGTGTAAATAATGTAAGTAATAACGACATCTTTTCTCAGAAATTTAGAGAGATTCTCTCCAGGTATCTTCAGTTGACAGTTGAACTTCCTTGATCTCCATCCAATGATAATGGAGTCATTTCCTTGGCATTATATTACACATCTGGTGTCCTCAATGACATTTTTATTTGACAACATCATCTCATTATATTATATATTGTGTATTTATTTAAGCCTAAGCAAATCTGTCTACTTTACATTTCACTTAAAAAACCTATAGTAAGTCAAAATAAAAGTTTAGTGCATAGCATATTCTATTGAGCATGTATGGTGTAGTGGTTATTGCTTTAGAAATGGATTTGAGTTCAAATCTGAGACAAGGCATTTAATATTTCACTTCACATTAATGCCTTTTGGAAAGTCTTGAATTCTTCTCTTCTTGCAATAACTATTGGAAAAAAGTTGTGCATATTGAAGTCTTTAGTCTTGTTAAGTTAACTAGTCTAGGAAAAAGAAAAACTTTGAATTTGAAACCAGAGAGCATAAGGTTCCAATCTCTATCTGCCTCAACTAGTATTCACTATTGGCAGACAGTGTCAACTGAAGGTAATTGACGGTAAATCTATTCCTAATTGGCAGACCAGAATTAGCAATAACTTAAGATAGAATTGGGATGTACAACATGAAAAGAACAAGGTGGTTTGCTTAGCATAATGGTTATGATCATAGGAAAGGGCAACCCAAGTTCAAATCCTAGAGGATCAGATTAAAATTGGGAAAAAGGGCAGTATGATAGGCTTATTCATTCACCTTATATGATTATATACAAAATAAGATATTTGCATATATGAGTATACCTATGTATAAGATGCATACATATGCATATACCATTACTTATAGAGGCACTTGTGGCACAATGAATTGGAAATGTATCTGGAAACCTGAGTTCAAACCCTGGATGAGATTGTTTGCATTTCTCTTCATGCTAATGACCAAGGAAATGGCATAAATCTATTTGTTCTATCACCAGCTATGGATAAATTGTAGGGCAGACAGAGATCTTCAGTACTGACTAGGCAATCAGTATTTTATTAAGTCATCTAGTACAGCTGTTCCATATATACTATGATTATTCATATGGCTATTTGAAACTTAATTCATTTGTTATGTCTATTGTAACCAATGATATTGAACATGAAATTGCTTAAGAGAGTAACCAATAGTAGCATTAGCTGATGGTTTCTCACAGGAGAATGATTGACAGCAATTCTCCTCAAGTCTCTGGGACTCTTCTTAGTATTCAGGCCAATCTTAATGATGTTGTTGTTGTCAAGAGGATCTCCACTTGTCCTCTTATTTCCTAGTCTTCCAGTACCTTTACCAATCCTTTAAAATTACAATTACAATTGATATGTGTGGGTGCATTTACTACCTATGGGCAGATAGATTTTTTTCATTTTTTTGGAATGTCCTCTTTCGTCTGTACAGTTTTATCCTGTTTCAATATCTTTTTAGTCTTCTTTTTTTTTCACCAGTGCCTTCTGGTTTATTTCCTTGAGTTGTATTGCTTGTTTTATTTGTTGAGTTGTTTTTTCTTTTCATCCTAACATGTTCCAGCATTCTTCCTCGATCTTATCTTTTTGGCATGCTGTCATAGATTTCTTATCTGTGTTTCCAGTTGAATTTCCCATCCAGGTTTTAAGTTTCTGTTTGTATTCTTTAGGGGTTATTTTCTTAAAATAGTGACCATGCTACATAAAATGAAAAAGAACAGAAAAAAAACATGTACACACACACATATATAAGAATACATATATATATATATTGAGAGAGGGAGAGAGAGAAAGATAAATAGGTATGTCTGTATGAGTATTATCACACAGATCCTTAAACAGTCACATAAACTTTCACACACAGAAGCCTATGATCATTAGATGTCTGATGGTCTTAATGTTTCCTCAATAAAACTCTTATTCACAGTGCAAAGAATATAGAATTAATATTAGTTGTCTGAATTTCTGTGACGAAGCTTGATGATTTTTATCATTAAGGGTTTTCAGATTATTGTCTTCATCTTTATTGTTATTTCCACAATGTTTCGGCTGATATGTCCTCCGTGCTTCTTCAGATGTTTGTCGAACTCGGGAACCTACACAGAACTTCAAACTACGTCCTTTACTGAATCCACAGGGGTCACCTGTTCTGGTTCCAATATCCATAACCAAGTACAAATATTAAGAATTTCTGTACTGTTACTTGCCTGCCATCAGGATTGTCCAGCAGGACACATAACATAATGGTTATTGGCATTTGTTCCATAAGTTTCTCAGGAGACAATCATCTGGAGGCTGCTACACATTTTATCAGATTTTCATAAATACAGATATGATATCCTGATTTTACCTTAGATAATCCCTTCTTTTTAATAGGAACCAATCTATAATGTAAAGGATAAATAAGTTTAATAGGAAAAAGAAAACCATTTGGAAAAAAAATGAATACAGGAATTCTTAACACTTGTACCCAGCTATGGTTAACAGAATCAGAACAGGTGGCCCCCGTGGATTCAATAAAGGATGTAGTTTGAAGTTCCATGTAGGTTCTGAAGTTCAACAAACACCTGAAAAAGGACATATCGACTGAAACATTGCAGAAATAACAATAAAGATGAAGGCAATAGTCCAAAAACCCTTAATGATAAAAAAATTTGAATTAATACTTTAATATTTTAGAGCTAATGATAACTATGTCCTTTTATATCAAACACTTTTACAATTGTTGGTTGGAAAACCTTTTTTTAGTCTTGTTATTTTATTTATATAAATATGTGCATGAAGAGGGGTTCATGTATTTCTGTACATAATATAAAGTCTGTCATTCATTCTTCCCAGAATGCAAATGTTCAATATGTGTTATAAATAATCATTGTTTGAAATTGTATATATTTTTATGCTGGTCAGTAAATGCATAACTGTTTGTGTGCTGGCATTCATACATTGAAACTTAGGGTACTTATAAACATGTTCCAGAAGTAATTTTTCCTTATCAGATACAAGAGACAAAAGCACCGACCTGTCTATATAGCTCTTCTATTTTCAAATGGATTCTGCTTTCATGGCAGTTATGACACTCTACTGCTGTTATGGTAATGCTACATGTCATATTAACCTGGCCAAATGACACTGGTCGTGGCAAACAAACTCTATCCCAACAGTTATTTTAAGTTTGATGTTGCAATTGGGTTGCAGTGTTTCAAGAGAATGTACCAAGAATATAAGAATTCTATCATCTTATATAGAATCCTCTTACTTCATTTTTTTTCCAAATGGTTTTCTTTTTCCTATTAAACTTATTTATCCTTTACCTAATAGATTGGTTCCTATTAAAAAGAAGGGATTATCTAAGGTAAAATCAGGATATCATATCTGTAGTCATGAAAATCTGATAAAATGTGTAGCAAAAAATTAATCTTTTTGCTGATAGAGTGACATTTTATTACTAATGGTACAAATGCAGAGTGATGTTTTTGTCATTCTGTCATGGCTCAATTTAAGGCATTTACCAATAGAATGTTCATTGACTTATTCCATGTTAATGTATACAAAGATTGCTAAGAGGCTCCTCTGTAGTGTAAGATTGTCATGGTTGTTTTGCAAAATATTATAATTAAAATGAGTGCTTCATTGTTTTCGTGTTATTTTACTATGGCGCACAATTACAGATCAAATTATTATATTTCATTTGTTTTTATTTATGATTTATTAACTTAACAAATTTTTAAAAAAATAATCCATCCACTCTACAAGTATTTAAAAAATTACTTGCCTACAAAAGGATTCAAATCAAAAATTAAAATTATCATCTGCATATTTATGCATCTCTTTTTTTCTTATTTGCATATTACTAAAATTATTAATTTGTTTTGTATATATATATATATATATATATATATATATATATATATATATAGTCATCCACAGACTGTTTCGTTCTATCAGAACTCATCAGTGTGGCTAGACAGTATCTTCCCGTAGCTGGGATCGAAACCCGGTTGACTCAAACATCAACCCAAGCTTCTAACCATTCAACCACGAGGAGATATTAGCTGCGAAGTAAATTTTAAATGGTTATCAATCACAATTGCTATTGTTTACATACATCCGTTCAACGGTAGCCGAGACCTCAATTCAAACGAAGAGGCTTGCAATAGTCGCTAATGGCAACACGATTACTTCTTCGCCAGAGAACTCAACCTCACGGGGGTAGGGGAGTGTATATATATATATATATATATATATATATATATATATATATCTTGTATAACTTTGTGAATACAACAATTTCTAGTCAAATGTGCAACTAAACAATAATTTTGTGGAGATACGTATTGTGCTAAACTTCCTTTTTTGATCATCCAAGTCCTCAGTATAATGGAGATAACTATGAAATTCTGAATGGAATCCTTCATTTCTTCCTAAACAGAAGCATCAGTATCATTATGGACTCCTGTTACGATAGGAACCCTACTGGTTCATATTTGTTCAGATTTGCATTTATTTCTAACATGTTTTCATCCATATAATTTATATCTAGTAATTTAAAAAAAAAACAACCCAATGATTTCTCTTGGTAAATCTATCCAAAGCAAAAGTGCTGGTGAATGACAAGATGATCGTAAGCAGAGTGCACAGATACTACATTCTTATACCCATAAAAGTTACTGGTGTGGGAATAAGGAAAGAGAGAAACAAATAGAAAACATTATACAGTTTATTATTGTATACAAGTATATTTCCTTGTATATGTGATGGCATTGTTTATATATATATTAGCACTTCCACTGTGAATCAGTGTAGTATCTATGCACTTCAACTCAAATCAAATCTTTACTTTCCAGCACTACTTCCTCAGATCAGAGTCTTGTAAGGTTATTTAAAAACTATAAGATGCATGAGCAAAATAATTTTTAAAAAGCTCTATAACTGAGGTTGTCTTTTAATAAAAACATTTTGAATAAAGTAAATAAAACAATAGCATCCTTTTTGCAAATTTTGATATTTGCCAAATTTATAACTAATAACTTTGTCATGTAAAAACAAATGCAACTGACACATGATTCTAAGATTTGTAAGAGAAAAATCCTTAAAATGAAAGATTAAAAATCTGGAAACTACCATTTTTGACACAAGTTTTTAGATTAGAAATTTGCATTATTATACACATCTTTACTCAGACTTATCTTAATTGTTAGACACACAATATTTTTTACCACTATACAATCTGGCTTTCTTAAGGTGGCTCTTCTAGTCAGTTAACTTCTGGGAATTTTGAAGAAAGTTTTTATTCAATTAGTATAAGATTGTTCTGATCTCACTGTCTGAGCTTAAAAGATATCTTTTATCAGTTAATTTATTTTAGTTAGTTTGTCGTTTTGATGTTGCTTATCTGCCATTTCCATTGAACCCATCTGAAGAGTAAGATCTAAGAACATGAAGGACATGACATTTTGTATAACCAAACTCAGGGGTTTATGTATCTGAACACACAACCACCAGATAACTAAATGCATTTGACCAATGATTTTATCCACTAAGCCAATGTCCTAGAGGAAAATCCAGCAATGGTAACTTGAACTTAACATCATTTGTTTTCCTCTTTCACTAAATCAGAGTAAGGGATGCCATTAACTAAAGTTTCTAAAATTGATCTGCTTGATTGCTTCTGAAATTTCTTGAGATGTTGATGGCTCTTACAACTCCAGTTTTACTGGTTGCTGCAGGATACAATCTCTTGTAGCCTCCTGGCTCTTGAGTTGAGAAGTTTTATTAAGGCATATATGGCTGTAAATTCTCTAATTATTTGCCAATCATAAACAAGGTCAGTGACTCTCATACTTTTTTTTAATTTTCAACCGAAGAAATGCATTATTGTCCATAAATAAGTATGCTCTATCAATTTTTTTATTGAAAGTTAATTTTCTTCGAAAGTAAAGATATCAGGATTTGTCATTTTGAGTAAAAAATTATTAAATCGAAGCTGATATTATTAAGTATCCTTTATTACCAAACTTTACAGCACTGAAACTCTGTTACCAAAAATATGAATGTGTAGCAGTCCAAAAAGTAAGTATTCCTCTCGAATATATCTAAGCAATTTAATTTTGATTAAAAGATTTTCAATTCTGTGAATATTGATTATTATGTTCCACTTTAAATTATGAAATTTGGGTATTTTTGGTTTAGAATAGAATAATTTTTTTATTAAGAACATTGTTAGGGATGTACTTTTATACAAATAACACTGTCAATGATAAAAATAACATGCATCCACATATATACCAAAAAAAATCTATTCATCCTGGGATTACTTCAGCCTGACTCTGTAACTATGGCGAAATTGGACACAGAGTTTCTTTTATGAATTACACAGTTCAATTGAAGGTGTGTTGTATAAATATTATTATCTTAAAAATGAACCTGGTGATCTAAGTTCAAATCCTAGAAGAAACTATTTTCGTTTTACTTTGCACTAATATGCTTGAGAAAGGCATAAATCTATTAGCTCTTCCAATAGCAATGGGCTGACTGGCTTCTTCAGCCTTGATACAGCAACCAATCTAAGAGAAGGAAGATTGAATTCAAAATTTAGAATTTAGTGTCAGTTCAAAAAAATTATGAAGCCCATTTCATCATCATCATCATCATCATCATCATCAATGTGCGCTAATAGCATGTATTCCTTTGAGTCAATATGAGAATATCATTTAAGAGTTTGTCTGTACTTCCCAAACTGACAACCAGTCTAGGAAAAGGAAAACTCTGAAACCAGACCTGTTAAACTCTACTTAAAAATTGACTGTGTATCACATCCTTCCTATGTAAAGGGATTGGTAAACACATACTTCTCCAACAGTGTCTAGCATGTCTTGTTCATCTTTCTTGAATTGCTGTTCCCTAGGATTTATTCCAAAGAACACTCAGTATCCTTAATGAAAGGTTTTTGGTAGAATATAGGGTTGTGCAAGTATAGGACCCTCCATATAAGTTGGTATGATTTTTTCTGGTTTCCTAAATTGAAAATTAATCTCAAAGGCAAGATTTGAGGATATGTAAGATATCAAAAGTAATACAATAATAGTTTTCATATCATATCAAAAAGGGACTTTCAAAGATGCTTCAACTTATGAAAAACTTACTGGAATAAGAAAGTTGAATGCCAAGTGAACATTCTGCAGAAAATAACATATTATTCATTGTTCATTTTTTTTTAAATACGGCCTCACCTTTCAGACTTTATGAACACATATGTGCTATCCATCAATGTTGCCATTTTATCATCTACTATGTTCAATCGAGTGACTTCATCACAAACTCTCCAAAGACCACCAGATAACCTGCATCACAAAATGCCATTTACTTTTTAAAAAATTCCATCCTATGACATAATGCATATTGAACATATCAAACAGAATTAATCTGTTTTTGTTTCACAGAGCAAGATCTACAAGCCCTGGTTAAGACTTCTAATTGAATCAAAATTTATCTATCATAGTTATTTCTCGTACTAAAATAATTTTGATAAAACACTTTTGCATTCAAAAAAGACTGAAGTCAAAACGTGTTGGCAAATACACAAACCATCAAACATATTTTTCTTCTGTTTTACCTTTTCTAAACACACACACACACACACACACACATATATATATATATATATATATATATATATATATATATATATATATATATAACTCACGAGTGTATTGGGTTCCTTTGATCACACAAGTCCATGATGATATTGATGCTTCTGTTAAAAGAGGAGTGAAAGTTTCTATTTAGTATTTCATAATTACCTCTATTATACCAAGAATTAATATGATTAAAAATGATATAATTGATTATATGATTGATGGATTTCAATGGTATATTAATTCATCTAGGGTTATTTTATGCTTTGAGATTAAGGAATTGAGTTCATTTTATGTTCATATTAGCATTTTTGTGTAGTTGTTTCTAAAGAGGATGTTTTTTTTGCACACAGTCCTATTGTATACAAATATTATTTGAATAAATCTATCTAAATCATAGATGAGGTTTTAACAGGTACTACCACTCTGGATCTGAGTGGATCTGGGGATAATGGCAATGAAGGTGTATGCCACACTCTTCAGAGTTTCAGAACTGGGGCATCACCATCTAAAGCAATTTAATGTCATACCCTTGGAACATTATGAACTGTAAATACAGACTCCATAAATGATCAATTAATTGAAAATTTTAATAGAAATTCAATTATTCTCAAAGAATATTTGAAGTGCATTGCTGTACTAAAAACTTGGTTTATGAAGCCCTTCTTTGACGGGTCATGTCTACATACATACATACATACATACATACATATGTAATGAGTAGTTCAGTAATATATATATATATATATATATATATATATATATATATATAAAAGGATGAGCTGAAAAGTTAATTTGCTGAACGATTTACATGATGATGTTATGTCTGCTGATGATGACTCATTTTACCAATGGGATCCAAAAACTGCAACACCAATGGAAGAAATGTGTCGGTTGCAAGAGAGATTATGTTGAAAAATCAACCTCATTTGGTCACATTTCATGAGAGTATCTTGGGCAGCCTATGAGTTTTTTCAGCAAACTCTTATATATATATTCATTTCTAAAAATAGAATAGACTTAAAAAATCATCATATGCATGATACTGTTTTATGATAAAATGTTGAACAATTACAAAACTGACAAAGAAAGATTTTAGAATATTACTGATTTTGTCTAAAACAATGTTCAAAAAGCCCACATTTTGTGTCAAAGTATTTGCTGAAGTATGTTTATTTTAATTACCAGATATTTAGATTTTTATGGGGAAAAAAAGCAGTTTCACTTCAAATTAGATAAAAATTAACAAAACAAAGCAATAACTTTGAACATATTACTTCATTTAGAATGAATCATTATTCAAATTGAATGTTTTCAAATTATTGACATTTCTCTCTCTTTCTCTTGCATGAATAATTGCTTTTGATAAAACTTTGGCCATATTTCACTGAGCAACATGCATTCTTCATTACACAATGAGTTCAGAGATTAACAGATGTGGCTTTAATATGAAAAAGTAGTTTTTGAAAATATTTCAAGGTAAAAACACTTAAATGTTTGAGTATTTCTTAATTAACAATAATTACTTTTATTTAATGAAAAGTGAAAATGATATAAAATAGAAAAATAGGAAAGAACTGAAAAAAGATACTATAGAAATCTATTTATATATGACATTAAAGTAACATTTTTTTTAGCTTTCCTTTAGTCCCTTTTTCAAACTGTGGGTGCAGTTGTTATCTAACCAGCCTTCCTTCAAAAGCAAATTTGACACAAATTCTAAATTAATATGGGAACTTTCTCATATTCAGGTGGGTGGTGACAAAAACAGCCAAGTTTCATTAGCATTCCCTTTTTTATGGCTGCATCAGAAATTGATCCTATCATTCTACCTTTAAATGCAATGGAATGCACATTGCCTGGGAGAATATGACTGCTTGAATCTGAGCCTGTGAATAAAGTAAGTGAAGGACTTACAATATAAAAATTACGTTTTAGCCAAAATCCGCTAAAATTTATAACTTATCATCTTCTTTACACACTTAGTTTCTTGGATTTGTCCATCTAGGTTTTCAGCAAATTTACTATGCAGTCCCCTCGGATAACTCTTCAGTGGCTTCATTTGAATAATATATTTCCATACATACATTATCATCATTAGAATTCTCAAAAGCAATAGCAATTTTAATAACACTGTTTAAGGAAGCCTTAATTTTTATTGTGCTGAATCATGAATACTAAAACAAACTCTATGGAAACTGATAAATGGTGTTTAACAGACATTTTCATAATCAAAGTTCTACAGTAAAGATAAACGTAGAATATTTATATGAGATGATAAAACAAAATATAAAGAACTCAGTAACAAAATCAAAGATCACTGACACAAAACTTTGCAAGGCTTTTCAAGACTATTTTCTGGCTCTTAGGAGAAGGTACTGATAAAAATGATGTATTTAAGGCCCAAATAGATGTTTTATCTACAATTAAGTATGTTTTTTTTAATTTCAAAATCATAGATTTTACTTCCTTGTTCATATTTTTATCAAAAACAGATTTTTCTACAAAGAAAATGATTATGAGAACATAATTAAACATGATGACTAATATGGATATGAACATTGGTAAACTTTTATAAATGTTTTTCTTTGTGTATCAGAAAGATTGCATAAAAATATACTCATATAAAATCACAATCAACTAAGGAAAAATCATATTTATTTTAAGGTGTCAGAAATCCACTGACCCTTTTTAGTCTCTCTGACTACTAGCTGAACCCCAACTTGTAAGTGCTGAAAAAAAAAGAGACATTAATACATACCCAAAGTTGAAATAGATTTTTTTAGTTACCAGGTAATTATGATGGCAATGAATTTCTTTCTAGCCTTAATAACAAGTAACATTACCACTACTTTTATATTGAGTACTCTTGCTGTAAATGGTGTAAACCTACAGTTTAACTGTAAGTTGTATCGTATCCTTATTAATGTATATATATATATATATATATATATATATATAAATATATGGGGAATCCATGCAGTGTAATGGCTAAAGTGCTGCTCTGCGGCTTTGTAGTAAGTGGGTTTGAATGAATTCTAGTCTTGCTATAAAATTCACTTTTGGATTATTACTCTTGAGAAATGTACGAACACCCTTTTCTTCTCCAGCCTGAGGTTAAATAGTATTATTGCTGTTCTTCGTCAAAGAAGGCTTTGGCATAAATAACCCACAAAGGTTGATATGCCATTAAAGAAACCAAACAAAAATAACATATATATATATATATATATATGGACAAATGGTAGATTTAGGTAAATTTTACAAGAGGATAAAAATAAGTGGAAAAATGGATAAATCAAACACTTACAATGGGTTTTGTAGTAATATTCCATTCCTTATTCAAGGAAGAACTTCATCAGACTAAAAATCTTTTTGAGTTTTTCTACATTTTTACAATTGAGGAAATTGATAAAATAATGGTGAAAATGTAAAAATGTATACAGGAAGGGAAAGGGTCAACAGACAAAAGACAGACAAGGAAAGAAAAGGGAGCGAAATGAATATAGGTCTGAGTGATGGCAATAAGAGTTATTGGTTTTAGATTGTCAAGGCTAGGTGCCATCTTGTGTATCAAGTTTCATGAGAGATTAAACCAGACAGACCATCTTGGTTTTCTCAGATTAAGAAGAAAATTCAGTGTAGAGCTGCTGATGACTGATGAGGCTTCTTAAAAACAGGCAAGTTTTTTTTTTCTCTTGAAAACATCTAGAAACAGCCCAAAACTTTAATTTTGCATTACAATCTTTTCTCCTCAGTTCCTGTTTTCTGTCTTTCTTCAAAAAACGAGGCCATCTAGATGACATAATGTCACTACTACCCACTATCAATTCCACTAGAGATTAGGGTTTTTTAAAGTGTACAGTAATTATTGATACCCATCAGTATGCCAACCAGTGGTCATTTGTTTTAAAAACACTTTTTTCCTATTTTTTATTCAGCTTTTTTCTTGTACTTATGATTAATTTAACTAAACATTGATGATATTTCTAAATGCTTTTCTTTACTTTCCATGTTGAGGTGGATGCCAGTGTTGATGATGCATGGGCACATGCTTGACTTGATAAATTGGGGTACATGATGTATAATTCTGCTCATGTGAATTTATGGATACTATCTCAGAAGGGAGGAGCATTGATCATTCCTCTGTTTGGCCTTGCATGTTAATCCAACATGATTTGTTATCTCCACATTAATGGCATGAAATTTTATAAACTGGCCGGCAAAAATAACTATCTGTGACCTGTCGTATTAAAGACTATCTTTTATAAAAACTATGAAAATTTACATATTCGATAATTAAATCTAATTTTCGTTTGGTTTGCTTTTATGTTTAATTGGATATAAACTCCTTATGGCTTATTTAATATGGAAAAGTGAATCCATTATCAATGTTTGATTATAACCACAACTATTCATATTTTCAATGTTGTAAAGTGCATTGACAGGAAAGAATGTTATGTTGAAAAATCATTTAATATTTTTGTATTAAATAAATGATCTTTTCATTATTAGCCTACAGACTTAGAGATTTTACTATTGTACTATCATATGTGAATGTTTGTCTTTTTTGTCGAAATGCACTTAATTCATTTGTGTATACTGTGAAAACTTACAGATCAAAATTAAGCTAATAATTACTTGTGAAGCTATCTATTTATTGATCCACTTTAATGAGTTATGATAATCAATCTGATTCTGCAGCTATCAAACAAGTTTTTCAAGCAAATGCAGGTTTTCTTCTCTGTTTATGATATTATGTTTATTGGGTCTGAATTGTTTTGGATTATCATGTCTGGCATATGATTATCTCTACTTATCTAGAATTCACAGATGTATCTTTGCATTTTGAATCTTAATTAACTTGATGAGATGTAGAAACTTTTTTTACAAACAAGGTACGTGGATCATTAAATAAGTTTCCAGACTTTCTTCATATGGGCACTTTTAGTGATAGTAAGTAAAAAGTAAGTAAAGTAAAGTTAGCGACCATAGTCGAGGGTGACCCGAAGGCTCCCTTTTCGATAGCTACTACACCAAGGTGTAGGGGAGGGCGCTACTCCATTCCCTGGATTGCTCCACTTTACCCTTGAACCGTACCTTATAATGCTGAGTGTTAAGCAAGGTGGTATCAAGTTCCATTTTTAAAGTCTTTGGTATGACTCGACCTGGGATTGAACCCAGGTCTCCCGGGCCATTGGCGAACACTCTAACCGCTGGGCCAATGTGATAGTACACACATGAAACTCTACTCCTCTTCGAAGTTATCACCTCCAGCTGCAGTGCACTTTTTGTATCGTTCCAACAACTTCTTCAAGGCCCCATGGAAGTCCTCTTGTGTCAGCGTGTCAATGACCTTCATCACAGCCTCCTTCATTTCCTCAGTTGTCTCATAACGACAGCCTCTGAGCTTAGGGAATAGCCAAAAGTCACAGGGAGCAAAGTCTGGACTATAGGGAGGCTGAGGAACTGTCTTGATGCCCATCTTGCTCAAATAGTCTGTGATAAGGATAGAGTTGTGGACTGGTGCATTGTCCTGGTAGAAATGCCACTGACCCGATTTGATGAGTGCTGATGAGTGGAATCCTAACTCTAACCCTTTGGCCAATCAACTCTGGTGTATTGATTTACTTACTCCTCCCACACCTCTCATCATCCCTCACAGACTCTCTGCCTTCCTTGAATCTCTTATGCCACTCAAAAACTGGTGCTCGGTTCATGCAAGATGGTCAAAAAGCAGTCTGAAGCATTCCATACATTTCTTTGGCATTTCTTCCAAGTTTAAAACACAATTTTGTTGCATATCGTTCTCCTAAAATAAAATTCACCAGTTGTGAAAATCAGGCTCTAGTAGGCTGTATTCCAATTCCCACTGTAGCTGTTCATTTAAACTTGTAATAATAAAAATTGGTCAGTCATCTTATAAGATATATAGCAATAACATACTGAATGTTCAAGAGTCTACGACAATTTTAAATGCCTGTACAAAAAAGTCTGGAAACTTATTGAATTAACCACATAAATAACAAATATTGCAATTGGGATTTTATGTTCAAAATATATATAATTTTTTTAGTTATATAACTGTTTTGTGTGTTTATTTTGTTTTTCTCATTTTCTTTGATAAATGTCAAGATTGAATTTTAAAATGAGAAATTCATTACAAGTTCATCTGTTTAGATTCAAGTCTAAAGAAAATTTGTCAAATCCACACCAGGGAATTTTCTTCTTTTGATTATTTTAGTCTGTTTTATTACTTACCGTATTTAATGGTATACAAGATACATAGTTTATAAAGGTATTTGGCAGAATTCCATTCACTGCAATGCCACCAAGTTCCATCTTGATCTGTTTTAAGCTTTAGTAGATAACCCTCTTTTCATGATACCAATAAATAGGATGCTGGGTGACATTGGCATATAATCATTTTAAAGTTGAATGTGTGTCTTTCAGTAATTCATTTTTCCATTTGCATTTGGAAAAAAGTCCTACTGTTATGAATACAGCCCATAAGCAACATGGTACATTGGGTGACTGCCCATAAGCGGTATATAACACTTTGTACATTGGGTGACTGCCCATCTTACTGGTACATTGAGCTAGTCCTGCTTTAATGTATTATGGTAACTCAATTTATGAATATTTGTTCTTCTGTTTTCACTTTTACTCTTCTAAAGCCTTTTAAAGATATATTTTGAAGTAAAAGTAACCTGATATAAAGAAAAGAAATAAGTAACCAACAATCCAAGTTTTCCATTCTTTCAGCTATACTGCTGAAATTTCCATCTACTTAAATGTATTATTTATGTTGAAGTTTTCTTAAACTTTCTATTCTGTTGCCTTTACACTTACATTAAATGCATTTTACTAATTATATTTATTTTCTCTTTTAATCTAAAACATCGCAATACTTTTTTATTTGTTTTATAATTCTTTCACTTCAATGTTTCTTTAGATTTTCATCTGGTGTCTTCTGTGTAAACTGTTCTAGTTTTTGTTTTCTTTCTTTTTTACTGAATTTTTTGAAAAATTTCTCATTTTTTTTTCATCCATTTTTTGGAATGAACCAGAATTTTTCCTTTTCTGCTGTTGAACTTTTTACAATTCTTCAAAAAGTATGCAACTTTAAATACAGTGTTTTTTCTTTCTCTTGACTGCAACAATCTTTAGTTCTCAGTTTCTTTTGGGGTTTTTCATTCTCCTATTCTTTTTTAATTTCAGTTTATGGCAGAGAACTTTACTTTTAAAAACAAAAGCAGGATTTTAATGTCTTTATCCAATTCCAGTTTTAGTTTTTTCATTTCTATTTGAGTTTATTCTGTGATTTACTTTAATCTTTGTATGACAATTTATGGTAAATAGTATGTTTACGCATCTAACTGACCATTATCAAGTATTCTTTCATCTTTCATTGTTTAAGTCTTTTATCTTGATATTTTAGGCTGAGCACTTCTTTATTTTGTGCATAAACACATTAGCTTGGGCTGGGTACTATATATATATATATATATATATATATATATAATCCAAGGAGGAAATCCAAGGATTAGGAGTATCTAAATTGAGTGGTCAATATCAACAGCTATTGAAGTATAATTAATTTGGGATCAAAAATACATCAACACTCAAAGTGCAGAGCTAAAAAATTATGTTTTTATATTGCTTCCAGCGAGAATGGTATTTGAAAAAAAATTATATTCATTTTCTTTTAATTAAGATAATTTTTTAATTAAAGTAATTTTCAAATAGATTTTATATTTTTTAATCAGGAAAAAAAAATTCTAATGATGGAGATATTATATCTACTATTATTTTTCATTTATACAATGTATGTAAAGTAAAAGTAAATTTGGCGACCGTAGTCGAGGGCAATCAGAAGGTTCCCTTTTCAATAGATACTACACCAAGGTGTAGGGGATGCTACTCCTTTCCCTGGATTGCTCCACTTTAACCTTGAAACGTACCTTATATGGCTAAGAGTTAAGCAAGGAGGTATCAAGCACCATTTTTAAAGTCTTTGGTATGACACGACCTGAGGTTGAACCCAGGTCTCCTGGATCATTGGTGAACACTCTACCCACTTGGCCAATGAGCCAGTGTACAATGTATGTACAATACTATAAAAAACAAAAAACGTTACCCCTAATTTAAATATTACTGAAAATTAAAAAGCCTAATTCTGGGAAAAGTAAATGGTGGAATGCAACTTATTTAAATTTAAAGACAAAATTTGGATTTGTACTTTTGTTGAAGCTATTATGGTTTATCAATATTAAATAATATAATTCATGTAATCAGGAAAAATAATTAATGCTGATCTTAATTTACAAAAACTAATTCTATTAAAATTATCATAAAAATTCATATTATTTATTTTTAAGAAGAAATTAACAATTTGAATGTTAAGTCAATCATAATAAACAAAGAATTAATATGTAATTCACATATTGAATGTCAAATAAATGTAATAAGTAAAGAACTAATATGTAGTAGATATCTTTTTTAATGTAAGTAATGATTTATTATATAAATAAATTAAATATTCACTTCTTAACTAGTGTTTACCTATAGCAAAAAACAGTGTAATATAAAAACAGTGTAGTACTGGGATAATTCCTACTTGTAAGTCTATTAATCTACTTTTTAATTTATTATTATTTTCTAAATTTTTATTTTATCATCTTATAATAACAAAATATATTTATACTTTATCTATTAAATTTAATTGTATTCTTTATTAGAAAAATATTAAATTAATTAATTAGTCTATAATGAAAAAATTATGGATTAATATTTCAATATATAAAATGAAAAATATATAAATCTCTCAATTAATGGTAGTTAAATATATTTAATGGTAATAAAATACCAAGTTAAATTATAGTAAGAATTTAGTTCTATGTTTACATGCCAAAATCATTTCTTTTCTGGCATTAAGCAAATTTCTATTTGAATATTTAATATAAATATTTTCTTTTCAAGGCATAAATTACACTTACCATGTAAACTGTTAAATATATGTAGTATTTGGACTCAGAAAAATTGCAGATACTAATAATAGAGTGGCTATTCACTGCATTTCTTTTAAAAGAATGATAGGATAACTATAAGCAAAGATACCAGTACCTTGAAGAGAAGTTTGAATGTAGTTTGTGCTAATTTTGTTTGTGTATTTGTTTGTTTGTTTGTTTGTTTGGGTTTTATGGCATATCAGCCTTTGTTGGTTATTTAATATCAAATCCATTTTTATACAAATAATCAGTTCTATTTCAAACAATTTAGTTTAGCATATATACATAATCTAATTGTCAACGACATTTCTATTTCAAGCTGTTCAGTTTATTCAAACAATTCTCATTCAAATAATTCAGTTTAGTATAAATATAGTTTTTGTCAAAACAGTTCCATTTCAAACAATTAAGTTTTGCATAAGTATGTAGTTTAAATTTCAAAACAGCTCTATTTCAAGCGATTCAGTTTAGCATAAAAATGCAATTTAGTTCTATTTGACTTCATAGATAGGACCCTATCAGGTGCTACCACTATGGGGTAGAAGGAACCTAGAAGGGGTACTCCACATTCCCCAAAGCACCAGCATTACTGGAGCCTCACCATCAGATTGTTTAGTGTCATGTCTTACCCCTCTGAAAAGATGCAATTGGTGTATTCTACAGCCCCAGCCGATTGGGCAATTTTTGTGTATGTATGAATTTTGTCAAGATGTATGAGAGCCAAGGGGCTAAAAGTTCAAAATGTTAATTTTTCCTTTTTCATGAGTCATGCCCACACAGGTTACAATTTTTAATATAATCATTTCTATGTTCTGCAGTTACTTCAGCTATAATTTCTTTATTTATTTTATTTATTAAAGATATTCAGTTGCTCTACCAGTGTTTATTAGAATATGCTGACCATATTCTATGCAGAGGAGTAAGATCCCTGCCCCAACCAAAAAAAGGAGTGTCCTTGGTATGACACTAAACTACTACTGATGGCAAGGCTGCAGTTCTGGAGATCTATTGAGTACTCCTTCATTATCATTACTTCCTAATCTACTCTGACCTAGAGAAGTTGAACCTGTTTAGTATCCAACAGGATCATGAGAAAAATATAACGACAACACAAAAATGGGATTCCCTTAACTCTTTGCACAAAATAACTCTAGATCGGTTGACATGCCATAACAATCAATCAATTAATCCAGCAATCAAAAAGATATTTAGATTAAAAGGTATGTATGACAAAATAAAAAAAAGCATTTGAATAGTTTAGATTTCTTTCAGTCTGGGATTCAACAAAGCCCATCCAGAACATTTAAAATATTTCAAAGATATGCTTATATCCAAAAGCTTTGTCCAGAAAGTAAATTCATTTAAAATCCAAACACTCAATAATTTATCTTTTCTTTCTTTTTTACTTTTTTAAAAACTTTTTTCATCTTTAGACTTCAGGAGAAAAAAAAAATGAAGAATCTATATTAATATTCTTTCAATTCTTCCATCATAAATTACCAACATTTTTTATCTTCCTCAAATCAGAGATGGATTTTCATTATCATTTATGTCATCAAAAATCGTGGCTTCTATTCCTATTAATTAGCAGAAAATGTTTATATCCTAAATGTTTTTAATGCTCTAAAATTCATTCATTTTATATCTAAATAAGATAAGTGATAATGCATTGATTTATTTTGACTAATATCCTTATGTTAATTATTTAAGTCAGAATATTTCAATTGTTGTAATCACTTGCCTTCTTCAGATGCTTCTTACATTTGCTAACAGTCTCAGAATTTAAAATCAAACTTTCCATCAATTCTTGGGGGTTAGAATTCCCACTTCTTATTTAAATTACCTAGAAAGAGACAATGAACCAGCATTGATGAAGAAAGTGATTTTTAACAAATCCAGATATTTTTATAATAGGATATTCTATTCTTTTGAAGAAAATTAACTTTTAATATTTAATGATAATCAGTGTGAAAATGAATTATCCAAAGTTAATGCATTTTGAACAGTCTTTTATCAGTGATATTGATGTTATTCATGTCCTTTATCAAAGTTTTCTTTAATGCTATTGTTCCTACAATTAGCATAATGGCATCAATTTTCTTTATATTTCTGTTGGACTGACATGACTGCTTTGTTTGGTCTCTGACTGATAACAAATTCTGGCAATAGTGAAATTTCCTGTTAGGATAATCAGACATTGAGTGGAAATTTGTTTGATGTATTATAATGAAATGCCTAAGCATCAAAGTAATATCTCTTGGTAGAATCAAGCTAAAATTGTTAAAAGTAGAGATTTCCTCTCAATATGTTTGACATTATAAGATTGATAACTTTTAGGTGGACATTTAAATTTCTTGATTATATTAGTGGTGCTCTTATAAGCACTACAATACACTATTAATTAAAATCTTGTTTTCAGATTTGGTTTGTTGCAGATAGCAAAGTTACTTAGTTTTAGGTTTATGATTAGTATTTTCAAAGTTATTTCACATATTTAGATACTTTGTATTGTTTTTAATATTCTCGAGTACTTTTTCATCTATCATATTTCTTTTTTATGCACTTTTTAAGTATATCTATTAGGATTTTATATAAACTATGCTTGTGTTTTCCATGTTTTCTTTTTTGAATCAAACTTTTAGACTAAATATGATTCCTAAATGTTTATTTTATTTAGTTGATACTTATTGCTATTTTGGTTCATGTGTAGTTTATTTTGCTAAATATGCAAATGCACATTTTTATGTTAGCTATTTTTAGCAAGGCACTTAATGTATCTGTTTAAGTAAAGGCTATCGATTTTATGAGTATTGAAGCAATAATATGGTGCTGACATTGGTTCTTCTATAGAATAGTCCATCCATAAAGAGATGTAATCAATATTTTCATCAAAAAGGTGTTTATAGATTTGTTTTTTCTCAGCTACTAAGAACTACACACAAAAAAAACAAGTGTTTTGCAGGATATTGTAGCTGCCTACCAAATATATAGGCTTTCTTTAAGGAAAAACTATGTTCATATGGCAAACAGATATAAATCATTTGTAGACTCTTTATATTAAACATAAATCATGTATATAAGTATCATGTTTCTTTTGGTTTGAGTTAGTTTTCTTAAGTATTTGTAGTTTTTAACTAAGATTCATCAAGAACATAAAGGTAGAACAAATTCTTTTTTTAAATGAATTTATTGTATAAAATGATTTTAAACACGTTTTTGTTGCTTTTGTGTTTCTATAGAATAATCTACCCATAAAGGGGTAAATCAATACATTCATCAAAATGAAGTACCTCTCAACTGCCAATAACCATTTTTAGACTCTTTATAAGCTTTATGTCAAAGACAATCTATATTTCAAAATTCTGTGTTTCTTTGGATATCATCTTTATCATCATCATCACCATCTTAATCAAGTAATGCTGACAACACATATCCCTTTGACCCTTCCTCACCACCCGTCTCTATCAAACATTGCTCTTGGCAAGTCTAGCAGACACCATTTAATGTCTGTAAAGAGTTGAAGAATGTAAGTTTTTGCAGGTCACTCAACACTGGTGTGTCCCTCTGTAGGATTCTGTAGAAGTCATTAATGAATTCATTCTTACTTCTCCAGCAGAACCCACAGCATATCTTGCTCATATAGTTTGCCAGTTGGGAGCTCAGTGGCTGAACAATTGTTATTTTGTAGGGTGCTGTTTCCATGATTTGTTGAAAACAGCATGCAGCATCTTTGTGTCATTCCCATCAAGTTTCTTCTCGAGACATTTGGTAAAAATCCAAGTTTTGTGACCATACAGTAGTACTGACATGGTTACTGTTTGAAAGAATTCCTGTTCTATTTTATCAGAGAGATTAAATTTCCATATGCTTGTTAAGATTATTGCAACCTAATTTTACAATTTCAGAAAGTAATTATAAAAAACGCAAGTATTTTGATATATTTGTTGGGTTAGTTGTTTCCAATGAAATCTTTGGAAACTTGATAATAACAGTGGTGTAGTGCTATGGAATGGAACTTCCTTATTTTGTACATACTAATTATATATATCTGAAATTTTTGTTCTGTTTATCTGTATCCTCAAATTAGCCAAAATTGGACTGTTGAAACTTGCAGTTTCCTGGATAACAACATTCTTTAGTAAACAGCCCTACATTCCTCCACTGGATGATACCAATTTTGATGAGATGAATGGACAAATAAAAGAGATGCAATTTTGTTTAATGTTTACAAAAATCATCAAAAGTGTTTTAGATGTACATTCTATCAAGTAATTTTATTTAAGTTTTATTGTAATGTATTAACCAAAGTGTTTTTACGTACAGTGAGCCTATTTATAATGGGAATAGCTGGAAGTACATCATAAGATGCATTGTTTATCCAAAATACTTGATTTTAGATGATTTTGAAATATTCCGGAATTAAACAAATAAAGGTTTCATTTTCTTTTTTAAGTACAGTAAATAGAATAAACAGTTCATTTAGGAATAAAGAATATTTATCTGCATAGGAATATACTGTCATCATAGAAATATACAATCTATGTATCTGATTGTTATCAATTAAATGCAATAAGTCTGTGTAAAATGAACTCTTATAGAAATAACTGTCCAACATCGTTGAAAGATCAGTACAGGAAAATGTTTGAGACCTAAATGACCTGTGAATCTACTGAGTTTCCATTGTAGTAGTTGTCCATAATGGTACTTTGCTTCTATTTAAGAAAGAGTGAAGGGTCCTGATTAGCATATTATAATGATTTCCGTTATATCAAGAATTTCAATGATTAAAAAATGACATTCAGCATGAAAGCAGACCTGACAAAATTATCATTCATTTCACTGAAACTTTCTGTTTCTTGAGTTACAGCATTTTAAAAATGATACTCAAATAAAAATCTCAATATGATATATAATTAGTGCTAAAAAAGGATCAGAGTTGATAGCCAGATGCTGCCATGACAGTAAATATTTACTTTGCAATTTGGCACCAGATTAAGCCATGTGGTTTATTATATCATTGATGTTATTACCATGAGACTAAAAAGAGTGTAAATGTGTACAGTTGTTAAACTGAATTTTTCAAACATGTTGATTTTAAGCTTTACCTGATGACTGAAGCATCATGAGTTTTCGCCTCCTGACCTTCCATTTTTTAATACTTGATAATATATTGATATTGCCCAGCATTTTTGTGTATTGAGCATTGTAAAGATATTGTAATTTGGAGGCACTTTTGTGAGGCATATTCCTCTTTTAAAAGAATATCTTCCAATTACAAAATAGTCACAGCAAAGACATGCCTGAGCCTATGCCAAAATAATATACAAATTGTCAAAATCACACATTACAACTGATTCTCACTTACCAATAGAGATATTAGCAATAAATATATGGTAACTGAAAGAAACAAACTCAATAGTCTTCATGAGATATCTGAAACACATACTCCGAATGAAGAATATGAAAATTTTGCCACTGCCCACATAAAAGCAGCAGCAGCAGAGTGCATACCAACCAAACCAAGAGCCAAATGTAGAGTTCCATGGAAGTTACTTGAATTAAAGAAAAAGAGATATAACATGAAAACAGTATCCTTACATAATAAAAGAAACACAAGAAATGCCAACATATAGAAATTTAAGAAAGTCCAAAGAGAAATAATTAACACATACCCAAAAATAATAAGAATACATTCAGGGTTAGATCAATAAGATAAAAAATGAATAACATGGTAGACAGTAAATGAAGTGAGTGAAAGGAAGAGCACCTCAAGAGCAAAACTAAAAGCTGCCAGGCAAAAAGAACAAACACAGATGTGAAAAGAACATTTCAAGAATCTGCCTGGAAACTCCCCAAAAGTCACTGATAAACCTTTCACAAAAATTATTAATTGCCAACTAGACATCAAACTAGGACAGTTTACAGAGGAAGAAATTAATGTAGCAGAGACAAAAATTTTAAGTAGAAAAGCTGCAAGCCTTAATGAAATACCTGCAATAGTATGGAAGACATGAAAATTTGATGACTTACTTCTACAATTTTGCTTTGCCATATGTAAATAAAATATAGAGATATAAACAAAAGGCTGTATCTTTCCCTTTCCTTAGAACGGTGACCTTGGAATCACTAAGAACTACAGAGCCATAACTCTTACTTCAATAGCTGCTAAAGTTTATTCTCAGCAAATCAAACCAGAAATTGAGAAAAATCTTAGGAAAAATCGGAACAGTTTTTGGAGAAATTGATCCATAACATCAGAGATTCTGACTATCAGTTGAATTATCAGAGAAGTTTGTCCAAAAAATCTTGAGGCACCATCATTGTTAATAGATTTCTTTCAGGCATTTGATTCCATACACAGAGGGAAGCTGGAGCAAATACTTCCTAGTATAGGGTCTCCACAAAGAAACTGTTATTGTCATAACGATGATCTGGAGCAATTTCAAAGGTCTGCTCACCTGATGGAAATACAGACTCCTTCAACATTGTTGCTGGAGTTTTTCAAGGAGATAGATTAGCACCATATCCATTTATAATCTGCCTAGACTAAGTACTTGAATGTTACTAGATCTAATAAAAGAAAATGGCTTTACACTAAAAAAAGCAAGAAGCTGATGATATCCTGCAGAAAATATAATAGACATGAATTATGCAAATGATATAGCACTTCTTGCAAATGCACCTACCCAAACTGAATCCCTGCTGCATAGCCTGGTGTAGGCAGTGGGAGTACCTATGTTTTAAATGAGAAGAAGCTACATCAACTCTGAGTGGTGGTCCTCTAAAATTAGTTGACAAGTTAACATGCCTAGGCAGCATTGTCGCATTTACTAAAAGTGATACTAATATACCCTTAGCAAAGGTGTGAACTGCTATTGATAGGTTATCAATCATATAGAAGTCTGATCTATCCAATGAAATAAAATGGTATTTATTCCAAGCTGTGGCCATGTCAATTCTACTACATGAATGCACCATATGAACGCTAACAAATCACATCGAGTAAAAGTTAGATGGGAACTACACAAGAATGCTATGGGCTATATTGAACAAATCCTGGAAGCAAAACTGCTCAAAACAACAGCTGTATGGTCACTTACCACCTATCTCACAAACCATCCAAGTAAGATGAACAAAGCATGGGACACTGCTGGAGAAGCAAGGATGAACTCATAAGTGACATTCTTCTATGGACCCTTTTAAATGAACATGCTGGTGTTTGCTGACCAGCAAGAACTTATTTACATCAACTCTGACACAGAATCTTTTTTGGAAGACCTGCCAAGAGCTATGGATGATAGGGATGGATGGAGAGAGAGAGAAAGAGTCAAGGAAATTTGTACAAGCAATGTGACTGTATGATGATGATGTATATATTTGTAAAGAGAAAACTTTAATTATACAACAATCCAGAAACTAGTTCTATAGATGTTTATAGTTCTTGTCACCAATTTGTACAAACTGGTTTAATCCTTTAATTGCTATATTTCATAATATTTCGTAATATCTTCTTGTATTTCCAGATGATGTACATGGAGTATTCAAAAAGTATTGAGACTGATACAGTAATTACCAAGATAGACATCAACAAAGAATCATAAAATACTCTCCTTGACATTTAACACACTTATTCCTGGGACTTTTCCATTGATTAAGCATTCCTTAAACTTGCTATGAAATTGCATGGTCATAATTATTTTAATGATTCTAAATCCTCAATTCTTTTAGATAAATCTTCAGTTTAGGAAATAGAAAGAAGTCGGAATAAGAACTTCTGAGTATGGAGTATGTTGCATTTGTATAATCCTGTGTTTCACCAAAAACATTTTGTCTGAAAAGTATTGAGACTGGTCTCATTTTTTTTTTTTATTTATACTGACACATCTAGATATTATCAATTTTTTTCTGTAAGTTGCTTAAATGTTTACAGCTCTTCATTTAAATTTCAAATCTTAAATTAAAAGCATTTACTGCTGCAGTCTCAATGATTTTAATCACAATTTGAAAAAATTTAAAAATCATCTTCTCATAAACTTTGATTTTAATGAATTTTATGAAATTATTATAAATTTTATATCAGATTCACTGAAAATTAAAGATTTTTTTTTTTCAAGATTTCAACTTGGCTATTGAATTTTCTGTAGAAAAACATATTTTCAAGAAGTAGATTTAAGTAAGTTCATGTTAGAATTTGCTAAAAGCAAACTTTCATATTCAAATAATTGTCAGTTCAAACTAATAAAAATATAAATAACTTTAGAGCAACAACAATCTGATGCAGAACGGTCTTTAATCTGATAAAAAGGTGAAATGTTAGTGAGCATATTATATACTAGTGCATTCAGTGAAAGACTAAGATTAATTAAATAAAATTATTTTTTAGTTGTTCTTTCCTGAGTAACATATATATATATATATATATATATATATATATATATATATATATATCACAGATCAGTGTAAGTAACTGAAAAATGTTAAAATTGAAAAATTGTATCACTCGTATTAATAATACAAGTACAGGTAAATAATGCCTCCTACCATGTGGCATTATTAATAGTGAAGATAGCAAATATTTGATAATATATTTGGTAGTATATTAAGTCCTATTCAGATGTCTTTAGTATCAGTTTGGTCTGTGATGACAGTAATATTATTTGTCAGTTATGAATACTATGTATGAATTATGTATAATGTAGAAATTAGTGATATGATAAGAAGCCTAAATTTCACTCTTCTTGCACACCATCTTTAATGCACTGATTTGGCACCATCAGATTTGCAGCTGTTCCCAAAATTGAAAGAGACAATGAAAGGTTAATATTTTTCAATTAATGCTGGCTGCAGTTGAATCAAATTTAAATCAGAAGCTTGCCTCATGAATTAAATAAAAAAGTGAATTGAAAAAAGTTTGAAAGAATGAGTAACACTAATTGGTGATTATGTGATTGAACTTGTGATTTTGAAAAGAAATAAACTTACTTCATTTGATACTAGTTTCATTATTCTGTCTGGTGTAAGAGATGTTTTATAAGATTGGAGACCTTATTTATCACTCAATTTTGTAATATAAAAATAGGTGAGAACAGTCATTTATAGATTAAATTTCATAAACCTTAGTCTGAGCAACATAATGGACATTTGCCAGGTATTTTTATATAGTCTAAATTTACCTTGTTATCCTCATTGTCTATTTTAAGGAATGTAAAAGCATGCCAATTTGAACGTACAAATCAGTTTAGTGAGATATTTCAAGTTAAAATATATAAAAAATAACATAAGCTTAAGTAATGAAAGGAATATCTATGTAAAATAGAAATGTTAGACTTTGTCTTGTCTTTATCAAAGAAATCAGATATACAATTATTAATAACAGAATTCGAAATAATATAAGAAGCATGTAATGGTTTCAGTCTCATGATGTGGTACCTTACTGAAGCAACTATTTTCTGAAAAAATAAAAAAGCTTATTTATAGAAAAGCACTTCTAATGCATTTCTACAATAAAAATCCTTTTCATTGCATTCTTATTGTAAAACCCTTTTCCAGTGCATTGTAAATTCCTGACTCCAAATAACTTTTGTAGTTAGTATTTCGGTATACTTTATCAACTTCTATAATTCACAAAGGATTTATCTTTATAGAAAAGTAAATATAGTGGTACCAGGTGGCTAAGCAGTGCTTGTAGGCCACAAGGAAATTATATAATTATATGTGTTATATAATTTGTTTATACCGGCTACAATATATTCTCTGCAGGGTAATTTTTTTTGTTTACTTGTTCTTAAATATTGAAACCTTCATTTGGAACTCGCCCTTTAACTTTCACATTATATTTACATTTTTTGAATTTCTAAAAATGATTATACTCAAAACATTATATTTAATGTCACTAATAACCACAGAAAACTTGGTAGTCATTATTCTTGCTGTCCTTAAGTTATGTTATGATAGACTATGATATGTCATTTTTGCCTGGTTACAATTACACACATACATGAATACAAATGTAATGTTTTAGTAATATATAGATTATTATTATATTTATGATTCATAGGTTGTTGCTATTATTATTATTATTATTATTATTATTATCATTATTATTATTATCATCAATTCAAAAAATATTATCCAGTGCTGAAGTTTAAGAACCTCAATTTAACGACTTTCAGATTTGTCAGATTCTAATCTCCTCTCTTCTGGCATAGTGTTAGGAACAAATTGTCTGGCTTGAATAAGTAGATAACTACAATTATTGAAAATAGTTTGCTGTTAAAGAATCAGGTTGACAATATTGACTATAGCAAAACCATTTATGACAGCCACAAATCTTCTTATCAAATAAATTAAGCAAACTAGTTGAAAACCCATATATGTGGTATTTAAGCGACTGGTCATAAATGTATTCTCTCTACTTTTTATTGTAGCATCTAAAAGAACCATAACACTGAATTATGTTTCTGTGAAGAAATAAGTCAGGAAATGTTGATGAGTGGTTAATATTTATAGAAACTTGGTAGCAAATGCCTGCACTACAAATGTAAACAAGATGCAATTTTATTTTCAAAATTTTGATTTTCTGGTGACTAGAAAAGTTACTGAAAAAAGTTATGAAAAAAGTTAAAACTTTGGTTTCTGGCAAGACTGTTTTCAGCTTGATGACTCCATTATATGATTAAACCAAATGCTGCTGATTCTATTTAGCTAAGTTGGTGGACACAAAAAAGAGTTAGGTTTAACATTGAAAAAATTTGGAAATTTTCATTGTAGAATATTCCCAAAAGATATTCATGATTCCTGTAAGTAACCATATAAAGTTTGGTGAGCATATAGGATTTACACTCCTATATTTTAAAATGGCCACTTGTTCCTGAAACAAAGATGGCCGACATCGGTAAACTAATCAGTCTCGGGAACCTATTGGTCAGGAAAGTCACGTGATTTGTGCTCACAGCTATGTCCACAACTTAGATTTTGTCCCACACATTTGGAGCCTACCACATGACAAGGATTGCCTATATATACTCTCATCTTCCAAGAACTTATTCTCTCACATTTCGACTTACAGAGACAGCACACACTCTCTTTTACATTTTGACTTACAGAGACAGCACACTCTCTCTCTTCATTTTGACTTCCAGAAACAGCTTGACCTTGCCAGTTAGTAAGACACAATTCAATACATGTAACATGGGTGTGTATACATTCTGCAACCTTTTTCTTTCCTGTCCTGCCTTTTTGGTTAGACTTTTTCCAGCCTTGAATATAGCCTCAGAAATTTCATCAAAGCCTGAAAGAGACAAACAATCAACATAGGAGAAGACATGTTCCTCCAAGAATATATTGCTATATTTTTGTATATCAATACCTTGCATGAAATACTTAGTCCACATACATTTTATAGTCTACAGGATACTTTTAATATTAAGTCTTTTTCCATAATATTTATGTTAGTTACACACACATACACACACACACATACACACACACACATACACACACACACATACACACAGGAATATTCAACAGACTATATTAGAATATTTGTAATGTTTCTTTTTTCATGCATTTGTTGATATATAGACTTAATTTTGTTTGTACTGATTTGTTTTGAATGTTTTTTTGTCTATGTTGTTTTACTTCGTTTGCTTTTCAATAATGAGCCAACATAAATTTGTAGGGAACAAACTATCAACCAAACATACCACCACAAAATGGGGTACCAAAAATATTGACCAAACAACAGTTCCCTCTTTGTGATATATGATGACATCAGATGGATAAGAAAAGACATTTACCAAATTATAGTAAGATATTTATAAATATATGTATATATTTCTTGAATGATAATTTAAACAAAATCTGCGGGTTTCTGTCTTATGATCTCCTTTTTGTAATATTTACTTGCTATATAATCCAAATATGTTCATATTGTCTTTAATTTTACAGGAAAATAAACATGTTTCTATGTTTCTTGTTTATCTTACTTAAGTCATGTTTATAATTAATCAACTCTTTCTTTTTATGTAATTAAATTCTAATTTTTCTTTTAAGGTTATTTATTGTATAATTTTTTCATTTTTAATGTTATTGTTTTTAAATTAATGCATTTTACTTATATATATATATATATATGTGTGTGTGTGTGTGTGTGTGTGTGTGTGTGTGTGTGTGTGTGTGTTTGAATGTACAAATATAAAAAAAGGTATTCAGAGGGTAATTTTATTTATAGTTGAATTATTTGCCAATGCTAAACATTTTGGTTTTTACATTAAACCATCATCAGAGCAGTTAGTTTTTTATGTATTACAATTATATTAAATTCTCTTCATTAAATGAAATGAAAAATGAGAAAACTTACACACACACACACACACACACACAAACTAGTAATTAAACCGTATTAAATACAAACTCCTAAGATTGTAACAAAAACAGGCATTCTGCATACCAGTTATCAGAAAATTTTAGTTATTTTTGTCTTAAATGGTTATATATATTTGAAAGTCTATTAATATATACAGAAAATATTTTAAAAAAAGAAAATAATTTTTTTCCCAAATTTGTTTCCATAAATGGAAACAATTCATTGTTTGAAATTGGTTTATGGTAAAGATTTTTAGTCTCAGAAAAATATTTGTTCTGAGGGCATTCAAAATGTCAGAAAATCAAACAATTTGCACCAAGCTTGAACGGAGGTCTGTTATAATATTTTGGGTTGCTGAGAAGTGCAAACTATATAAAATTTACAGAAGAATGTCTGATGTGTATGAAGAAGCATATTTTAGTAAAAAAATTGATTACAAATTTGCTATACATGGGTTGGCTAGTACGATCCTGAGTTAAAAGACAGTCCATGGAACGGAAACACACAAACTTTCAGGTCAAGAAAAAGTTCCAAGTGCAGTAGTCAATAAAATAGGTGATGTTGACAGTCTTCTGGGATATGAAAATAACTATTACTACTGATTTCCAAGAAAAATGGGCAACTGTACACAATGGTTCCTATTTCAGACTCCTTTGGCAAAATTTACCTAATTTATTGAATGACTTTCATATATATATATATATATATATATATATGTGTGTGTGTGTGTGCGTATGTGTGTGTGTGTGTGCGTATGTGTGTGTGTGTCTGTCTGTCTGTCTGAGAATGCACCTCAAACTATGCCATCCTTCACAAAAAAAAGACAATCACCAAACCCCATTGACTCTGTGTCATTGCTAAGTTAAATTATATGTATATATATATATATATATATAGAGAGAGAGAGAGAGAGAGAAAGAGAGAGAGAAAGAGATAGGAAGAGAGAGAGTTATATTTGCATAATGTTAAAAAGCTCTTGAAACATACATGCTTTTTTCCTAAACTTGTAACAATTTAACATAACTATTTTTTTATTATCTTTGCTGATCTTTTTGCAGCAAAATATTTTTTTAATATTTCCTTTTTGAACTGATTGATCTGTTTTCTAAATAATCTCAATCGTCTTTCAGTGGCAGCATTTTAATTGTTAACACATTCAAACCATTATTTTCTTTCTTTAGCAGTGTCTAAGAAAAGTTTACAAAATTGCCAGTCATGGATTTTTCTTGGAGTCCAGGATATTGCTTGGAGTCCTTGTTGTTTCTTGGAGGTTTCTTGAAACATATAACAAATTTGGCACTATGAATATTTAAAGCAACTTATGTCTTTTTCTTAAAACAGGTCTCTTTTATATATGAATAAACAAGGAAAATGTTGGATACCTTATTTTATTCTTTTGACTGGTGCTTGCAAAAAAAAAGAAAAGTATGTATAGAGCAGAACTCATGCAGCTGGTATTTATCCCTCTGCCTTAAAGTACTTATATCCAGGTGGCCTGAATTCCAACAAGAGAATCCACATTTCTGCATTGCTATTGCTTATAATTAACAATATTATTTTACATCTCTATGTTGTAATCTGTTATTTAACAGCCTATGAGGCAATCAAATAATAAATTACTACATTTTGCCTTTGGAGGTGTACTCAATATAAGGTTATTGCTGTAGGAAGTGGAATCGGTGACCCAGGTTCAAATCCTAGATGAGACAGTTTGCATTTTATTTCATTCTAATGCTCTTGGGAAAGGAATGAATTATCCTTTCTCCATCCATCTATGCATAAATAGTAAGGCAGACTGGGTTTTCAAGCCTTGGTTAGGTAACCAATCTAGGAGAAGGAAAACACTGAATTCAAAACAGCAGTACTTTGCTTAACAATTGATCTATGTAAATACAAATAATATTTTACATTTTTCAGCTATTTTCAACCAGGAGCTCAGTTGGAAGGTATTCACAGGTTCTAAGGGTTACATCTTTATAATATTTTTAGCATCTTTTATACATTTGAAGACTATCAGTAATTCATATATATATATATATATATATATATATATATATATATATATAAGAATATATGCCTCATATTTATTTTTCCTCCTTAAACTACAACAGATATGAGGAGCATAAGAACACCTTTGCATAGAGCGAATTTTCAGCTACAAAGCTCTACATTTTTAAAGTATTACTGACATCAGTTATACACCTATCCAGCAATGAGCAAGAACTCATAAAAATCTTAATCAGTGTCAATAGTATTGTTATTAGGAAAATATTACAATTAGAGTAAATATTTCATTGGCCCATTTCATGCAGATAAGCTGATGAAGATGCTGTTCCTTTTGTAAGTTAGTTACTGCATTGAACATTATTGGTCATTCACATTGCTCTAGTAACTGCTAGAATGCATGAACCACTACCTGTGTTTGCATCCCTGGTTTGGTACCCATGAATGTTTAGCAAGTGTTGATGAATGTTAAAGGGTATAATTTTTTTCATATTAGATACTACTTGGACAGACTGCAGTTGCTACCTTTTACCAGGCAAAATGAAATTATAGTTACTGGTGCAAAGATTCAACTTCTGCCAATGCCACTTTTTTCCTCTGCAATTCTAGGACAAAATAATCAAAAAGAAAGCATTTGTTTCTGAGCAATTCTCTTATGAGTAAAGTATGAAGACTCTTCTTCATCACTATCAAAATTATGTGACTAATGATAGTGACTATGTAAAAAAACAGATTTTTAGAGTTAAACATTTGCTCTATCCAATGATGTTATTGTGTTCTTTGTATCTGCAGTAGTATCCATGGAAATAAACAGTAGATTTTACTTTCAGATTGTCCTTGACATTATTCTATTCTTAAAAGGCTAATAAAATACTTGCTATTGAGACAAACAGCAATTAATGACAAAAGCAACTTTATGGCTTATTATGAGCTTTTAAAATATTAATGAATTTTAATTTGTCCAAGAAAAAATTCTATGCACAGAAATAATTATATTAAAGTTTAACAAAAGAGAGCTTATATATTTTTTAAAGTCTACAATTTACTCAACATGCAGCATATTTTGAAGACCTTAATTTGTGTGGAACTTTCTGAATCCTGGTGGTTAAGTTTTTCACTACTTTTTAGTCTAAAGCATCATAATAAACAACTGATTCTTCTCCACTTCTGGGCTTTATTTCAAGGAACAAAAAGGCCATAAGAATTGCTTGATTAATTTTTAGGCTCTATCGTCAGATATCATTTCATTTTATTGTGCTTCCTGTATTCTGTGAGCAGCTTTAATAGCTCTGAAGTCTAGTTTAAAATAATGGCTCAAAATTTCCAAAATCTCAATACTTGTGGTCATTTATTAACCTAAACTTAATTTGTGTCAAAACCAGAAAATTGAACTCACTAACATTAATCTGTTGGCCTAGCTTGTTAACCATCATACCAAACAAGATGCTCAATCTCGGTACTTGTATTATACTCAATAGTATAAAATATAATAATGATAATAGAACTACAGAAATGGACAGATTTTTTTGTCACCAAGACTTCAGTGAAAATAATCACATAGAGCAGGTGTGAAGCACACACAAGGAGTAAAATAATAATTATAATAATAGTATTGATAATAATAAAAAAAGCTTAGACGAAGGTTAAATGCTGGAACATGTTGGGATGAAAAGAGAAAAGCAACTCAACAAGGAAAACAAACAAGTTGAGGAAATAAACCAGAAGGTACTGGTGAAAGAGGGAAAACTAAAAAGATATTGAGACAGGATAAAACAATACAAACAAAACAGGACATTCCAAAACAATGAAAAAAATTCTATTTGTAAGTAGGGGGTAAATGCACCCACACATACTAACAACCGGATGACGAGGAAGCAAAAAAGATTTTGGAGAAAAATATGTGAACAAAGAGAACAGAACAGAAAAGCCAAATAGATAAACAACATGGGAAAAGAATTAGACTCAAAGAAGGACTAAAGGCAAAAATACACCTCCATTCACTTAGAGCAACACTCAAAAACATACCAAATTGGAAATACCCCAATGGATGACAAAAGGAAAAACCACCCTGATCCAAAAATACCTCAAAAAAGGAACTGCCCCCAACAACAAGTGATCCATAACATGCCTACCAATGATGTGGAAAATACTTAGAGCACAAATTATGGAGGTGATATATGATTCATTTATAAGCCTTGGACTCTTCCCTGAGGAACAGAAAGGATGCTATGAGTGGACCAGAGCTATAAAAGAGGTGCTATACATTGATCAACACATCCTCAAGAAGAGCAAGATGAGAGGGAAAAACCAAGCTATGGAGTGGATAGACCACGAAAAAACATATGATATGGTACCGCAAAACTGGATAATAGACTGTCACAAAATGTACAAGATATCCCTTGAAGTTATAAAGTTTATTGAAATCAGCATGCAAAACTAGAGAGACGAACTGACAGGAGGAGGAAAAAATCTAACAGAGGTGAAAATCCAGAGAGGGATTGTCCAGTGAGATGTGCTATCACCATTACTATTTGTAATAGTGATGATGCCGCTTAATCACTCACTTAGGATATGCACAGATAGATACAAACTTCATAAATAGCAAAAAAAAATCAACCACCTAATGTACACGGATGGCATCAAAATGGATGCCAAAAATGAGAAAGAATTGGAAACCCTAATTCAGGCAGTGAGAATATACAGTCAAGATATAGGGATGGAATTTGCCATAGAAAAATGTGCCATGCTAATAATGAAAAGCCGAAAATGATATTGGATGCAAGGAAGAAAACTACCAAAATCAAGACAAAATCAAAATGCTTGGAAAAAAGGAAACCTACAAATATCAGGGAATATTGGAAGCAGACACCATTAAACATACAGAGATGAAGAAAAAAAATAATAAAAGAATATCTCAGGAGAATGAGAGAACTACTTGAAACCAAAATACATTGTAGAAATCTCGTCAAAGGGATAAAAAACTGGGCAGTCCCTCATTTAAGAGACTCAGGATCATTCTTAAAGAGGATCAGAGTAGAACTCCAAAAAATGGATAAGAAAAAAAAAAACGTGACAATGTATAAGGCCTTACATCCCAGAGATGATGTAGATAGACTGTATGCTTGAAGAAAAGAAGGAGGAAGAGGACTTCCCAGCATTCAAGATTACATCGATGCAAATTGAGTTCATCCAAACTACCGCATTAAGATTAGCCTGAATACTGAGAAGAGTCCTAGAGACCTGAGGAAACTTGCTGTCACACAGACTTCAGTAAAATATCATCAGCTAATGCTGGCATGAGGAACTTGTTGAATGTAAATGCTGAATAGTGAACTGGCAGACCACAGTAAAATTGAAAGAAAGTGAAAAGAGAGATAAGTACCTATACCTTGCAAGAGAATTGAAAAAACTATGGAAAATGAAAATGGCAGTGATACTAATTGTGATTGTTTTGTTTTATTTGCTTTGTTGTTTAATGGCATATCAATCTTCTTGCCAAATCCATCCTTCTAGAAGAACCATAGTGGTACTATTTAACCCATAGCTGGGAGGATAAAGATGTTCATACCTTTCCAAAGTGTATCTGTCTGAAAGTGAACATAATAGCTTGATTGAAGTTCAGACTTGCTTACTACAATCCCACAGTCCTGCCCTTTAACCATTACACCACGATGACACACCCTTGTAATTGGTGTGTTTACTATAGTTGCCAAAGGATTGGTAAAGAAACTGGAGGGATTGGAAATCAGAGCGCAAGTGGAGCCCATCCAAACTACAGCATTATTTAAATCAGCCAGAATACTGGGAAAAGTTCTGGAGACTTGAGGAGATTTGTTGTCACTCAAACTCCACTGGAAGACCATCAGCTAATGATGGTGGGAAAAATTCTCAAAGAAGTAAAATCATAATAATCAACCAATCCCAACTAGGAGACCAGACTTGGGTATAATCATTCCAGCAGACCATAGAGTGAAAATAAAAGAAAACAAAAAGATAGACAAATACTTAGAGCCTATGCAAGAACTGAAAAAGCTATGGAGCATGAAGGGGATAATGATACCAACTGCAATTGGTGCCTTTGTAATAGTCTCCAAAATTCCTTGTAAAAAGACTGGTGGAAGCAAAGATCAGTGGAAGAATCAATCCAGACCACAACACTGTTAAAATCAATTTAAATACTAATGAAAGTCCTAGAGACCTGAGGAGACTTACTGTCATTCAGACTTCTGTAAAATACAACAGTTAAATGTGGTGTGAAAAAATTCACATACAGTAGAATCCTCAGATGTGTACATGGAAAGTAAATAAATGTCTTTAAAAAAGTGAAAATTTATTTGATATACCCTTATATCTATATGCACAGTAACATTCATGAATTATTTATATTTACTTTCAGATAAGAATTTTCAGATATAAATATTTCCTAAAGTTTCTATACAAACCAAAAAGTATATTCCCAGATCAGAACATTTCTATTCTAGATATCTGATAAATTCCAAAACTATTTTTTCATTCTGCTGCAAAATTAAAACAAAAAGGAAAAAGGAACAGAAAATGTTGAATTTCTAAATCACATTTAAGTGTTTTCTCAAATAGCTTTTCTGATACATAAATTTCTTTTGAAAATTTTTAACAAAGAAATAAAATTATGTTTTTGCATGCCCTTTCTTAAGACTGATAAGATATATAAGAAAATACATATTAACATTAATTAAAACATTCTTATGACAATAAATATGTTAAAGAAAAACTTTTTTCTGCATAGATATTAAATAACAGCTGTTAAATGAGGCATACAAACACTGGTAAAGTTTAGTCTTTGGTAAAAAAGAAAATGAATATATGAATTCAGTTAAATTTCAATTATTGCAAAAAGCTTTGAGGTTATTTTGTTAATAGAGGTATAAAAATACATGCTGAGTTATATAATTGTGCTTAAAAGTTTGTTATGATACTGATTTGGATTATCAGAATATTGAGTTACATAATACTTTTGAGTTACATAATAATGCTTTAAAGAAAATAATATTAATTTAAATAAATGTTCTAACTCTAAATATACGAGAAAATATAAATGATAATCACAAGTCAAAATATAAAACTTGATATTTTTTTAAAATATTTTTATTCATTAATTCTTTAGTTATGCTAAACATTTAACTTTTGTCTTTTTTAGAACACATTTGACCATCTCAGAAGAAATTTGGACAAGTTCCTTTCTAACAAAATTTATATGTAACCACTTTGGCTTTTTTTGATTGTTTGGGAAACAATATATCAACTTATATATATATATATATATATATATATATATATATATATATATATATATATATATATAACACATGTGATTTTATGAATAAATTTATCTGCCATTCAACCATGTTTCCTTACTGAGTAATGAGTAACATAAGGCATGTTAGTTTCTTTTCCAAAAAACATGGTCTGGGAGAAAATCAAATATATCTATGATTTTTCCACAGGTAATATTTAGGTAAACTACATTATCTAACTTCTTTCTTTCTCTCACTTGCTCTTTCATTTTCTTTCTTATTTTTCTCTATTACTATATCTTTCTATTCTTCAGTCTTCTCACTTTGCTGCATCCATTTGACCTTTTTTTTTTCATTATCCTTTATTTCCAACTTTTTCTGTCTTTGCTTTCTTCTTCTTCGTATATCCTTCACTGGCTAACACAATTGATGTTACTTTCTCAAATCCATAGATGTACAGAAAAGTGCAGATGCTTATTTGAAAAAAAAGCCTGACTATCATGATGAAGATTATACTAGCATTTAAATATTGTATATCTTTCCTTTGAAATTTTTCTAGTTTTATCTAATTCATTTTACTTTCAAAATTTCTGGTGCATGTAAAGATAAAATTATCATTTATATATTTCTGATTCTAAAATTCTTTGAACTGAATTCTCTTCCATATTTTTACTTCTTCAGCCAAAAACAAATGTATTTTAGCACTTTTTGCTTGTTCTTTTCTTCTTAACTTTTTTCTTACTGATAAAAATTCATTCTTTAACTTTCATTTTGGTCATTTTCTGCTTCCATATAAAATTTGTGAATAATACATTATTTTTGCTTTATTTTATTTGTTTTTTTAATCAAATTACTTTTTTAACTGTTCATCTTACTTTTTTAACTCATCATAATCCTTTATTCTCTTTTTCCCCCCATCTCATTCCTACTGGCTGTGTTTCCTATTTGAAGAATAAAGCCCAGGTGAATAAAACATTCCTATTTGTACCTAAGTGTTTACTGTCAGAAAAGCATGTTTCTCTATATGTGCCAGCTATGATGTATATTCAAAGAGTCAAAGTAAAAAAAATGATTGCTTTAATTATATAATAATGCTAATTAATCTATAAGAAAATTAAATATTGCTGTCTTAAGGAAATATTGTATGTGCCTTGTTCAATGTGTTTAATTTGAAACTATTAAAGCTATTCCAGTAATCTTTCTTTGATAATTCTAGACTGTTATTGTCTATTATTGATGTTTATGCTATAAGGATGTAATAAATGTCCAGCTACCAGTATTTGTCATATATTTATTACCATTTTGAATTGACTGCCCTTGTAGAAATGTTGTACATGTTTCTTTTGTGTTTCTGCCAAAATAATATAGCTAATTGCATCACCAGTTTAGCTTTAGTGTATATGTTATTCAGTCTGATGTTGAACTTAATGTGTGTCTGTATTTGTATGCAATATAATGTTAAATATATGCTTTTGTAATAAATGTATTTTTTCCTGTATAACACAATTCATTTATAAAGAACTAGATTTTGAGGTGAAAAATAAGTATGAAATTGTAGCAACTTGTATAGAACTTGATTTGGTAATAGAATTTGGAAGGCGCACGTTTTTCTTCTTCTATATTTCAAATTTGTGGAACTGAAAACTAGTTATATAATAGATACCAATTTTTTTATGCAATATATTTATTACAGAGCTAATTACGTCAATGTAAACACAAATTTAAAAAACAACTCTTCCAACATAAGTCAATAAAAGGATTTAAAATATCTGATTGTTCTGTAAGTCTTCTTTTTACTGATATAAATTTTATAAGAACTGATTAACTCATTATATGCAATTTAATAATTTTCTCAGTTGGTTTCAATCTTGTAAAAAAATTGTTGTTGTTCATAATTATTTAATGAGCCTAGGTTAGCTGTAACAAGTATGGGGCACTCAGTGAGGAATGAACTCACTATTAAGGCTCTGCTAACCTAAACCATTAACACTTACACCAAGCAAATCATATCTTCCAAATTATTTCAATGGTGTTTGTGCTATACAAGTTTCACAGAAAGGAAATGAATTGAGTGATGCTCTGAAATTACAGTTCAAACTGTTAAGTTTATTAATGTATGGATGCATATAGATGTATACTTGATTCTTTTGGTGATGGAAAGAAGTTGATAAATGTTTTTTTTATGTTTTAGAGTCCCATACTTAATATGGTGTCGCCTAAAAGAATCAGCCCCTTTATTCTTGGGTTAAGTTTTCAAATTTCCCTATGGTCAGAGGAGAAATTCTTCAATAAAATCATTTCGCTGTAGCCCCTCAGGGTTAAAAGCTCTCAGTTGGGAGTGGTCTCAATGTTAAGCCTTTGCAATATGTAATTGCTATGCTTTAGCCTGGATTCTGACTGACTTTAAGACTCTAACTCAATCCCAGAACGTGTCTTTCATGTCAAATATCTCACCCAAAAGAGTGCAGCTCTCTTTATTCCATCTTGCTCCCCAGATTCCACACCAGAAGGTAGTAATCTATGACCTTCCATTGTATCAGCAGGTGTTTGACCTTGGGGTCACATATCTATACAAGCTTCTGTACCACCATTTTAATCATTTCTTTTTTGAGTAAATTTAAATATAACCTGACCTCTCTATTTTTCACTCGGATCTGGATTGAAAAATTTTGTATTATACATGAAAAAATATGATATACTTCAGCCTTGTACTGTTGTTGAATAAGTGCTACTTCTCATGTTAGACAATATTATTGTTGTTGTTGTTATTGTTATGGTTGTTGTTGTTGTTGATAAACTGCATAAGAATATCTCCATCAACAACCCATATATTTTTTTATCAGATAATGCTTCTGAGTTGATTCACTCCGTCAACCAGCTATTATTATAATACATGAAAAAGTTTACTAATATTGTGTCTTATTCGGAAAATATATTTTTCTCTAGTTTACTTTTGAAAATCTTGTTTGCTATACATATATGATTTTGTTTAATGTTATAATAGATTGCTTGTACTGATGCAGACCCTATTCCACACACAAATACAGATCAGTATCAAAGCTTATGCAACAGGAAAGCAATTGTGAGTGCATATCTCTACATTCAGTTCAGCCAAAACAACTCACGGAGAAACTTAATAAGCAAAATCATTAAAACAAAAATATTAAGTGAGGAAAAAGAAAGGTACTTTGCTTATTGACCTGTTAAAGTTTTTATCATCAACTGGAAGTCTTATCAATCACACTAGTTGGAAACAGGATTTTACACAACATATTTTATTAACTAATATGATTGTATTCTCTTAGTTCTGTTAACATAGTTCAAGATATTCACGAGATTTTGTCTTTTTTATCTAGTCAGAAATATAACCCAAAATTATCAAAAGCATTAACTGAAAGTCATCATACACCTAAAATATAACCTGACATAATTTGACTTGTGTTCTCATTTTTATTGTTAATATAGTCACAGCATTTTGACTGCTGTATTCTTTGGTCTTCTTAAGGTGTCTGTTATACAGGGTGTCTCAAAATAGATACAACCTATTCAAATGATAATGAAATTACTGAGACAAGTGCAATGTTAGTCATTTAGGACACATCCAGTGAAAAATGTATCCTTTGAGCCAGTGACATCAAATCAATGTCTTTTTAAATTGTTTTTGAATTTCTTGTCTCAGTAATAAATTATTATCATATTAATAGGTTCCATGAATTTGAGACAGTTTTGAATGATTTTGTCTGCTAATAAGTAGTGACACAAAATATTTTTCCTCTCTTGTCCATGGTATTGCGATTAAGGATTAATAGCTGTTAATGTATACTGTTTTCAAATCTGAAACAAAAAAAGAACACAGCATTATTATAATAGAGTTATTAGCAGTGAAATGGGTCCCTTATATATTGAGACATGCTTTAGTAGGGAATTTTAAACCAAATATTAAATTTAATCTATGGAGGGAGATTGTTTCACAAGAGACATCTGAAAAAATTCAGTGGATACAAGACCAAAACATAGTAACTATCGTAACAACCAAAATGAAGGCAACTCATCCGAGTATTATTTTTCTCCTAAGAAATTCAGACTAGACTTAAATTATTTGGTCACTTTTGAAAATCATCTTTTATTTTAGTTGTTGTCCAAATAAAAACCTTGGTAAAACTGAACTTGTAATCAAAACTAAATGAATAAGTCATTTACAAAGCTTATCTTAGTTTTAGTTCAAGACCATATGAATGGGGCATCCAATAAGGATCAAATTCCCTATGCTGTGAAATGGTTAACTACACAAGTATGCTAAACATTACTCAAATTGGCTTAAGAGATCAGAGCCATGGAAGAAATAAAGAGGATGATGGAGGAGCCTAAGAATTAAGACTACACATTATAAGAGTATATTGAATTAATATTAAATTAGGGTAGTCGGAATGTCAGGGGGAGGGATTGAGAACCATTGGCGTTTGCGAGGGGGGGGATGGATATTTAATCATCTGTTTTTTGTTTTTTTTTTTGTTTTTTTTGTCCTCCTATACTGGTTACAGTCCACTACAAATTTAAGATTTTAATAAGTTTATTTGCCAGCGCCCACTAGTAGTTTTAGTTAATTGATTGAAACCTAATAGCAAATAGTTCATGGGACAAGGGTGGGGACTGGAGATAGGTTCGTAATAGTAATAAGTTAGAATGTAAGGAGTTGAATAGAGTAGCATTTTTTATTTTGTTTTTTTTTGTTTTTGTTTTGAGAAATATGCATTAGATTGGAAATATGAGCATAGATTATTGATAAACGGGGAGGGAGATCTAGGCAAATAAGTATGAGTTAATCTGTAGCAAATGATTTCATGAGCCAAATAAATAGGAGTTTTTCCTTTTTTTTTTGGCTTTGAATAAGGGTATAAGGTAAGAGTTAAAGACTGACTGAATAGTTTGAGTAGGGGCTTATTTCATGTTAGTTTGGAAGTATTAGTATAGGATAGATGGGGGGGTGATTTTGTGTAAGTCTTGTTAAGTGTAAATCATGGACGTGGACGAGTATTAAAAATACCATCTTACCTCGGTACCGAATCTCCGGAAGTAGTCAGCCAAAACCGGATGAGGTAAAGATGGTATTATATATAGTAGAGGAGTGTGGAATGCCCTGATTTTCATTGGCTGTTACTGAAGGACAGAGGTCTATCAGAACGGTCGAAGTCCGGCCTTATTAAAATTTTTTTTTTTTTGCTTTGTTAGAGGCACGAGCGTAGCACGTCGTGATCAAGGAGGCAGCTTGGCTCTTCCAGAGTCATGCCGGGGTTTCTGTTGGAGCCAATATGATGCAAAAATAACCCGAAATTGGCAATGAAGACAGTTGCATCACTGAAGACCTCCTTAATGCATCTAGGATGTATGATTGAAATAATAGTGGGATACTCAAATAAATGAAAATAAACAGCTGTACATACAGAATTTTTATTTAAATATGACCATGAATTACAAGAAACAATTGTTGGATTCATTACTTTAAATATAATGATATTCTAAAAAACTAAATATCATCATCCTTGAAAAGTATTATATATATATATATATATATATATATATATATATATATATCAGGGGCGGAGACGGGACAAGTGCTACTCGTGCCTGGCACGACCAATAACTCGGTCAATGTTATTCAAAATGGATTAAAAATCATCCATTAATTTCAAGCAAACATACTTAGTCTGATCTCAATTAAATTACGTATCTATTCAAGTTTCGATAACTAAGTAGCCAAAAGTTCATAAATATATCTGGGAATAATACAACGATGCTGTTTAGAACGGATGGTCTTTGTCCGGCCACCGTCAGATTCATTGAACATCCCATAAAATTGGCTATAATGTTGAACGCCCGATCCGTGCCAGGCACTAGACCCTTATAATAACAGTAATGTTAGAGAAATATGCTTTTGGTTGTAGCCAATAGCAAGAGCAACCCTTACACTGTGCTCAAAAATCTTAGCATGTGTGACTGTTGATAGATGTATTGGGAAGAGGGAGAGGGACCGAGAGAGAGAGAGATAGAGAGAGAGAGAGAGAGGGGATAGCAGATTAGAGCCGTCGACAATGTCATCATCATAGCTTTGGTAAATGTTGGTTAAACGGCGTGTTTTAATTCATTTTTTTCACTAACAGATGTCTATTTCTTTAATGAATGTTGCATATATTACATTCTGTAACTAAAATTTGTTTATTTGAATACATTTTCAACAAATAATCTTTATTTTAAGTGAAATTGAAACTACTAGCTGTGTCTGTGTATATTGTCATCAGTTTCTTTATTCTAATTAACATATTTTTCTCGTCATAGTAATGAACATCTTCTCTTTTCTTCTATACTTTTGAAAGGAAAAAAAAATATCTTATCTACTGTATTAACAAGACTACAAATTATATAGTATCTTGATTGTTTACAAAAAAAACACCGTGCAAGGTATGTTTGTCAATCTGTGCTATACAATGGAGAATCACGCAATAGCAACTATGATGACTTACTTTGGGTCCACGAAGTTGACAGAGGGCAGGGGGGCACGAGTAGCAAAAATAGGCTAGAGTCGCCACTGATATATATATATGTTTACTAACCCCTACACAGGAATAGGATATAATACAAAGTCAATTTTAAAGTGGAGTTTAATAGGGTTTGAATTCAGAATTTTTTCTTCTTTGAGACTGGTTGCTATACCATGATTAAAGAGCCTAGTCTACCCTACTTATGTACTCATAGCTGGAGGAGGAATAGTTGGATGCATTTCTTTCCGAAGAGTATTAATATAAGAAATGCAAACAGCTTTGTTCAAGATTTGAACCTAGGTCACCCAGTCCAATTCCTTTGATTATCCATCACGGCACACACACCTTCTAATTTTAGGAAGATATATATATATATATATATATATATATATATATATATATATATATATATATATATATATATATATATATATAATCACCTGCTCATGTTGGTTTCATTTCTTCAAGTTTCATGCATTAAAAAACACAATTGTCAAATTTTCCAATGGAACATGTTTTATTTGATGATTTATTTCTTAATGCCTGAAAATTTAACTAATGAATCCAACATGAGAAACTAAGATAACACCTTCTTTTTAGCTTTTATCATGCTCTAAAGTATAATATTTGAGCATTTTCTTCATTTAAGGAAAACATTTTTAATTAATTTGTTTATTCACCAATATATATATATATATATATATATATATATATATATATATACATATATACAAACAACTCTTATTGAATGGGACAAAGAATGCCTTATTAATTATTCATTCCATTTTCCTTTCTTCTTTAAAATAAAATGTATGTAAGAATAAAGGTTGTATGAGAATGCTTTAAGTCTTTCTCATGAAGTCCAAATGCTTTCAACCATTCTTTGTCGAAGACATTGATGAGATAAAGGTGTTGTGTTCGGAAAAACTAATATTGAATAGTATTTACAATTTCTGTTTTTGGTTACAAAGATTTTATGTAATTCTATAATAATAGCAGCAAACAATGATTCCAGATAATGGAGGAATTTATTATCAAAATAAGAAAACCCATAATAAATAAAAAAGTTTTTAACTTAGGAAATTTGTGCGGTTTAAATATTTTTAATAACTGATAAATAAACAGAGCGTAATTTAATATTTTTCAAAACCATTTAAAGATTTCACCCTCAATTTAAGGTGTTGTTATATAAACAATGACACCAATAGGTTTCCTTGATTTTAAATCATAATTCAAATCTTGAATTCTAAAAAGAGAAATTTTGAAAACAATTCAACATCTCAGTTTTATCGAATGACAACAACATTCATGTTTTTAACAATGGCTAAAAAATGCTTATTTGTGCTTTCAGAAAAATACGATGGAGAACACATATATTCTCTTTATATATTCACTTATAAAGAAACAAAAGAATGTTGAATAAAATAATAATAAGATGGTTCTTGTCTATCACATTCAATAACACTTGACTGAAAAGATGTTGCCTATATATATATATATATATTCTAAGGAAATAGATGGTACACACACACGCACATGCATATATATATATATATATATATATGTGTGTGTGTGTGTATACCAGCCATTCCCTTAGTATATATATATATATATATATATATATATATATAATTATATATATATATATATATTCCTTTCTCTTTCCTCAGAGCAAACAAAAATGTAGGAGAGACTGGGCTCTATAATGTTGGTTGGGTGACTAATCTAGAACAGCTCTGAATCCCTTTGACATATCATGGGAGAAATGATAGGAGAGACTCTGCTATGTAACCTGGACAGAATAACCGGTCGGGGAAAAGAACAACTCTTAAACGCTTTGACATATCATGGGAAAAATAATTAGAGATACTCTGCTTTATAGCTAGGGTAGAATAACCAGTCTAGGAAAAGAACAACTTTGAAACCCTTTGACATGTCCTGGGAAAAATGATAAGAGATACTCTGCTTTATAGCTAGGGTAGAATAACCTGTCTAGGAAAAAAACAACTCTTAAACTCTTTGACATGTCATGGGAAAAAGAATAGGAGATACTCAGCTTTATAGCTAGGGTAGAATAACCTGTCTAGGAAAAAGAACAACTCTTAAACCCTGTGACATGTTATGGGAAAAATGATAAGAGATGCTCTGCTTTATAGCTAGGGTAGAATAACCAGTCTAGGAAAAGAACAACTTTGAAACCCTTTGACAAAATATCATATTCCTCATGTCTTACAGATCGTGGAGATGCCTGAGTTCTACAGTGGACTGAAGAAATGGTTGGCACACACACACACACACACACACACACACACACACATCTATATCTATTTTATTCTATTTTATCTTATTTCAGTCCAGAAAATAGTTTTCTAAATGTATTTAATAAATTATACAGCTGACCCAGCCCAAAATGTCAGTTAAATGCAATTTGCAGGTAACGTCTCTATGTTGGTAAACACTGGGTTTCAAATTAATGGACCAACAGTAAACACCAATTTTAAAAACTGATGGACACCCATCATCCCCAAAAATAAAGCCTTAAAAAATACATTTTCTTTTTGATATTCATCATGTCAAGAAGTTTAGATGTAACAGTATCCCAAATATTTGGACAATATTAACATTCACAATATTTATACAGACACACAAACACACACAGATATGTATACATACTGCATCTAAATCTATAACATTATATGTCAAAAATTACTCAAATTTAGCCTTTTAAAAATCTAATATTATTTTAAGGAAGTAGATTTTGGCCGGGATGGATATTCTATTGAAACAAATCCTTCTTCTGTCTGCTCTTGTTTCTCTAATTGCTTTTATATAAGTCTTCCAACTGATGGTAGTGCTTTTTCAGATCTAACAAGCCAAGTACCTTTTCTTTTTTTTCTAACTTCATAAGAGTCTTTGTTTCATTTCGTGAGTTGCTTTTCCTTATTTTCTCAGTGCAGTTGACTGCCTTTCCTATCTATTAAATTCTTTACATTGATAATTGTGCTTGTTAAGTGAACATAATACCCAATGATATTTCAAAATGAGCAAAAAATATCTTTAAGTTTACTAAAAATAACTGTGTATAATTCTTTTCTTGCTTATCAGATATCATTATTTCTGATGAGAAAACTATTCATTTTTCTCTAGAAATATATTAAAAAATGAGACGGTATTGCTTTTTGAAGACTGTTTTTGAAGACACAGGAAAATTTATGAGTGGGCATTATACTAAAAGCAATGCTAAGTTTAAGGATATTAACTATTTTGGTTCCATTAAAACCTATTATTCCTTTGCTGTTTAAAATATTTTCAGTTTAACAGATTTCATATGATGAAGATTATGATTCTGTGCAAAAGAGTCTGCAATTGTCCTTGTGCTAATTGCATCATCATATTGAAAATAATGTTTAATGTTTTGAGCTGTATTTATTCTTACAGCAAGATATGAAAGGCAACATAAATCTTGATGAAAGAATGTTTTTATGCTATTTTGAAATTTTTCTTATCATCAATAAAATGATGTATGTATGTGTAGTTGTTTTTTTAAATCAACCACTGAATGTTCATATTCAACAATAACTTAGTTCAGCCAATATCTATAACAATATATTTTACTTGTTGAGTAATGACTTTCCAGAGGGATGAAACCAAGAATACTTTTAAAACCAGAAAGAATTCAAATGTTATGTATTCTATTTTTTTTTAAATTAATGCATGGCTTAATATTTTTTTAAAAATCTATTGATGAAGCATGACCAACAATTATTATCAATTTTAATTTGTACCTTATTTGTCAGTATATACGACTCAACAAACACACACTGCCAATTGTCCAATACCTATAGCTCTCTATTTATTGAACATTGAAAGATAACTTCTTTGTCATAATACGGGCTGAGTAATATTTACATAATTTTTTCTTCATTTAAATATGCATCTAATGTAAGTAAATAGAGTATATCACCCAGTCAACAAGGCTTAAAATATACCAAGTGTATTCCTTGCAGAGAAGTAAAAAAACCCTCAAAAATGGATAGCCTGGGTATTAAACTAAATAGTATCTAGTGTTAAAACTCCAGCTCTGAAGTTCTGTGGATTATGGAATACCTCTTCATGGCTATTACTTCCAGGTCCACTCTGAACTAGTGTTGCTGTATCTTTCATGTGACAAATAGGTCTATTTGAAAATTATCCATATAAGATAGGAATACTTGAAAAAAAACTATTCATTGGGTTAACATATGTAATTCATAAATTTTATTTCTATTGCCAACAAATTAAATTACTGATTTTTCAAGATTTTATAATGCAATACTTCATTTTTTAAGATATATTTAACACAATTTTCTCATTTGACATTGTGCTGAATAAATCTAATTGACTTAAATACATTATTACAGAAATTAAAAACAGCAAGAATCAAACTACCCCTAAATAGAACTTTACCAAAGTCAGAGTTGGAGAAAATTACTGCATTACCCCAGCCCCTGGGAATGCTTGTGACTTAAGTTGGCTTTAAAAAGTTCCTGGTGAATACTGCAATCACTCTACTCTCTCTAAACATTGTGCTTATATAAGCAAATGTCTATATACCAAATTTCTGCATTAAAATAATAATAGAAATAAGTGTACATATTAAAACATATTTCAAATTGATAATAAAATAAATAAAGATACATTTCAATTCATTTCTTTTTGCTATATTCATTGAATTATTCATTGGTTATTATATAACCCATATGACAGCAGTCCACAATAATACTGATGTTTTAATTTTTGAAGGAATGAAAGATTCTGATTAGTACTATATTGTTAAATCAAGAATTTGGATGATTAAAAAGGATGTTCCATGTGAATGCAAATCCCACAAAATTATCATTTGTTTACAAATTGGACTGGGAATAGCTTTATTCTCAAAGGTAGAGAATTTTAAGTATCTTGCTCTAATAAAAATCTCACTATGTTATGCCTTTGTTGCTGGATTAAGGTTACATACCATCATATATATACATAATGAGAATTTTAGTAATATATAGAGTCATGTAAGATAAAATTCTTTAGTTATTAGAAACTCTAATATATTTTTAAAGTCCCTTAGTTTATTTTTCTCATTGTTTCTTGCACTTGAGCCCAACTAATAGAAACCTATTGAGAAGCTGGGATTTTTTCTTGTTTTACTTTCTTTTTCTTCTGTTTGGTATCATTCAGAGGAAAGTTCTTGTTTTTTTCATAATCTTTTCATGAAGGTTTTTGTTTAGCACTTTTATGTTTTCAATTTTTTTCATTTGATTTAATATTACTTATTTCAATTGAGTAAAATTTTGCTTGAAGATAGCACACAGATCATTGCAAGCTCAGCATATTCATAAAAAAAAGGAAACCTATTACTCCGCATTGTAGGTTTTTCTGATATTAATATAACAGCATTAAAATATTTTAATTGGTTATTTTCATAAAGCACACTGGCTTAAAGGCTGCCTTCAGTGGCCAATAAATTTGATGTCCAGTCATATCATATTTATAGAATTTATGTTATAATTAATTGCAAATAAATCAGCAGTCTATAATGAACCTTTAATAGTTATCTCCCTTGAGATATTATGCATTGTAATTAGATATTGATATATGTAACCATATGCATAATATGTAATATGTAAAACTTTGGGTTATCACTGAAGGTAAGTGTTGAAAAAAAATATTATAATTAAAATTTAATTAAATATAAACATTATTCATTAAATTAAAATTTTTATTGTTTATGAATTTAAAATAAAGAAAAATTACCTGCTGCCAATTGAATGAGAAATGTATTACCACATACTATGACTGGAGAGATATACTGGATCAGCCACACTGTCTCACAAATACCTCTTCTTTGTTGAGATGCTTTTTTGCTAATCTTTTGGCAAAAGATGGTACATAGGCTGAAAACTCCACCAGCGACTGGTGCTATGATGAACCCATCTGATATGGCTGCATAGTTTGTCAGTTTTTAATTTTCAGCATCTTTAACTGATATGATCTTTGAATTGTAATCAATCAATTCAAGAAGTTCTTTTTGAATTTACAATTAGAAATCATATTGACTTACAATACTAAAGTTAAATTTCTGTTTATTTGATGCTTATTTCATCTGACATTTCTCAATTAATATAATTTATAAATAATATGTATTTATATGATATGTATTCCTATTATATAATACTCACTTAGAGATCCCCACCAGTAGACATTACATTTATAGTTGGTATCAAATAATTTATTGCAAATAAATAGATAAGAAGAGCTCTAAAATAAAAATGAACACAAACTCCCAAATTTATTTATTCTCTACTATAGATCATTTTCTAAAATCCTGTTATCATGTGCCAGTATTAGGATGACATACATACAAACATTGAATCATTATAATATAGATATATATAATTTCTTTATATCATGAGCATTGTAATAAATGGCATTTTGAAAAATTAAACAGAAAATAATTGTTAGAAATAAATTATGAAACTGATATTAGCATTTACTCATTAAACTTTCTATCTACTAAAGTATATCATTGACAAACTGCTAAAACTAAATCCTATATGATTACTGAGTAACATTTCCAATTTCATTTATAAATATTTACAAGAATATCTAACATTTTTAATTTTGAAAATTATGCATACTTGATTTCATTTTCAATCGCTACAATGAATCTCAACTTTACAAGCAGTAAATACTTTGTTTCATATAACTGGTTCCTTCTGGTTCATAACTCAAGTATTGTTAAAGATATTGTTTCAAAAAAAGTTGCTTTTATGATGATTTTTATAGGAAGATATATTAAATAATCTTTTATGTTCAAAGAAGGGTTAAGATTCTTTAGATGTAAGACTAATTTCTTGTTAAAACCTTTTGCAATTGTATTGTTTCCTCTGTATATGATTTATAATTTAAAAACTATCCAAACATCAGTAAAAGATTTCTGAACAAGAAACCAATGTCATTGGAAGAAACGTGCTAGGATAAGCTATCTTTATTTTGAGAAAATTTCCAGGAAAAGCTAAAAATAATGAATGAAAATGTCCAAAGAAAATAGGTTTTTTATTATAAATATTATCATATACTCAAACAAGATTTCTCCTCTTGGTTGTTATTATAGTCACACCATTTCAGCCATTGAAAACTGTGGCTTTCTTCTGTTGTCTTTTTTATTGATGGTGACCTACTTTAAAATTTAAAAAAAAATCTTCTGTTTCATCCATGAAAGTAATTAGATGAAGACACTTGTCTAAGCACATCAGTGAATAAGAATGCAGAATATATATATATATATATATATATATACATATATATATATATATATATATATATATATATATATATATATATATATACGTATGTGTGTGTGTGTGTGTGTGTGTATGTGTGGTTTTTAATAATTCTTTTATAATTCTATGCAGAGTTTGCAATATTTTTTAAAATAGAGTTATAATAATGATAATGATCATAATGATAATAATTATAATAATCCATGACAGTTGTTTCCTGTTAAATGTTCTACTTAAATAACTGGATTGAGCATAAAACATCCATTTTGAATTAATGTGTTAAACATGAAACAGCTGTCATGGATTGCTAAATTAATAAAAACCATTGATTATTACTGAATATTGATTATATATATATATATATAAATATATATATATTTATGTGTATTTGTATGTGCATGTATAATAATAAGATTACGAATGCAAATGGAGTGTTACCACATCTCAATGCAAAATAACTTTTTTTGCAATAACTCAGTAGAGCAAGGCAAAAGCAAAATATTTTAAAGAAAATTATGACCTTGCCATATACACCCAATTCATCAAGCATTTTCTCATTGATCTTTAAATATAAATATTGGCCAATAAAAATATCTCGTTTCAAAATTATCATATCCTCTCAGACATTGCACATGCAAATGTAAACACATTACAAAAATTTTGTACTCTTTATTTTTAGTAATAAATACAATGTAATGAAAGGACAGAATCAAATTCTATTGTTATAATAAATTCCAATGTGAAAAAATTAAGTTTACAAGAAAAAATGCTAAATCTTTTATTGTTATTGTCTTCTGTTTCTTTGTTCAAATAATATTGTTAACAGGCATTAGTCACACAATTTTTTATGAAGTAGTTGATATTCAACCCTCTTTATATTCAAAGAAAGGTTAAGATCCCTTTATAAAGGAGAAAATTATATGATGTGTATGTAATATGTTTTATGTCATGGTAAATAGCAATCAGTAAATTTTCAAAATAGATAGATAATCTAAATGATGGTCAAGTTGGGAAAGTTTACTCACCCCAAAATAATTTGCCTTGTATGAGTTTTCTTCCGACAAGTTTCATTTTCCTTTCATAGTTAAAAATGAATAAACTTATTTTCTTATTCTTTTTATCACCCTTTAGACATAATTGTTCTTTTCTTGAAAAAGTCAAATTCTTTTTTGTCATATATCCAACCAATTTTTCCTTTCTTTTGAATTGACTCATTTCTTTTCACCTAAGGTTGTTCCCAAAAAGGCTTATGCCAAGATGATTGACTCATGCCAAATAAAAAAGGATCATATAAACTGTTATGAACTATGATGACTTTGATCTTATTGTTTTCCTCCACTAAAGACTTTTCATGATCGAGAGAACAAACTTTGTAAAGAAAAATTGTTTAATACTGGAATATATTAATACAGTCTCATCTTTTAAGTTCAATGAGAAATCTATTAAGGATTTTATTTTCACTCAACTCTCTCAAGACAACTATTCAGTTGAGTATTTACAACATTCTTTGAATATATAAAACATGTCATAGAATCACTTTTATTTTTCCTACACAACCTCAGAGAAGTTTACATACTGAGACTGTGTTCAATTGTAGAGTTAAGTCAGGTCAGTTTTTTTCTAAAATGACTTTTTGGTTGGTTGGTTGGTTGGTTGGTTCAGTGTTATGGCATATCAACCTTTGCAGGTTATTTAATACGAAATCCATTTTCATACAAATAATCAGTTCTTTTTCAAACAATTCAGTTTAGCATGAGTACACACTTTTATTGTCAAAAATATTTCTATTTCAAATAATTTAGTTTAGTTGAATAGTTTGAATTCAAACAATTCAGTTTAGCATAATTACAGTTTCAATGTCAAAAACTATTCTATTTTGAGCCATTCAGTTTTGCATAAGTATGCAATTTAGTTCTATTTGACCCATAGATAGGACCCTATTAGGTGCTACCACTCCTGGCAAGAGTGATGGCAATGAAGGGGTACTCTGCATTCTCCGAAGCTCCAGCATTGCTAGAACCTCAACATCAGATTCTTTAGTGTCATATCCAAGACACTCGTTTGGGGGAGTCTTACCCCTCTGTAGAAATGCAGTTGGTGTATTCTACAACCCCAGCCAACTGGTCGAATGGCTTTTGGATTTTAAGTTACATACAAATTGATTAGCAAATAAACAATACATATCAAAATATTTTATGATCTCCAAGTATGACTAGCAAGATTTGTAAAGTGAAACTAGATCTCTACAAAAAGAATATTCTGGTATTCTTAAAAATTTTCATATCTTTTCAGCAATATGCATATTTTTATAGTCTAAATTTACTTGAGACAGTGTCAGACTGAAAAAGTATTTTTCCTGTATGTTATTTTGATATAGATTGTTATGTACTCAGTTCTCAGAGTGTGGAAGCCCTACACCTGAGATAGGAAGTGGGTGGCTAGAAAGATATCTGCGAGAGTGTCAAACAGTGAAACAGTGAAGCGATGAAAATTTCACTCTAATTTCTGACAACTTATTTGGAGAAAACAAGATTTTCATCTTTCATATTAAGAAAATAAGATGTGCAGTAGAGTTTATGTTGAATGGAACATGACACTGGTTGTTGTACCATAAACAAAAACCTTTACACAAAAAGAAACAATTTCACAAGCAAACAAAAGTTGAGTTAATGAAAATAAATGTCCAAGTTAAAATATGGTTTCTAAATATCAGAATTAGAGATCTGGGGATTAGTTTTTATTCTAAATCAAGAAAGACAGCACCAGCAAAAGAGATTTAAGATTTAAGACTTATTTGCTAGTGCATTAGAAACTCATCACAAAATTATAAATGATAGATTTTTCTTCTTTCTTGATAAACCACCAGAGTATTGTGTTTATCCTTAAAATGAAAATGAAAATAAAGATAATGATAATTATATACAGAGAGAATAAAAAGATCATTCAGATTTTAATTTGTTCATTTCTTGTTTACAATACAAAAATCAATAATTGAAACTTATTTTTAACATGAAATTACAAAAATTCATAATTAATTTCTTAATAATGAAAAATTCTTAAAATATTTTAAGAACTTTATTTTTTTATATTACTATAAAGTTTACATTACTTTTATTTCTGAACAATGTTACATGTATACTTGTTTTTATACACATACTTCAGTAATGTTGACATTGTACTTAAAGTTTACTTTATAAAATTATCAAGGATATTTAAAGAACATTAATTTCAGTATTTTGTATGCCTAAAATAAAATATCTTAAGTATAAAAAACCAAAGATTTATTTCAAATCAATTTGTAAAAAAAAATACCTCTGTTCAGATTGTAATTACAATCTTATAAAAATCCCATACACTTAAACAAAAACTATTTTAGGACAAATATAATATTCTTGATAGTTCTCAATGTAAATTTCTCTTACACAAAACCCAGAACAAGTTATCTACAAATTATATCAGGTTTTAGAAATATTTAGTCTGTTTCAAGTTTGATTCTGTCCTGTTGTTACAATTTGATTTTTAATAACCTGTTAAAGAACACAAGTTTCAACTTGTTTGGTTTTGTCTCTTTTGCATTATAAATAGTGTTATTAATTTCTCATTGCAATTATCAGAAAGAATGTTTAAAAATCAATTAACAATCTTCATCCTTTTCACCTTCTATGAGACTTTAACCATCCATTTTCCATTTTCATGTGTTTTTTTTTAATCTACCTCCCTTTCTTCTAGCTCATTTCTTTTTCTCTCTCTCTCTCTCTCCCTCTTTCTTTCTTTACCTTTCTTGTCTTCAATTTTTCCATCCTGCCTGCTGCTTTACACTTGAAGGGCGCTGTCAAGGTGAATAAACTATTTATCTGATTTATTCAATTTTTTGGACAATTTTTTTTAATTTCAGTAAGAATAATTTTAGATCTGATTGCAATATTATAATTTAAGCTTACTCAATATTTTCATTTGACTTTTCCTGCTTGTTTTGAAGTTGCTTTGTCTGCTGCTTTTTTCATGACTCTATACCAGAAATAAAACTTAAAAAAAGGGCTTACAAATTTACAAATCAACATTTATTCATATCTTTTCAGAACTTATTAAATTTGGAGCACTTAAAAAGGTGTAAGATAAACTAAGATTTTAAAAGAAACAATTTTTGGATATTTTGTGTTGATAACTTTAGCCTGAACATTATTTAAAAATTATCTCAGAATATTTCAAAATTATTATACAGAAAGAGTTTAAGGTGACTCTTCAAAATATTCAAACCATTTCATTATTAACTATTTTAGACTCTTTTAAAACCTTTATATCAAAGATAGTTTATATCTAAAAATAAAATAACCTGGCGCCAACTCTTTTACACATGCTTGGTACAGACTGGTTACCATAAATAGCCTTATTTAATTTGACGTTTTTCAATTTTGAAATATTATCATTACATATTATAACTCCTTGTGCACACATTTTTCCTACATGGTTCCTCTGTATCCTCCACTGAAAAGAGTGTTGCTGCCAAATTTTCATGAATAAATTTCATAATTTATTGTTTGAAACTTTAATTTCAAATTTGTTGCTAAATTTAGTATTATCAAATTGCAATACCAACTCACACTGAAAGCACTGGTTTCCATCAGATCACCAAAGGTTCAGCAGCAATCAGCTGGGCCAGTTATAAGAAGGGTGACTGCTAAGGAACAGCAGGTATTGTAAACAAGCTGACACCTATTAAATAAAGCTAAGTAAATAATAACATATCATCAAATTTTAAGAATCTTAATAGCAAATTTGTTTTCACTTTTCAGTATGATGGTTATATTTATAAAAATTCAATACTAGAATAAATATCCTTTTTTATTAGCATATTTTCATATATATTGATCTGATATTCCATTAAAAGGAAACAAAAATGGAATGAATGTTTTTGTTTTCTTTTTCAATAAACCAGGTTGTGGAAAAAGCACTAGATTTAAAGTATAATTCATAAACTCTTTCATTGCTGTTTTCAACAATTATTAAATTTCAAAAGCTCTGCTGGAAGTGACTACAGTTAAATTTTTAGTGCCATGTCCTGAGTAATTATACTGAAATTTCATAATCTGTTTGCTGGTTCATATTTTTCTTCTGCAAGGGAATTTTGCAGGGTAGGAAAATGTGACACAGTGAATTGATAAATAATTTTTGAAATCATATAAAGAAAATTCATCATTAGAAACTTTATTTCTGATAGTCTAGAAGCTCATTAATAAGATTGTAAACTTTCAATTAAATTTACCATATATACTTGTATGTTATGTGACTTTCTGAGACCAAAATGTTAGCCTAATATTAAGGGTCACACCATATGTGAGATCCAAACTTTGTATGAGTAAACAGATGGCCAAGGCTATATCAAGACCAACTGGTATATTGACCATTTCCCTCTACAAAAGATGACAAAGAGTTTCGGATAGTATTCAATGATACTCAAGTATATATGGTATTTAAATTTGTATTACAGAACTATTATGAATTCAAGATATTACAGTTTGCTTAAAAAGAATTTGGTACTGGTTAACTTTTCAGTTTGAATAAGCAGGCAAAAATTTTACAGACCCTTGACATGATTTTCCTTGGAGTTGTTTCCTTAATTGCATTGAACTTTTTCTCTTGTACTTTTTGCACTGAGTACAAATTGGAATTGGTTTGAAAAAATGTTTGTTGCTTTGTTTTCTCTTTGAAGTCTTTTTGTCAAGTTTTCTTCATTCCCAATTTGTTATCTCTTTCAATTTCATCTTAAAACAAAGTTTACCTAAAAAAATTTTGGGCAGAAAAATACCCAGATTTGTACTCAATATAGTGTGTTAACCTGTGAGATGAATATGCAGAATTTCATGTATTTTTTTAATGTCTCTGATTTCTTTCTATCTGGGTTGGGATGAGATCTTTTCAGTATCCCATCATGGAGAGATAAATCATTGTCAATAAAATTCTGCTGTAACTGTAGTTTCAAATGTTATATTGGCAAATACAAGTACTGAGATTCTTGCAACTTAGAAGTATAATTTTAAACTTGGTCACGAAGATGCTGAAGCTGTTCATTTTAGAAGTCAAAGGAAATAAAACAATGTCTGACCATACTCCCCAAAACTAGTGGAAGCATTTAAGGTGTGGTGACTCAAAGTAAACTCAGAATTGGACAACTGTCACTTTTTGTATGTGATGCCTAAAAATTAAAGGTTGAGGTAAAGTGACAGAAGAAATGATGGAAATCCAATGTGGTCAAAGAGATGACTCCAAGAAAAATTAAATCTAGTACTGTAAACTTTTGCATTAACTTATTCATACCAAGAAAATGGCAGTGTTTCTGATTTTCTTCATTATATTCTAAGAAATATGTAAATTTTGGAGAAGTATGTATTTTAAAGATATTTTCAACCTTACTTTACTATAAATATAAAGTAAGTGAGTTTTTCTTTGTCTTGAAAAAAAAATGGTAGAATTTATGAATACGATATCATCTTAATAATGTTACTACTACCTCTGCCTCCTAATATTTCCTACTTTTACATTATAAAATTCTTATGTAAATTTAGCAACTATTATGGGAGAAGTGGTATAATACTCAAAACTGAAGGAAGCTTCTTTCTCAATTTTACCTTTTACGCATGACAAAATTAAGTGAAAAGAGAAATTTTAACTTAATTGAGTAAAAATCATGTTCTTTATACCCCAAAGCTTATGGATAATTTTTCTTTTATTCTTTAATATTACTCTCTCAAGGGCGATGTCAAGGTGATAAAGCATCTTCTAATTTATATTGAACTGCATCAATATACTAATATACATATACTTTTCACACCAACTGATATATATATATATATATATATATATATATATATATATGGTCATGTATATATGCATTTCATTTGGATTGTTCATTATTACCTCTGTCATCCTTCCAAGCATGTATGTATTTTCTTCCAATTGTTTATAAACTGATTTTTGTCTAAATTTTTTTCCTTTTATTACAAACAGTAGAAGAATGCGTGATAATGAAAAGTAGTCAAAAAGCATGATGAAGGTGGTGTTTTCATACATTTAATTTTTTTTATAGATGTTGTTCCTTTTTCTTTTACAATGTATTTAGTATTTGGCATTTTCCTATTAATATATTCATAAATATTTTCTCTCTATATATATATACATATATATATATAGAGAGAGAGATAAACAGACAGACAGATAGAGAGATGAATATACATGGTACACATATCTGATTTGTAGAAGATTTATTTGTTTTTAATAAATAACTTTTGCCCTGAAATTTACTTAATATGTACAGATCCTTAATGTAATTAGTTAAAAATAACACTTTGATATGTAAAATAATAAGTAAATATTTTTCTTGAAGTAAGCTAAAATCAGTAAAGGAATAGTAATATATATTAATCACTGACATTTTGCATAAAACTCTTCATTTTATTTAACAAGAAGCTGTTCACAGTGATTTAATGTTAGTCAATGAATTACTTAATAAAACAATAGTTTCAAAGGTGAAAACATAATATATAAGTACAAAGTAATCTTTCAGTTTATTGGATCTTTTTTTACTGAAGTTACTTAAAACAATAAAAATATAGGCAGCTATTTTTCATTTAATCAGATTTTATTGAAGACAAGCAGATAAGGTGTTTCTTTCATTTTTAATGATTTTCTTATGCTTCCATAAAAAAATTAAAGGTTTTTGGTTTATGTTTCCATAGAAATTTAGATACAATTCAATAAGTTCTGCATCAAGTTGAACCAAGCATCCATAATCTTAAAATAATCTTTCATTCAAAATGAAAACAAAAGAGAATCACTAAACATAATTAAAACAAACTTGGTCTGTAGTTTTCAACAAAAACCTACTAATAAATACATAGATTCATTTAAGGCACTGTTATTTACAAAATGAAATAATTTGATAGCCATACTTGAATCAGAGATAGCTGCTATTTAATACATGCACACACACACACACATATATATATATATATATATATATATACTACTAGTCAAAAACATTTGGCCACCCTCAAAATTTTTTATTCCTTATTCTGAAAGTGTTATTTTTAATGGAACAAGTTAAGTACCACAATGACTTTATTTATTATACTCCATACAAGTCTTCTTGAACCACATTAAATAAAAGAAACAAAAGCAAAAACCCCACAAAAAACTCCTTAAACTCTTGATTCATCAAAATGATCTCCTTTGGTTGCTATTACTGCTTCACAGATTCTCAGCATTTTTTCCTCTAAAGACTGACGGTAAACTGAAGATAGTTCTGCCTATCTTTCCTGCAAGAATCACCAGAGGTAAGCTGCCCTTGTAGGTTGTTTAGCTATGACTTTTTGGTCAAGTTCATTTCATACCAGTTCAATGGGATTTAACTCCTCTGATTGTGCCAACCAAGCCATCAGTAGAAGGATGTGTTGTTCCTCTTTGCTTTTCATGTACCTCTGGCAGAGTTTACTTGTATACTTTGGGTCATTATATTGCATGAGTACAAATCTTCGACCCATAAGCTGCCTTCCAAATGGGATTGTTTGGTGCTGCAGCTTGCTGTGATATCTGTTCTGATTAAATTTGCCCTTCATGTGGTGCAAATTGCTGACTTTGCAATTGGCAAAAGCCCTAAACACCATAACAGAGCCTCCTTCATGTTTTATGGTCGGTGTGATACTGTAGGTTGCAGCTCTTTCACCAAATCTTTGCCGTACGTAAGCCCTCCTATTTGACCAAAAGATCTCAAACTTTGATTTGTCAATCCAAATAACTTTTTTCCACTGTTCTTTTGTCCAGTCTGGGTGTGCCTTGTCTCACTGGAGCCTTTTGAAATTGTTTTGCTTCCTCAACAATGCTTTCTTGACAGTAATTCTGATATACATTGGTTTGGTTTGGTTTGGTTTTATGGCCTATCAACCATTTTAGGTTACTTAATGCCAAATCCAATTTTATACATATAAACAGTTCTATTTCAAACATTACAGTTTTGCATAAGTACAGTTTTTGTTTACCCTCAGTAAAATGTGCAAACAGTTCTATTTCAAGCTATTCAGTTTAACATAAGTACGCAGTTCAAATGTCAAAAACAGTTCTTCATAAGTTTGTTAGATTTTATGTTATATCAAACATTGCAAATTGTTCAATGTTAAATCCTGTTTAGATTTATATATTAAATACACATGATGTGTGAACATTTTTCTTATAACATTTAATAAACTTGAGCTCATTTTTCTTCACACTTGAAGGATTTCAAGCATTTCTATCTATTACAAATCATTCTATTTACTTTCCTTCATTTGTTTGCACACAGTTAAATGATTTTTAGAGTTGCTATGTAACATTAACAATTCAACATCAGTTATTTGTTTGCCAACAGTTAAGTTTGCCAACAGTTAAGTGGCTTCAAGTTTTGTAGATATTTATTATTTCTTCAAGATTAAGTTTGATGACTACGCAGTCTGTGTCATTATCCATACTTTCTATACTATAGGTTCTTTGTAGGGGTTTTGTCGATTCCTGAAAAATTGCACTGTTTATTGATTCTTATAGATGACATATTTTGAATGGGCTTCCTGGTTTTTCATTGTTCAGTTTGGTGTTCATTTGTATTTTCCCAGCTTGGCTAATGGGAGCTTGTGATTTTTTTAAAGTTGTTCAGGTTTTAAGGAAGACAATTTTTTTGCCTGTCTATCATGCTTTTTGGTGGACAGATTGGTGACTTATGAAACAGATACTTGTTGGAGATTTTGCACTTTTAGGAGTAGTTCATGTTGGAATGGTTGATCCTATGTGTGTTTTTGTTTGGACTACAACATTGGATCTCTCCCCATTCCCAACTCGTTGCTGAGCTAGAGCTTGGCAAAATTCAGCCGAGTGTAGTTTTTTCAGGTGCTCCTGAAACTTTAACCAATCATTCACTTCCAACTGGATCAATTTCTCCATGAGTGTTCTATATTTCTGGCTTCATTGGTTGTACCCTCCCTCCATGCAACAGAGCTGGAGCTATTTTTTCCTATGTTGGTCCCAACAATTTTCCTTGCTTCCATGAAAGACGTATTCCTCTTGTGTTTCACCTCAAGTATTTCCTTTTGGTTTTTGTAAAAGTTGCAAGATGTTGTGTAAGCCAGATGATCTTGGCAGTTTGTACATTGAATTTGTTTAAAGCACTCTTCCTTCAAGTGGTTCGGGTCCTTTTCACCACATTTGTCACATGTATGTCGTCCTCCACAGACTTTCCTGTGGTGTCCATATTTTTGGCATTTGAAGCACCTCAGTGGTGCTGGAACACACTGCTGAACTCTCTCAAGACAATAGCCAATCTTTACCTCCTTAGGAGTATGGGGCTAGTTAAATGTCAGGATGTAAGTGTTAGTCTGGATTCGTTCTTCACCTCCTTTTCTAATGGAGATTCTTCTTATATTTATCACTTCCAATATTCCCAGGGCTGATGTTATCTTCTCTTCTGTAGCTAATGCCAACTCTTGACTCCTGATTACTCCTTTGCAAGTGTTGAGTTTTTCACACGGGTAGGCTGCGCATTTTGTTGGGTGAAAGTTTTTCATTTTTGACAGGCTTTCTACCAGTCTCCAGCTCTCCACCTCAACTAGCAAGTTGCTGCTCCTGGTTTTCTTAACATTTTTCAGAGTAGCCCAGGCAGAAATAACTTTTTCTTTGAGGAAAGGCAAGAATTTGGCTAGGCTGACCTCCTCCAAAGATTCAATAACAATGAATCTGGGGAAGTCCACTACCTCATTCTCTGAGTCTGATTCTGACAGGTTTTGGTTAGTTTTTTTTTTATTTCAAGACACCATAGATGCTGTATATTTTTTGCTGGTCCTGTGCTTCACCCCTCACCACAGAGTCCAACTTGTGTTGGGCATGTACCATGGGGGAAACCTATTTGCCTTGGTTGAGACAGGGATACACAACCAGTATCCTTGAGCTGAGAGTAGGTTTTCGAGCTGTTGCCAATTTCAGATTCTCAGCACTGGTAAAATTCCTATTCTCTCAATGCAATCAACCCTCAGCCATCACCTTCTAGCATCTAAAAGATAAGGGTTGGGAATTTGCTACAAGTACAGATTTAAAAATAATGTCGGGATAAAGCATATAGGAGCTAGGGCTTAACATGACCAACTGATTGATCGGATTGGCGCTATCCGACCGCCAATCAGACCAAGTAAGGGCCAAAGTGGTGTGTTGCAAGTCATTGACCACATTGTCGCCAGATTGATGACTGCTCAACCTCTAAAGGGTCATCACCCATGGTTCTACTGGGCAGATGTGCAGTCGGCATTTTCTACAGTCCCAGCTGACAAGCTGATCTGCCATATAGGCCAGCTTTATAGAGTCTTCTCCTCATAGTGGATGTGGGCACACTTTTTTCATGACATTGTTTCAGTTATACAGTGATGGTAGGAGCAGTCAGCCTATTGTCATGCAAGCTGGTGTCTCTGATGAAATATTCCTCTGCTCTTGTGTTTGCTTTTGGTCTACCAGCCCAGATTTTGGTCTTGTTTTATCCCATTTCCAGATGTCTCCTTACAATATATTCTGCTGTAGTTCTTGGAATTCTTATTTTTAGTACTAAAAAGAAAAAAAAACCTTCAAATCAATTTTTTCAAGATACCTGGTTGTACTAAGTTTAAAGTTACTGAAGAAGACTTGTATTTAGTGTAATATATAAATAAAAATTGTGGTGCTTAAATTGTTTCATTAAAAATAACACTTTTAGAATGAGAAATATTTTGACTGGTAGTATATATATATATATATATATAGATATATGGCCGGCAGTTTTTTGTTAATGGATATTTGCTAAACAAGAGCAGACAAGGAAGAATGTAAGAATCTTCTTAAAAGCCTTTTTGTTTACCTACAAGAGAATGTAAATCTAAATTGAATTAATGTACAAATCATTCAAAAGATTCTTTAAATGGCTTGAGACAAAATTCACTTTGTATGAATTCTGTATTAACTAATTATTAACAAAAAATGGCTTGAAACATATTCAAAGGTGTTCATAACCCTGAATCTTTTGGACAATTTATAAATTCATTCAATTCAGATTTGTAATCCATTGTTTGTAAATGAGGAATCCTTTTAAAAAAATTAATGCATTCTTTCATGACAGTTCTTTTTAACCAAACATGCACAGAGAGAGAGAGAGAGAGAGAGAAAGAGAAATTTAGAGGGATAGATAGATTTTCAATTCGTAATAATTTTTTCAAGTTGCTTTATATCAATAATTAACCTGAAATTAGATTTTGAAGTCCAGCAAACTGGGTTAAAAACAAAAATATATAAAACAGGTATTTCACCTTGAAACTACAGAAAAACAGTTCACTGCTCAAATGTGTTTTAGTTTATCTTGTATTGTTAACGTTTTTTAAATATATGCATTAAATAGTTATGATTTACAAACTATCAACATAGGCAGCAGATTCACTTTTCAAAAATTAACCAACATGGCTGCCTAATCTTTACATTTATGGTTCTAACAATTTTAATATATCTAATCTTTATATCTAGGGTAATTTATCACTGAATCTTTTGTTTAAACTTTCCACTTTTAGTACATCTCTCAATTTTTCATCTATTATGCTTCTTTTTTTCTCACTCTCTCTCTCTCTATATATATATATGAAACAGCATTGGTTGTACCTATAGCTTCACATAGGCTGCAATTTTCTGGTAGATATGTCAGATATGACCATTATGAGATCCTAGTGAAGGATGCTGTTTTCTGTACCACAAGCCAGAATAGGGACCATAACTAGAAAGCATACACATACAATGAAGGGTCAAAAACTAGTAATTTTTGTTTGGAGGAGAAATACTGAATAGTAATGTTTCCTTACCCTGTTAAACTGTTGACTAAGAAGTCTGAAATGGTCACAACAAAAACAACAAATAACTTCTATGCTCACCAATTAATTAATCTTAATTTTTTTACTTATTTGTTAATTCTTTTATCCTACTTTATTGCCTGATGATCTCATCCTGTTTGAAAACAATTCTTTTGTCTTCAGAGATACTTTAAAAAGGAATTACTCAGTATGTCACAAGAACATTGTAAGTTATAAGAAATATCCATTTTGGTAGATCCCCATAAAATATACGAGAGAACTTTCTCAACAATAAAATCTGAATATATACATAGAAGAAAAATAAAACTACAACACTCTTCCTTTTATTTATGATAAAATGTACAGTTTGTATATATTGTTATAAATGATCTCATATACAGATCAAAACATTCACAGCTTTGAAGATAAGTGGCGTATCAGCAGTATTCAAAATCGGCAATAGTATCTGTATGAGATTAAAAATTTTTCATGAATGACAACTTGTGTTTTTCATATATGACAATATCTTAGATAAAATATCAGTTTATGAAAAATCTACTTAAGAAATTATTGACTTTTCCAATGGAATAAAATTACAACATTCATTAAGAAAGTGTTTAAAAATACTGCCTATCAAACATGCAGCTAAGTTTATTCATTTTCGGCATGATATTTCAACTGATTGCATCAACTTGATGCCTTGTAGCATTCTATGTTGTGTACATTTTTTCTTCCTTTTTTATCTTTTTATCTACACTTTGTGCTTTTGCAGTTATTTTTTTCATTAAGTCTTTTCAATTACTGGTTCTTTCTTCATTGTTAAAATTCTAATAGTCAATTCTTTATGAAATTGAATATTGTGTAAGTGAGCACTTGTGTGCATGTTGAAACTTAGTTCAACAAATATGTACATTTGTGATCATAGTGCATGAATATAAGTTCAATTTAAAATTTAATATTCAATGGTAAATTCAGCATTCTTCTAGTTTTACAGGTTATCCTGACATGCAACAGTATTGTATGCTTTTTAAGTATGAAATCACTATATTATATACATTATTATATTGCTTAAAGAAATATCTTAAAAGCATTTTTAGTTATTTGATTTTTATTCAGGGACTTAGATTTTTCTTTTAATGGTCTTTAACTTTTGTATTTGATTTCTTACATTTTGTATGTCTGTAACAAAATATGTTTTATGTGAAAGAAGCACTAAATGGTTATTAATAAAAGTTTGAGATCTATTAAAGTGTACTTTAATAATTGAAGGAAATGTTTATCAGAGTTAGATCAAACTGAATGATATAATAGATCCAAGAAATTTAGGTTATACATTTTTTCTTCTTTTCTAACTTCTTCAATTTTAACAACACTTCAATGAAAGCATCTGGAAAAATGTCCTTCCTTAAAGTTAATATTAATCCATGCTGAATCTCATAACCACTAGTGTTTCCATTCACATCATTTTAGCCTTATTTATTTAAGATATGAGGCTGAAAATTAAATAATCATAAAATAAAAACAGTTACTTAATACAGTTCTTTAGTTCTTTAAATGAGATCTCAAATTTGCAGTTCCTGGAATGTCAATGGTTTGTTTAATATTTCTTTTATTGTCTTCTTCATGCTTTAATGAGGATATTTTTCAATTACTTTTGCTTAATGTATAAAAGAAAAATACCCAAGCTTTACATGTAAGATAAATTTTGTACTAAATGTTAAAAACTTGATTTGAAGACAACCAGAGATAAATTCATTGAATTTATAAAACTAGAAAGTAAAAAGAAAAACATTAACAACTAAAATTTCTTTATAATGTTTGGGTTCACAATCATGACCATTCTTCTAGAATGAGGGTAAAATGTAAGCAAAAGGACATATTTGTAATAAATCCTACCAGAAACCCTTTAACACAATACATATGCTGGCAGAGAGGGAGCTTTCCTCATTGTATTTGTATTCTAAATGAGTATGACCGACTAATGATCTGGTTAAAAAGATTGATCCAGTGGGTTACAAATGACGTTTTGAACCAAAGAAAGGTGAATGACCATTTTACCAAATGCCCCAGTGGACACTCACCACACACATACACACGTATATATGGTTTGGTTTGATCTGGATTGGGTTTGTCTGGGTTAGCGCCTTGAGCTACTGAAACTGTGTTATCACCCTGGTTGGCGACTGATGAGGTCAGAGTATCGCACGTGCTTTCACATGTTGTATGATGAAAAAAAAAAATGGTTTGTTTTGATCTGGATTGGGTTTGTCTGGGTTAACAGTATATCAATTTCTTATTGGCAATTTAGTACCAAAATTTGATTGATTTTTAAATATTTGATTATAATCATAACTATATTTTCAATGTTCCATGACAATGCTTTTTTTATCCCCCTTTTTTAATTTGTCAGCAATAATCATTTGTTTGTAAAGAGTTATATGATATAAATAGTCCATCTAACGCAAATAATTTTCCCATTGTTACATGATTTCAAATGTTTTTATTAAACACTAATAATTTATACTCAATTTTATGGTTTCAAGTAACTGATAATCATTTCAAATGATAATCATTTGTTTGCACACAGTTATACGGTATCAAGTATTCCTATCAAATACAAATAATTTTCACACATATCTGTTTGATCCCATGATGGGACCCTAAAAAGTCTAAGTCAGAGTAGAACTGACAGTAATAGCAATGTAAGTGTACTCTAAGCCACCCCCCGTAGCACCAGAACCAGAGCCTCACCATCTAATGAAGACCCTGCTGACAGGATTATTTCATATATATGTTGGCCAACGGTAGCTGAGGGTAACTCAAAGGCCCCCTTTTCAATTGCTACAAAACTGAGTTATTGGGGAGGGAGCTACTATATATATATATATATATATATATATATATATATATATATATATGAATGTTTGTTGTAGGTCCAAAGAAACAATAAAAATATATTTTAAAATAGGCAGGTCCAAGAAGAGATTTGTATTTCTTGAATTTATTTATTTTTAAATAAATAGATAAATAAATTCAAGAAATACAAATCTTCGTTGACCTACCTATATATATATATATATATATATATATAAATATATATATATATATAATAGAACTTGATAACCGGAAATTGGTATTACAATTATTTTATATTTACTCTAATGTTTCATCCTTCATTGTGCAAATATTTTCAACAACACATTTAGATTATTTCCTTCTTTTTTTTTTTTTTTTGAGTTCATGAATGTGTTCTTAGAATTACAGTGTTTCACCAACATATTTCCCTTTTATTATGTGACTACCTCAGATCAAAAGATTTTTGACACTTTATCAAATGTTAATAAAGTTATCAAATTATTGACACCTTAACAAACAGATATTTGTTTTCCTGAATATTTACCATCACGGCTTCTATAAATACCGTCATACCCCATTCTACGTGATTAATGGTTTCAAAAGCTGTTACATAACCTACTTTTTAATGTAAACTGGATTTAATCCTTTAAAAAGGAAACACCGTAAAACTAGTGTGAATAACTCGCCAAAGAATTTTGCAATCGCTAAACCTTGAAGAACACTATGAACATTTCTGTCATATTTTTAAAGAATAATGAACACAATTAGATTATGTTATTTACCTCATGATTTTCCTTTAAAATCCCTCAAGTATGGTTACAAAAATTTATATTTAGAGTAAATAACAGGCAGAAGGATATAATTCTCGTTAAGGAATAAAATAACTTTTTAAAAATCTGAATCCAAATTTGTGAAGAATAAAGAAATATTATCTTATAAATTGAATTACCATGGCTAGAAAACCCAGCAAACACTTACGCTCGACATACGGAACCACTGGACAGCTGTTTGACCTTATTAGGTTTCCTCAGCAGTGTATACTATGATCTCCCTCACTGGAAATCAAACTAGCGACTACAGAATGCAGAGCCGGAACACTACCATTGAGCTACTGGTCCACATGAAACACTAGTAATCTCATATTTACAAGTCATAGCAATTGCGCAGCTAATTAACCCGGTATGTCTTGTAAGTTACATCTGTACTCTTACAGAGGATACGGTCACCTTCTGGCCCACGTCTTCCCAAGAGGATTGGTGATTCACATCCACATAATTGTAACCTCATGGACAAGGAAATAGGTGTCCATTTTTTTTTTTTAAGTAGAGGAATTATGTTCCATATTTCGCGCGCAAGTGTTTGCCGGATCTTCTGGTCAAGGTAATTCAATTTATAATATAATTCCTTTACTTTAAAAAGAAAATCTACATCAATTATTTTATCCATCCTAAACTCCGCAATGGGGAACATATCTGTAATATTTTTTTATGTAAATATTAATATTTTATTGAACTGTATACACATTTTTAATGCGTTCTTATTGTACTTAAAATTCTTGTTCACTTTTATCTATTATTGTTAATTTTCATTCATTTTAAATATATTTTTTTTTTAATTGATTTATTTCACATCCTTTTCTTATGACAAAGTGAAAGTTACTGAGTAATGAAACGCTGGATTTAACATTCGCTGAACTGAGATTTCGTCTAGAAAAATGGCGTTAAGGCGAATTTGACTAAGACCGAAATGATTTAATGCGGGGTATTATTGTACTGTATTTCAAAATCTCTTAAATAATAAAACTCTTCGAATGAAATCATAAAATAGCCAATTTCTCTTTTATCTTCTTATCTCTATGTGAATATAAGAGGATGAGTCAATTATTATCAGAATTACTCAAAAAGTAAAATATAAAATGTAAGTGTTAATTATTGACCCTAACCTAATATTTTAAAATATCTAACACTTTTGACAATGGACAATATTCTGCCATCATTTGTATTCATCATTAATGAATAGAAAATAGTAGTTGTAGCCAGACAATCATGTTTTTACTACAGATCAAATTAATTAGAAATACTAAGAAAAAATTATTTAAGCAAATATTATGATCAACTTTCAATTTTGCATTTGGTGAGTTATGTTTGATTGTTATTTTCTTATGAAGATATACATATTCTTTTAATTTTCTTGCTATGATTGAGAAATTAGTATATAATGAACTAGCAGGGCAACCCAGTGTTGCTCTTGTGTAATACCAAAATAACTTCAACAACTTCTTGATGAACAAGTTTCGTGACAGTTTAATCTAATTTATTGCCACTATTTATTTATATAAATATATAACACGATATTATATCAAAATCACGCAATGGCTTTATTTTCTCGTCACTAAGATGTAATTTTTCGATAAAGACCAATAATTTTTTTTCTATAAGTCTTTTTTAAGCTTACATTTTTTAACATGCAAATTGTTTAGATTCTTATTATAAAAAAGTGAACAAACTTTTGATCATTGCTAGATATCTGCTTTCTCTAACGGATGTATTTTTAGTTCCCTAAAGTGCGCGCACGCACACACACACACACACAACTTCTTTAGAAGTAACTCAGTTACTGTACAAATGGTTTTAGAGCCTTAATTATTATAGGTCCTTAAAAATGTAGTGAAAGTTTTTTTGCTAAAATTTAAAAATAAACTGTATTTTTTCTTTTGCTATGCTTTCTCATAATGTATGCTTTAATTTACAAATATCTTCGCCTAAATAAATTGTACTAATATATATATATATATATATATATATATGTATGTATGATCCTTATTATTAAGTTGTGCCGACAGCATGGATTTCCTTGGCACTCACCATCCATCCCTATCATATATCATTCTTGGGCAACACTGTTGTGGCTAACGTGGGAGCTCCAAGGAGAACTAAGCTTTTGAGTTCGTCTCTGATTCTCCAGTTGTGATAATTTACTAAGCTTTTTGCTTAGATGTAGCACAAGGCCGCATGATTTGTGCACCCAATAAGAAACGAACTCACTCGTGTAGGTTTGTTAGTTTACCTTGCTAACCATTACACCACCAGAGGTGCCGATTCTCCAGTTGTGTCCAGTATGTCTAGTTGATCTTATTTGGATATTTTGTTAGATGTGAGTTTAGTGGCCATACAGTTGCTGTTTTACGGGATGCTGCTTCAAGAATTTGTTGAAACCATTACGCAGCATCCTCGTGTAATTCCCATCAAGCTTTTAAAAACACGAAAGCAATCGTTCGCTCCCCCGATGGGGATACTCTGTGTGTGTGTGTGTGTGTGTGTGTGTGTGTGTGTGTGTGTGTGTGAAAACCTTCTTCGAAGGATACTAAATCTTAATATACATCGTCGTAGCGATCAAAATATTGAAGTTTTGGAGTTTAATCTGGACACACACATATATACATATGAATGTCCTTTATTGCAAACATAACTTTTAATATATGATCAATACGTTTAGAATTCAGTGATAAGTGGGATGTACATAAAGCTGGGCAGTGCAATATTAAGAAAATTTTGTTTTAAGAAATTAAATAATATATATAATGAATATGTGTTTCTTTATTTTTAAAAAGTCGGAACTGTATGTGGCAAAATGGGTACTTAATATTGCATTTCTGTCTTGAAATAATCAAAAATTATTTCTGGTATCACCCGGCAAAATATGGTCTAAACTTTCAAGATCCCCAAACTATTTGAACAGTGAATACACGCTGAAGATTTTTAGAACATTACGCTTCATTGATAATGAAATTTTTTTCCAGAAATTATATATTACATCGGTCCCATTATAGTTACTACATTTAGAACGAGTAAATGTAACAACTATCCTGGGACAGCGACAGTATGAACTTTATAAAGATGCTTACTTGTGTATATATTCTAAATATTTTTAAAGCCTCTTTGTGTCTTCACTTTGTTAAAAAGTGCTTTAAACAGTAAGGTATAAAATTATCTGCTTTATAAATTCAAAGGTTTATGTTGAACATTTTCCAATTCTTTACAAACTCATTGTTTCTTCGTTTCTCTTCTTTTTTTCTCTCCTACATACTTGATGATCGCTGCACATCAATTTTCTACCATAAAGAGTGAAATAAAGGTGATTTCTTCTTTATATTCACATTTATATTGATGTAACAATATGTGTTGTATTTATTTGGAGAGAAAAAGGGAGAACATCTGTTGTTATTTTTTGTCATCATCAGCCAAGATTTATTGAAAAAGATTGGATTTGATTATATACAGAAGACCAATTTTATTACCATTATTTGCTCTTCTTGTGGATTTTTGAGAAATCTTGGCATATAATGACTCAATAAACAGTCAAATAAGGTTATAATATTGTCAGCAAAACCTGGTGTTCTCTTTTTTAATACATACAGTTTTACACAATGACATACATACACAAGCATAAACATACAGACACATATACACAAACATATATGCATGCATGTAAAACTGTGTATATTATATGTTGATATTGTCTTGGTTTTTTCCTTTCATTCAGTGATTTGAAATAGAAGTTTTTTCTAACATTCCTGAGTATAGCTTCTGTTTTTACTTATGCTGATAGTATTAATGTCTTGCAAATAGACGTTTCCCTGGAAATATTTAAATCAAAACATCTAATGCTAAAAAGAAAAGTATTTTAGTAAATGTTGTCAGTGTTGTTGTCGCCAAAGGAAGCACTTTTGCATGTTTATTATTTACATTTATGAGTCATTACTTTTTACAGCATGTCATATTGAATGGATTTTATTTCTACTTGTCTTAAGTGTGGGTAAGATTGATTTTCTATAAAATTTAACTATTTTTATCTAATAATGTACAAAGAAGAGAATTTATTGAACTGTTTCAGTTCAGAGAAAAGCTAAGAAAAAAGAACAGTATGAAATTGATTAATGTTTGACCATTTTTGTTGTTCGGTTAACCAATAGAGAAAGTAAATACTGACTGATATGTTAATGTATGAAAAAATTTATTTTCGATTCTTTCGGGCAGGAGTGTGGATTGGAAATGGCTGTTCGCAGCTTTTTTTTAATTACGTCATTATGTCAAACATTTTCCCTTTAAAATTAAATTTAAATACAATTAATTTAGTATTTGCCGCTTATGTTATCTTGCACTAAATTACAAAGCTGTAAAGAGTAATGCATACAAAAAAGTAGAGGAAGAATATAAACACGAATTGAATTCTTTAAAAACTACTTATTTAGCGTATATTGAACGGCATTCTTATCGTTTTTTTTTTCTTGGCATCCATCCACTTGGGCAAAGTTTCGGAATATGCCCATTTTTATTTCATTCATCCATTTTGCTAATGAACCAGAAAGATTCCGATTATTCAATTTGTTTTTAAAGTTTTAAGAGATAGATTTATTTTGCAACGTACGTAGGTACATGCCAAAATAGATCCTGGCTCTTGGTGTCAAGTTTAAGGGATCCTCTTCAAATACTGCCCACTTAAAAAAAAATCGCATATTTTGATTTTGTATGTAAAGTACCGTTAACCCTTCTCTCTGTCTCTAAATGGCATTAATAGGGAAGCAGATCTTCATTGGTGTAGGGACTAAAACCAATATTATCATTTGTACATCCATGATATACTGACTCTGAACACAACAGAAGGAAAGACAAAAGAAGCCCGTTTGTACATACGAGAACAATTAACCTTTAATTTTCATTAACAATCTACATCTGGTATTAAAAAAAAAAGAATACACAAATAAGTCCCAATAACGAGAACTGTACACCTATTGTTCGATGAACAAACAGTATGTGGATGGGGTACTCAATAGCATAAGGTTTCCTTGATAAGGGTAGGTAAGTGATAACCATGTGGCCCTACCGTTCTTTTGAAGGGATCAGAGACAAAGTCTCTACAGTTCAGCGACAAGAGCGATGATGGGTTTCGGTTACGGTCATGTGACATGCTACGGGACCTTTAATGGTCACACAAATTATCTAAGGAAGATAACAATTTATTGTATACCTAAAAAATATTCCCCTCTATTGTTGATAAATCTTTCCCAGCGTTTTTGTTTGTTTGTTTGTTTGTTTGTTTTCGAAGTTTGGAAGTCGTTTTGAAGGATAGTGTGCAAATCCCATTAAGTATTTTATCAGGAATCTAAAATCTTTCAACGGTCACTTTTTATTGAAACAAATGCATAAAATCATAAAGATTAATGCAACTTATTTTAAATTGTTATCTCGTCTCGGTGTACAACAATGTTTTTCAACCTAAAAACTTTGAGAGTTCCTAATAGTCATCATAAAAATCAAATTTGTTTTTGTAATGTCTAAGATGTATACATTGGCTTTTATGCGGACGATTATAGTCTTAACCCTCACGAATTTGAGATTTTTAATTAACATGTTTTTATCGAGGCTGCAATTATTCTCCCGCGCATTTAAAAGCTAAAATCGCCCGCTATTGAGCGGTACCACTCAATTGGAAAAGCACTGGTATAAATTGATGGTTCAGCCAAGTCAGTGTCTTTTTTTACTTGTTTTTATGAGAACAGTTTAACTATTTTAAGGTTAAGTAAACAATTTGAGTTTTAAACTGGATATTTACTAAGCTTATCTTTGACTGACACAAGGCTATTATAATACAGCTCTAAATTCACTTGGAATTAACAAGGAAAAATTTTTGTAGAGACAAGGCAAGAAAGATTTAGCAACATGATAAAACTATGATTTTTAGATTAAATCGAGTATGCTGTTCCAAATCACTCGACATAACGAACGAACGAACAAAAGAAAGAAAGAAAGAAAGAATAAGTAAAAAAGGAAATAAATCGAAAAAAAAAATGAAAGAATACGATAAGGTACATTCAAGGAAGGAGTATGGAAAGATTTAGTGAAAATTATATATTCGAGCTGCCTTCAATAAGTTTCCAGCTCTTTTTTTTTTTGTACCGGCATTTAAAATTGTTGGAGACTCTTGATAATTCAGTATGTTATTGCTATACGTCTTATGAGATGACTGACCAATTTTTATGATTCCAGCTTCAAATTAACAGCTACAGCAAGAATTGGAATACACCCTTCTAAAGCCTGATTGTCACAGCTGATGAATTTCAAAAATGCAATCTCGACGTGAGGACACTTTAGAAGAATGATATGCAATAAAATTATGTTTTAAACTTGGAAAAAATGCCACAGAAACGTATGGAATGCTTCAGTCTGCTTTTGGAGCATCTTGCATGAATCGAGCATCAGTTTTTGAGTGGCATAAGAGATTCAAGGAAGAGGTGTTGAGAGGTGTGGGAGGAGTAAGGAAGTCAGTAAACCAGAGTTGATGGGCCAAATAAAGAATTTCATGGATAAGGACCGTCGTGTGTCGATAGAGACAATAAGTGCACAGTTTGCAGTCAGTGTGGGAACTGTACACACAATTATTCGCGAGGAACTGAAGATGCGGAAGATTTGCGCGAAGTTTGTCCCAAGGGTGCTCAGAGAAGATCAGAAAGAAAGACGTTGTCATGAGAGCAGGGAGATGATCAATTCAGATCCCGCAGTTCTTGGTGACCTGCGATGAAAGCTGAATCTTCTGGTATGACACAGAGACCAAGAGACAGAGTTCCCAGTGGAAGCATGCTGGCTCTCCCAGACCCTAGAAAGCCAGACAGAGCATATCCACCCACAAACATTTGATGATCCCTCTTTTTGACTGCTCTGGCATGATCTATATGGACTGGGTTCCCACTGGACATATAATCAACAAGGAATACTATTGTGAGGTTTTAAGGGAGTTCAGCACTCTTCAAATCGGGTCAGTGGCATTTCCACCAGGACAATGCACCAGTCCACAACTCCATCCTTGTCACAGACTACTTGACCCAGATGGGAATCAAGACAGTTCCTCACCGTCCCTATGGTCCAGACCTTGCTCCCTGTGACTTTTGGTTATTCCCTAAGCTCAGAGGCTGTCGTTATGGGACGATTGAGGAGATGAAAGCGACTGTGACGAAGGTCAGTAACACGCTCACACAAGAGGACTTCCATGGGACCTTCCAGAAGTTGTAGGAACGGTACAACAAGTGCATTGCAGCCGGAGGAAATTACTTCGAAGGGGACTAGAGTTTCATGTGTGTGCTATCTATAAAAGCGCCCATACGGAAAAGTCTGGAAACTTATTTAATGAGCCTTGTATATATATATATATATATATATAGTACTCAAACTCATTGATAAAGCTTGTATATCTTCATATTGTCTAGACAGATTTAACGGCCCTTGGTGACAGTCAGTTTCTCGCCTCTGCGATTATCAGAGAGCACGCACGCACGCACGCACGCACAGACACACTTATATATATATATATATATATATATATATATAAGCTAAAATTGAAGAAGGTAACGAGAAGGACTAAACCAACCGTGCTAATATTTAACATTTATATATTTATTTTCTTTGTCCTTCTTTAAGGTCCAAATATTAACTAATTAACTATTTAATAATGTCAGTGTTCTTCATTGAATTTACTACAAATAGAAATATTCAGGAAAACGAATGTATTCTTCTCTTCATCTTACTTCTCACTTCCCCTCAAACCTACACGAGTGAGTTCGATTCTCATTGGGTGCCCAATTCATGCGGCCTTGTGCTACATTAAGCAAAAGTTTGGTAAATTACCACTTCCCCTCTTGCGCCGTGCTGTTATTAATTTTCCTGTATTGAGCCAGGAAGTTTTATTATTTATAATTCATATTACTGTCCATTTAACCCAAATAAAATTTCATCCGCTGATTGTATCTTCAGTTCTATAAAACATGAAATTTATAGTTATGAAATGATAGTAAGGAGATTTTATTTTTTTATACTGCTCTGCTATCTATCATTTGTATACATTTCGATCAATCAAACAATTTTTAAACGATTGTTTATTTTTATCTTTATATATATATATATATATATATATATATATATATATATATATATATATATATATATATATATATATATATATATATATATATATATATCATGGGAGGAAAAATAACAAGTTATATGCATTTTTAATCTTGCTAGAATTCACTCAAAGACATTTTGTCAGTCTCAACGTAAAATTTTACGAACACACGAGTGCATTTTTTAGAAAATTGATTATTGAAAATTTAAAAACTTGAAAGGTTAACTGAATTTTCAGTTTATCATGGAAGTATTATGTAAAAATAGATTCTTACTTAGTGTTCGTCAGGTTAGCTAAACCGAAACCTAATATTTTTTCGTCCATTTGATAAGTGCTTTGAAAACAGTACAACTTGATCCCGTGAAAAGTTGTAAGAGCCCTCTCTTCACAAAAGCGAGGGTTTCCTCAACAATGTGATGTAACCCTTGTTGTCATTATTACCAGATCCACTTTGATATGTTGTGGTAGTACCTGGTAGGGTCCCATCTATGGATCAAATAGATCTATTTGTAAATTATAAGTAATTGATGAGAATACTTGGAATTATAATTGGGTACAATGTATTAGTATTATTTAAGAGTACATGACAAACAACTTATGGGGAAACAGAAAAAGTTTCTTGAAATCATATTATTGAGTATAAAACATCAGAATTAAGAATGAAGCTGAACTTGTTTACAAATTAATTCATTATTTACTTGAGTCCATGCAACTGCTTGAAAAAAATTACCTCTGCATAAAATAACCCTACAAAGGGTGACATACATAAAACTAAACGACGACTACCAACTCTTTACTCAACTGTATAAAATAGACTTCTAGCTGAATATTTCGTTAAAAAGCTTCGACTATATTTCATGACATTTTTTCAGTCTGTGGAGAATGAAGACTTAAAAGATTGTGTTATGTTTCCATTTGGAGTACGAGCCATGAAAACCAAAGGACAATAAACGTTAACCCCTCAATGATGTTAATTAACTTATATGTTTTCTCAAAATATAGCTTAATTTTATTTGAGTTTTGCTTCTATGAATAGATTATGGAATTTACAAAGCGGGTTTTCATTTTATTCAATACATATAGTCATGAATTCTCTTATTAAAATGTATTACTCTAAATAGCAAATTATTGAGCACACACACACACACACACACACACACACACACACACACACACACACACACACACACAGAGAAAGAAAGACGCACATAGACTCAATCACTCATGCGTGTGCGCGCGCGCACACACACACAGAGAAAGAAACAAACAGACAGACAGACAGACAGACAGACACACACACACACACACACACACACACACACACACACATATATATATATATATATATATATATATATGTATGTATATATTTCCACCTTTTACTTCACTTTGATATTTTCTGCAATCCTGTTTGTGAATAAATCAAAAGCTTGGTCAACCTAAAAACAATCGACTCAATTCCTCAGGCAGAAATTCCCTTTCTACACATCTCTCTCTCTCTCTCTCTCTCTCTCTCTCTCTCTCTCTCTCTCTCTCTCTCTCACTGGACAAAGTTTAATTAGTCAAAAAGCTAGTCTCCTAGACCATTACGACTGAATAGAGCGTATGATCCTCACTGGATGGCTTATACTCATAACTTTTGCCAAAACTAAACCGAGCTCAGTAAATAGTTGTTTTATGGTTTTATGGGACACCACATTGAAGTGTACTGTTTAGTGAGCTTTCGCTGACCATTAATAATTAGTCCTGTCCTTATTGAATGACTCATGCTTGTGGTCTTATAATAGAATTATAATTCAATTTGTAAATGATTATGTATAATTTGTTCCAAAAAGAACAACCAATAAATATAGAATATCAGAATAAAACTTTCTAAGGTTTCTGGTCAATGTTTATAACTAAGTAATGAAGAAATGAACTTATTCAAATTTCAAGAGTTGTTTCCCTTTATCTATTCAAATAGATTAAACATCTTGCGTATTCAAAGAACAAAGATAAAATAAAAATTAAAAAACGATAGTAAATTGCAAAGAGATAACATTTGAGATAAATTGATTGAGCAATGAGTTTAATGAATAGGAAAATATAAACAGTTGGAAAGACTTTATTGGCCGAAATTCTATCCTCTAAAAGACATTGTGAAAAGGACATTCTAGAAATAATAAGAAATAAGAAAAAAATTGTTTCTGATGAATATTTTATATAATATTCCAAAGAGTTAATTAAATTAGTGTTAAAAGAATTTAGAAGGGTCATTTAATGCTTTCTCAAAATCCAAAATTGAATGGTTAAAATTATAGCAGCATGAAAATATTGATCAACTCCAAGGGCTTAAAAATACCTTTTGTGAGTTCTGCCTGTGACAAGTTGTTAATAGCGTTCAAAGTAGAAAAACTTTGTGATCAAAATGTCTAAAAAAGTGATGCATTTGTTAAACAGCACATGGTTTATTAATCACAAAATATTCTCATGGAAAGGTAAATGCAAAGATCGGATCTAAGCACATAAAAACGTAAGAATTAATTATGTAAAAAATAGTCTTATATATATATATATATATATATATATATATATATATATATATATATATATATATATGTATGTATGTATGTATATATATATATATATATATATATATATATATATATATGATAACAGTATTTACACTTTGAAAAAAAAAGCTAGATTAGCAGTATTGTACAATCAAACAAAAGAGTAGTGCAAATATAATCATATAAAAAGATGTTGAATTAATATTAAGTAGTCATAACTGAGTTTCGATTTATATATACATATACATATATACGTGTGTGTGTGTGTGTGTGCGTGTGTGTGTGTGTGTGTGTGTGCATTTTTCGTGTGTGTGTGTGTGAGAGTAGATATGTGTATGTAAACCTTAAAAGGTTTGCTCAACTATAGCTTATTTACATCACACCAAGCAGAAAAAAGACTAAGAAAGTAGTCCCTTTCTTTTTATACTGGCTGAATTGATATAAATTCTCTAGTTATATATGAGTACCAATATATATATTCTGTATATCTTATATATTATATATATTGTAAATATTATAAATATTCTATCTATCTATATATTATATGTATATTTTGTATATATAATAATATATGGGTATAGTGCATAATATATATATACCAAATATTAATATATGTACATTATATAATATAAATATGCATTATATTATATACATAGTTCATTCAAAATGTTTTAAGTCTCCCCAAGAAAGAAGAGCCATCGCTGAATATTTTTGTTGTGGCAAGAGACCACCACATCATAAAAAACTAGCTTTAATCGGCCTTCAGGCTTTTGACCATGTGTCAAGTCGTGTCTGGTGGGAGGCAGCGACAAATAAACACATCATAAAAAACTAGAAATCCTAATTCAGTCTTAATTTCAGTGTAGGTAAGGCCTATGAAAGATGAACGGTAAGAGGTGTGCAACAAATCTAAAACCTGGGTGATATTGGGAACGTTTGGGGAAACCACTGCATATATTATGTAACATACATATATATCATATGATATATGAATATCATACAATATATATCTATATTATAATATACATATAATATAATATACATATATATTATATTATATATGTACACATATATACATGTAAATTTGATTTTTAACTTGTATATTAGAATATAATAAGATGTGTGCCTACACACACACACACACACACACACACACACACACACACACACATATATATATATATATATACATATATGACATTTTATTAAACAATTTAAAACATGAATACAACTCTTCAGCCTCTTTCTCTTTATCTCTGTCTCTGTCTGTCTGTCTGTCTGTCCTCTCTCTCTCCCTCTCTCTCTCTCTCCCTCTCTCTCTCTCTCTCTCTCTCTCTCTATATATATATATATATATATATATGTAAGAAAATATATTAAATAAGTAAACTAAGTAGATAAGCTAAACTATTGAAAATATTTTACTCATTATAAACCATATTTTCCAATAAAGCAATTCTTTTAGTGTCCTGGCTTTCTTTATATTGGACTGAATAACTTTTGATTAAATATTAAAATTATTTGAAAATAACTTGTAGAATTTTAACAATAAAAAATGTCAAGTATTTGTTAATAAGTATTGGTATTTATAGATTATCACTTCATATTTAACTGCGGCTATTTGTTGGTGGAAATTTGATGTATGGATGTTTGCTTTTTAAGTATAGTTGAATTGTAAGTAATTAAATAAAGCAATTGTTGATTGCAACTGTTATATTGTTTTATCAAAAGCAAGAGACATGACTGAGAAATGTAGTCTGTATATAGCTCACAGTGAAGTTACAACCTTGTTTGCCAACCAACCCAAATCATGAAAGTATACATGCATATGAGGGTGTTTAGTTTTACTTTTCTTTGTCTATCTCCTTCCCTTGTCTCTTAATGGGACACATTTTGGATTTCTAGAAGGAATATAAATTTATATGGTTGCTAATGACATCATTAGTTTTCATGGCAATATCTCATTCTAATTAGAGTCTGAATAAACAAGTAATGAGAAGACAATATCACTTAGAGAGAAATGAGTCTTGGTTAGAAAAGGGAATGGCTTACTTTTTTGTATATCACTGTGATGAGGGGGTGTCCTCATGGTGTAATGGTTAAAGTGATGGACTGCGGAATTGTAGTAAGCAAGTTCGTACTCCAGTTGCGCTATTACGTTCACTTTCAGGCAAATACCCTAGGGAAAGGTACGAACCCCCTTATCCTCCCAGCTATGGGTTAAATAGTAAGTACCACAACTGTTCTTCTAGGAGAATGGCTTTGGCATTAAATAACCTACAAAGGTTGATATGGCATTAAACAAAGAAACCAATCCAAACCAAACCATCACTGTGATATTGCTTGTGAGCTGTCAGTTTACTTTTATCTCTCTGTAAGCTCTCCCTTTAGGACTTGGAATGAGTGAATATTTTTTCTGCTTTGATGGTAAGCAGGATAGTACACATGTTTAGACCCATCCATGGACCAACTCACTTTCATCAATCCTCAGGTGATAGCAGAAAGACATCAAGTCAGTTCCACAACGTTATGTCTGGTATGCTTCTCTTTTTCATTTATATGAACCAGCTTTACTCTCCAACTTAGCTATATTTGTACTTCATTTTGACCTTTTCCTGTATGAACTCCATAAGCAATAACAATAGAATGTTCTTGTGGAATCCTTAAACTGGTTTTTAATTGGTGTATATGCTACATGAATGAATTCATGTCCTTGGAAAAAGCATGAATCAATATCTTCCCTCCAACTATAGGCACATAGAAGGACAGACTGGGTTTTCTAGCCTTAGTAAGACAAACAAAAATTGATCTTGTGTCATATTATGCTCATGGTGGAGGGGTTTGGTAACTTTTGGAGGCATTCTTAGCATAATGGTTATCAGTGTGGGAAAAGGAATTCAAGCATGAATCAGTTCTCTCTCATGACACAGGTAAATAGTAGCGCAAACTGGGTTCTTTCACTTTGATTAGGCAACCAGTCTTTGTGAAGGAAAATTAAATCAGCTGATCTCTGCTTAGAAATTAACTTTGTGTCATATCCTGACTGTGTCAGAGAGATTTGAGTAAATATGTATATACTATATGAAGGCATTCTCAAGCTAATGAATCAACTTTCCAGCACAATTATTTTTTTCTCTACATTCTTTTTTTTTATGTGTACTTCTTTATATATGAATACATTCCTTCACTTACACTTATAAATATGATGGCACTGGGGTAAGATGTCTAACTGACATAAAAGTCACCTGGGTTTTGATCCCATCTTGAAGCATCTTGCCAGTCTAGCTGCACTGAAGAGTTGTGATACAACAAAACAATCTGTCCGTGGATATATATATATATATATATATATATATATATATATATATATATATATCCCTTTCTGCCCACAGCTATGGATTAAATAGTATCACAACTGTTTTTCTACAAGGATGGCTTTGGTATTAAATCTGGTTTCCTTTAAGCTTAATGGTATATTAAGCTCCATGGTTATTTAATAACAAAGCTATATATATATATATATATATATATATATATATATATATATATATACATATATAAATATATATATATATATATATATATATATATATATATATATATATATGCGACAAAACCAAAACAATACAAAAAACAACAGCTGTACTTAAAAAAACATATCTCAGATGATGACTCTAGTGTCAGGTAAGGTCTTAAAGCCAAAGAATCATTACAGCTGATCTAGAGTGACCCAGCAGTTGGTTTTCTGTCACATTGTGGAGATGCTAGGTCAAAAAGTAGCCTTTTCATATAATCCTCTGTTGTATTCACAACTTTCTATCTAATGTATTCATATATATATATATATATATATATATATATATATATATATACTTAATTTGCAAGAACAATTTTGATTACAATACCCCCAATGTAACAGGGACAAAAGATATTTGTAAAAATTCTCTTTTTGGCAGAGTAATGGATAGTTATCTTAAACAGTAACTTTGTATATAAATATATGTTATAGATGTATGTGTATAAGCCTACCTTTTATTTATGGTCATGAAATTCTAAATATATAGAATTGATTTTTGAAGTCAAGTGTTACTCCTAATCCATCAAATTATATTTGAATTACAAAAGTATCACTCATATATAGTTGCCTATAGATTAGGTCTTTATAATTCATCTAATATGTGATATATAGCTTGTCAGATATAGATTTAGCAAGATATGACACATCTGAAAAAAGTATCATTCTCATATATTCCCATTCACTGATCTCACAGACAGACAAAAACATTTAAATGATATATATTTATTATTTTATCAAAAAGACCATTTTTAATAGCATCTTATGTCCCTATTATTCTGGATGTAATTGTGCACACACATACACCCCACACACACACTTATATATATATATATATATATATATATATATATATATATATATATATATATATATATATATGTATATATATATATATATATATATTCAAGCTATCACTCTTGTTCCTATAGTTGTTGCTGTTAAAAACTGCTTAACAATATCTTTGTCACATTCACTTCACCTTGACAATTTTGCACTAAAAAGAGTTAATTGCATATCTAATCTAAAACTAAGAAATTAGAATAATCAAATAGTCAGGCAATTTAACTCAAATATTCTAATATTACCCTCCCTAAAAGTAAGTAAGTAAAGTTGGTGACCTTAGCTGAGGGTGACCCAAAGGCTCCCTTTTCAATAGCTACTACACCAAGGTGTAGGGGAGGGCGCTACTCCTTTCCCCGGATAGCTCCACTTTACCCTCCCTAAAAAGAAACCAAAATCCTTTTAAAATCAATCTTAGCAAGATTTGATCAGTAATATATTATCTATTGAAGTAGAATTTATGTATTTTCCCTTTTGGAGGCAACAGTTTTGCTTTTAGGAGGCTGAAATTTGTTCTGTGGATACATCTTTTCAAGGAAAAAGTTGTTAGTGAGCAATGTTTTTTATTTCTCTTTTTTACATTTTACTTAATTTTTGTCAAAGAATTTTAACTCTGTTCTTTACAAAGTATAGTGACTGTTCTACCTCTAGATTTTTAACTCTAAAAAGATTAAAAACAAAAATAATGTTTGAAAAGTAAATATGACACGCTCAACAGATTTATCTTTCAAATTTCATCATCACATATTATTAAGGCATATTCCTATGACTCTCTTTCATCATACGCCCCTGTCAGCTAATCACACTTGGTATGTCCTCTAGATGGCATCCAGAGTCCATGCAGAATTGATGAAAGTAAGATTTTGCAGGTCAGACCTCACCAGTGTGTTCATGTGTAGGATTTGGTTGGTTGGTTGTTTTGTTTTACAGCATTTCAACTCTTTTTCAGTTAACACTAAATTAAGTCACTTTGATAAAAGTTTCAAACCGTTCAGTTTAGTACAGATTTTGTTTAAACACAGTTAAAAGTCAAAACAGTTCTGTTTAAATCAATTCAGTTTAGTGTAATTACAGTTTAGTTCTATTTCACCCATAGATAAGACTCTATCAGGTGCTACCACTCCGGGCCAGAGTGGACCTGGGAGCCATGGCAATAAAGGGGTTCTTCACATTCCTCAAAGCTCCAACATTATTGGAGCCTCACCATCAGATTGTATAGTGTCATATCGAGGACACTTGTTGGGGGAGTCTTATTCCTCTGCAGAGTTCCAGTCAATGTATTCTACAGCCCCAGTCAATGGGGCTACATGTATGGATGAGTACTGAGGAGAATATTGCTAATGAGTTTGTCCTTACTCCTCCAACATTGTCTAGTATGTTTTGCTCATCTTTCTGGGATGGTTTGTGAGATAGAAATTAAGTGGCCATACAGCTACTGTTTTTTAGGATACTGCTTGAAGGATTTATTTAAAGCAGAAATCCTATCAAACTTTTTCTCCTAGTATTTCATTAGAGTGCAAGTAGTGCAACTATACAGTAATATTGACATGGCTACTGCTTGGAAGCATTCTCATTTTATTTTTTCTGAGAAATCAGATTTCCTCATGGTTAATAATCAATTAATAGCAGTACATGCTTTACCTATGCAAATGTTGACATTTTTTTCAGTAGATGAGACCATCCTATTGATGTATATGAACTGATCCACTAATTTCAGTGGCTTGTCATTTAATGAGGAGATGGCACCATCTTGATTAAAACACATGAAATCAGTTTTTTCTGAGTTCAAATAGAGACTAATGCTTCTTGCTGCCTGTTCCAGTCTATGCAGCAGAGATTCAAAGTAAGCTGGTGTATTTCCAAGAAGTTCTAGATCATCAGAGGAGTTTGTATCAGTAATAATTTCCATGGGATATTGTCTGCTTTTTTTTCCGTGTGATACTATTTTCTTCAAAAATCTAAATGACTTCAGTTTTCAAGTTCATTTTTCAACAAGGCATACAAATGTGTATGAGTCATAGTCCATAGAATGAATTTTGCATTATAATGTTTTTCTTTTAGTCAGTTGTTCAATCCTTTTCCAAATTTTTAAACAGTAGGAATTTATTCATTTTGGTTTCTAAAATAAAAAGAAAAACAAGTGCAAGTTACTGATTTGAAAAATCATTTCTATTCATACATGGAATGAAAAATCATTTTTCGAAAAAAGGAATTTAAAAAAATGTGTATCAGCAAGTTGTGTGTATCCAAATATATTTATGAATTTTTTAAGAAAGAATGTTAACTTTCAACCAAAATTCAATTGTACCCTCTTCAATGTTATTGACCCCTACTATTCTAACTTTCAAGTTTTTATTGATTTCTGATTTCTTTTTGACTTGATCTAAGCCAAAGTCAGCATTCAGCTCTGACATAGCTGTAATACTTTTGAAAGAGGGAACAACCACTCATTACATGTTTTAACCTAACATCCTTAACAATATCTTATTTTGCTATTTCCTGAATTGTTATGATGTAACAATTATCATAGAATCAACATTCTCAGACTGACTGAAGATTGTCTGCATTTTGGTAAAGCAACTGTTATAAAGTACTGTATTTATCTTATACCTAATACTTCAGGAAAGGTAGTACAGTTATCATAATAGAAAATGGACTCAATGAAAAAAGTTCAAATCATGGACAAGGCTGTTTACATTTCACTTTGAACTAATGCCCAGGGTAAAAGCATAAAGCCATCTCTTCTCCCTTCATGGGTAAATAGTAGAGCAAACTGGTGTCTTTAGACATATTGGTACGAAAATAGGTGTACAAGTAGGAAAAATTAAAAATTTGAAACCATGGGCAAACACCAACACCTGATGAAAAAGTATTTGATTCTGAAACCATAACACAATCACCAATGGAATGTGGCTGCAGGTCTATGCCCCATAAGGGGTCTTGAAGAAGAAGAAGCTCTTTTAAGGGTTTTGGTTTCAGTTTTTTTGTTTAACAGCGTATCAACTTTTGTGGGTTATTTAATAGTAAAGCCATCCTTATAGAAGGAGATTAGTGCTGCTATCTAACTTATGGCTGGTGGGATAAAGGAGTTCATACCTTTCCAAAGAGTATTAGTCCAAAAGTGAACACTGTAGTTCAAACTTACTTACTATCAGGTCACAGTCCAGCACATTAGCCATTATGCCACGGGACACCCTTGCTCTTTAAAGGGAGTGTGATCTTATCTAAGAAGTTTCTCTTATATCCATCTCTTCAAAATACTAAATGAAAGAAGCACAAGTGCTATCAAGTAACACTCAAAGAGAGCAGAAAAAGAAAAAAAATGTTTACAAGACATATGAAAAGAAACAAAAAACCACTCTGACTTTTGGTTATTGACCCCTACCATTTCGACCTTCAAATTTTTATTGATTTCTTTGATATGTGCATATGGAGGAACTGGTAAAGCATTTCTTTTCAACTTGATCTTAGCCAAAGTTAGACATCAGCTGCAACACTTTTGACTGAGGGATAACAATATATCACCAAAGCAACCAAAGCAATAAATTTCAGTATGCAGTATAGTGCTACCAAATATAACATTTAAGACTAACCAACTAGATAATCAGACATTAATCATCATCATCATCATCATCATGTCGTGCCACCGGCACGGATATCCTTGACCATCTCTCGCCACTTTTCCCTATCATTCATCGCCTCTGGCAGGTCTTCTGGGTTACATCCTGTGTCCTCACATAGCTGCTGTATGTAAGTTCGTGCTGGTCGTCCTGCTTTTGCTTGGCCATATGTGGGGGTCCATAGGAGTACGTCACTTACGAGCTCGTCCTTGCTTCTCCAGCAGTGTCCGGCGTGTCTGGCTCATCTGACCTGTATAGTTTTCGTGATGGGAAGCAAGTGGCCGTACAGTTGGCGTCTCGTGGGGTGTTGTCGCCAGGACTTGTTCAATATTGCTCTCAACATTCTTGTGTAGTTGCCGTCAAGTTTATTCTCCAGCCGTTTGGTTAACGTCCATGTAGTGCATCCATATAGCAGTATCGATACAACCGCTGCCTGGAAGAAACTGCGCTTCATTTCATCGGTCAGGTCTGATTTCCATATCATTGAGAGCCTATCTATAGCCGTCCATGCTTTCGTCAGTCGTGTGTCGATGTCGTTTTCTGTTGATGAGACGCTACTTTCTAGGTAGGTGAATTTGTCCACTAGCCTCAGAGAGGCTCTGTCTAGAGTGGTAATGTTGCCCGTTTGGTTGTAACACATATATTCAGTTTTGTGCGCATTGACATGGAGGCCAATGCCTGCTGCAGCTCGTTCCAAACTATGCAGTAGTGTCTCTGCTTGATTAGGTGTATTCGCCAGTAACGCTAAGTCATCAGCATAGTCGGCGTCTGTGATTGTTTTTGCGGGGTACCTTTTGCTTCTTTTCTTAGTCAGCTCGAAGCCATTTTCTCTGATTTTGTCGATCGAAGTTCTAAGCACGTAGTCTAGACAGATGATAAAGAGGTATGGGGCTAACGTGTCTCCTTGAAGTACTCCTGCAACAATGTCGAAGTATTCCGTGTCTCCATCTGGTGAACGTACCTTCACTTTTGTGTTTTTGTAGAGGATCATTTTTGCTGCTACGGTTTCTTTTGGTAGGCCGTATGCTAGTAGGATTAGTTCCATTTTCCCTCTGTGGTAAAGTCGACAAATAGTAATGTCGCCTGAAGGTTTTTTGCCCGGACGCCTTCAAGGATTCTACGGATGGTCAATATTTGTGAGGTTGTGGATCTATTTCTCCGGAAGCCATTTTGGTTTTTCCTAAGGATGTTGTCTATTTTGGGTTCTATGCGGTTTCGTAGTAGGGCATTGTAGATTTTGGCTGCTATGGATGGAAGTGTTATCCCTCAGTAGTTCTTGGCTAATCCGAGGTCGCTTTTTTTAGGGAAAGGAAGTATGCATCCTTCATCCATCTTTCTATCCTATTTTAACTATAGACAGCGTTGCATTGCCGGAGTAGTATATCGTCAAATTGTCTAGTTTTCCACACTTCTGGGGGGGATCTCGTCTAGCCCTGCAGTTTTCCTATTTTTAATATTTTTTTAAGAACCAAGTCGAGTTCTTCTTTGGTGAAAGGCCCTAGTTTAATGTCTAATTGCTTACTGATAATTGTGGTGATTGGTTCATCCGTTATTTTCGGCGGGCTTCCTAGTAGATTTTTGAAATGCTGTTCCCACAGTTTTACTCTTTCTTGTTGGCTTGCAGCTTTCAATTTTGCTTTGGCTGTGCTCTTCCTTCTACTTACTTCGTTTATTGTTTGCCAGGCTATCCTGGATTGTCTATCTTCCACCGAGTCTCTAATCTTATCTATCTGATTTTGTATGTATTCTGCCTGTTCTTTTAGATATATTCCTGCTAATTGATATTGTGCCTTTTCTAGTTTTCGGGCATTTGTGTTTGTTGGGTTCTTCCGATAGCTTTTGGGGGCAGTTTTCACGAGTGCACGTTTTTCTCTAACCTCTGACGTTTTCCAAGGGACTCTATATTTAGTTCTAGGTTTTGTTGGGATACACTTTGATGCTGCCTCTAGGTGTGCTTCAACAAAATTTTCATATTCGTCATTTGCGGTAACTTTTTCTGTCTTCTCTTGTAGTGTTTCGAATCTGTTTCTTAATTCTAATGCATATTTGTCCTTACTGGCTATCATCATTGTCCTTGGAGGTGCCTGTGGTGTAGTCATTATCGTCATAGGAAATGGACAGGGCGACACAAGTTCAAATCCTGGACAAGACTGATTGCATTTCACATAGCACTTTTACCCTTGGGGAAGGTATGAATCCAATTATTCTCCCTCCAGCTATGGGTAAATAGTAGGACAGACTAGGTTCTTCAGCCTTGGTTAGGCAACTAGTCTAGGAGAAGGAAAACTCTAAATTCAAACCTGTTAAACTCCGCTTAAAAATTGACCTTGTGTCATATCCTACCCGAGCGGAGGGGTTGGTAAATAGTATCATTATCCTTGTGTCACATTCTACCCATCTCAGAAGACTTAAGTAAATACATACAGGCTATCATATTTCATCAGATATATCAAGTAATAGAAAATAAATTTGTCAACATAATATTTTTAGTTTTCAAATTATACTTACTTGTCAATACATCATTAAAATCATTTATCAAAATAGTTTCATGAGACTGGTTATATTTTGCTGGCAAAACATATGTATTTATTTACAAGCAAATTTAATAATACTGTTATAGTGGTTGATAGGGAATACTGATATTGAGGTTGATCATTGATTGGCTAGTAGAAAGAATAAAACAGATGCTAAGTCTTATAAACAATTGTATAACTATTATAAATTATCCTTTTTCTTTTATCTGTCTGTGAGTCCCTTCTGTACAGCCCCTATCACATAGGAGCCATACGTATGATGCTCAGCTTCCTTTCATGACCATCTTATCATTCTTCTGCAGGTGTTTATTGGTGACATGTACATTTCACTACTCTGCAACCAACAATACTGGGTAATTTCTAGTTCATCAAACTACACACCTGCTGCTGCATGTGTTGCAACAGTATTTGGTAGCATCAAATTACCATATTTCAATACCTATATTTGTCGCTGCCTCCCATCGGACAGGACTTGACAGAAGGTCAATGACCTAAAGGTTGATTATAGGGTTAAGGGAGGGGAAGGTCAGGCATGAGCTGAGGCTTGGGCCCAGCTAGACTATGCTGGTCATTGGCCTAATTAGTGCAATGTGGGCCTGATGAGTCTAGCTGGTTATGGACCCAAATCTAGGTTCTGGCACTTATACCTGATTATAGCTTAAACTGGACAGCAAGGTCTAGTGCTATACAAAGGTGACAAAAGTGTCAAGGATGCAGCTCGCCCACTTAAAGGTAGTCCAGCCAAAGCCTTTCAGCACTAAGTCTGCCATGGAGCAATTGACCCGACAGTACACTGAAAAGCCTCTACACAAAGCAGGGGCTTGTCAAGCTTTCACTCCATATTTCAATACCTATTTACTGTAAAAAGGCAAAAGTTATTAAATAAGCTCAAGCAATAACTTACATGTAGCAGCTGCTTACTTTAAAATTAGCTGTTCATTTTGGTTGTTTCTTTTAGTTTATTAGTTGGTTACTTCATTGGTTTTGCTGCATCTCAACCCTTGTTGAGTTATTAAATAGTGAAGTTTTTTTCAAGTTATCATATGGTTTCAAGCAACTATTCTTATTCAATAATCACTGGTTATCACCTGGTTTAAAAAATTCCTATATAATACTTATAATTTTCAAACAGATCAATTTGATGCATAGATGGGTCCTAACATGGTCCAATATTCCCAAGTGGACTTGGGAGTAATGGCAACTAGGAGGTACTCCACACTCTTTAAGCTCCAAAACTAAAGCCTCTCTACTAGTTTAGTGTCATATCCAGAACACACATTTTTAGTGAAGGGTGTATCCCTCTGCAAAGGAAACAATCAGCAAATTCCAAGCTCTACCAACAGAGTATATTCATTTTATGAGTTATCATCTTCATTATGATCAAATATTGATATGATAGACATAGATTTATGAATCCCTAAAGAGATTAGTTGTTCAAATACACTTTTTGATTGTTTGGCTTTACTACTTATTTGATTAAAGTTTAAGAAAAAGAAAATGAAAATAAGAAGAGGAAAAATAAAGATTAAAAACATTTTTACTTTTTAATAAGGAAAATTGGGAAATTAGGTAAATATTAACAAGTCAAAAGTTAAAAAAAAACATGTCTAAATGAAGCTTTAATTGGTAAACCCATAATGAAATTTAGTCATTTTCATTCGAGTATTTACAGTCAACATCTTTCACAAGCATCACCTATATTACATTTGGTGAAAACATGGCAAAAGCTCAAAAGTTGACGGAATTTGAATATTAAAGAATTGTCAAGCTACAAAGACGAGGTTTCTCGCAATATGTTACTGCTAATAAGATTGGATATAGTAAAACAGCTTCTTAAAAGACTCTAAGTGATATGGAATAAGAATTTCAAGTGGTCAGACGAAGAAAATTTGCATTGAGCTGGAAGATTTGATGGATTGTCTGGCAAGACACCAGCTGATCATTGAACCAGATTAAATCTTTTATATAGGCAGAATAAAGTACAAAAACCATAAGACAGCATCTCCAAAAGAAAGGCTTTAAAACCATAAATATTTCAAAGTTCACACCACCTTCTATTCAACAAAACAGCTTGGTTAAACTTTTACTGTGAAGCACCAAACATTACTGGCTTTATTGGGATATCTACTAAAGAAAGTCTTGACATGACACAGTAAAGAAGGTTCCATCATGATCTGGAGTGCTTTCTCTTTCTAAAAAACAGTGAAGCTTCTATTTATGTAGGATCACCAAACTGTTGTCTATTCCATTGCCATATCAGAGAGAGCATCTTTATTGACTGAAGACCTTTGTTAGTGTAGAAATGACTGGATCTTTCAGCAGGACAACACTCCAATCCATAATGCCTGCCGGACAAAGGAGTTTTTCATGGCAAATAACATCATTCTTTTGAACCATCCAGTGTGTCTGCTCGACCTGAACCCCATTGATAATGTCTGGAGGTGGATGGTGAGGGAAGTTCATAGAAATAGACATCATTTTGAAACAGAGCATGATCTTTGTGAAGTGATCTTCATCATTTGATATAACATTCCAGCCATCCTTCCACAGACACTTATATTGACCATGCCAAAGTGTATTTTTAAATTTATTCACAAATATGGCCGAGCAAAGCACAACTGAAAGGTCTTGTTAGGGAATTCCTACTTTGTTTTAGGTATAGTCTTAAACTTTTGACCTGTAAGAATTTAGCCTAATTTCCCTGTATTCAAATTTTCCTTTTTAAATGCTAAAACCTTTTTTTCTTGTACTTATTTTCATTTTTCTAAGCTCTATTCAAATAAGTGGTTGAGTCTAATAATGCAAAAAATAAGATTTTCTTTATTTTCATTGGCCTTTAAGATTTTGCCGGCAGTATATCTAGACTACGTTCAAAATGATAAAAACCAATTGTAAGGTAATTATCATTCAAAATGAATTATGCATGTTTAAAACTATTCTTTGTGTGTTGTAATTTTGTATAAAATCTGCTTTTATATTCATAAAGTTTTGTCTTTCCCTTTTTTTTATTTCCCATTTTGTGTACCAAATCTTGTTGCTTCCTGGAGAAAACCGTTTTGTTTATTTATTTGCAAAATACAAATGTCTTTTTAAGTCATAAAAGTATCATGCATAATTTTGGTGCTATTAAATCTGATTAACATAACCATAGCAATTTTATGATTAGTCATGTTAATTTTTGCCTTAATGTTTTTTCAAAATATTGCAGGAAGTTTAGTAGCTACATCAAAAAGCCTAATAAGGGAAAAGCGTTTTTTAATATAATCTCATTTTTTATGAAATCAATACCACTTAAGACATTATACAGAGAAAATTTCAGCTCAAAATTTGCTAATAACTCTCATTCTGTAGACTTTATGATCAACCCTCTCATGCAGATTGGATACTTACTATCTATCATGAAAATTATTTGTATGTTTGTGTGTATATATATGTGTGCACATGTGTATATATATATATATATATATATATATATAATTAATTAACTCTTTCATCAATTTTGCCATATACGGGCCCAAAAAGCTTTAGTCACTTCTGATGAGATTTCAAAACAGTCTCAGATTTGCATAAAAGACCACAGATATAGCAAGTAGCAGAGTAATCAGATGAAGCAAGTGGTATGCTTGATCCAGATTTTGTCTTCTTCAATATTACTAGCAATGAGTTTTGTTAAACATTTTTATGACTTTGCAGCATATTGCTCCTCAATATTTGTGAATTTGAACAACTAACTTGAATGTATCAAGAAATATATTGAGAGATTATTTTTCTGCTGGTCCATATATCTGATCTGTGGCCTTCCAACATTTTCATCTACATTATAAAGCTAGATATAAATGAGGATCTTTGGAATTCTGTCATCTCTAATTTGGGTGAAATGTACATCCAATTTCATGTATAAGGGTTTTACACCTAAAATATTGAACTAAGAAAAAAAGACCAGCATTTGATATTTTGTCTCACACTATGTATCCAGAGATAGAGTTAATATAATTCTTGTGAAACACATTCAGACTCCAGATCATGTGTAATAGTAAATTCTGACCTGGGCATTAATGTTCCTTTATTATGACCTGGACATTAAAGATTCCCATTCTGACCAGGGGTTTAAATTTCCCCATGTAGACCTGTGCATTTAAGATCCCCATTATGACCTGGGCATTAATGTTGCCTTATTATGACCAGGGCATTAAAGATTTCCATTCTGACTTGGGGATTAAAATTCCCTATATAGACCTGTGTATCTAAGATCCCCATTATGACCTGGGCATCAATGTTCCCCATTAAGACTAGTTTATTCTGGTGTTGGATACTAGAGATGACAACATATAATTAATAATAAAAATTCATCTTTTTCCTGTTAGGATTGAGATCTGGTTAGGCTGTGCCAGCTTACAAGTATGAAAGAAGAGCTGTAATCTTGGTCAATGATTTGTGTCATGATATGGTCTGAGACACCTTTTGTGAAAGAAGACAAAGATTTCTCAAGTGCAGATTTCATAGAAAAGACAAAATCAAATAAGTAGGACTCTTCTTTACTTTTGCTAATTTAAAAGAATGAATACCCATCCTTTATTTCTGCTGTCAGTAACGATCCTGCCTGACGAGTTTCACTGAGTTCAAAAATACTGATGTTATGTTTTTGCACAATTTTTCATTGTGGAGGGAAGCTATTGTCTTGGAGTATTTTCATATTCAAATTTCCAAGGTTGAATTCATTAGATTTTCTTTTAAGACTGTGATACTTGATAGTGAGACAGCTGCAGCAGGCTGCAAAGTTGAGATATGAGCAAGCATTGTTTAGGGCTCCTTTTGTCATTGCCACTTCTGATTAAGGAAAGCTGTATAGTATCTAAATAGACCTGCTTTGTCACCAACAGGGGATGCAAACTTTACAGTTTCTCATCAGTTTGTACATGAATAGCTGTCATCCAGTAGTTGCCAATGTGTAAAGCACCAGCAACCAACTCCCAGTAATATTCTTTACATGTCTCCATCACATTTACCCTCTTGTCAGTGGACCTGATGCTTTGGTGAGATGGTGATGAAATACAGAATGAATTTGAGCTGCCAGACTATTCCCACAGATGATTTGATTATGATAATGAAGGCTTGTGTTGGAACAACTACAGTTTTTGGAAGTGTTGAAAGGAGGCGGTTGTACAAATTTTCATATCAGACCAAATGAACATCACTACTCATTCTTTATTATCTTGGAATTTGTCTATTTTGGATGTGGTTAATTTGGTTTGGCTTGGTTTGTTTTTATTGCTCATATACATCATAAACAAAATAATAGTAAAAATTATGAATAACATAAATGATTATGATAAATTAGAGTTATTATATATATATTATAAATAATAAATTACATTTATTAAAATAAAAGAGAGAGAGAGATTTAAGGAGAAAATATAGATATAAAAAGAAATCTAACAATCATTGCTAATAAACTATAAAATTATAAACAATAAACTATGTTTATATATATTCTATGCTTTTTCTAAATACCAAGAAAAAATGCATATGTTAAATATATTGATAAGAAAACTGTGAAAATAGAATAATAAAATAGTAAAATTGAAGAAGTAAGACTTTAACAAAAACAAAACTGTTTGTTTGGGAAAAGAGGACAATACAGAAAAGAAAGTAAAAAATAACAAGACAAATAGACTGAAGTAAAAAATGAAGAATTCAATTAAAGTTTTGGAAGCATCATCAAAGTAAGGTGTTCATTAAAGTTTATGAAAAGAGTATCTCAAAAGAACCAGAAAATTACTTGAGACAAAGGAACCTTGTCAAAGGGATAGATTCTTGGCCTGTTCCCCTTGTTAGATACTCGGGACCATTCTTGAAGATGATCAGAGAAGAACTTAAACAAATCGACCAGAGAACAAGAAAACTAATAACTATGTACAAGGCATGGCATCCCAGAGATGCCATTGACAAACTATATGTGTCAAGAAGAGAGGGAGGAAGAGGACTTGCCAGTATTGAGGACAGCGTGGACACCTCAATACAACAACTTGAAGAATACATAGAAAAGCATGGAGGAAGACTGATTACTGCCACTAGAAATAATACTAATGCCATGAGGACCAGCAGAATGACAGTAACCAGAAAACAAAAGTGGAAAGAAAAACAGCTCTATGGATTTTTTAAGCAACTAATAAGTGACATACATTTCACATGAGAAAACATGGAAGAGGCTAAGAAAAGGAAACCTTAAGAGAGAAATCTAATCACTTCTAATTGCAGCACAAAACAACACCATAAGGACTAACCATATCAAAGCGAGAATAGATAAGACGCAACAAAACAGCAGATGCAGGTTATGTGGTGAAAGAGACTAAATGATCAATCACATATAAACAAATGCAGCAAATTAACACATAATGAATATAAGACTAGGCACAACCGGGTGAGCAAGGTAATCCACAGGGAACTATTCAAGAAGTTGAAGTTTGACCATATGAACAAATGGTATATGCACAACCCAGAATCTATCCTAGAGAATGAGATTAACAAACTCCTTTGGGATTTTGAGATAGAAACAGATCATCAAATTTCAGCCAGACAACCAGATCTTATAATAATCAACAAAAACAAGAGAACTTGCAGAATTGTGGACTTTGCTGTCCCATCAGACCACAGAGTGAAATTGAAAGAATGTAAAAAGAGGGATAAGTACCTCGACCTTGCTATAGAATTGAAAAAGCTGTGGAATATGAAAGTGATGATAATACCAATTGTAATGGGTTCTCTTGGTACAGTCACTAAAGTCATTTGTACAAGGATGAGAGGACTTGGAAATAAACAGGATGAGTAGAGACCATTTAAACTACTGCATTACTGTGATCGGCCAGAATACTGAAAAGAGTCCTGGAGACTTGAAGAGATTTTTTGTCACTCAAACTCTAGTGATAAACCATCAGTTAATGCTGGCGTGAAAAACTCACAAACGAGAACAAATACAAAGAAGAAGAAGAAGAAAATGAAGAAGAAGAAGAAGAAGAAGAAGAGCTTCAATAAGAATTATGATGAATACATATATAATGTTTATAAAATCAAGAAATTTAAATCACAGACCAAAATTGTTAATATTGTATATAACATCTGCAACAATTTGCATTAAAATCCATTAGTATAAAAACATTTTTTGCTTCAACTGTGTAATACATAATAAATAAAGCAATAATAAGTTTTTGCAATAACATAATATACAATTAAAATTGATTATATTCATTGCATACACTGTGAAAATTGATAATATTTATTAAAACAACTATTTACTAAGTAATAACAGTATTCTATTAGAATTTCAAATACCCCCACATATATATATATATATATATATATATATATATATATATATATATATATATATATATATTTGGTAATGCTTTAAGTGTTTTGAACAGATCTAGGGAGGCAACACCATAAAACACCATCCAAGTAAAATGAACAAGATGTGCACCCCTGGAGAAGTAAGGATGCACCAGTGATGGCTGACCAGTGAGAACATACATACATCAGGACTGAGTGGACCCTGGATGCAGTCTGAATAATCTAGCTAGTGCAATAGATGATAGGGATGGACGGCAAGAGAGAGTCAGGGAAATACGTGTTCTCTGTGTAAATTGATGATGATGATGATGATAATGATTATAGAGTTTCAATGTTGTAAAGTTAAGCTATTAATAATACCTAATTATATTCATTTTGATTGTATAATGTTCCACTAGAAATAATAAATCCGAGTATATTTGCTTTAGAAGAAAATCAACTTTTTAATAGAAAATTATTAAGATGAGCTGAAATTCTTATCTGGAGAATGATCATGAAATAAATAGATAATTGACAATGTTGAACAATTTCTTTATTTAATTTCAGAGAAGAAATTTTCTTCTTTTGTATTTGGTTTACAAAGAAAATTAATCAACCATATGAATTTATTTTTCCCATTTTATTTTGACCACATAAATAAAAAGATCCAATATTTACTACTATCTAGATTATTCTTTGAGTTTTTATCAGAAAAATAAGGGATGAAATAATACTCTTTCAACTTGTTGAATTGACAAAAATGATCTTTTAAGGGCTTATATTTTTAAAGTTAATTTACTTTGTTGTTTTAAATTAATGCTCTTTTTCTTTGATTTTTGGAAATATAATTTTAATTTAAAATGGATTATTAAAACTCACGTATGTTTTATTTTACAGGCTTCCATTTTTATTGAAAAATCAGGAATATTTCTTGAATGTATAAAATTACATTGTTAACTCTTTAAGTCAAAAATCATATATATATATATATATATATATATATATATATATGTGTGTGTGTGTGTGTGTGTGTGTGTGTGTGTGTGTGTATGTGTGTGTGAAGAAAATAGAAAAATAGAGTAATCCAAAAGTGATGAATTTGTTATAAAGGAAAATCTATGTTAAAACGTCTTGGTTTTAGTAAACCATCATTGAGACTTTAAGATGTTGAAACAAGTATTCATCACTCTTCTAGCAACACAAGTTTCACCATCTTAAAGTCCTAATGAAGGTTTACAAAAAACAAAACATTCTAACGTTGACTCTCCTTCATAATAAATTCATCACTTTTGGATTACTTTATTTTTTATTTTCTTCATACTGTTGGATTCATTTCCATTATTTACTTCCATATATATATATATATATATATATATATATAATTCAAAATCCTGCTGCAAAAACAGAAGTGGTGGTTCCCACAAATCTTTCATCAGATGATAATACAGGATGTGGAACCAAAATATGGAATGATTTTCAAAACGTTTTTTAGTCTAGTTAGTCTAATTTAGAAAAAGAATGTGATAAATCTAAATTTTCATGATTAGATCTATTATTCAAGCACTTATTCATTAAAATTCAGCCCTATATGAGTGGGCAAGAAAAGAAACAACAAAGAATTTATGATTTACTGAATGCCGAAACCAATCAAAAAATTTCCAAAATAATTGGAGTTTCTTGATGGCCTCCATCAAGTCCAGACCTTAACCCCTTGATTGTGCTCTGTGGGGCATTTTAGAAAATAAAACAAATGCAACTTCTCATCAAAATATTGGTTTGCTTAAGACTTCTATTGCAGAGGAATGGAATAAAATGTCCACAGAATTTATTTTGAAGGCATGCAAACCTTCTGAAGGCATGTTGATACAAAAATTGAAAAAATGATGGCCATATTTAATAAATTTACTGTTTTGTTTCTTATTCTGTTGTTTATTTCTAAAAATTAGAATTAATCTTGTTTTATAATGGAGTTGTTTATTATTATACTAGAATATTCTTGATTTTGCTTCCGCACACTGTTGGGTCTGACATGGTTCTGGAGCAGAACATTATTACCGTAACCCAGAGTACCCCAGCAGTATTACATTATATCACCACACTTAGTAGGTTTTTATGTGAGACTGTAAAAGTGCTGCATGTACATGCAGTTTCTGCTTGGTCTTTGACCTTTTTACTCTATTTTCTTTTTTTCTTGGTGACAAAAATACTTTAGTTGGCAATAAAATCTTTGCATATGATTTCAACAGGAATAATTTTTACATCTAGTTCTAGCATATGCATGTTTGTGCGAGTGTTGTTAACTATTTTACAATCTAAAGTATGACTTGTTTTAGACTTGATAATGTAGTAGATTTTCTTGATGATTCAACACTCAACAACTTGTCCTGTCAATTAATTTGAATCTTATATGACTGAATGAACATTTTTAGGTTCTTGAACATTAAGTGGAAAGTTGTGAATAATGGAAGAAATTTATTATGAGGCTGTAGTTTCATCTGGCATTTCCACACTGTGATATAAAACCTATAAAGTCTATTGGTATCATAAGGTATTGCTGGGTTAGTGATAATACTGCTTCAGCACTGTGACTCCACCTGATTTCAGAAACTTTATTTGACAAAGGCAATGTTGGTGGCATACTTGTTTTTTCTCCAGTATGATATGAGTGAAATTATGTTATATATATATATATATAGTGAGAGAGAGAGAGAGAGAGAGAGAGAGAGAGAGAGAGAGAGAGAGAGAGAGAAATTGATAACAAGGTAATCCAAGTGGAAGGGGAGATTTATTGAGAAGTCAATACTATAGTGTTTTGGTTCAACTGAACCATCATCAGGGCCATGAGGGGTGATATTAGCTATGTTAAGTCAACGATGGATTTTTTGTATTTTGCATTTTTAAACATCCATCATTGACTTAACATCACTAATATCACCCCTCATGGTCCTGATGATGGTTCAATAGCACTGAAACACTCTCGTGTCGACTTCTCAATAAATTTCTCCTTCCACTTGGATTACCTTGTTATCAATTTTTCTCTACATATTGTCGGATTACAATCCTTTATTTACTCCCATATATATATATATATATATATATATATATATATATATATATATATATATATAAAATCTGTCAGTAATATGATATGAATATCAATATGAATTAAACTTAGGCTGAGATATTTATTTCAGAATCATTTTAATCAAATAAGACAATTTATTAATTTGTTTTTTTTTCAGTTACTATTACACATTTTTATATCACTACTCAGAATGATGACATCACTCTACTACAGTTTTTTATGGAAATATTTTCAGTAAGAATTTACCATATGCTTTCTTTTTATTCGTAGAAACCAGTAAGAAGTTGCAGTTTGCCTATTCTCCACTCAGGAAGTGGAAGATTTCGGCATGGATTTTTGCAACTAATGATTCATACAATTGACCCACTGGGAGAAGGTAGGGGATCATTTTCTTGTTTCTTGGTTTCATGCAAAATTTTATTTGGAAAAACTTGAGATATGATTAATTTGCTTTATTGTGCAATCTATAAGAGTTGGTTTGATTTGGTTTCTTTGTTTAATGGCTTATCAACCTTTATGGCAAATTCATCCATGTAGAAAAATAGTACTGTTACTATGTAACCTATAGCTGGTGGGAGATAAGGTGGTTCATGACTTTCCCAAGGGCATCAATCCAAAATGTTGTAGTGTGATTGGAGCTTGAACTAACTACATTGTTGCAGTCCAGTATATTAACCATTACACAATGAGACCCCCTCACCTTAAAGATTGAATGATAAGTAAGGTATATAATCACATAACTTCAACAAATGTCGGTTTGCTGTGTCATAATTTTGATTAATAGTATTTATTAATCAAGAATACTACAACCAAATTCCATGTAAAGCAGCAAACAGGGATAGAATTTGAGGCGCTAGAAGGATACATACCAATTGAAATTCACAAATAAATGAAAGCAATGTTGATGTGGAAAAACATTGTTCCTCAAAGAACATTTTTTTGCATCACAACAGTGCAAGTTCATATTGAAGTCAACATAGATTACAGATGATGAGAAGCTTCAAAATCACTCTTGTTGCACACCCAGTTTAACAAAATCAGACTTTTTATTGTTCTTAATACCAAATATGACACTAAATGGTTGACATTTTTCCTCAGACACTAAAACTAAAGGTACTGTAGATAAATGAATAAGGGGTTGAACCAAATAGAGACTATGTTGAAAAATAAACTGGCAATTATGAAGGAAATTAGTTTTACTTAATTTTGATGCCAGTTTCATTATCCTACCAGGTCAAAAAAATTGTGGAATTGATGGAAGACCTTATATATTAATTTATTCTTATCTAACATCTTCCTGGTTTTGTGTTGTACACAATCCAAGTAAGCAAATATGCACCACACATGGCATAACTATAAATTAATAGTTAAAAATTTTAACTTATGGGATTGGATGACAGTTTATTTTTTATTAAAGGTGAAATTATTAAGCTGAAATAATAACTAAAATGATCAATACAAATTATTTTCAACTTGAAAGAGTTAATAAAAAGAAATATCAGCAGATTCCAAAATATTAGTTTAATTTTTTAGATTAGAGTGAATTGCTTTTAAAACAATGGCAGCTCTGCATTAGATTCTTAAATGAAGTCTTGCAAAGTTTAAAAATAATTTAGTGAATTTGATATAATTTTCTTTTATTATTTTTATGAGACATGATGGAAAATTATCCAACAAATGTATACAAACATCAGGTTTTCTAACTTGCAACTCTATTTTCAATTTAATCAATTTTTAACATATAATTTTTTTTAAGTTTAGATATTTTCTAAACAAATAAACCTCGATGATAAAAGCAACATCTTCACCAGTATTTTTAAGAGATTCTTTGAAATATATATTCATAAGATTTCTGTCTCCACAAGTTTTCTTTTTTTCCTTGGTTTTTCATGTTCTAGTATTTTCTGGTAAACAACTAGAAAACATTAACTGAGTGACTTGTTTTATAGCAGTCTTTTGAATCTTTGAGTTTCCAGCTGGTATTGATTGATTGATATCCTTAAACTGGTCTGGAATGAAATGGATGTTTTAAAAATATCTCCTGAGTCAGCTTTATGATTTGCAGTAATCTTGAATTAAAAGTATAGAATTACCCATAATGCAACACAAAATTGTGTATATGTCTCTACAGTATGGATTTTTCTTCCTCTCATTTCCATATTTTTCTGGTTCATTTTTTTTTTCAAAGTTAGACTCCTGTATCTTATCGATAAGTAAACTATAAATTGATTTATGCACATTCCTTGGAAATATTCCCAGCATTAATGTTGGTTACACTTTTAAATAAAAGATTAACTTTCTTTATAAACTGATCTGTGAAACTATTAAAATGATAATTCATTTAGCTTTTATTTGAAGTTTATGTAAAATAAAAATAAATTGTTTAAATTATATGTATATATACATAACACTCTTACTGAGTGTAATGTAATTTACATGATATTAAAGTCCCTTTTGTTCGAGTTTTATTCTAGGATTCTTTTCAAATTTTTTTTTTTTTTTGATGAGTGATGATGATAGGTAGAGAAATGATAAACTGCATTGCCTCCAATCTAGCTCACAATTAACGAGATACTCTGACTCATCTTTTCTTTCGATTTTCTTTCTTTGTTATCCATTGTACACTGCTGTATCTGGTTGTGAAATACAGTTCTAGCCAGTTTTCAATTGGATTTCCAAAACACCAGGAAAAATTCCTGTGGGCTGGTGAATCAGTGAACTGATGCTGCCTCATGCCTTGCACCTTGTCAATTGACTGAGAATCTTATTGGCCTGTCTAGTTTCAACAATATTATGTACTACTGCACTCTAGATTAGTTGTATGAGTAAATCTATAAAACTTTATTTTGGGGTTTATCAAGATTATGATTAAACTCGTGATATCCTGGAACCCAGTTTAAATTTCTATCTTGCTAACTTATTGCTTGCTTCCACAAGAACATTATTTTTCTTTTTTTACTAACTAGTCTTGCAATAAAAATGTTCACAGTTTTACTACATGTCATTATTCTAATAATATCATTAATATAATTTTACAATATACTTTATATACAACACTCTTTCCCTTTTCATAAAGGACTAATACATCAACTCAACTGGCTTATCCAGCTTGCTAGAATCATTACCTGAATCAAGGATACAAAAGGAAAATTAATATCTGTCAAAAGTGAGGTGGTAGCTTGTTCTCAATTTCCATCACTTATAATACTTCGATTCAGCAAATAGGTCATTAAGGAAATCCTTTATTTTTGAAAATTAATGTGCATATGACAGTGAATATCTGTTTGTGAGAGAACTTATACAAAAAGTTCAATGTGAGTAAAAATAAAATGCAAAACCTAATTTTTAATTAAATGCCAAAATTTTAGGAAGGTAATGAAAATGATTCTGCTTTAGGTCACTCCATGCTTAAAATGAATTTATGTTTGAAGCTTCTAGTCTATATCAATTAACTAATTTTAGGTATTTTGCCAGGTCATTTTTGACTTAGAAACCACCTCTTAGACCAAATGAATAAAAATCTCTACACCAAAACTATTTAATTGGACTATTCATCAACATGAGTACTTTTAGAAAACTTAATATCCTTTGGACAGTTACCTCAGACTTTATCAAAAACAAGTTAATATCTGATTAATTGATAAAAAAAATGACCTGTATGTACTGCTTTTTTAAAAGACATGTCATGAATAAATTTTTGTTGAAGATGAATTTAAAACATGATGATAAAGTTGTTTGATCTTTTTGTAATATATTAATATATTGTGTTATATCTTTAATTTTTTCTCCATTCATTTTATGATTCTAATTTTAATTTTTGGAGGTCTTATATTTTAGAAAATAGAAATATAATGAAAATTTTATACTTTAAATGTCTAAAATATTTCCCAGTACTCTTTCTTAAAAACAAAAACAAATTAGACATTGAATACACAACTGAAAAGTAGTTTTTTGCTGGAAACTCATTTTTGCTTCTATGACTTTTAAACCTGAACAGTTCCAGGTTTATACTTATTTTCAAGAATTAGTAAAAAAGATCCGTGGCAAAGAGGTCTGCTTTATTTGTCTTCAATGAAATTTTCATTATATTATTCATAATTTAAAGTATCACATTTCTAATGTTCTGGTATTCAAAAGGATAGTGAGTATGGTTTTCAACCAGCATGTCTGGTTGTTTGGGTTTCATTGATGGCAATGAAGATACTGCAGACACACACAGAAAACTCACCTGTAGGTAAGAAGTTGAATTGGTCGCATACCTTTTTGCATGAATACATATATTAATAAAAAAATTCTTTAAAAATTTCAGCTAAAGTTCAAGATAAGGCGCTAAAGCTCCATGCCGTTGCGACGTTGAATGTGGTATTGGATGCCGAATCAACTGCTGAGGAAACTCCAGTAAAGGAGGAGACCCTCAAAGAAATAAAAGAAGTTAAGGACCCGTCCATCCATGCAATCTCAAATGGCAAGATAGCTCTAGATGAACGAGCTGCGACAACTGAGTCGCCCTCCCAGTGCACAGAGACAGGAAGTCAAGAGACTCAGCTCACCAATACTGGCTCCCTGGAGACCCGGTCAAATGTGGACATACCAATTTCTGCTAACAGCCCCGTTGGTGCTTCTACCAGTGCCACCACACCTGAAGCACAACAACCTTCACCACAACCAAAGGAATCTCATTCCCCAATACCAGAAGAGAAACCTATTCAGGTAAGACAAAACCATCTATTGATAATTGCTTCTATGTCGTGATGGTTTGCATCAGAATTGCTCTAAATGACAGAAAAGTTCTCAAGCCTAAGATTTTGAAATTAACTTTTCTTTCAATTTTTGTCATTTTTTTTCATTTTTGAGTGTTAAAGATTTTTCAGAAATGATACACCAAATGGGCAGGTTGAATCTGGGAACTAAGAGTAAATTTCAGTGTTATACGTTGTACTATTATTGGTTGGTATGAGAACTTTTCAGCATCCTCTTGAAGAATTTTACCTGTTCTGAATATTCAAAAAGATGCTATTTAATGTATCAATTTTAGAATATTTTATATCAACATAAACCACATTTGTTCATTATTGAAGTAATTTTTAGGAACATATATGGCAATAAATAATTGTTAAAATTGTAACTACAGAAATTCACTTGAAGCTAACATAGAGATATTCATATTCTGAATGTTTTAATGTTGTTATATATTGTATAGCAGTAAAGAAGTATTAACCCTATCCAATTATAGTTGGTATAGTCAGTGTATAAAATTTATAGTAGGTAAAGTCAGTGTATAAAAATTATCTGCAAATATAACTATTATGAAATAGAGGAAGAAATTTTTAAAACATATGGTGTAATATTTGTAAACAAAGTTTCTGAAATTATTTATGTAAGTTTTATAAAAGTATTATTCATAAACGTCATATTTTTCAGAACTTACTGTGGTTAAAATAAGCTACTGTTGCTTGGATAGTTGTTATCAAAATATTAGTGAAATACAAAATTCTTTTAAAATAGATGTCATTCATTTTCTGAAGGATTTTTTTCTTTTAAAATTCAAAATGTTTACAATGAAAGTCAAATATTTACTGAATATCAAATTCACACACACACACACACACACGCGCGCGCGCGCGTGCACACACACATACACACACACAAATATATATATATATATTGACATTGTTTTTCTTCTGCAACAGTGCTTGCAACAGTGCTTGCAACAGTGCTTTTTTTTTATGTGTCCCTACAGAATAAACTTCTGAAGTTCTGGGAATTTGTATTTTTAATACTAAAGGAGAAGAACATCTTTAAATCAATTTTTCAAAATATATCTGGTTATATTAAGGTCAAAATAACTAAAGAAGACTTGCATTCAGTATAATAAATACATTATGGTGCTTAACTTCTTTCATTAAAAATAACACTTTTTGGATGAGAAATAAAAATTTTTAAGAGTGACTAAATACTTTTGACTGGTAGTATATATATATATATATATATATATATATGTAAAAGATTCATAGTGAAATAATAAGAGAATCATGTCTGCTTTATCTTCTCCCCTGACTGGATAGGTGACTGGCACACTATCTAAGAGATGGATTATTCTGAAATAAAAGTCTCAGAACTTTTGTTGTATGGTAGTAGGTTTGTGGTATATTTTGCACCAACCTACTACTGACACTATATTTTACATACAAGAACATCTAACCCTTTTCTGAATAATATACATACCAATGGTATTTTTTTTAATAAGAAAAAAGAATTCATAAATATATCCCTAAAGTTATGACTACTCATACATTATTCTAGGAATAAAAGCTTATTTGTGGATAGAAAGTAAAATAGCCATATGACTTAACTATTCTATAGTTGAGGCTCTGTGACAGGCTTCTCCTCTTCAAAGAATGGAAACAAAAGACATTGAGAATGGATTTCTAGGATTGCCCTGTGACACCTCAAAAGGCACTCTGTGGCAGGACCCATTGGCTTTGAGAGATAATCTTTAATTGTCTCCCACAATGTGACCAATTTTATACAAGCCTTCACGATTATAAACAAATTATCAGTGTGGGTTGTATAATAGTTCAGTTTCTGTTGTCTATCTTGTGACGTGATATGAGTCAAGCAAAGGATATAACTAAAAGTCCCTAGTGAGAACTCTGCATAACTGACAATCATCAGGTGTTGGCTGATGTAGTGCAAATAGATGAGCAATTCTGCTTTGTTAATGATGGAATAAGTCTATTTAGATGGGGGACTGCTTTCTTTATTCTGAAAGACTTCAAGATAAAAAAAAGGTCTAAATACACTCATAACAAACCTGCTGTAGCTTTCTGATTCTGTTTTGAACAAACCCAGGATGCAGCACCCTGTAAAACAGTAGTTATAACATCCAAGTGAGGTGAACCAGACATGCTGTGCATTGCTTGCAAAGTAAGGATGAACTCATAAGCAATTTTATTCTGTGGACTCCCATACATGGACATACCAGTGTTGGCTGACCAGCAAAATCTTACATTTATTGGCTGTGTGCAAAACACTGAGTGCCATCTAGAAGACTTACCAAGTGCAATAGCCAATAGGGATGGATGGCTTGAAAGAGATTAAAAGAAGTCTGTGCTGTCAGCATGCCTTGATGATGATCAAATAATCAGAAAAATGCAAAAAAGAAAGCTGAATCTTTTTCTCGGTATATGAGAAGACTTCAAGATCACAATTCCAATCCAGAAGATAAAGCAACACCCATTTCTCATTTATTACTCAAATACAACATTGATATTGCTTCTCTTAGTGAAACTTACTTTCTGGGCACTTTTTATCTGGAGTAAGTTGGGTGAAAGATACTTATTTTTCTGGATCAGCAAAAGTGAAAATCAACTTCCTCAATCTGGTGTAGGATTTGCTATAAAAACACATCTCACCAAATCCTTGTTATCTCTTCCAAAAAAGAGTCAGTGATTACATGTGGACCAAGAAATCAAATACTTTGTCTCACTTGTGACTTGTTCTGTCCTCACCATACAAACTCAGAGTCGGGAGATTGATAATTTTTGCAATCAATTAATTACATTGTCATCATAAGTATCCCCTTTGATCATAAAGTGATTCTCATGCTTTAGTGTTTAGGTTGGGTTGGATGTGGTCATCAAACATGGCCTGGTGTCTTGGGGACACACAGTTAGGGCAAAATAAATTTGAACGAACAATGCTTTCTTTAAATAATAGTTGTCAAAAGACAGTAGTGTTCTTTTTGAAAATCCATGTATGTACAAATGCATATAAAATGCATTTAATAAAAAAAGATTAAAATAACTCAAAAATATGTATTTTGGATCTCTTTTCATTATTTCCAAAACTGTATATGCATTTTCAATTACTTAACTATTTAACTTGTAAAACTGTATATGCATTTTCAATTACTTAACTATTTAACTTGTAAATGATCTCTGCTTGCTTACAATGAAACTGGTAATTCATCATTAGTATGAATCAATAGAATATACAAATAAATAATAAAGTAGAATTTTATGTAATAAGCCTAAACATAAGAGAAGTTGACCTTTGTCAAATCTTTTGTGTTTAGCTCATAAAGTGAATTTAAATTTGAGTCATCAAAAAAATTATAAAATTCAGAAATGAATTCAGTTTGGAAAGGCTAAGTGAAAAACAATGTCTAAATCTTTGCGATGAACTTTGATAATTTTTATCCCTGAGAATATCCGGACTATTGTCTTCATATTTATTGCCTTATTCACAACATTTTGGTTGATGCGTCCTTTGTAGCATAACAGATATAGGGGTTTGGTGGATGAACTTCTAAGTGAAATCATCTGGTGGTTGCAAGTTCAATCCTGACCACAAATAAAAAATATATGAGAATACTTATTATAGCTTGATACTTGTATCCAGTTTTGGTTAACTGAATTAGAACAATCTACCCCTGTCAATTAAAGAAAGAGCTTTGGTTAAACAAAAACATTTGAAGGGTGCATTACCCATAACATTGTGACTATAACAATAAGATGAAGTCTGAATACCCTAAATGATGAAGAAGAATCTTGTATTGATTTTATATATTTACAATTTTTCAGAAATACAAACTTTTTCCAAATGTGATGTTTACAATATGACAACAAATGAGTTATTATAGAATTATAAATGATTATAAAAATACTGAATAAGGAAATTATAAAAGTGAAATATGAAAGATTTGATAATATGTCAGGAAAATTTGATATTTGATATGTCAGGAAAATTTTTCCTTTCCAAACTTCACCATGAAACCTGACAAAGAATAATAAGAATCAAAGAAATGGAGTAATATTTAGAACATCTTTCTAACATAGATATTTACCAAATTTATTTTTTTGGTATTTTTCAATAACCTACAGCCAATAAAACTCTTTGATTTTTTAAACAGATTTTTTAAAGGTATTAGAAGTTAATCTAAAAATGATTTAATCATAAAGATATATATTATTGATATTTGGTGGGGAAAAATTGTGAAAAGATTAGAAATGATGTTAAATGTTAAAGTTAATAAAGATGAATAAATACCTTCAGAATTTATTGCTTTTTGGTTGATATGATTTTTGTCAAATAATGATTAGTTTGTTTAATTAGGTAATAATCTACATTCTTCATTGTGTTCTTTCTTCCTTTGGCTTGATATTTTTGGAATTAGCTTTATTTAAACATTTTTATAAAGTATAGAAAATAAAACTAGCTGACGTATTGACAACTGGTGATATTTTAAAATTCAGTATTCATTATCCCTTTCCTGTCTTCAATTTTAACCAGCAATTTCAAAATCAACTTGGTTGAAAAATTAAACCAAATTGGTGTAAATTAAATTCTTTACTAAATATTTACAAACTATAACAAATTAGATTTTCCATTTTGTTCAAGAATTTCAAATTCAAATTTTTAAAGTTAAATTTGTACAAAAGAGTTTGATGAATATTTAGTCCAAAAAAATCTATGCCAATTTGATTTCACTTTTCACCAAACTCATTTTGAATTTGTCTAGTCACTTTTATAATACTTTTACAATGTTGTTTCTAATAAGAAAAAGTTCAGATGTATACATGTGCCCATGTGTATGCATCTATTGGTATGTATGTTTATATGCAATATGTCACCTGATGATAAAAAATATGCAGTTAAAGAATATGCAGTTAATGATTATAAAATGTCACCTTATATGACATTAAGATAATTGTCAAAAATGAAAAAGAACTAGAAACACTAATACAAATGGTAAGAATCTACAGCCATGGAATTTTGGATAGAAAAATATGCTATGCTGACAATGAAAAAGGGGACACAATAAACAATGGAAAAAAGACAACAACCAGATCAGGAAAGCATTAGAACACTCGAAGAAAAAGAAAATTAATAATGCTTGGGAATAGAGAAAGTGAACATCATCAAATAAACAGAGATGAAAGAAAAAGTAAGAAAAATTCTCTAAACCAAACTTATTAGCAGAAATTATATCAAAGGAATAAACACCTGGCCAGTCCCATTTGTAAAATACTCTGAACCCTTATAAAGATGGACAAGAGTGAAACTCAGACAAATGAACCAAAGGACAAGGAAATTGATGATAATGCACAACTCGAGAGATGACATAATTAGACTCTATCTGTTAAGAAAAGAAGGAAGAAGTTGTCTTGAGAGTATTAAGGGTTGTGTAGATACAACAATGCAAGGACTCTAAGAATACAATAAAAACTCAAAGAAATAACAATTGCTGCAGCTAGTAACACTAATGGCAATATAAAGACACACAGGAAAACAACAAAAGCTAGAAAACAGAAATGAGAAGAAAAAGAACTAAATGGATATTTCAAGTAACAAGCTGGAGAGATTGCACACAAGATGATCTGGACATGGGAAAGAAAGGGGAACCTCAAAAGAGAAACTGAATCTCTTTTAATAGCAGCCCAAAATAATGCCATAAGGACCAATTATATCAAAGTGAAAATTGATACGATGCAAGTGTAAGTTATATGGAGAGAGAGATGAAATGATTAATCACATGTTAAGTGAATGCTGCAAACTAGCAGAAAAGGAGTATAAGACTAGACACAACTGGGCAGGAAAGGTGATCCACAAGGAATTGTGCAAGATATTAAAATTTGAGTATACTAACAAGCGGTATATTCCTAAATCAGAATCTGTCCTAAAAAATGAAACTCATAAAATTTTCTTGGACTTTTTAGATAGAAACAGATCACTCAATTCTAACGAGAAAAGCAATCTGAGTGTTAATTAACAAGAAAAAAAGAACTTTTCACCTTGTGCATTTTACCATTCCAGTGAATCATAAAATGAAAATGAAAGAAAGGAAAAATATTAACTGATACATAGACCTCACCAGGGAATTAAAAAAGGTGTGGAATATGAGGGTGACAATGATACTGATCGATCATAGATTGTGCACTTGGAATAATCCCCAAAGGCTTGGAAAAAAAGATTGTTGGAATTTCAAATCAGACCTACCTGACCACAGAATTGTAAAGGTCAGTTATAATGCTCAGAAGAGTCCTGGAGACCTAAGGAGACTTGCTGTCACAAAGACTTCAGTGAAAGACCGCAGTTAAAAACTGGTATGAAAGACTTGCTAGAAGAGAAATAATAATGATAATGATAATGATGATAATAATAATAATAATAATACATCCACAATATTGTGTTGCATAATATTTTTCCTTCAGCTTTCCTTTGTATTATTTCAAAGAAACAGGTTCTTTTTCTTTTGAAGATCAATTTAAGCAAAGTGAAAATTTGTATTTACTTATTTTTCCCAGCCCCTGCCTCCTTACATCATTTCCAAAATGATTCTGAGGTGTTACGCGAACCGCTGCTAACCTTGTCTAATTCTAGTCAACAAGGCAAGCTGCTGTTAGTGGAATATCTTTGAAAACACACATCATCTCTTTAATTCTATTCAGGTTGGCTAAGTAAAAAGGGGCTGGGGCACTTCATTTCTTTCTTTTTTTTTGACAACTGTATCTTTTGACTTGATCATGAAGTATGAATATTTATTCAATTAATGATATTGATACTAGCTGAAGTACCTGTCTATGCTGGGTACAATGTATTTGGACCATGAATAATGCTGAAAAATTAACTGAAAATACATTGTTTGAAAATGCTGTCAGGATATCTATAAACAATGATTTTTGGTAAAATTTCTTGGATTTTTCAGCACAATATATATATATATATATATATATATATATATATATATATATATATATATATATATATATCCCAAACGTTTGTGTCTCTTTGTTTCTTATCAAATTATTGGCAAAAATGGGACACATCAGCAAAAAAACTATTCTTTGAAAAGGTGCCCCTAGATTTGCCTGGTAAGGAAAAGGAAATTGGCTATAAGTCAATTCCTCTACCAGGTGCCAAATTATGGGTAGCTTTCAGATATCCCAATATGGGAATCTTCTGGTTTACACCCATCACTACTGTTATATCCCTTGTCTTTCACTCTTTAGAAACTAAATCAAGACCAATCAATCACTTCAGTTGTTAATTAAGATCATTTTCAGAATTTATTCAATGACCAATGTAATCCTTTTTAAACGTTTTTATTTTTAAAAATCTAGCAGAAATATTTTTTTAAGTTTGTTACAGCTCACATCCTTTAATTTTTGAATTTTCTCAAAGAAAAAAAAACTATACTGTTATATGTGATGTTATTTCCTCCGCCAAGGCAATTCTTAGTAGCCCTTCTCACATATATATATCTATACTGGAGTTTGGCTTACCTGACATAGACAGATATTTCAGAGAGATTTTTGATATTACACTATCTAACACAAATTTTGTTCTTGATAGAAAGTGGTATTTCTTAATTACTTATGTTCTAGAATTATAGAAAATAGCCATTGTTCCCAATAATCTTTGCTTTTGTTCACTGAATAATGAAATATTGTAATTAACCTATTTTCTATTCAAAAATAGAAAAATTTGGAGATTTTCATTAACATAAGATCTGAATAAAACAAAGTATTAATGAAATTTTACATCTATTTATACAAAAGTTATATAAAAATGAACAAAAACGTTTATTAACTTCTAGAAAATTCTCAGTATCTATGAATCTACCAGGCATTTTCAAGAAAATTTTAAGATTTTGAAATATTATCATCAAAATCACAAAAGCAAAGTTTAAAGAGAAAAATACATTTTTTCATTTGCTTTCGGATTAAGTAATTGAGAAATAATACTTTCAGCCTAAGAACCGACAAAGTAAAAACTTTGTTTCTGAATGTTATGTTCTGAAGTTAATATTGTTCTATGAAAATTTTCATGGAGTTTTGTGAGGAATTATTGTTATAATTCAAGTGAGATTTCTTGACTTTTCGTTTTTTGTGAAGATTGTTTGTCTCAACTCAGTAATAATGCTATATCGTTATTTGACACATTCAGCTTGAAGAACTACATATAAATGTAATTAGTAGTTTTATTAAATGTTTTTATGTAGTTTTTATTAGTAGTTTTATTAAATGTTTTTATGTTTGGAAAATTAGCTGTCCAGTAGCAACACATCTTTCCACAGTATATATATATATATATATATATATATATATATATATATATATATATATATATATATAACCTCTTCCTCTTTCCTCTTCCCTTGGGCCCCAAAATCATGCATATGAATCTAGTTCAGCTTTTCATAGAGGGTATACAAATATTTAGCAATTATGAATATAGATATTCAAGAATGGAATTTTTAACTGAGCTTTGTATTCTTATTTAAAAAGCTGAGAAAAATATAGCGAGGCTAAATTATCTTAAAATAAAAAAAAATCTTTGCATACAGTCTGAGTTTTAAAAACAATTTTTGTTGTTAAAAATTTCATTTGAAATTGTTTTGTTCATTTTTTAACCAAAAATAATATTTTGTTCATATCTTTTTTTTAAATTCCAGAAAGAAACTTCAGCTACAATTAATGTTCCAGCAGTGGAATTAGAGGAGGATGAAGAACCGTTGGATATTAGCTGGCCAAAGGAAAATAAAAAGAGGATCTCATATCTTCTCTTAGCTCCAATAATGTTCACGCTTTGGCTGTGTCTACCAGATGTCAGAAGACCTGTAAGTATTAATAATTATAGAGCAACATTCCTTTTATCTTAGTTCTCCATATTTCTACCTCAATACTCAATAGTTCATCATATTTGAGTGTTTTAGAAATAATGGCTGATTATGCATTTAAATATGTAATAAAACTAGCCATTATTTTCAAACAACCTAATATTTTCTATTCAACAGCTCTTTCAATTTTCTTCCTTTTTATGCATGCTTTATAAGCTTAAATATTACTTATTTCAGCAGATTCTATAATGGAAGCATTTTTAGTCTTCAAAATCCCAACTGGTACAGCTTATGCAAAGTCTTTTTCTCTGAGTGTTTGATTTAACATTCAAAAATTAATGCACATGACTGAATAATAAAGTTGCAGCATCCTGAAGAACAATGTTTATTTTGACTTGAGTTTGTGAATGTCAGAGGATAGTAGATATTTTCAAAGATTTTGGCATGGATTAAGGTATCACATGATAGTATTTGCAATCTATGTTGTTGCATGCTCATGAAAGTATAAACTTGTGTAAATGCCCATGGAGCATATACAGTGTATTAATATGGAATCTGAATACTATCAATAAACCTCTTATTTTAGAACCTGCGCACATATTAATCTCTCTAGATGAGATTGTTTACTGTGATCCAGCCATATTATCAGCACATTTAATCTTGAGTAAATTGAGACTTATATTCGGGCTATTGCATTTTTTTCTTCCATTATATATTCATGTATCATACCTGTGATAATGTTGAAAATAATATTCATTTTAAAACAAGATTCTCAAAATTTTTTTTTTCTAATTTTCAAAATTAATTTTAAGGCTTGAAAAAAAATGGTTGCATCTTTTAGAACATCATTCTTCAATACTTTTTTTTATCACAACCTTCTTTAACTTTATGCCATAACTTAACAAGACCACTAATATATGTAAAAATTTATGGTGATTTCATTCTCATCTTGTATAAACAGAAATATAATACTATAAGTAATTTTTTTTTTACTTGTATGATTTATATAAACATTCATGCTTACATGAAATTTTCACATTTACATTTTGGTAAAAACTTTTTTAATTCTGACGTTTAAAATAACAGAAATGATTTAAATTTTGATGCACCATGTAAAGTAAATGAGAAATTGTTATTAGGACCCAATTTAGTATGGTTGGTGAGCCTATTGCTTATTATCCTGGTGGAATCTGGTTTGCAGAAGAATCAACACGCACACATATCAATGGTAAAGTTAAGGTTCTTTTTTTACTCAAAATTGATCTTTGCTAAGGTTGAGAAGACAGAAAGACACTTTTTTAAAGTTTGGATATTCCTGGAATATACTTTATTTTGCTGTTTTGATTCAACAGTTTGATTGATAAATTATTTATTAGAAAGTTAATAACCTGATTATTTTCAGTTTTTTGATTATTTCATTAGTACCAAATTTTTGCTTTATTTACTGCACCCTGTCAGCAGGACTTTGAATATGCTGACTGTATTCCCCCTGCAGAAGAGTAAGATGCAAAAAGTGGTATGTTGGGTAGACAGTACACTGCTTCTATTAAGGAGGCTACAGTTCTTAAGCTTTAGGGAGTACCCCTCCATTGCCATTAAACCCAAGTTCATTCAGACTTAGAGTGGGAGTACCTGTTAGAGTTCCATCTATGAGTCAAACAGATCTGTTAAAAGAGCATTCATATTTGATAGGACTATGTGCAAACAATAAACCTCTTAAGAAACAACTGCGCAAAAAAATGTTATTATGAAGGTACAATGAACACGATTTCCCAACCTTTAGGCATAAAATAACCCTAAATGGGTTGATGTGCCAATGACATCAATCAATCTTTCTTTATTCATTTATTGTGCAACTCAATGAACATGACTTTGTGACTCAGTGCTTTATGGCACTCTATAGAGTGCCATAAAGCAAAATGTTACTGAGTTGCAAGAAAAAGCAAGAAAAATGTTTGGGCACCATTTGTATCCAAATTCAAAATAAGGAATTAAAGAATTGTATTTATACAAGGTGTGGGCAAAATCTACTGAGACTAATTTCTTTAAAATATTCCCTTTGACATTGAAATGACGTCCCTTTGACATTGAAATGACGTTCAAAAATAAATGATTTTATCAAAACAGTTCCTCTTGAATTCAGCACACTCCAGCAAGTTTTTGATTTGTCAAAGCACCCATAAAATCCTGTTTTGATATGGTGTGAAGCTGTGCTATCTTATATCTTTTAATATTCTTTGTGTTCTCAAATCTTATCTTGATGTTGAATATTCAGTTTAGGAAAGAAGAAAAAGTTGTATGGAGCAAAGTCTGGAAAATATTGAGGTCAATGCACTTGCTCAGTTTCATCAAAGAGAGCCAATCAAAGAGTATTGGGAGATGGCACTGACTCATCTAGGCAAAGTCTAGATATCTAGACATCATTGTTATATAAGTTGCTCAGCTGTAAACATACCATCACTTAAATTTTGATTTTTAAGATTTAAACAAATCAGATTCTTCTGTCATGTTATATCTCATTCATTTTGACTTCTATAAAAAAAAAATCAAACAACAGGACTTTATTGATAATCATGTCTTTATTCCATTAAGGACTTTTATCATTCATCATCATCATCATATCGCGCTGGTAGCACGGATATCCCTGACCCTCTCTCGCCACTCCTCCCAATCGTTCATCGCCCTAGGTAGGTCTTCAGGACAACATCCCGTATCCTCACTGTGAGGATACTTTTATCATTGAGAAACATAAACATGATATTTCTTAGTCCTGTTTTTCTATGTTAGGATGCACATGAGACAAGCAGACTTATTTCTTCTTCAGTGCACAGAAGTCTTCCTCTTTTTTTTGCATTTAATGTTAAAAGAGAAGAAAATCTCAGACCCTATGAAAATTAGAGGAAAACTGGTTTAGAATAACTTTTGAAGTTTCTAAAGAATATTCTCTTCTAATAGAAATCCAATATGTATAAACATGTAAATATCACTGGCTATAAAAACTATAGCAATATATTTTAAGCAAATATCAGATGAAATTTTTATGAAAGGAATTTGAACTTAATCATTTAATGAAGATTTTTAGTGAATGTAACACACATTTTTTTCATGGATAGTGTTATTTCTTAATTGCTTATATTGTAAAAATATTTAAAAGGCCATTATTCCCTTCAAAGTTTGCTTTTGTACACTGAATAATGAAATTTAGAAATTAACCTATTTTTTGTATAAAAACAGGCAAATTTTCACATTTTCATTTATATAACATCTGAATAAAACAATTTATAAATCAAAATTTTATCTCTCCAAAGCTATTCAAAAATGAACTCAGATAAATGTTTAGAAGAGAGTATTTTTTAAGATATTTGGTAGTAATGTAATTCACTTTCATATATAAGCCCCCAAATGTTGTCTTCCATCCCATTTCCATAAACCAGATCACAAATCAAAGTTTCCTTTACTTGCCTTAGCAACTGAAAAATAACACTTTCAATTCTGAGACAATAAATGGTAAAAATTTTGTTACATAGGAGTTCAGCTGTATATCTTATTGAATGGAAACTTCCAACTTGGTTCATAAAAAATAGAAAAATTTGAATTTGGCAGCAAGAGAGTGAAAATTAAAAAACAAATATTTTCATCAATGACAAACAAGAATTTATTGTATAAAATGTGACAAACATTAAAAAGGAATATTCATAATATTAAGTGAAAAGTCCTATATGTTTGCATGTGTATATATTAGAGATGAATCCAAGACTCCTAAGAAAAGAAGGTTGTTTGGATTTATGCATGATGTATCTTTTTTACTTTTTGGTAAAAGACTAACTTAACTACCTACTTGATTTGATGAGAACCTTAATTTTTATGCCCTCTGAATTGTCCAAGAATGAATATTTGTCTGATAAAAATATTTGGTAAAGGGCAGCAATTTATCAATGTCAAACGTTAAGGTTTCTTAAATATTTTTCTTCAAAGCAGCTTGGTTCCAATGTAATCAAAGCCTTACACTTTTTATCTCAATTATTATTGGTAACAAAATGCAGTTTTTCTTGTCATGTGACTGCTCTAGACAATATCCATATGAGTGTTTGTGTTAGATCCTACATCTTACTGTCTGTGACTTTAGATTTTAGGAAATATTTGACATATTTTATTATTATTTGTTGAGGAAAAGTTTAGAAAGCATTTGCCAAGAGATCTTTTCTGATGTCACAATGTGATTTTGTTTTTCCTGATGATGAAAAATGGAAATAAAAGCTTAATTTCTATTTCAAATTTATCTAATTCATAAATTGCTGTTATTCATTTTTTACCTAGTTTTGTCTATAACTTTATTTTTTGTTTTCATGATAAATACAGCTGTGTTAGGATGATTGTTTCAAAACTACTACAGTAAAGCATTAAAAACAATACTTTATCTCTTACAGAGCTAATTAAAATGTTGCACACTAGCATGCTGAAAATGAATTAATTTATTTGAATTGGCTAGAAATGACATCTCAAAATTATGTACATAAATGATAATCAAAATGCGTTTTATATCTATATTCATTATTTATCATATCATGATATACCTTGGTTTGTATACAATTAAACATTTTCATGTCATTGCAAAAATAGTCACTAAACCCAACATTATAATGGAATAATGCTCTCAGAATCAAACCTTTCAAATTTGCCACCAGAATCAGAATTACCAGAGTACAAATCAAAGAAATTACCTTCCATTATCTTGTTTTGTTGTTGAAATTGAAGTTTCACTCTCATTTTAAATTAAAAAATACACCTCACTAGCTAGTGAGGTAATATGCTAATCATATGCAAATCAGTTTTTACAACTCTTACCTATTGGTGAGTATAAAACAGAATCTGAGTAACATCAAATAAAATTTGGAGAATTCTGAAAAGTACTCCTCTACGAAAAATGTGTTATCTCGGTTCCAGTATTTCAAGTGCACTGGCACAGAACTGAGTATACTCAGTTCTGACATGGTAGGGTTAAATGACCCAATCTTAGAACATAACCACGCAGATTGCCCCTGAGGATAATGTGAACCTAGACAAATAAAATTTGTTATAACTGAGCTGAACATTATGAACATGAGCTAATTCCATTAAGGTCCCAAAAATAGATCAAATCAAAATAAGAAAAATAAAGTCAGTTTATTCTTGTTAGATCAAATTCTGTAAATAAGTTGTTACTGTGCCAGTTGCACAAGTTCTTCCTGAGGTGGAAGAGAAGATGAATATACTGTTTAGTTCTGTCAGCTGTTTATTATTTCAGAAAGAATAGAAATACGAATTTGAAGTGTAAATGTAATTTTATACACTATTTCCACTTTAATTATTGATAAGCCTAGGAACATTTACTTTCAAAAATGTTAAGGATTTATATTCATAAAAGAAGACATCTACACTTGTATAAAAAAAATGTCTGAGCATGTTTACTAATTGGACTTGTATTTATTAAGCTTTTTTCCTCTGGAACAAGATCAGAAAATGAGACATTAAAATTGATATTTCATTTAATTCTTACTATTATTATGAATCTTTAAGTATATATTTTTTCCAGTTATTATAATTATAATTAGTTATTTTCATGAGGTTATTAAGTTATATTTCACAACTAAATTGATAATTTAAACCGGGGTTTCTCTGTGCCCTATATACACCCCTAGAGGGAATAAAATACTGGCAGTGAGAATAAAAGGATAGGAGTCCACAGCAAATAAATTTTCAAGTTTTTATTTATAAAAGGAGAAGAAAAATTGCTAGATCATGTTGATAAGTTGCCAGATATCAAAAACTGTAGCAACCTATCCAAAGTTTTGTGCAACTGTTGAGCTGATTTTACAAGTTTTTCCAGGTTTCTATACGGTGGAATCTAAGTTTTAGCCTTGTACATTATTTACTAAGCAAAAAATGGAGAAGCACTTTGAATATGTTGATTTGGTGCTCAAACTCACAAACCTGCAACCTAATTGATTTATTTGAGGATGAATGGACATTAAATTTGGTCATAAGGAGGGCATCAAGTAAAAAGTTTGAGAAACCTTGATTTTGATCTACATTCTGGCTCTTTTATAACTATCAGGACAAGAAAACTATGGCAGACAGACAACTACATAGAAACCTAACATAAAATTGATATAAAGAATATATATATATATTTGCCCTTTCAAAATGATACACAATGATTATGTGGCTTGAAATTAAAGCATTGAACAAGTATTTTACCATTATGATTAATATATTCATGTTTTTATTCTATGCTCTTATTGAGCTGCTTAATGGGGTAGGGAGGATATTCAGTTGAGTCCCCACTCATCAAGGACCAATATTGCCATTAGTATATCCATGATAAATTAGCACTGGAATAAAAAGAAAGAAACATAAAATAAGTTCATTTACACTTACAGAAACATTTTGTATCTACATAATAGGCATACTAGTTGTATTGAAAAGTATACACAAACAAATTTCAAATGATATGATATGCATATATTGATCTATGAACAAGCAGTATATGAATGTGGTACAAAAATGGAAAATGGCTGGTTTGAGATTGATGGACAGAAAAACTATTTAGAGCCACGTTTGCTCTTCTGTTCAATTACAAGGAGATGTGTCTCTGCTGTTCAAAGAACAGAGGCAAAATAGGATGAGAATTGATTGCTAGGACCAAAATGTGACCGTGCATGAGCCACTTAACGGACATACCCATTCTCCATAGAAGATTATTATTTATTGACTCTATACAATCTGTTTTGGCCTTCATGAATTGAACAATACTACATTAGCTCTCCATGAGAGAGTGTTATTAAAATTTTAAGAGAATCTGTTTTTGTTTTTTCCTATATGAATTGTATAAATTTAGTTTTGGATGTAGTTTAGTTTAGGAATATCATTGTTTTAATTACTTGTACAAATATTATTGTAATAGATTCTCTGTACAAATTATATGTCTCCATTGGAATAGCATTGTTTTAGTATCTCATATGAATAGGTTTAATATATTTAACCAAATTTATTGCAATGATTGCTTTATCTTTTACTATGATTCAGTATCATGTGATTGTCTTGAAATATATCTTTTTAATTACTTAACTGGTTTTAATAAATTTGAGGTATTGTAGACAAAAAATATATATGCATGAAAGTGAGACGTTTTATTATAATACAGGTCAAATATTAGCTGCAGCTGCAACAGCAGATAAACCTTTGTATGCATGCCTTTAAGTAAAGTCTGTAATGTTTCACTTTGCTACTTGCTAATATCAGTTGCAAACAAGAATAAATATGCAAATGCAGATAGCATGTTTTATCATAGTAAATGAGTTTGCATTCTGTAAAGAAATTATACATATGAATTTGGAGGCGTGTTTTGCATAACGGTTATCGTCAAAGAAAATATAATTGGTAACCCAAGTTCCAATCCTGGATGAGGATGACTGACTTCATGTTGATAACCTTAGGAAAGGCATAACTCCTGTTGTACTCCCACCTCCACTCAGCTGTGGGTTAACAGTAGAGCAGACTGAGTTTGGTAAGCTTGGTTTGGCAACCAATCTTGGAGAAGGAAAAGTCTGAATTCAAACCAGCTTTACTCAGCCTTGTGTCATATCTTATCTGTGGGTTGAGTTGATACATATGTATGAATTTGGCTGTTACAAATGAAATGCTTTACAAGAAGTTATCATCTATTGAACACAAAAATATTTTTAAAAATGATCATTATATAAGTTGAAATCTTAAAACAAATGAAAAATTCAACTGAAGTTTTGCAAATTCATTTTGTTAATTTTTTGGTTTATAGTATTTTATTTTTAAACCAGCCATATGCTTATGAGAATAATTGGCTTATTGGGAAAATTGACTAAAATGTCTGAACCAAGAGATCGATGAGATCCCAAAGGGAATTTGAAATTATAAAATAGAACTGTTGGCTTCTGGAAAAAAAGATATTTGAAAATTTTCCACAAGTTTTTGCTGTTGTTGAAAAGAACAGCTGTTTGGCAGAAGTGAATGTATGCAAATTATCCACACAGAACAATAAGGAATCCGATAGATCATCAAAGTTAAGTAGTGATAAACCAGTGCAGTATATAAATGTATGACCGTCTTGAAGCTAAAATGAGGGCTGTGTGCCAGATAAGCAACATTTTTGTACGAAGAATAAGGTTTGGTTTAGTTTAGTTTCTTTATTTAATGGTCTATCAACTTTTGTATGTCATTTAATACCAAAGCAATCCTTGTTGAAGGACTGCAGTGATACTATTAAACCCATAGCTGGGAGGGATAAGGGGCTTCATACCTTTCCCAAGGGTAACAAAGAACAAGTAAACTAAAGAATGTAAACACAAATTTATGAATACATCAACAAATATTGAATTTTCAGTAAAATTTTCTTTCTAATGCCTTTTATTCCTTTAAAATTTATCGAGGAAAGTATGAACACAATTTTTGCATTTGAAATATAAAGATAAGAAATAAACGTTATACAAATATGTTCTTTTTTGAACAGCAGAAGATCAAAGAGAAAAAATGTGTTTGATATATTGGGTTGCTTGGAGAAGGGAGGATTTTTAGTAAAGTCCAAATTCAACAAGGCCCAATATTAACATTAGCTTATCTGAGATATACTAACATTAAATAAACAGAAGGAAAAAGACGTAAACTAATTTATACATTCAGAAACATTTAATATATACATGAAATACATACAAGTGGTATTGAAATGAATACAGGTAAAATATGCACATATTGTTCTATGAACAATTAGTAACTGAAACGAATACAAGGATGGAAAAAGTCTTATTCGAGCAGGTGAGATTAAATAATATCAAGATTAAAACTATAAATTTTTTAATTTGAAATTGAAATGATGATTTGTACAAAACTGTGCAACTTATACAATTAAGTTATAATAGCTTAATCTAGACCAATCAGTGGCAATTTGAAAAAAATATAAAAACGAGCCTTGAGACTTTTTTGAATGAAATATTTTTGATGAAACACAGGATTATGTGAGTGCAGCCCCTTTTATACTCAGCACACCTAGGTCTGTATGATTTTTTCTTGTTTTTAAACTGAAAATTCACGTAAAGAATGTGGGTATAAGAATATTTTTTAATTTGTTGTGTAGGTCCTTGGTGTCGGGGAATTGTTCAGTTCGATTAGGATGATTATGAGTTTCCTATCTGACTTTACTCTTCTTCTTACCCCATTCACTTGTAATGTTCTTTTGTCTTTGAAAGTTGTAAGAGAATTAAGGGTGGAAAGAAAGAGACAAGGATACCTTTAAGCTTAAACATTTTTGGGGTTTAACGACTCTTCTTTGGTGTAGAACGTTTTCCATGTTATATTAGAGAGTCATTTTCTGTGAGTAACCAGTTCGAGTGTTACTAGCAGGAGACATGGCTGGCTGCCAGTCCTTGGTACCCAATCAACACGTGCGCAGCCAAGAGAAAAAAAATTCCTTTCGATAGCAGTGGTAATAGTTTAGGTAAGAGAATTTCTCTTTTGGCGCCAGAAAACCCCTCTTTACAGGCAAGCGTGGATTTTGCATCCTGTCAGCGGCCGCTTGGGAACTGTTATTTTTTAATTTATTTTATACTTTTATTTCTTTTTAAGTCCCCACAAGAGTAAGATTTGAAGATATGGAGGATATTAAAAGAAATATGATGTGAAGATTCACACCTTATCAAAAGAGGAGATTCGTAGATGCTTCAATCAACGGAAACTTTGTTTGAATAAGTTTGTTGAATTCCAAAGAGACTAGTTTGAAAAAGAATTATGTTTTATTCACTGTTCATTTCTGTATTGATAATATGGCTTCATTGGCCAAGTGGGTTGAGTGTTCGCCAATGGTCCGGGAGACCTAGGTTCAATCCCAGGTCGCGTCATACCAAAGACTTTAAAAATGGTACTTGATACCTCCTTGCTTAACACTCAGCAATATAAGGTACGTATCAAGGGTAATGTGGAGTAATCTAGGGAAAGGAGTAGCGCCCTCCTCCACACCTCAGGGTAGTAGCAATCATAAAAGGAGTCTTCTGATCGCCCTCGACTAGGGTCGCCAACTTTACAACTTTTTTTACTATTGTCTCTTTGAACCCACTTTATATGTCAAAAATATCTTCAATAAACGTAAACATTGAACGTTTTAAATCGCACTCATTAAAAAGACAAACCTTAATATGTAAATTGAAAAGAACTTTTAAATCAAAGATCCATAAAAGGTAGACATAGAATTACTAATTTCCTTTTTTTTTATTTGAAACTATCAAAAAAAGAGACCCTCTCTTTTCATTGATAATACAACTGAAGAAATCTGTAGAAGGAATAGGAATATGATGACAATATGAAAGATACAATGGAATTGATTCGTTTTTGTCTTTATTTTTATTTTAAACTGCATCCTTCTCTGTTATAGATTTATGGCCTTTGTGTGTTATAAAAGAATAAATTTAAAAAATTCACGGTGAAAGAAAAACACTCAAATATAGCGAAAAATTTGGAATATTGATTTTTTTCACAAAATTATAGACAATGTCGATAAAATTCGAATACTTTTCTGTTTCTGTTATTTTATCAGGTGTTCAATATAACCAAAGTATTAGAAAATAGAGTATACATTATAATATAATCCAAGACGAGACTGTTTGCATTTCACTTCGTATTTCTCTCGGGAAAACATCAATCTATCAATTCTCCTCAAGCTATGAATGAATATTAGGACAGAATGGGTCCTTTAGTCTTGGTATGGTGACTAGTTTGGAAGAAGAAAAACTCTGAATTTAAATCAGCTGTACTCCTCTTAAAAATTGGCCCTGTGTTGCATCTTATGTGTGACGAAGGAGTTGGTAAAATAAATACATTTTATATTTAATGGAATCTATTCAAACTCAAGTTTTTTTCAGAAAAGGTTTTTTTTTAATTGTAATAAAAGATCCATTGCGAGGACCTAGCATTGGTCAATTAGAAATAGATGACTCAGTCTTATGTGAATGTATTACCATGAATTACTGCCATTTACAAGATAATAGAGAGAGGCTGCCTTCACCGTCTTACAAGAGGATATGTGACTTGTTTAGGAGATTTTAGTCAAATGTCTCTATGTGATATTAGTGATTGAATAATAGAATTTGCATTGTTTAAAAGTAAAAATGTCTTAAGAGATAAGAATATCTTTACGTAACACCAAGTAGCAATTGACTTTTAGTGTTTCGGGAAATGGTTAATTTCTCTTAACTATAAATTATTTGGCAACACAAATGAATGATGAAACTTCTTTTAAACAACACAACAAAGTTTTATTATCGTTGCAGGCATAAAGACTGACAAAAGAGAATAGCAGATAAAATCTCCTAAAGTAGATTTAAATTGATATACAACGTTAGTTTTTTTGCAAAAACCCAACCTAGGGGGAAGAATTATTGTTAATAACTAAGTTGGAGGCTTTAAATTTGTTATAGTATATGATAAGTTTTTTTATTAGGATCAGCGGGGAGTATAAATCTTTTAACCAACGTTACTAAAATATTTTCATCAAATTCACGCCAGAAACTATAAGATCAATTTGTCGACTGGAAAGGACATATGCAAAAATATGTAAACAAAATATGTCTATATTGTTCAATGAAATATATATATATATATATATGTGTGTGTGTGTGTGTGCGTGCGTGCGTGCGTGTGTGTGGTTAATTCTCATCAATTATTACGCCGAGAAATAAACATTGTTTCATTTATGCTCCATAAATTCCATTAAAAATCAGTTCTTTAAACCAGTTTTTCTTAACCTTTTCTTCTTTGTGGCTCATGTTTGTTATCAAAAAAATATCAGGCCCACATAAGCATAAATAGAAATTCCATGCAACAAGAAATTTATTTATTTAAAAAAGCAAAGTTTAGCAGAGAATATAAATCCTAATTAATGGCTACACTGTTCCTGGTGTCTATCTGCTTGTCAAATTGAACTTCCAAACTTTGGTCCAGCTTCAGATGTGCGTCTCCTATTTGCAATAAATTATGTTTCTTTCTGAGTAGATAGTTTGCTGCTGGAAATCTAGACTCATTCAAAAAGGTGGCGAGAAAACCAAGAGAGAATGAAACAAACTCTTCAAAGGACAAGGGATATGAAAATTTTATCTCGAGCCATCCAATCAATCCTGCTCTTTCAGTTCTCTCAATCAATACTTTGTTTTCTTTCACTACAAGAAGTCCTGAATTAATGGTATCAATGTCTTGCTCACAAAAGATAGCAAAATATAACCTGTCCATAATCCATTCCCGCAGGGGCTAACTTCAAGCACATTGGAAATATTTTTCAGGATCATTTGTGGGCCTTAAGTATCCACATTGAAAACCAATGCTTTAAACAGAACTTTTTATCAGTCTATAATATTCTAACTTAGCTCTCTTAATTTTCAACTTTCCGACTTCTTTCTTCAAATACAACTGCCCCTACTTTTTTTTTTATAAACAAAAGATAATTCTCATCTACAACACTTTAGGTGTATTTGCCATGACATTTAAATCTCGACTTTAAAAAAAAAATCACATTTCATGTATTAGAATAATAATATAGCGGAGGCCAACAAATATGTCGATCCCGCAAACTTTTATGAATGAGTGATCTGACCAAAACTAGGCAAAGATAACAATAACAAGAGGGTAAATTATTATCCCAACTTTTATTTAGGCGAATAGTAGAAAAAGAGGGAATTTCGATAAAGTTCATAATGAGTCGAAAGTGTAGATTCGGCTGTCTAATAGTTTTTTTGCGACAGCGAGTCTAGATGATCTAGGACAAGTCGACTTGATTCAAGACACATCTCAGTTCTGTATTTGTGCGTGTCTGTGTACGTATGTGGGTCTGGGATCTGTTCCGTTTTCCCCAAAATTGAACGATTAGCCTCAAAGATGCTAGTGGTGACGGAGAACAGTTTTAACCTGTGCCAAAGACATTTGTTTTGAGAAATGCGACAGATAAAGAATTAACGTTTTGATTTTTGCAGAGTGGGCAATTGTCGAGTACTAGCTTTGCAAACCTTCACAGGGACAGAGATTTGATGAACTGTATTAAGAAGAAATTAGAGTTTGATGCTTAAATTCTGGTTGTATTCTAAATTGTATATAGAGTAAATCATTTTAAAACTATGAGCCCTTGTAACAGTAATGAACTAGGGTCACAATATATATATATATATATATATATATATATATATATATGCATGTATGTATATGTATATTTATATTTGTGCATGTTTGTATATACGTGTGTGTGTGTGTGTGCGTGTGTGTGTGGCGAATTAATGAGAAAAAGGTGAACGAAAATCCAATCAATAAATTTATGGTTTTATTTCTTTAAAGTGAGAGAAAAGTTTACTGAAAAACAAAGTAGAGAATTTTCTCTTGTCAACAAAAATAAGGTTAGCCGGAGTGTAGATATTAATATTCAGTAATTTGTTGCTTAAAATATAGAAACATATTTTGCATGTAAAAATTCTTTAGCGTAAATATGTCACAATGTTACAGAGAAAATGTAATTATGCCTTGTTGCGGGGCTGATATGTCGATCCTGCAAACTTTTATGAATGAAGTTATGTGACACAAACCAAGCAAAGATGACAAAAACAAGAAGGGTAAGTTTAAATGCCAAGTTTTGTTCGGTGATAAATATATGGAGAATTTGTGTAAAGTTTACTCCACCTGTTATATAATTACGGAATTATTTTTTTATATTAATCATTTTTTGTTAATTATATTTTATCATTCAGTTTGATTGGGCTTTGAACTATCCGGCTCTTAGTTCATAGTGCATAGCATTGGGTACAGTTTACGCTCGCGCGCAAAGGACTGTTGTCATAATAAACCCCAGATAAGAAATGGGGCTGGAGTGTGAATGAGGTCTTGCCCGGGAGCGATGGCCCTGATAATTTGAAGATTTTGAAAAAGAGCCAGTTGAGAGTTGACTTTGGCAGACAGTTGGGTCGTCTGCCATTGAGGCTGACAGTTGAAGTTGAGGTCCGACCATGGTATTGAGAAATTGAGATTGTTCACGAGATGTGCCGAGCGTTGGAGTCCACATGTGTTTTTGCATATGTATATGTACTGTTGTGATTGATTATGGTTATGGCTATATAACACACCGAAGGTGAAATAAAGGGGAGATAAGACCTGTTGTAATCTTAAAAATGACTGTAGAATCAAGGTAAGACTGATTTAAAAACGAAGATGGATTGCTTATTTGCTGGGTTCGTATGTGTCCGATTTTTAAACTGGAAGTTTATCTTTTTTCCTTTTTTCATTATATGTGACAAATCCTTATACCGCTGAGAAAAGTTTTCAAATATTACCCGCTCTATTTAAAGGCGCCTCTGGTGGTGTAATGGTCAGCAAGCTCGACTAGCAAATCTACACGAGTGAGTTCGAGTCTCATTGGGTGCCCCTTTCATATAGCCTTGTGCCACATCTAAGCAAAAAGCTTAGTAAATTTCCATTACCCGCTCTATTTAAGAGTCAGAAAATACTTTCGTGACAACTTGTCGAATTAATTGTCACAAAAAATAGCTCCTGAGTTAACAATCCCACTCGCTGACAAACTTGGCGATGATGTTGATATTAGGATTTGCTTCCGGTTGCGGTGAAAAATTCTTTTTACTGACGACATAGATGACGTAAAATAACTTAAAAAAATAAAATTTGCAATGTAAAAGAATTTAGAGTACAATATTCAATATGAAGAAATCTAAATTAAATTCTAATATGAAGAGAATGAAACTAAAGCCAAATTTAGTATTTAGCTGGGTATGGTTTGAGGGGGCTTTGGTGAGTAATTTTAAACGGTAAGTACTGCAGCTTTCTAATTCGGATACTGATTCAAAAAGATAACACAGAAAATAAAGTTTTTTTAAAGGCATTTTATATAAAAGAAACAAGAAAGGGATAGAAAAGATAAAATGTTGCAAATTTTTGTGTAATTTACGGGAAATTATCTGATAGAGTGTCCAAGAAACAAAGTTCTTTGAATTTGAGTATTTTTTTCTTTTTAGTTTCGTCGAAATGTTTCAGTTTTTATTTAATTTTGAGTCTTCTGAAAGGTAGTTTTTTTCAGCAGAGTTCTCGGGTTGAATTTTCTTTCAGTTGGTTTTAATTCGTGGAATTTCGGTTGTCGACTTTCGTTTGATTTTAGTTTTATTTCTTGGGAAATTTCTTGCCTGTTAGAATTCTTATCGGCTATTCAGGAAGCGAGTGACGAAACCTTTCTGTTGGCTATTTTTTCCTGCCTCAACAGTCTGGTCTCCAAGTTCGTACTGAGTGCCCATTAGTAGTTTTCGACAAATAGTCGGAGTTAGCTTTTTGGTGCCGTGATATCTGGGATTACTTCTCCTTTTTCCACTCTGGCCAAATAAAGTGCTGTGCGTGGTCGGTTTGTTTCCTTGTTAGAAATAAATTTTTATTGACGTGGCATTTTTTTAAACGAAGATTCCCGATATGAGTAGCGAGTGGGCTTCGATAACCTTAAAGAGTATGAACGATAACTGCAGCTGATAAGACAAATATAGATGTGAATTAACTTAAATGTGAATGTTAACAATATTCGTTTAATTTAAGAAAAATTAGATGAAATGCATTCTTGAAAGAATAGAATGTAGATTTTCATTCAAAAGAAATAAATCGAAAGGTATTTAGGTAAGGAAAAATTCATTATTTACTGTTAATAGAGTAAGCATCGGCAACTCCATATTTACCGAAGAAATATTTATTTCTTCGCTAATTCATATTATTAAGGTAGGCTCGAAATTAGCTAAAAAGTTGAGGATTTATCTATGAATCTTATTGGCTTAGAAACTGTATATTTTTGGAGGGAAAAGATTCCTAATGTTATTTCAAGTTTTGATCCTTCAAATTTTTCAATATATATGTGTGTGTGTGTGTGTGTGTGTATATATATATGCATGTATATGTATATGTAAGCATATATATAGATATGTGTTTGTGTGTGTGTGTGTGTGTGTGTGTGTGGCTAATTTGTGCTGTAAGGTATATATCAAAGCCCCACCTTAAAAGGCAGGTTTGACATAAGGTCGCGGTTAATGTGGGAATCCCTCCTGTGCACTGGTGGATGGTGTCAAAAGTGTTGGCAAAAGTTGATATCTTCTTTGAGGTTTGGGTCACTATAATATCATCTTGAGGAGGTGCCCGTGGTGTAATGGCTACCGTCGTAGAAAATGGACACGGCGACACGAGTTCAAATCCTGGACGAGACTGACTGCATTTCACATAGCACTAATACCCTTGGGAAAGGTATGAATCCAATTATTATCCCTCCAGCTATGGGTAAATAGTAGGAAAGACTAGGTTCTTCAGCCTTGGTGAGGCAACTAGCATAGGAGAAGGAAAACTCTAATTTCAAACCTGTTAAACCCCGCAAAAAGAATTGACCCTGTGTCATATACTGCCCGAGCGGAGGGATATGTAAATATGATAATATCAGCTTGATCTTTTCATAATGGGGAAAACTTAATAACCATCAAATATCTACTTCATTATCTAAATTATGTAAATGCTATGTTCTTTGATGAGGATAAGTATATGCCTGATGGTAAAAGTGCATTAATTTCAATGGAAACTATGTGAAAATGTATCATTGTTGTGCAGTTAACTTATGCGCAATGTTTTATATGATTAACAATAGATATGCTGAGTTAGTTAATACTTGTATATTTTTTTTTGTAGTCATCCTTCATCTAATCATTTATTAATCAGATAAATGGAAATAATTTTTCCCATCAACTATTTTGCATCTCAATGTTTGCATTGCATTCTTCAGATAAGAAACTTGTTTCGAATTTTGCTCAATTTCATAGTTTTAATTCACTTCTAATGAAAACTAATTTTCTTATTTCTATTTTCAGGATAAGAAAAAATTTTTCCCAGTTACATTTTTGGGGAGCATTATATGGATTGCCATCTTTTCATACTTGATGGTATGGTGGGCTGATACATCAGGTACCGCCATTAATGTAGAAGATTCGGTGAGTAATTACAATTTTTAATAGTTGGTTGGGTTGTTGGATGGTTTGTATGTTAACCCTTATTGGATTGTTTAATACCAAAATCAGTCTTTTTTGAAAAAGCTTATATGGTTTCTAGTAAATAAAAATAGTAATCATTGGTAAACAATAACTGATTCAAATAACCATTATTAATACAGATAATTTGCATACCATATGGTTTCACCAAGATGAAGTGTGATCTGAAGTTGAAAGTTTCAAACCTAGGATGATCCCTGGAATATCAATAACAATGATTTTCAATTAATTTGTGAGATGTACCGTTTAATCAATACTCATTGATAATAAAAACACTTCACTAAAATAAAGCAATTTCCTGTCCTGTTTGCAACTGAAGGTTAATTTTGTGGAGTATGTATTCTCACTGACTTTTTTAATCAACCGAATTTTCGATATAACTGTGAAATGCAAATAAGAATTTTTCACTTCTTCCTGAATACAAACATTAATTTCATCATGGACCATTTCTAATATGGGAACCGAATAGGTTTACAAGTCGTCTATTATTATACAAATAAAAAATCAGGGTTAAAATTGGAACCAGCATTATACTCAAGTACAAAAGGCAGACATTCTTTTTAGTAAAAATAGATATTCTATAGGTAAATAATAATAATAATAATAATAATAATAATAATAATAATAATAAGAAGAAGAAGAAGAAGAAGAAGAAGAAGAATCGGCATTGAAAAATATACCATGCTGATAAGGAAAAGTTGAAAATTGAAACAACATAAAGAATAGGACTTTAAAATCAGGAATGCACCAGAACGCTTGAAGAGAAGAAAAATGACTTGTACTTGAAAATATTGGAAGCGGACATCATCAAAGAAACAGAGATGAAAAAAATAATAAAGAAAAGGATACCTCAAAAGAATAAAAAAATTTCTTCAAACCAAGCTTAGCAGGAGAAATCTCAACAAAGAAATAAACACTTAAGCAAGTCCCTTTTGTAAGATACTTGGGACCATTCTTAAAATGAACAAGGGAGAAACTCAGACAAATGGCAGAAATTTATTAGTGGATGACGGTGATTATATCTGTAGCAGGTGCCCTTGGAGTGATCCTCAAAGGCTTGGAAAACTACTGGAAGAATTTGAAATTAGAAGAATCGAGACCATCTAGATATTGTTAAGATTAGTGAGAATACTAAGGAGGGTCCTGAAGACCTCGATGGAAAATTCAACAGGAAACGCAGATAAGAAAGCCACGAAAACAGACCAAAATGTTAAAACAAAGGAAAAACGCTGGGACATTTTGAGACAAAAAAAGAAAACGCAACACAAGAAAAAATAACAATAAAACTTGAGGAAATAAACCAGAAAGTACTGACGAAAGGAAGATTAAAAAATATCGAGAAAGGGTAAAACTATACAGACAAAACAGAACATTCCAAAACAACGAAAGAAAATTCTAACAAGAAGTGGGAGGGGATGACATGAAAACATAACAACAACCGGATGCAAGAGAAGCTGAACAATTTTGGACAAAAATATAGAAACCAAGAGAGCATAACAAAAAAGCCGAATGGATAAGCAATATGACAAAAGAGTTAGAAGGGCTCAAAGAAGGACCGAAAGCGAAAAGACACATAGATTTATTCAGAACAACACTTAAAAAATATCAAATTGGAAAACACCTGGCCATGATCGAATACATAGATTCTGGTTCAAGAAATTCACCACCATTCATGGCAGACTAGCTCTCGAAATGAACAGATGCCTACAAGAAGAACACGTACCCGAATGGACAACCAAAGGAAAGACAACATTGATCCAAAAAGACCCTCTCAAAAGGACCGTCCCCAACAACTACCTACCTATAACGTGCCTACCTATGACGTGGAAAATACTAACAGCACAAATAAGTGAAGAGATTTATTGCTCGCTGACAAGCTGCAGATTGTTCCCTGAAGAACAGAAAGGATGCTGCAAAGGATTCAGAGGCACTGGAGAACAACTTTACATAGATCAATATATCCTCACCGAGAGCAAGACGAGACGAAAAAATCTAGATTTGGCCTGGATTGACTACAAAAAGGCATATGATATGGTCCTACAAAGCTGGGTAATAAACTGCCTCAAAATGCACACAATAACAGATGAAGTCATAAACTTTATAGAGAAAACCATGAAAACTTGGAGAGTGGTATTGACAGCTGGAGGGCTAAGTTTAGCTGAAGAGAAGATTCAAAGAAGAAGAATATTCCAAGGAGATGCACTATAACAATTACAATTTATAATTGCGATGATGCCACTGAACCACTTACTCAGAAAATGCACAGCTGGATACAAACTTGTAAATCGCAGGAAAAGATCACCTACTGTGTGTGCATCGACGACATCAAACTGTGTGCGAAAAATGAAAAAGAATTGGAAACTCTAGTACACGCAGTGAGAATATAGAGTCAGGACAGAGGGATGAAATTTGGCAAAGAAAAATCTGCCATGCTAGTAATGAAAAACGGATGGAATGGAACTACTAAATCAAGACAAAATTATCACGCTCGGAGAGAAGGTAACCTACAAATAAGTAAAGTAAAGTTGGCGACCATAGTCGAGGGTAACCCGAAGGCTCCCTTTTCGATAGCTACTACACCAAGGTGTAGGGGAGGGCGCTACTCCTTTCCCTGGATTGCTCCACTTTACCCTTGATCCGTACCTTATAATGCTGAGTGTTAAGCAAGGAGACATCAAGTACCATTTTTAAAGTCTTTGGCATGACTCGACGTGGGATTGAACCCTGGTCTCCTGGTCCATTGGCGAACACTCTAACCGCTTGGCCAATGTCCGGTAAACCTACAAATACTTGGGGATATTGAAAGCTAACACCATAAAAAAATGAGAACTTGCAAAATTGAAGATTTTGCTATCCCGGCTGACCACAGAGTAAAATTGAAAGAAAGTGAAAAGAAGGATAAGTCCCTCGACCTTGCAAGGGAATTGAAAAAAAAAAGTGGAACACGCAAGTGACGTTTATCCAATTGTAATTGGTTCTCTAGTTACAGTCACCGAAGGATTAATAAAGGGTCTGGAGAACTTGGAAATGAGAGGGCGAGTGGAGACCATTCAAACGTCTGCATTATTGAGATCGGCCAGAATACTGAGAAGAGTCCTGGAGACTTGAGGAGACTTGTTGTCACTAAAACTCCAGTGAAAACAATCAACTAACGTTAATATGAAAAACTTTCTTGGAGTAAATAATAATAACAACAACAACAACAACAATAATACATATAAAAAATGAAATTAGAATATTTTATTAGCAATAGAGATGTTGAAATGGGAATTTCTTCGTCACACCACCCGAGTACATCTTTTTTGGTAGTGGCACAAATACTGGTAGCGTAAGTTCAAATAGTTAAGACAGATTTACAGACTGTCCTTCGCCAAATGGGCGGACGCCAAAATAGCTTTAGTGCAGATGAATTTAGAACAATTAGGCATAGCTTAATCGGATATACCTGATTGTATGTGATAACTTTTTATACTTTATATATTAATTTATACCCACTTTATATATATAGTTTTTTTTATAAACTATCCAAAATGATATCACGATTAAAAGAAATTATTTTGCTCTTTCTTCTTTTCTCATCTGAGATATCAGCCAAATTAGAAGCTGCGTTCATCCGTATCTTTCAAATAAACTAGTAATATTATAAATCTGCCGAACACTAAAAAGATTAATGAGATGGACCAGTTACTACACAGAGACTGTTCAATATATACTAAGATCAACCGATCAAATTAATTAAATGCTCAATATATTGATTTATAGAAGATGTCGGTAATATATCATATGATATCGAAAAACATGCGCATTGATTTCTTTCATTTACTTCAAGATTTCTTCTTTCGTTTGGCTTGTTAAGGCTAGTCAGCAGAAAAGTGCTCCCTTCCCGTAAATGAAATCTCACAAAGAAATCAATTACCTGGCTCCTTCCTCCATCTGTCAGTCTATCCGTCGGGCTGTCTGTCTTTCACACACATACACACACATACACTACAAATTTAGTTTCACTAAATAGTAATTGGCTTATGACTGTTTGAGAAATCAATGTTAATATTAGTTTGTGTGTGTGTGTGTGTGTGTGTGTGTGTGTGTGTGTGTGTGTGTGTGTGTGTGTGTGTGTGTGTGTGTGTGTGTGTTTCCTCTCCCCCATTATCTACCATAAAGTCTGGCCTTTATGAAGCATTCTTTTTATCAATAGTCAATACTTATACTCTGTTCTTGAAATGAGTAATGTCTTATTATTTGGGATAAGAAGTATAGTTATGTAGATACTAGTTGACTATTCAATCCATCGTCCATCGGGTTCCTATTATATCTGTTTTGATCGTGTGATATTCCTCTAGAAATGATACAATTTTGGTTTAGAAAGAAATTAAATTCTGATAAAAAAAATTGGTTACGGTGTATTTATTGATAAGCGATATTGTATATAGATGAGAATACATGAATTTCTGGAAAGCTCCTACATGATACAAATGATAAAATGATTTTTATTACTATTTTTCAGGTGATGGGCCTGACTATCTTGGCTGCAGGTACCAGTATTCCTGATCTCATCACCAGTGTCATTGTTGCTAAAAAAGGGTTTGGTGACATGGCTGTTTCCAGTTCAGTTGGAAGCAATATATTTGATATTACAGTAGGGTGAGTATTCAGTTTTTTACAAATCAACTTCAATTTTTTTGTTCTTAACCCACACCTTCGAGCAAAAACTTCTGGTATATAAATAAACAAAACATTTCATACAATTTTTTTCATACACAAGGTTAGTTTTTGGCAGTAATGCATGAAAAAAGAAACAATAAATACCTTCCCTTGGATTGTGTCCATTGAGAATATTTTCTCATCTTCTTTTTGTCCCTGTTCTTCGAATGGATAAAACCTCTCTTTGTATCTATATTCATTTAATAGACTTAGTCTCTCAGCCTGGCAAATGACATTGTTCTCCTCACTATTGAAATGAAAACCACAGAAGACTAGTAAGACTTTCCTCTAGTTTTGACCACCAACTCTGCTTGTCATGGAACAATGTGCACGTTTCATTTTTGGGGATACATTTTGAATTATTGAAATATTTTGATGTTGTATATGCATATCTTAAATCTCTGACATGAGATTATCTTGTTTTTTCTTTCAGTTTTGTTCAGTGTTAGAGTACATTTGATATATTAATGCTAATACTGGAACTTGGTGAATGAGGATGAAACAAAATAACTTCTCTGGCACCAAACGTTACGAATATTTGGTAACTCAACAATACAAGAATGTATTCCTTCGAAAGTTAAATTCTATTACCTTTATTATTTCTGTGTTAAAAGCACCTATTTGTCTACAATTTGTTTCTTCTGTGGAAAACTCATTTTGTGTGAAAATGTCCTTGGCTTTGCCTTAAATACTGTGTGGGAATATCCCCATAGCAAAGTTGCTAACAGTTGCTAGATTGTGACATTGTAGTAAGTGAGTTCAAACTCCATTTGCGCTATTTCTTCACTTTTGGACGAATAACCTTGGGGAAGGTATGAGCCCCCTTATTATCCAACCCCAGTTATAGGTTAAATAGTACCACTTATTTCTCTTCTTCAAGGATAGCTTTGGCATTAATTAACAGAAGAAGAGTGAAATGCCATTAATCAAAGAAACCAACCAAATTACAGTGTAAATTTAGAAACATTATATAAACTCTAAAAGTTCCTATTTTCAGTTGTTACAAATTGGATTGCCCAGTCGACTGGGGCTGTAGAATACACCTACTGCATCTCTGCAGATGAGTAAGACCACCCCCATGTCATATCCCCCTTGTATATGACACTAAACATTAAACAGTAACATTTGAGCTTTGGGGAATGTGGAGTACCCCTTCATTGCCATCACTCCCAAGTCCACTATGAACTGGAGTTGCAGCACCTGATAAGGTCCTATCTTTGGGTCAAATAGAACTAAACTGTATACTAAACTGTATACTACATTGCTCAAAATAGAACTGTTTTGACATTCAAACTGCATACTTATGCTAAACTGAATAGTTTGAAACTGAACTGTTTTTGTATACATATTTTTTTAAGTAGAGGAATTATATTGTGAATTGAATTACTATAACCAGAAAATCCAGCGAACACTTGCACACAACATACAGAAACACTGGACAGCTATTTCAACTTTATTAGGTCTCATAAGCAGTGTATATCAAATTAGCACTGGATATCAAACCAGGACCACAGAATGCAGAGGTGAAATTTTACCACTGAACCATCATTCCATATCACATACAAGCAATGCAATATATATATATATATATGTATCCTTGCCCTTGAGGTTATAATAATTACGTGGATGTGTATTCCAATCTCCTTGGGAAGACATAGCTCTGGAGGTAACCGTGTTCTCTATAAAGAGTACGGATGTAACTTGCAAGACACATTCAGGTTATTCGGCCACGCAATTACCATGACTAGTTAATTTGGCATCACCTGTGTGTGATGTGAACTGATGACTCAGTGGTAAACTTTCAGCTTTGCATTCTGAGGTCACTGGTTTGGTCTCCAGTGGTGACTGACACGGTATACATGACTCATGAGACCTAATGATGTTTCTGTGTATTGCATGCAAGGGTTTGCCGGATTTTCTGAACTGTTTTTGTAAGGTAAACTGAATTATTTGAAATAAAACTGTTTGAGTAAACAGAATAGCTTGAAATAGAAATGTTTTTCACAATTAAACTGTGTAGTCATGCTAAACTAAATTGTTTGAAATAGAACTGTTTATTTGTATAAAAATGGATTTGACATTAAATAACATTTTAAAAAAATCTTGTTATCTTTAAAATTTCAGGAGCCGAATAATCTTGCATTGTCTTTCCTCTGTTGTTTGAATTTAATACTAATTAACAGTATTTAAATCCAGATGTGCAATCTTATAAAATGACAAGCCTCTAAAATTAATAGACCAATCAATATATCTCAGTAGCAATATCTCATCTACTGTAACCAATGCTACCATATGTGAGGCATAGACTGCTATTACCCAGTCATCAATAATATGGGAATCTGATCTCTCTAATAAAATAAAATGGGAATTCATCCAAGCTGTAGCTGAGACAGAACTACCATATTGTCGCACAGCTTGGACTCTTATAAAACACATGGAGAAAAAGCCTGACAGAAACCACATAAGAATGGTGCATGCTGTTTTCAAAAAATCCTCAAAGCAGCATCATAAAAAGCAGTAGTTGTATGGCCTCTTAACTCCTATCTCACCAACCATCCAAGACAATTAAGACATACTGAGCACTGTTGGAGAAGCAAGAATGAACATGCAAGCAAAATTCTCCTATGGACTCCTACTCATGGACACACCAGTGTTGGCTGACTAGTAAAACCTTACATTCATCTATGATCAGACACAGTGTGCCATTTAGAAGACATACCAAGAATAATGATCTATAGTGCCAGATGGCGAGGGAGAATCATGGGAATCTGTTTTATTGGCATGGCTTGATATGATCAAATCTTCAAATGTTTCTTGAAATTGTTTACTTCTTTTATTGGCACATGCAAACATCTCTTTTAGACACAGAATCCGTAACAGTATTTGAGTAATTAACTGTTATAAAAATGTTAAAATTTCACTTTAATCAGCTTCATTTAATGATATATAATATACACTCTCACTGTTAGAACTTTATTCTTACTGATTGTCTGTTTTAAACATTTTGGTAGCAGTTAATTTGTTATACCTGTTTATTGATTATAAATGCCATGAATAAATTGGTAATGAAACACAGTGCACATTGATTACAATACAATATTTTAGTTAACATATAATAAGACAAATGAACAAAGAAAGGTTATAAAAAGTGGTAGGTTATTGAAAGATTCTAAGAGAGTGTTTCCACAATTGAAATCAGATAACGTCAATAGAAGCCCTGGATTATTTATCTGTGTGCCCTTCTGAAAAAGGAGTTATAGAATATAACTTCTGAAAAGTAATACCTACAATGGGACTTACAGGTTTCAACAGTCAAAACTTGGTTAACAGTATTCTTCTTGCATGTTTTATTGATTTGTAAGATTTGGTATAATTAGTAGAACTTCAGCATTGTTAGATAATATGAAAGAAAGATATTTTACACAGTTGAAAAACAGGGCTAGTATCATACTGTTAAGCACTTTAGCTCAAATATGTTTTACTTCTCTTTTGGTTTTTGCGATTGTTAGTTTGAATTCTTTTCTTTTATTTTTGAATTACTCATACTTTGGTTTCCATAATAACAAGGCTGATTTTTATCTTGGTGATAAGAATATCTGACCAGACGTATATAATTAAATAATTAATTATTATATAATTATTATTATATTATATTATATTACATAATTATTATATAATTAAATATTTCACATTCAACACCAATAATATATTTAATGAAATCATGTACTTTTAAAATCTTTTATTGTTGAATTAATTATTCTTATTCAGTGTCCAGCTCATAAGAATTTCTATAATATTCAAAAATTGGACATTATTTAAGGGCATTTAAGAAAAATTAATTATCCTTTCAAAATCTTCTTCAAATAATCTCAAATCTTAACAGCATGTATAGAAACAACTGAAAATTCTATGTTTAATGTTTAAATGCCTTTATATTTTCCAGTGAATTATATTTCTATAACTGAAAAAAAAATTAACATTAAACATAGTATTTTGAGTTGTTTCTACATGTGCCATTAAATTATGAGATCATATGAACAAAAATTGGTCAAATTAAAAGATTACAATTTTTCTAAAATACTCGGCACAATTTCAAACTTTTGGTAATTTATATTGATAATAAACCTCAATAATGCTTAGTACACTTTCTATAAATCAAGACAAATTCAGATTTTCAAACATAAAGAATAATAAATTCATATCATGGAGTTAAACCTAAGTCTTGGAATCTGTTACAAAAGTAAATATTTGATTTTGTAGTACTTTTATTATGCAAATGAAGACTAAGTGGAAATGTGCAATCTTTCTCTTAGTAAATGTGATTCTTCACAATGGAGAAATATTGTGTTCTATGAATGTCAGAAATAGTCTGTTCAGTAGTATGGAGGACTAGAAATTTTCTCATGAGCAGTAGTAAATGTTGAAGAGTCTATATTCTATAGAATTATTTTTCTTGGTAATTTACAAAGATCAAAGTAGGCAACCTGGACAGAATTACCCAATTTTGAAGGAGAGACCATCATAGATAACAGTAGTAAACTTTATAAGATAGACCTTATATTAATTTCCTCACTTGTAACTTTTATCCATTTGTTCCTTTTTTCAGTGGGTTTTGAGAATTGTCTTTTTGATGCTGGATAAAGAAGATAGTTGGGTATAGAATAACATAAAATGTGCACAGAAAATATGTTGAAACATTTCATGAATGCCACAAATGAAATGGACATATATGTGAGAAACAGAACACATTTTGTAAAGCAAAATACATATGTACAAACATTAGAAAAAAAACAACATAGCAAGAAGTATGTCATCTAGTTTCACTTGGTAAATACTATGACCTAAGAGTAATGATTATCATTATAGGAAATAGAATTTATGACTCAGGTTCAAATCCTGCATGAAGCTGATTGACTTTCACTTATACAAATAAATCCAACTGATCTTCCTTCAGCTATGGGTAAATAGTTGAGCTAAGAGGATTCTTTATTATTGGTAAGGTAACCAATCTAGGAAGAGGAAAACTCAATACAGCTGAATTTGCTTCAATATTGACCTTGTGTCTTATCCTGATCATAACAAAAGAGTTGGATAAATACATACAGTGAGTGAATAAAAATTCAAAATATCTTGCTATATAAGAGCATTATGGTTCTACTATATCCACTGAATAAAGATGAATCATGTGGCTTCTCAGTTATGACAGAATTAACATACATACAGACTGAGCTGTAGGCACAGTCAATTTCTGGATACTGATTAGGCAGCTTGGCTCAGAACTTTGTATTTGTTTATTTGTTATTTTTTCACTTGTACAAGATAGTTACAGAAAGTAAGAATTGGCAAAGTAGAATTTCTACATTTACTCTATCTCTTCTGTAAATCTTACTGAACCATGTTCTTTTTAAGTTAGTAAAAAGCAGAAATATACCTGGGCGTTGCAATGCTATAAGCAAATAGAATCTTAGACACTGAAAATCTACTAAGATGCCTCATTTACTATTTCATTGACTAGGAGATAATACAGGTAACTAAATGAATTTATTATAAAAAGTTAGGTGCCCGTAGTGTAATGGTTATCGTCATAAGAAATGGACATGGCAACAGGAGTTCAAATCCTGGACGAGAATGATTGCATTTCACCTTGGGAAAGGTATGAATCCAATTATTATCCATCCAGCTATGGGTAAATAGTAGGACAGACTGGGTTCTTCAGCCTTGGTGAGGCAACTTGTCTAGGAGAAGGAAAACTCCGAATTCAAACTTGTAAAACTCTGCTTAAAAATTGACCTTGTGTCATATCCTGCTCGAGCAGAGGTGTTGGTAAATATGATAAAAAGTAAGTTAATTCTTTTTCTGTAATGATACAACTGTTAAAATGTTAAATCTTTTCTTTATTTCAGACTACCCTTCCCATGGCTTCTCAAAGGAATCATAACCCAAGCCCCTATTCAAGTCAGCAGCAAAGGAATGTTCTGTTCAATTGTGATGCTCTTCACCATGCTTATGGTGGTAATTATTTCTATTGTAGCTTCACGTTGGAGGCTCAACAAAATACTTGGTGTAATTATGGTTATAATGTATGGAGTGTTCGTAACACTCAGTGTTTTACTAGTAAAAAACATAATCATTTGTCCAATAGGACCACAAGCTTGATCAATACTCATTCTGAAACCTGGTATAAGAAAGTTAATCTAACACAAATATACAAGTATATATTTGTGCAAACACAAGAGTGTATATATATATATATATATATATATATATATATATATATATATATATGTGTGTGTGTATATATATATATATATAAATGCATATATACATGTGTGTGGGCAGTGGATTTTCATGTAGACAAATTATGAACAGATATTACTAGATTCTGTAGTTTTTTTTTTCTTTTTCTCTCTATTGATAAGACATCTTCTTCTTTCAAATGAATTAATTCTCTTCCTCACTTTTTCTTAACATTTCAGCTTCTGGAGGGAAATTAGAAAAACTTTGGACATTGTTATCGCTAGCAAAATTTTTTTTTTTTCAAAATTTCAATCTCATGTTAACTTTTTCCAAAAAGAATTTAATAAATGTTTAATATTAAAGAATTTAAAAAATATTAACAAAGCATATAGCCATGATAACATCTGCATTTAATATATGCAACATAATTAACCATTCATCTGTATGTGTGTTTGTTAAGTGTAAGTGCACACTTGTGTATGCTATATGTGTTATTCAAAGTTAAAGAACACAAATAAGCAAGTGGTTATCAAATACTTTTCTTCTTTAAAGCAAATAATATTGTTTTCTACAAAGCAAATAATATTGTTTTCTACAAAGCAAATAATATTGTTTTCTTTTTTGTCTTTCCTAAAATTTGTTGATGTTTTAAAAAGTTTATGGTGTATGTAAAAATATTCTAAAAAAAAACAAAAAACAAAGGCCCAATTTTATTGGGTAACATATATTTATTTCTGTATATAACTAATTAGATTCTATGTGAACACTTTTGGATGACAATGATGATTACTGCCCTAATACACACAAAAGTGTGCAAATGTGTTTTGATACACATTTCTTTGTATATATATATATATATATATATATATATATATATATATATATATATGTACCAGTATGCACATCCACAAGCACAAATATTCTGAAAGCTTTTTATTTGTGACAGTATTTCAGAATTCTGTAGCCTTGTAATTATTTCTATTCTTATTACTTGGTTGATAAATATGGTAAGACCTAAGTTGCTATGAAGAAACTCCTGACTATGCATATTTACAACCACTTATGCACATTCATGATCTGTGCTGTCAGCGTGACTTGATGATGATGATGATGATGATGACACACCTACATGCATACATGAAACATACATACATGCATTGTAACCTGCCTCACTGGTAATCAATGTTATCAAAACTTCATATCACTGCAAAAAGTTAAAGGAAGAAGAAAAGTTTTAAGAAGAAATACTATATTTTGAAGTTTCTTTTCTCTTATATTTTCTCCAAAATTATTCTCAGATGAAAAAAATGAACGTTTTCTTTTCTTTTGTGACAATAAAATCATAGAATTATCTGTAAAGTTGAGTAATATTTGAAGAAATTTTTTAAAAAAATCTTCCAAGAGTGTAAATTAAAGTTATTATCAGTATTGTTGATATCATCTTTATAACAACTTCTATCCCCAAATAGTTGTTACTTCTAGTGGAGGAACTATATGAAAACATATCAACTATTTTGGAACAGAGGTTGTATAATTTTTATTACAACTGTTATTGTTATCATTGTTTGAAAATTCTGTGAAGGACAATAAGAAATAAATCTCCCTTTTTTCTTTTTTTTTGTGAAGCTATCTCATTATTCTGTTGATATTTCAACATTTGTCCACTGTAAAGTATGAGCTGAAGTTGTAATAACCAATACCGGAAAAATATTGATATTAATAATAAGTAGAATAAATATGATTTTTGTTATTTGAAATTATTGTTGATTTCTCAACATAATAAGAAAATACCTTTATAAAATAATTTGTCACTTTCATAATGGGGTTGTTTCTCTATTATTAAAGGTATCAAAATAATTTTTGTTTTTTTTAAAGAAAGTACAATGAGTATTAAAAACATAAGCAAAGATTTCTGGAAGTTGAGCCTTTATCTTGAAAAACCGTTTGCTATTCAGGATTTTTTTGTTTGTATCTAATCTGTCTAATACAATTATATATATACATATATATATAGTTAGTTATTATTAACAGGTTAGGTACAATAAATGAAAATTCTGCAGAACAATTAATGTAGCAGAATATTTAGAATACAAAAAGTTTCATTTAAGTGATCTGGTAAAAGTATTTATGAAAGCTGGTCAATATTTTGTAGAAAAATTATCTTTGGTATAATTTTTTAATCAAGTGTGACTTGTGATTGTATATTGAAAAAGATATTTAAATTCCTATGATTCACATAGTAGATACATTAAATATTTTATACTGAAAACTTTAACTGCAGGAATTTCATTGATGGTGTCAATTATGATACCTGCTTTTTATATTTTTTGTACAATTAATAGAATTTTTAATTAAAAAAAATATTCCCTCACATATTTTATTATCTTCTTATTGAACACTTTCTATATTGCATAATTTTGAAATTAAGTTATGTAATTTTATGTCTATCACCAAATGTAATGGATATCTGTTGTAAATTCATCTGAAATATAAAATTAGAAACAAGAATTCTACAAATGTTAAAGATTGTTATTTTTATTGTTCTTGTTAATTGGCTAGTTGATAAGTGTAGATCATCCTTATCTTCCTTATGTTTTTATTTATGTTTCTTCTACATAAAAACCGGTGGCCAACCAAGAATAACTTGTATTGAAGTGACAAATATATTACAATTATTTGTTAATTATTTTTTGATTCTGACAGAGATCCTTGTTGTTAAATTCTAACAAAATTGGATCTTTTATCATTACTCCATGATTTTGGGAAAAGTCTCTCAATTCACAAGAATTTAAAAAAGATGAAATTATTTGAGGAATTAGAAAAATAAATAAAAAATTAGAAAATGAATGAATAGAATCATTCTTTCCTTGTAAAAGGATCTCAAATATTAGTTAAATCTTTTGTGAATTAAGAAAAAAGTATATTTTGTCTTTTCTAAAAATAAAATCTTTGTTATTATGAAAAGATTATGTTAAAATTTTGCAGAAAAAGCGTAAGAATGTAGATAAAGATAAACTCCAAAAAGAATATAAAGAAAAGTTACTATGATCGTAGAAATTACAAATATGTGTATAAACCAGCTAATATTATAACTATAACTATAACTATATATATATATATATATATATATATATATATATGTGTGTGTGTGTGTGTGTGTGTGTGTGTGTGTATATATATATATATACACTGTTAATAGCTGGTGTTCAAGTTGAAACAAAGTAAATTCTCTTTAATGTAACATTTAAGGAAATTATAAGTCAGTTATTATTAACAGGTTTGATACAAATAACGAATATTCTATAAAAGTAAATGACTTGTATTACATTCAAACAAGTAAGGCTTATAAAGCAGAAAGAAAATAACAACTAAATTTATTGCAACATTGTAGAAATGTTAACAAGCCAAATGTTATATTTAACACACTTCCTTAGGATATTATTAAGAAATATTTATTTTTAAAGTGTTCAAAGTGAAGTACAGGTCTTTTCAATATCTGATTATTTTAAGGTCAAAAATAGAGTATTTTATTTAATTGATTTTATCTAACAAATTCTTAAATGATTTTTCATTTCTTAATAAATAAAGTAACTTCTATTACTTCTATTTGTATAAAAAGATTTTCTTATTTTCTTGTTTTCTTATTTAATCCGTATGACTTTTGGACTGCTGATTATTCATAACTGTTTTGGTTATCGCTAAATTCCAATTAACAATTGGGCAGAGTTTGTTTGTCTTTAATAGACAGCCAAACAGTTTGATGCAGAACTTTCACAGTTATTTTACCCTTAAGAAGGTTTGAACATAAAAAAAAGGATTTTTTTTTTCCACATGGAAAAATAAGGAGCTTTCATAGAGTGAAAACAAAATCAGTGAGAAGCCATATTGATACAAGATTAAATAGAATTAAAATTCTCATAGATCAATTAATTAATCAATTATTCACATTTAATCAAACATTCCTTTGTTTATAGATAATTGGAACTATGAAATAATTGCATAACACAATTGCTAAGTCAGTTCAAACAATCTGGACAAAAACCAAGTTAAGTTGATAAAAGTACCCCTCACTAAGATGTAAAAAAAGAATTTTCTACAAAAGTCTGAAATTTTTCTCAGAGCAATTTATTAACTTTCTAAGATAATATGAAAAATATAATCGGTAAATCTCTTATGAGAATGTTCTTCATATAATAACAATTACCATTTATAACGATTCAGTGAAAATGTTTTATTGATTACAAAGATAGTTAAATAGACATAAAGAATGATTTAAGTAGAAATGGTTTTCAACATTTGTTAGGCTAATTGTATCTACAGTCCAAGTCTTAACCTAGCATAATTCTATATTTGATCAGCCATGAAAAAGTGAGAAAATTATTATTTTTAAGAGTGACCCCCTTTATTTTTTTGTTGCTTTTTGTTAATGATTGTTATACAGCTTAACCAGTCCGTCATTCTAATTCTCTCCTTCATTTTTATTAAACCGGTGAGGATATTATTTTGTGTGTTTGAAACTGGCAAATATATCAAAATTAACATTTGCAGTGTGAGTGAAAAGGAGAGTATAAGCAACAGAAACAAAAGTAAGAGTGTTTTTTAATTTTAATTTGACTATGTTTTCTTCTTCCTTTTTCTCTATGACAAATATATACAGCAAAATGAAAAAAATCACTTTAAAAATACCCCACCCTCTGAAATAAACATAAAAACAGTTTCTTTTAAAGATCTGTTTGTGGTTTATATAAGCTTTTAAAGATCTATTTCCTAATAATACAAACATCTGGGAAATTTATCTTTTCTGGGAAGCCAGTTTACTGGGCTTTTTTTTCCCTCATTGGATCCCTCACAGAAAAAAGAGGATTGTTAATAGACTGTTTCAGAAAACTAAAATAAAAAAAAACTGATCATTTGAGATGAATAATGAACTTGTGATTATTGTAATGACATTTAATCTCAGTACCTGGTTTCACTGAGTTTAAGAAAAAAATCAAAACGGTGAACAATCATTTTCTTTGATTCATTTTGGTATACATTCTCAACTGGGTTGACAGTAGACAAAATATGGCTGTTCCAATCTTTTCAAGGGATTTTTTTTTTAAATCTTGAATGTTAATATGTTTGAAAGAAAAGAAAGAAATGTAATGTATTTTTTATTACATTTTACATTCTTTCTTTGCTATGCCTTTGAGGTAGAAGGAATGAGTTGAAGTTTGTAAGTGTAAATTGAAAAGAATGGAAATATCAAAGAGTCCTTGCGGTATACATTTGGAAAAAGTCTTTGAGTTCTCAACCACAAATTTCGATTAAGACTGGTATATTGGAGAAAAAATCCAATAAATTGAAGTCACAATGTTTTGAATTGTTGTAGGTGAAGTAACTTTTAAAGTCAAAGTAACTTTTTTATGACTTGTCAAAGTAGATACCAACTTTTGTTTCAACCGAATCAACAGGTATTCCGTCTTGATTGCAATTTAATTTTTCCTTTTGAATTTACATCTATTGCTGCAATTGCCTTTAAAAAATGACTGATGATAATATTAATTATGTGTAAAAAAATGCATACACATCACCTTTTATTTCAGCATTGATCTTTATTGTTCTTCGCTTAAAAACATCCACAGCTGTACATATATATAAATTATATAAATGTGTGTATCTGTTATGTGTTTTAATAGACTATTTGGACTTTTCTATAGACTTGTTAAAAAATATAGTTGATTTTTTTTGTTGTTTTTTATGACTGCTTTCAGTCAATGAATCTGTTTCCATTAATATATTAAACCTTCCTGAAATATAAAGTTTAATTAAACCTGAGAAAATCTCAGATGTAATTCAAATTTTAAAAGTCAATGAAAATAAATGATTTTCTTTTAAATTATTCCTAAGATGAATTTACAAAAAAGGCAAGACATATATAGGGTCTTTATGTATAAATAAAAGTAACATGAAGATAATTCCCCTTCATGTGCAATTATAAAATTGTTGACTAGTTATTGCCACTTACCATCAGAAAATAATAATTCTGAGAGTATAAATTTTGGAAGATCTATCTTGTTTTGGAATTAAATGTTTATTTATTTATTATCTTTTTGTACACATTTTTTTCTATATACCCCATCCCACCCCAACCATATCTCATTTTCTGTTTTGGAATTAAATTATTTTTTTTGTTTTGTTTTCATTTTTTTGCCCTCACCAAAAGCTGCCTGGAGACTCTTGGAATTTCACTCTTGAAAAATGTCTTCCTAGGCTATAATTATGTCTTAATGCTATCTTACTAGGTTAGATATGACATTTGATCCAAGCCTGCAGGCTGAGATACAATAAAAAAGAAAAAAAAAGGATTTTGCCATTTAGTGAACACTATACAAATCAGAAACTTTTTATCACATACTTAAATTTCATTTTCTTTTTCTTTCTTTGATTTGTAAGATAATCAGAGGTAAAAAAAAAAAAAAAAATCAAAATCTTAAAAAGTAATTTTTTTTAAAAGTAAATTTTACTCAGAGAAAAACATTTTTTTCTCGATGAACAATGATGAAAAACAGCTACAAATACAATTTTTTCCTAGGATATTCTTTTTTTGTTTATCTGTAGTTTTGTATAGCTTATTGGTGAGTTCAATTCTAATGACAAACATTTTATATTAATATATGATCAATGAAGCAGCAATGCTTAATATGATATTTCAATTTAGTCTTTGTCTAAACTTGTACATAATTTTTGCTGTTTGTTTCAAGCTTATTTTCTACTCTTTTATTTATATGCATGTTGTTTCATCTTGTCAACAATTTAGGAACATAAACATGTTCGTTGTTATAAAGAAAAACAAATTTACTATTTTTTACACCTTTTTTCTAATTTCTTACTCATGTTAATCAACTAATTTTAATGATTTCTTTTTTGCTTATAATTTATAGTCACTGGTAAAATTTCACTTTTTGTTTTATATATTATATATTTCTATGCCAATATAAAATATAAAAAAATATCTGCATATATCTAACTGTGTGTATGAACACACACACACACACACACACACACACACACACACACACACACACACACACACACATATATATATATAATAGTTGTAAATTTTTTTAAATAGATTTGATTGAAAATATAACTTCATGTCTTGTTAGTATCATTTGAAATTTTGCCTAAACTTCAATACTTTTAAAGTTATTAAGAAAGATGCACTGAATGTATCCAACGATCAGTTCCTACTTTTCTTTTTATTACATGAAGGTCATCAGAGCAGTTTGTAAATTTTACTTAATCATCTAAATTAAACTCTTAGGTGGCCATAATGATTACTGCCCTGATACTTACAAAAAATGGGAAAATCTGTTTATATATATATATATATATATATATATATATATATATATATATATATATATATATATATATATATATGAACTAGTATACACATCCACAAGCATAACTGAAAGATTTTTATTTGTAACAGTATTTACAAATTCTCTAGCCTCATAATTATTCCCATTATTATTATCTAGTTGATGAATATAATATGACATAAGTTATTATAAAAAAAATTGCTGGATATACATGTTTACATACACACACATTCATACACCCACATAACAATAAACATATATACATGCATAGTAACTTCAGTGCCTCAATGCTAATAAATATTATTCAAAAAATTTATAGTGCTGCAAAAGATTAAAAGACAAAGAACATTTTAAAGAAAAAATACTATATTTTGAAGTTCATATCTATCTATCTATCTATCTATATATATATATGTTCAAGTAATATTTTTAAAATTATTAAGGAAGGTGCACTCAAGGTATCCAAAGTTTATGTCCATATTTTAATTCTTATTCTATACATCATTAAGATAACTAAAAATCTATTTAGTCATTTATTTAATATGGTCGTATTCAGCTTGATGTAATATTTTATAGTGTTTTAAGAATATTGTATTTCTCTAGTAGGCCATCTCACTAGTGCACAATGCATAGTAATTGCCTAAAGAAACATGTTCATGTGAGCATTTCTTGCAAAATTGGTAAAGGTCATTAAGAGTCGTAGAAAATCTGCTAGATTTCATATATTTGACATTATCATATATAGAACTTTATACATTTTTATTATGTAATGTTTGCTGAAACTTTATTTCAAAGACATGATGTAGTATTTTCAACCAAGTATATGAAAATACAATAAAGTAAAAGAAACAATTTTTTTTCCATTGCTAAGAATATATCAATAAAATCTTAAATAAAATGAGTTATTGAAAAAAGTATTAAAAAGATTGATGGAGTAATTTTATTTTCTATGATGTTTTAGTTAAACATTTTGAAATTTTAACATTATGCAACTTGCAGTATTAGTTAAGATACAAAATTTTCTGTCGGGTGGGGTAGTGATTTATCAATGTTCAATATAGTCATAAATATTGGTGACATGTTATCTATATTGATCTTTCATAAAATCTCTCATTGACACAATACAAATATTCATAACTATGTATCACTATTTGTGGATGATATTAAGCATTTACTTACTCCATTAAAATACTTTGAATATTTGTAAACTATTGTATAGATGGATATGCACATACACACTAAGAGAGATAATCAAATGCACCTTCTTATGTAAATGATATTTCAATCAAATGTTTTGTTTTTGTGTGGAATAATAAAACAAAGTTGTTTTCATTTGAACAATTGATTCAGTTCTGGAAATTCATGTAATGCATTGAAACCAAAGAATGCTAGTAATTTTTTGTTTTATTATTTCTGTGGCCTAAGTAAGTTTTATCAGTGATTTCAAATAAGGTCCTTTCTTTAACAAATTCTGATATTAGCAAGCTCATGTGAACATTCATCATAATAAAATCCCCAAATTTTAAAATCATTTGGACAATCAAGCACCAGTATTTAACTAAATACATCATATTTTCTTCTTTTTTTTTTTCAAAATATCTATTTTTATGTTTTGTCTAGGTTAACTTGAATTCTTAGAAATTGGTTAACATAATGTTTTTTTTTTCTTCATTAATGGTGAAAATGATCTAATACCTTTAAAAGATAGACAAAAATACAATACTTACATTAGAAGGTATATGCTAGTAACAAGTGGATAAAATACTGAAAAAATGAGACATATTTTGAGAAGTTAGCTATTCAGCACTTTTGCAGAGATCATCAAGATATTTTCATTTTTTTAAAATTTCATTTTAAGTCTACTTATTTTATGTAAATGGGTTTATTTTTGTCAGTTTTGGCTGTTTTACAAGATTTGTTTTTTAACATTTCATATTTGATGTGGATAACCCTTTCCTCCACCTTGAAAAGATTTTTACTTGTTATTTATTATAAAAAAGGAAAAACAAATATAATTCTTTCATTGATACAAACAAATTGTTTTGTTGTTATCCTTTTGACATACATGATTTAATCATTTGTAAAATGTTTGACCAATGCAGTTTTAATATAATAAAAGTGTAAAGAGAAAACCTTTAAGAAACAAGATGAGAAGGAATGTTGAAGGTGAGAAGTGTCAGGGTTCAAATTGACAAATTGATGCCTTATTTATAGATAATAGTCAATTCATTATTGAAAATGAAATAGCCACACATTAACAAAATTTAAATTAACATTCCAAGTAAAAAAAAAAGAAAGATAAATGTGTTCAAGAAATATGTATTGTGGTTCTTTATACTCATTATTGTTTTTCCATTGAGTAGGTAATTTGTTTCAGTAATTTTCTTTATACAACTAAATTTGGAAGTGTAGAGATAGAAATCGATATTTATCAAAATAGTAGCTGGTTAAATTTAAGATGAAAATTTCAAACTTTTGATAAAGTATGTGTGTGTCTCTGATTGTAAGTGTCTATGCAAATATTCCTAAATACATATGTATTAATAATCTACCTATGAATGTACATATAAATATTTATATAAAAGTGTATTCATTTATACTTCTATTCTTAAACATAATCATATGTATATACACACAATGGCACAGACACACACAGAAACACAGAGAGACACACAGACACAGACACACAGAGACACACGCAGACTCACACACATATATATGTAATTTGTGCAAATTATTCATTTAATGATAGGATACTTGAAAAGGTGCTAAGAAAATTCAAAATCAAACTATTCTGAGACAGAAAAAATTCAAGGGAACTGCTGTATAGCAGGAAATATAGAGGGAAATTATTAAAGGAAAAAGTTGTACAAATAAATAACTGAATAAAAAAAATAAATTTATTTTACATTTTCAATCCTTAGTTAATAATCAATAGATTTATGTAATATAATCTCACTTGAAGAATCAAACTTTGCCCTACTTTGGAAACTGTATTTAAATATTATTCATTTATGAAAGGAAATAAACAAATACTGAAATAATATGAATTTTTGAAAAAATATGTTTGACAAAACTGTATTCATTTTTTGCACATAAATTTTAATAGTGGATAAATGTAACATGATCACTTCCAACAAGTTTTTTTTTAAACTTTTTCTTCTATTTTTCCATCCTTGGTAAAAAAAGAAAACTTGCCAATCAAAATACTATTAACATTTTATTGTATGTATTTATAATATATGTTTTGTGTAAATATGTTTTTATGCATTTATATACATACATATCTATATATATGTGCATATTTATATGTGTGTGTGTGTGTATATATGTATATCTAAATATACATTATTAGCTCTCTAAGTATATGCATGTATGCACACCGGTATATATGAATATATTTTGTATTTTTGTTGTATTATATGTAATAGCCTTTGCTTGAGCTAACTTATATATATATATATATATATATATATATATATATATATATATATATATATATTTCTATATATACATATATATATGTATGCACACACAGGTATATATGTATGAGTATATATATATATATATACATATATATATTTGCCATCATATATATATATATATATATATATATATATATATATATATATATATATATATATATGATCTTTTTGTCGTTGCTCTTTCTAATTTGGGATTTTTTAAAAAGATTTTAATCTGATTGTTTCAATTTTTCACTTTTTCACCATTTTCAATTTTATCTTCTTTTTTAAAACTGTCTCTTTTTGGAAAGACACTACTATAAAAGTTTATGCATTTCTCATTGATTAAACAACCTTTCTTAATTGAAATAAACACTAGTTAGTCTGTAGCAATCCTAGATGTGGTTGGTCAATTTGGTTTTTCAAACCATATTTGTCACTGCATACTTTTTTTATTCTATCTCAACCTCAACATTGTTTAATTAGAAGAGAAGCAAAACTAAATTTGGCTTTTTAACATGTGTGTCTGTCCAAGTTTCAATGTAGAAAATGTGTGGGCCAGAATGTTTGCATAGTTGGGTTTTTATGAGCAAAATTATTGTTATTTTTTCATAATTTATTACTAGTTGAATGGTTGAGAAATTAGACTTATGCCACTGTTTTCATCTCTATTGATCACAGAAACTATTAATTCAAAAACAAAGATAAGAAATATTCAAACTTTTAAATAGAGGAAAAATGAGAAAAATGTTTCTTGATTCTTCTTAATATATCAATGGTCTTTTTTTAAATTATGAGGCATGAAAAATTAATTAGAAAGTTTGAATTTAGTGATGATCTCCAGCTAAATAAGTGTAATTAGAATTAACCATAATGATACAGCCATTGAATATTAACTATAAACTTTATAAAGTAATCAATAGTACCAATTTCTTTTTGTATTTAGTCTTATGTAATACTTATAAATGTATATAAAAGAAAATTCACTTTATTTAATAATGTGTAGAGATGGGTTTCTTTTTAATTCATTACAAATTATAAATTAAGATAATGAATGATTTTTTTAGATATCAAACTATCTGTTAACTGTTTATTCCAGGATTGATAGTCTCATTAATTCATTGATTTAAAGCTTGAAAAATTTTGTAAATTAATGATTATTAATATTTTTTTTATAGAAATAATAAACATCTCACTACTGTAGAATAATGATCCATCATGATATGATTAAATATAGATATGTACTTACAAGTACATTTTTTTGTGTTTTGTTTGTGAAAGTTTTATTTTAAAAATAATTATCTGTCATAAATGACTTTGTTATTTTTGATGAAATTGTTGATTATAGTTAGAAAGAGGTTGTATATATATATATATATATATACAAAATCAAGTTTCATGCATATATATAAATATATATATATATATATATATATATACAAAATCAAGTTTTATCTTTAATTCAAGGAAGTCTACAGAATATATTTCAAAAGTATGTCATAGCAAGAACTGATAAAAGGTCAAGCAGATTTACATTAAACATTATGGAAGGAAACACTTAGCCAATGGGATTATATAAAAAAAATCAAAAATAGAATTTTTTTTAATTGTGAGTTAATCATATAACAATATAAAATGGTTATTGAAAAATGAAATAATTTCACAACTGTCAGATTATTTATTTCTTCCATCTGTAAATAAAACAAGGTAGCTTTGTTATCATTAAAATATAATGGATAAACAGAGTTGTTTTTAAAATGTTTTATTTGCTTTTTTTTCATTTTGTGTGGCTTGCAGCCATTTTCAATCCTGACTAGTATGTAAAATTCTTGCTTTTAATTCTATGGACAAAACATGTATGAATATACCTATTTGTTCTTGATTTTCAAATATTTATTGTGCATGTGTGCATTTAATATTTTTGTCAAAGCACACACATGCATAAAACTAAAGAGAGTATACATAAATACACAACAGAATATTTAAATGTAAATTTATATGATTCCCTAGATTTGAAATTTGTAGCCCTTATTATGAATGCATTTATATTTAAATGGCAAGTATGTAAATGCAGACATATCTAAATAAGTTACACATCTGGTAAAATCACACATGCTTAAGTTTATATGAAGTTGTGCGTGTATCTACATGAATGCATGCAGTCTGATTTGAGCATAGCTGACTTGTTCCTACTGTAGATGTAGTAGTAAGTATCTACATGTCTATACATGCATATATATATATATATATATATATATATATATATATATATATATATATATATACAAAGCAAGAATATGGCTTGAATGTTTGAATGGTTGAGTGGATAGAAGCCGATGTTGATAAGCCTGAAAATTTCATAACTTGTATATAATTCTTCAACATTTCATTTTTGACTCTAACGTTTAAATCTGTTTACACTGATTCATTCTAGTAAGCTGGGACCAAAAAAAAAAGTGGAAAAAAACCAAAAAAAAACCGGAACACATTTTTTTGTTTGTAAATGTGATTAGATTTCTACACGTCCATAAATACACACTGAAATGGCTTAGCCATGGGTCAGATCCTAATTTATTATGCAAATTTCACCCCCTTAATGGAGCAATAAAATATTGTTAATAATAACAAAGATCATTCAACTAAAAAGAAATGTAGTAATGCATTTTTAAGCACCAGTAATACATGTTTTGCTTTAGCATTGGCTTTCTTTTATTTACTTAGTATTTTGCCAGCTCAGCATGAACATTTAAGTATCTTTATTTAACCTGGTGCTTTATGGGGTTACCTTATAATCCTTTGCAGTAGATTGTAATGGTATTAGCAAGCAGAATTTGTAGATTATAGATTTTGTCATAAAAAACAAAGAAATGTGTCCAGTAGGTAAAGGTTTATTATTTGTTTTGTTGGGCTTTTATATTTTAAACAACATGAAAAAATACAAGTAATTAGAATAAAGATACACACTCAAACTGAATGTAAAAAAATATATATATATTCCTATAAAAGGCCGGACTGACCCGATCAGACCTTCTTTCTGACTGGTAGCTTCACATACCAATCTTTGCTATGAAAGATCTGGCAATGAAGTTTTAACCTTCATAAAGTGCCTCACCATTCTTGATTGCATTGTTCAGTAGATAATGTAGATATAGGTTGCTGCAGACAGAGCACAATGGTTAAAGCACCATGTTCCCTATCAAAGGTGGCCAAACCATAGACAGGATGTTTCAAAAAGGATGCAACCATCTTTTTGACACCTTGTATTTAAACAATTTAAACTTCTTTGTAGACCTGAAAAACAGTAGTTGTAGATGATCCAATCTGCAAAGATAGCTTTGAAAGACACTTTCTGGGTGAGTGAGTTAAATGTTTGAAACACATCATCAAGAACTTTGACAGTTAACAAAGATGGCCAGTAAAGCTTTTTCAATACTGTATACTCCCAGTCTAATGTAATTCATCTACTAAATGCAATATTGCTGACTTGTTGGGAAGTAT
>OY757905.1:96455489-96457989 GCA_963585895.1 Sepioteuthis lessoniana | reverse complement strand
AGAATAAAAAAATAGATTTTATGATTTTTGTTTTTACACTGCTTTTTTGAATGAAATGCCTATTTTTTAATATATTCCATTAGATATTGCAATGGGAATTTGATTAAAAAATATGTTGCTTTAACTGCAAATTCTTGCTTTCTCCTCAGGGGCAGTTTGTTGCAATTTGTGAAAATCATTTTAATTTACTTATGATGGAAGCTCTTATATAATTATAACATATCTGTTTCAGAAAAGGTATTTAAAATGTATATGTAAAAAATCATACCAGAAATTATTTGGATAATTGAACCACTTCTACTATTGCTGCTGCTGTTATGGCTGCTGCTGTTACTACTACTAATACTTCTTCTCTTCTTCTTCTTCTTCTTCTTCTTATAATTATTATTATTATTATTATTATTATTACTATCATTATTATTATTATCAATATTATTGATGATGATGACAATGATGTTGTTAACAACATCAAGATTTAGAAGTTCGATTGTCTTAACAATTCTGGTATGTCAATAATTATCCTCAAAGTTATCAAAAATACAATATACCATATTAATATTGTAAGAATAATATATTTTTAAATATATTATGTTTAGATTATTAAAAAAAAACATTTACAATTATACTACCTCTGTCCCATAATAGTTATTACATTTGCATATAAATTACATTCACTAAATATAACATCTACTATGGGAGAAAGGTAATAATAACAATATAAAGTATGGGACTATCTTAAAATTTTCCTTTTTTCCCCTATTTTCCCATTTCATTATTGAATATCTCTGTCCATTATTGACAAGAATTTAAGTTAATTCTAAATTCAATATTCAGCCAGAAAGCTCAAAATCAAACAAAATGCAGATGAAAAACATTATTTCAGACATTTTTAAAACATTCTTTACTTTTGTTTCCATTCTCTAATTTAAGAAAAAACTTCAAATAAATAATGATCAAGAATTAAAAAAAGAATCATTTAAAAATAATAATAAAAAAAGAAGGTCCCTTTTTTTAAATTATGAATCTATGCTCTTCAACTCTACTGCTACTTCCTATCTTGTTGATGTTGTCTTTACTTTTTGAGCTTGTTCTCAATTTTCAATTTCCTACACATTTTATTATAAGACACCTGTCCCATTCTCTCCACATTCCTTACACACATACATATCTTCAGATTCTGAGCCTTCTTTAGTCTTGGAGATTGTACAAACCAAGAATTAATTAAAAAGTGCTTAAATTTCTTCTTTTTTTTCTTCACAAAACACAATAAATAACAGTTGACTAAAAATCTACCAAAGGAAGCTGTGAAAAATTATCATAAAAATGGGTAAAAGCAGTAACAATATGAAACATCTTAAAAGGTACATTCATCTTGCTGTTACATTTTTTTTTCATTTCTTCAACTTTGCTGTTTTTAATGTGAACAAGTAAAAGTGTAAGAGAATTCTCCTTCTAAATGTACAAATATTTTGCCTGCTATTTCCTTGGTCTTCATTCCAGTTTACTTCATGAAGAAGCAGACAAATGCCAGAGAATCTGGTTAGGCCCTTCCATCGTTTTCCATGATCAGACATAGAGGAAAAAAAAAGAAGACTATCTTCATTTTTTAAAAATTATATCTAAAATATATTTTTTCCTCCTCAAAAGTATTCTCATAAAATTTCAAATCAAATTATTTTAGAAGGCAAAGAAATAGAATTATTCCATAACATCTTCATTATTTGATGTCCTGAGATAATTTTGTTTGTTTGCTTTCTTGTCACCAGCTCCAGTGCAAGTCTTCTGGGATACAACACTCATGATGCAATCAAATTATTTATGCGGGCTCATACATTATTTGTTGTGTTTAATACAGTTTTGAGAATTATTCACACATGCACACACATACACGCACACATACATACTTATATACATGCGTATACATATATATATATATATATATATATATATATATATATATATATATATATATATATATAAAAGCCATCTGCCCTTTAGGGTTAACAAAATTGTTCTCATTGTTTTTCCTTGTTATTTTTCAAATAAAAAATGATATTTGGCATCTTTAAGATTAGTGAATGTATTTAAAAAGTTTGTTGTTTTTAAAATGTAAGAGTTGAATTTTCAGCACAATTTCTAATCTAAGAAAATGATTCAAGGCCTACAAACAAAGTCTGGCTCTGCTTCCAACCATGAACTTTCATTCCCTTTGGCCAAATTTCTACTCAACACCATTTTTTCTATTTCTTACTAACACTTTGTCTCTCGTTGATGATTTCCTAATAAGGTCTGATGGCTTTTTATTTCTCTTCTATTTCACTCCAAAGGAACTTATACTCCTGCACAGCCACTTTTTCCTTCAGTCCCAACATTTGCAATTATCCCTTTTCCCAATTCACCAGAAACATTTTTGTGTGATTATAATATCTGCTTAAAAAAAAGAAAATTACAGACTGCAAATCTTAATCAGGAGTTGCACTTTTCTTTTTTCTTTTTCTTT
>OY757905.1:96232989-96450489 GCA_963585895.1 Sepioteuthis lessoniana | reverse complement strand
TGCTCAGGGAAGCAGCATGGTAGATATGAAGTAAGGCAGCTGAATCCAAAGTTGGGTCAACGGCGAGCTTCACCAATTGCTTGGTGGAATAACTTCATTGGTCAACAGCCAGGATCAAATAGTTCAGTCAAGAAACTACTGCTACTCATCCTGGACGTTGGCGTTTACTAAGCAGAAAAACAGCCAACGGTCGAGTGCCATAATTCTTGATTCAAACCGAATGATTAAACCGCATCGCTCTTCACGTGGATAAACAAGGGAAGCGCCAAATGTTGAGTTTCATGAGAAGCAATAGCAATTAAAGAAAAATGAGTTTGCATGAAAGTAATATTCTTGCATGAAAGAAACTCAAGGAATGCTAATACCCAGAAACTTAAGGAAACAAAGAGAGAATTAACCAATGCATACCAAAAAGAACAACTAGAAATATATTTAAGCCAATTCAATAAAAACAGAATCCCAGTAGAAGATAAACAATCATAGCAGACAGTAAATGAAGTGAGTGTAAAGAAAAACACTCCGAGAGGAAAACTAAAAACTAGCTGCCAAGAAACATTGGATTGTGCAAGTGCAGAATCATCCAAACTAGAACTAGCCCGGAACATTTTTTTTTCTTATTTCCTAAACTGAATATGCATCTCAAAAGTCAGATCTAAAGATGTTGAAGATATTTAAAAAATTACAATTGTACAGCTTTATCCACTATCAAAAGCAGCGTTTAAGAGGTGCTTCAACCAATGGAAAACTCATTGGAATTAGTATGTTAAATACTAAGGTAACTGTTTTGAAACAAAAAAAAACTCTGTATCTACCAAGACAGAAATAAACGCTGGATGAAGCATTAATTATTATCATTTATGTATGATGCGTAATGATTTATAGATAAAATCACTGTCAATTCTGAGTAAGGGTCACTCTACACCCACAAGTGTTCCAGAAATGGAGCCTCACCACTGAATAAACACACTACAATGGATACAGTCAGTGTATTCTTGACCCAGCTTACAGGGATGTCAAAAACTTAGTTCTCTTGAGCATCATGTAAATGAGAGACTCAGCATTGTGAGATGAGTTAGTGAATTTTTTGATATTTTGATATTGTTGTTTTCCCATAATCACGAAAAAGTCCAGTCAGCTGAGGCTGTGGAATTCACCGACGGTATCTCTATAGGGAAGTAAGACTCCCACAACGAGTGTCTTTGAAGAATATTAAGTACCTATTTATAGCCATCGTTCCCAGGTCCACTCTAGCCCGGAGTGGTAGCTTCTGATAGGGTCCGATCTATGGGTCAAATAGAACTGTTAGACATTTAAACTGTGTGCAAACAAATGATATGTTAAATTGAATTGTTAGGAATGGAACTGATTGATCATTTAGATGTGTAAACAAATGACTGATGCTTAATTGAATTTTTAGTTGTGCATATAGTACTTAGAACCATTTAACAGTGTGCAAACGAATGAGAAATGTTGAATAGAATAGTGTTATTGTTGTGGCCCCCGAAAGGGTTACTAATGAAAACACAAACACGGATATTAGATAACAGATTATATTAGTCAAGAAAGATAAAGTTACATAGAAAAGGTAAGAAGTCTCGTACTGTTCGGATAACACCGATATTGATCTGCCCTCTGGCAGCGAAATCTCTAGTACTAATAACGGTGACATGAGTCCATTATGGTAAGATGGGTAATGCTCCCACAACAGTTATATAGCAATAATTGAAACAATTTAAGTGTGTCGAAACAATAAGTAAACTAGTGCGCAAACAAATCAGTTCTAACTCATTTAAAAATGAAATTACCAACAAACTAATCTCTTATACATCATGTGTATCTATTTAAATGTTTGCAAACAAATGACTGATGATAAATTGTTACTGCTACATAGCGATGCTTGAAACCATTTAACTGGGTACAAAAAAACTGAGCTTAAGCTTGTTTAAAAATATTAACAAAAAATGTATTAACAAATCGTATATATTTAATATATATGAATAAACAGAATTTGCCATTGAATAATATATAATGGTTGATATGCTACAAAACCCAACCCAACCCAATTTTCTAACACCTGAGTATTGAGTAACAGATTTTTACTACTGTTTAGTCGTTAATAAACTGACTTTTACTACTGTTTAATTGTTAATTAACTGACAGTTGTTATGCCATAACACTTTATATATGCTCGGTAGCGCCAGGAGTGGCAGTACCGCCTTGACTTACCGAAACTGTGTTATCACCCTAGTTGGCGGCTGATGAGGCTAGGGTATCGCACGTGCTTTCACACGTTGTATGATGAAAAAAAAAAATATAAGTAAAGTTGGTGAACTTAGTCGATGTTGACCCGAAGGCTCACTTTTCGATTGTTACTACACCGAGGTGTAGGGGAGGGTGGGACTCCTTTCCCTGGATTGCTCCACTTTACCCTTGATCCCTACCTTATATTGCTGAGTGTTAAGCAAGTACCATTTTTTTTTTTAGTCTTTGGTATGACTCGACCTGGGATTAAACCCCGGTCTTCCAGGCCATTGGCGAACACTCTAACCATCATGCCAATGTCCGATAAGAGTAATGTTGGCGACCATAGTCGAGGGTGACCAGAAGGTTCTCTTTTCTATAGATACTACATCGAGGTGTTGGGGAGGGCGCTTCTCCTTTCCCTGGATTGTTTCACTTTACCCTTGATACGTGCTTATAATGCAGAGCGTTAAGCAAGGTGGCATCAAGTACTATCTTCAAAGTCTTTGGTATGACGTGAGCTGGGATTGAACCCAGCTCTCACGGACCATTGGTGAACACCCTACCCACTAGGCCAATGAGATGGAAGTAAATTATGGAAATAAATCAGAATGTATAAAGAAAATAGAAAACAAAGTAATCCAAATATGATGAATGCATTTATGATGGTAAAGTCCATGTTAAATTTTTTGGTTTTATTTAACCTTCATTTGAACTATACGATGAAGACAAAATTGTTGCATGAACAACGATGAATTTTTTTTTCTAAAATAACGGGAGAAGAGAAAGTGCATACAAAGAAAGAATCATAACTGTTCAGTCAATGATGGCAATGATGTTTAAAATGTGTTGGATTTCTTAGAGATACATCAGATTAAAAGATGATGAAAGCATTAATCGTCAGAATTTTTTGAAAATTTTTAACTAGGGAATTAAGTTGACAGCATTAAAATATTGATCAATATTGTTCAAACTTTTAAATGTTACTGAACCTATAAACTCCAACTGAAGAATAAGGCCTTTGCCACTCTCTGTCTTTGTTGTATTATGACGAAACTGCACTCAAACCGAATTTGTGTCTTTATGATATAGAAGATTAGAGAAATTCCAATCAAATTTTTACTTTAAAATAACTTTAATTAATTTCAACTTTAGATTTAAGCTTGAATTTTGCAATAAAATTTGAAATGTGAGACTAGAATACAAACAGAGAAGTGAATGAAACATTAACACACTAATTTATTTGTCAGTCATAAGGAGAGAAAAGAATGGTATTTATATAGCAACAATGAATTTTTTTTAGAAAGATGGAAAAAAAAGGGGGAAGAAAAAAGGTGACAAAAAGTGTCATTTGCTTTCTGGGTTGTGATTTTATAAAAAAAAAAAGAAATTGAGTCTCACCAAGAGCTTTATTTTCAAGATCATTTCCAATCCATTCGTACTGTTTTTAGAGAAATTATCTTAGTAGTTTTGACGGAAAGCAACTTAAATCAATATGAAAAACAGCTGTAAAAAATTGATAACATTTGAAATTGCTTTAACTAAAAAATGTGCAGGATTATCTCCCTAGCTTGCTGCTAAATTCCTACTCCTTACCACTAGATGGCAAAACTATAGCTAGAATAAAAGAAAAGAAGCATGACGACCGTATTATCCTTTCTCATGGTATGACCTAAAATAAAGTGTGGGAATTAATAAAGATAAATAAAACAAAAATAGAATAAATATTAAATAAAAATAAATACAAAAAATGCAAAAACTCCCCGAAGCCCCTGACTGGAAAAGGGGCGACGCATGCGCAAAAAGGAACCTTCTTGGCAAAAGACAGAAGCCTGTTCTTTTTTCAGCAGTGACCAGCGGAGTAACAACACCTAGATCTTTCTTGCTACAGGTGGAATGCGCCATGCGTCCGTCTTTAGACTCTGCGTTGGCCAACCTTTCCGCTAGAAGCAGCCGCTTCTTTTACCAAAGACCATCGATTAAAAACGTCAAATAATGGACTCGTCAGAATCACAATTAAGACACCATTTAACGGACTTAATGACTAACATATTTTAACACCTTGACTGGAAGACGCAACCATTTCATTTGTATTTAGGAAGAATTTCCACACCCACTGAATGGTTGTTGAACCCAGAAATAAAGGCAAAATATAAAAGATATATTGACCGCCCATCTTCTCTTCTTGTCTTCTTTCATATAATTCCTTTCATATAATTCCTCGCAGCTTTCATATCCAAGAAGATAAACCAGCAAGATAACGTGGGGTAAGAATAAAATAACCCAGAATGGAGTCAGATACTAAACAACACAAATTACCTTTGAAAAGCCATAATGGTGACCTGACAGGACCCAAAAACGTATCCTTCTGTTTCTGTTCTTCTCAGACAACGTTGTATTTTTCCAGGGGTGGTCTATGGTGCTGAAGTTTCCATTGCAATAAGTTTTTATAGATGGAGTTGCTTGCTCTGAATACTATAGTTTTCTTTCTCCAACACAAATATTTTTGCTTACAAAACTCTTTTGCCTAATCTGCGCAATTATTTACTCATAGCCGAGAGAAGAGATAGATTCATGTCTTTTCCAAGATTAATTGCATGAAGTGAAATGCAAGCAGCCGTGTCCAGAATTTGAACTCCACATAAATATAAGAATCAATGTAAAAGAATCATTCAGAGTATTATGAGAATGATGTCTACTGTCTACTTATAATTAGATTTTTTTATGCTTCCCAATCAACCAGACTTCACTTGTATGGAAACCTGGATAATTTTTCAAGACATTAAAGAAATAGCAATTAACCTACTACAATCAAATGCATGCACTCAGAACCATGCAATAAAATATAGACTTTGCTCATGCAGACTGTCAGGCTGTTCTCTTATTCAATTCTCATATTAGTTTTTTCAAAAGGAGAATCGTAATCTGCACTACAACGGAAACCATGTGACCAACTTGTGACTGACAGGTAAAAACAGAGCAATGGAGGTTACTTATTTCCTCTCTATGTAAGTTTGTAGATTGCACTGTTATTATGGGGGGGTCCTCGAGGTGTAATGGTTAAAGCAATGGACTGTGGAATCATAGTAAGCGAGTCCGAACTCCAGTCATGCTATTATGTTCACTTTCGGACAAATACTCTTGGGAAAGGTATGAACCCCCCTTATCCTCCCTGCTATTGGTCAAATAGTAGCCCTACTGTTCTTCTCAAAGGATGGCTTTGGCATTAAATGACCTGCAAAGTTTGATATGCCATTAAAACAAAGAAACCTAACCAAACTGTTATTATACTAAGGACACCCATCATAAACATTACTGTCTGACAAGTTACTCAGAGCAGATTTGTTCAGAAGTTGAAAGCACATATATCCCTAACAATATTGGACAGGTCAAGGAAGGTCATATACACCTCTGGACAAAAATATAAGACCACCCTCAAAACGAAGAAAAAGATATTGTTTACAATTTTTTAAATAATGAAAATCAGATATATGAAAGATAAGGCATAAAGACAATTAAATTTAAAATATGAAGAAATTTCTATTCATTCTTTTATATGTATATTAACATTTGTGCTTAATTTCAAAATTTTATTTTGACATAAATATTAGACCAATGAGCAGAATTATAGAATATAAGAGCAGATTTTTATTTAATATTTTGTAGATACACAGTTAGTTTTGATAACTTCAAAAATTCAACTAGTTTCTGAAGTTGAACCAAAGGTATTTTTCCCATGCATCTAAGATTGTGTTTTTGTGTTCAGAAATTGCTGAGTACTGTCGACCTCCTTCATTTACTTTTGCAACAATCAATTCCAAAAAATGTTTTATAGGATTGAGGTCTGAAGAGCATGCTGGGTGGTCAAGAAGTTTTATCTTTTTGTTCAAGCAAGTACTTCTTTGTTATTGATGCATTATGGATAGCAGCAAAATCCATTCTTCTCCTTATAGACAATGCCCTTCTTGTGTGAGAAATAGATCATTTAGCATCTTCACATAATCAGCTGCTTTTTGTCGACCACTGACAAATTGTAGTTTAGCTCCCTAGATCATAAGAGATCCTCTTCCACAATGCTTTGTTGAGTAAATCACTTCTGGAAAATTTTTTCTATACCAGTACTTCTGAAAGCCAATTTGACTATCTAAATTGAATGTTTTTTCATCCAAAAAAACAACTTTTTGCCATTCTTTAGCACTCATGGGTTGATATTGACAAGCATATTCCAGTCATTTCTCTTTGTGCTTCATAGTTTACCTGGGGCGATGAATTCTTTTCTTATGCTTAACTTTTTCATTGTTTAAATGCCTTCTAATTGTTCTAGTTCTGCATTAAGCATCCACAAGAGAATTCAATATTTTTGATGTTGACAAAGTTTACTTTTTTACTTCACGATCAATTCTTCTCTTGGGTTGTAGTGATATATTTTTCTGGCCTGCCAGTCGGTTTTCTTGTTTCATTCTTATTTGGACTTTTCAAGTAATTTCAGATAATGGTTTACTGCATCCTAAGGCCTTCAAAATTTTCATCTGAGATTTTCCAACTCTTTTCAGAGCTGTAATCTTGCCTTTCTCAAATTCAAATAATTTAGTTCCTTTAGTCATTTATGTTTTAAATATTTTAAGTATAACAGTTTTCATAGCTTTTATATTATGTAGACTATATATAATAAATTTTTCAATTTAATTAAGTCCTTTTTTTCTCAAGTTTTTATTGGTGGTATATATTTATGTCAAAAATAAATTTCAAAATTTAGCATAAATGCTAATATACATATAAAAAATGAATTGAAATTTCTTCTTATTTTAAATTCAAATGTCTCTTAACCTTATCTGATTTTCATAATCTAAAAATTGTAAACAATATTTTTTCTTCATTTTTGAGGATGGTCTTATATTTTTGTCCAGGAGTGTATATTAAGAAAATACTTGAATTTTTGAGTTAGAAAGCTGCATTGAAATTTGAGGTCAGCTTTTTCAAGAAAGTTCTGAAGAGGTGAGTGCAGGGAGATAGAGAGATTGATTTCATGATCTCTTGATTAATTGATTTTAACAGAATGGTAACTTATCATGGGTTATTTTATGACGAGAGATTAAGGAATTACATTCATTAAATTTATGGGGCAGGGAAGATTTGATCGGTTATTATTTGGTTTTTGGTTTTGAGGGTTGTGGGTTTAGATATCTGACTCAACTGCTTTCTCTCTACCCTATTCAATTTATTGGAATTTTCTGTATCTGTAGAAGGTTGCAAAAGAATTACTGAAGGATGGAAGAAAAGCGACTAAGATACCTTTTAAATTTCAACTTTACTTTTGGGTTTAATACAGCTTCTCTGGGGTGAGGACATGTTATTGTGGACCATTAGAGAACAGTCGCATCTCCAAATAAGGCATTGGAGTGTACTAGTCATTTTTGGTGGTTGATAAGTCCAAAGTTGGTATTTTTTATGAGGTATGTTAGCAGAGACAATGGTTACTGGTGGAAGAGTGGGCAAGTGCACCACTAAGTGAACATGTGGTTTTCCCCAACAGCAGCAGGAGAGAAGTCTTTCCAGTCCTAGAGGTCATTGCTGAATGGGGAAAGATTTCTTTCAGGTACCTTAAGTTTGTTTTTCAGGCATGCATGTATTTCGCTTTTGGTCAAAGGTTTCTGAGAACTGCAACACTTTTGGATGTATTTCATATTATTTTTTTTCCAACCCTTTTATATATTTATATTTATATTTTATGTGTAGTGGTTTCTTTTTTTTGGATATTGTCCAATCAAATATGAATAATTTTTAACAGATCTATTTAACTCATTGATGGGACCCTAACAGGTACTATCAATGTAGGTCAAAGTGGACCTGGGATTAATTGGACGAAAGGATACTCCATACATTCAAGATATCCAGAACTAAAGTCTCACCATCAGACACAGTTTAGTGCCATACTCTCAACAACTGTTTGGTGGGAGTTTTAGTCCTTTTCTGGGGATAGCATATTATAAACACTGCCAACAGGGTGTAAAGACTCAAGAGAGAGGGAAAAAAGTTATAAAAACTTTTCAAACTTATAAGAGATCCATTGCAGTCTGTTTCTAATTTTTCTTTTGCACACATTATTATGCCATGAAGCTTATGAAGCCTGAAAGATATTAAATTGTTGATTTCACTCTTCAGATCAATTGATAAAAATTTCAAAACAAGATGTTTTTCAGTACAGAGTATTATGAGCATAGAATACCCTGAGCAAACACCTAAAATTAGCCGATAAATCAAAAAATACCTAAAAATATTTGTCACAAAACACTTTGGAAACCAGCAAGCATTGTTCATATAAAAGAACAAAAGGCTCAACAAAATAGTCATGATAATAATGGGATGCATAAAATAACTTAAAGGGTTACCTGGCATAATCAAGTTATAAATGTATTCTATACATTTCTTCTAAATTAATGAATTTGTTCATTTCTTTGTATTTACTTACAAATAGATCTTAATTAAAGTCTATATCAAAATAGAGTTCCATCTTGTTCTTGATAATTTATAAATTACCATGGAATATTTATAAGACACCTTCACTATTTCCTAAGTAGAAGCATCCGAGGAGGCGTTTGTGGTGCAATGGTTATTGACATTGGAAAATGATATAGCAATCCAAATTCAAATCCAGGACTAGGCTCTTGGTATTTCACATAGCACTGATACCCTTGGGAAAGCTATCTATCCAACTATTCTCCCTCCAGATATGAATAAATAGTAGGGCAGACTGTGCTCTTTACTAGGAGAAGGAAAACTCTGAATTCAAACCTGTAAAAACTCAGCTTAAAAATGTACCTTGTATCACATCCTGTATGTGAGGAATGGTTGGGTAAATACATACAAATAGAAACATTAGTAAAATCATGGACTGCTGTTCCAAAGGGAACTCAGTGGGTTCATTGGTAACCAAGATACTGAATAAATTCAAAAAATGAAATTGATAAATGATGCAATCATTAAGAAACAATTATTATTAAAAAACATGTATGTTATTATTGAAAAATTATGGGATTATTAAGAAAATAAAATACAATTGAATTTTTAAAACTATTGACAGTTTTCAAAAAATCTAAAGGTTTTCCAAATTCCCCAATGGTTTCTTTTGCATACAAGATAAGATATAAAAAAAAACATAATTTCAATAATTATTTTTTATAGTAATTTCTTTAAAAAATTTTTTTAGCAAATTAATATTTATTCAAAAGCAAAACAAAAAAAATAAAAGAATGTTATTTAATTCTTTCTATTTTCTTTCATTTTATTTGCCACTGCAACAATTATGTACTACAATACTTTTTTTGGCGTGGATTTCATTTTGTAAGAGTGAAAGACAAGTGATAGTGCTATGAGAAAGATCTGATAATTTTCCAAGATGGGATACCTAAAAATAACCTACAAGTTGGCTACCAGTCACAGAATTAACTTGAAACCAATTTGATTTTCTTTGTTAGGCAAATCCAGGGGTATCGTATCAGAGAAAAGTTTATGCTAATTTTCTCATTTTCTTAATAACTTAGTTACAAACAGACACAGATATTTAATGGTTTTGTTTTGTTTCTTTTTTTAATGACATATGAATCTTTGTGGATTATATAATGCCAAAGCCATCCTTGTAGAAGAACAATAGTGGTACAATTTAACCTAAAACTGAGGAGGAATATGAGGGTTCATACTTTTATGTAGGGCATTAGTCTGAAATTGAACATTATAGCATGACTGTTGTTTTTTACTTGCTTTCTACAATACCACAATTTAGCATATTGGCCGCTCCTTCAGATATTCAGTATTATAATAGATGATAATAATATAGAGGAGTCATAGTCTTTAGCTGTGTACATGAAATAACCTTTGAAGTAAAAGTTTGTCAAAAATGAAAATAGTTTTAATGCAACTTAATAAAATTTTGATAAATATATATGGATCAAGAGGCTGGTATATCAACTCATACAGGTTATTTAATGCCAAATCTTGTTATATGGTTTCTAAAAGAATTGTTTGTAGGCAACATTTCTACACAAGCCAGAGGTCATTTGTTCACACACAGTTAAATGGCTTCAAGTATTGCAATCTAACATTAATAGATCTATTAGTACATGGTTAAATGATTTCAAACATTGCTACCAAATACTAATACTTCAATTTGATATTAATTATTTGTTTGTAGACAGTTAAATGGTTTCAAGTATAGTAAATACTAAAACAGATCTAGATGTGTCCCTAACAGACACTAGCACTCAGAATCAAAAAGGACTAAGGAGAAATGGCAATGGAGGGTTTCTCCACATTCCCAAAAGATTCAGGACAGGAGCTTCATCATTAAATTGTTTTGTTTTATATCCAGGACACTCGTTAGGAGAGTCTTACCTCACTGCAGAAATGCAAATTGCATATTCTACAGCCTCAGATGACTGGGTTCAAGTAGGAGGAAAAGATTTCATGTTGTAACTGAAAACACACTCATTTGATGCAATAAAAGTAACAAATAAGCATTCAGCATCATCTATCAATAAATAATATTTGATTTAATAGTATAACAGGAGGTCAGATATTATTACCATTTATACAAAAATGGCAGTTGAGGTTGTAGAGTTCTGTTGCCTCTTGTTATATTAAAAGGAAGAACAAATGAGTTGACGAAGATATTGATAGTTTTCAATTTGGGAGTTTTATTAACAGCTTAAGATGAAAGGAGCCCTTGTGCTATAAGTCACAGGAAGAAGAAAACAGTTGTAGAGTTGAGAAGGAATAAGGATGCTGAAGTCAAAGCAGGAGTTGAGATGCTGTTATCAGGACAGGAATTAAAATGCTGAAGTCCAAGGAGGAGTTGAAAATATCCAATTTGTTTCTCCAAGGATCCGTTGGTTTAGAAGGAAAGATGAATGATGAAAGAATGATTTCCCAGACACCAATGGTCCATAAATTGGGTGTGCTTTCCTCATAATGCTTAGTGGACTGCTCTGTGGTGAGAGAAGAAAAAGATGGTCTGTCCTACAGCTAGGAGGTGATGAGAGAGCAAGAATGGTTAGTGTTGCCTTTTATGATGCCTAGAGAGGTGACCCAATCAGAATGGCATCAGTCATTCCCTTTGGATGAAATATATAAATTCGAAACTCTAACAGCCAAAACAATTCCCACTCTAAATAATGATTTGAAATTCTTTCTGTTACAATAGTATTACTACTGTTTTTAAAGCAGTTGCTGTTTGGAGAGTTGGTGCAAGGACACAGAAATAGAGACTGCTGCAAAGACAACCTGAATGACAGTCTTCAATGGTTCAACAACTTTCCAAGTGAATTTCTTGACACAGTCCAAGACTAAATATATTGGGGTGCTCTCAAAAAGAAAACATGAAATCTACAACTAGAGGAACATCTCAACAAGGCACAAGCAGCCCGTGAATATCATCACAGCAACAACAGTGGATTTCAATTACTTAATCTGCTCATGACTGTGTAAGTTCAAATTCATCATGCAGAGACACATACATATACATAAATAGCTGCACAGCCATATCTTCCTCAAGTCTTCATATAAGAATTTGTATCTGAATTCAGTTTTGTGATACAGACGGTTTTTATTTAAAATGAAGATTATTTAAAATGAAGATTATTTAAAATGAAGATTATTTAAAATGAAGATTATTGGACAAATTTTGGTTTTTATTTAAAATGAAGATTATTTTGGTTTTTATTTAAAATGAAGATTATTTTGGTTTTTATTTAAAATGAAGATTATTTAAAATGAAGATTATTTAAAATGAAGATTATTGGACAAATTATGTAGGAAAACTACATAATTTGTCCAATAATCTTCATTTTTTCCAGTTATAACCTTTTGAGCTTTTAGGAAAGAGGCTTTATTTACAGTGTGAATATAATACCATCTAGACTCTTACTTTGAGCCCATTTTGATGCAGATCTTTTTTCATTAGTTTAAAATTGTCATAATTCAGAAGTATGGAAGCCTAGAAAGCAAACTTACATTTTCTAATTCTGAATAATGATGAATATAATTCATGGTATTATGATCACTCTAATCCAACCCCTAAAATCTAAAATTAACCATTACTTCTAAACAACATTTTTAACTTGATATGTTATAATAGAATAAATATTTCAATTCCAACTAGTTGTGAAACTTTTGGTGTGGCAAAGGTTGAGAAAAAAATTTTAAATGATAATTTTTCGTTAGAAATAAAAGTTGTTTTCAACCAAAACAGATAAAAAAAACATATTAAAAAATTCACAACTCTGATATAAGAAACTGCATCTTGACTAAACTTTCTGCAAGGATGATTGACTGATTTTGAAAGTATGTCAATCCATTAACAGTTACTGGGCTGTCTGGCATTTGTGCCAGATGGGGTATCGATCAATGGCAGATTCGAGGCCAAAAGGCCCCTAGCTTTGTCAGGGCCACCTTTGGGTGGGCGAGCTAATTTTGACTCCTATGCACCCCTTTTATAGCACTAGACCTCACGGTCTAGTTCAAGCTATATTCTGGCATATGTACCCAGATCTAGATTTAGGTTCGTGATATTGCTTGTCTCATTAGACCCACATTGTATTTAGTAGGTCAATGAGCAGCATAAACCAGCTGAGTTCGGGGGTCTCGGCTCGTTCCCAAACTTCCCTTCCCCTTTATCCCCACTTTAATTGGCCTTTGGGCTTTTGACCTTGTGTCAACTCCTGTCTGGTGGGTGGCAGCGACAAATAACCCATTTACAGTTCATGTCTAGAGTATTTTTTTAAACAGATCTATTTGGCAAATAGATGGAACTCAAACAGAGTAGACAATGGAGTAACGGCAATGAAAAGGTACTCCTCACTCCAAATTCTCCAGAACTGGAACTTCAACAAATGCAGTTTAGTCTCATACTCAGGACATCCCTTTTTGGTGTTGGAGATACAATCAGTATAGTCAAAGCCCTGCCAGCAAGGTGAATTACAAGAATGTATCAGTCATCTTTTAACTTGCTCTTAAGCACTTACAATGTATTTTGTAGTGTAAAGAAACATCAGCAAAGTTCCAAGTGGTAAACATATAGATTATGAAAATCATTGAGAATTCTTTTTCAAAATATATATCATAGTTCGATAAACAATACACAAAGATGAAAACAAAATTCCTTCTGTGAAGATTTGATTAACGTATTGAAGAGAAAATAAGCTTTTAATCAAATCAGAAACTCTTAAACTTAAAGTCAAGGAAAGTGTTCATATAATTTTTACAACTGCTTTTTTTTTGCACACCTTAAACTGATTAGTTTTAGTGAGTGATTCAGGCCACAGAAGTCAATGTGCAACTTGTCAGTAAATTTCAATTAGATTTTGAGCCTTTAATCAATTACAGTAAAGATATAAATTGATAAAAGATGATAAAAGTCAGGATTTAACACAGTTTACTCTTCCTCTTATCCATCACAAAGCAACTTTTATGTGAAAGGAAATTCACCCTTCTAATATTTCAAACATTGCTGGCTTGATTTATAATGCTGAAAAGAAATTGCTATCTTAATTTAATATAGTCACATCTTGTTATGAAAGATGCACACTCTTACAACTACTTTTCTGTTGTATGTAAAATTTATAAAACCATTAAAAACATTTTGACAGATCTATAACTAACAAAAAACATTACAAATAATTTTAATGACAAGTTAAAAAGTAAATTGAAAAGGGTATTCCCCAGAATGTTTCTGGTGAAATCAATTGTAATCTTATCGACTGAAACTGATAAAAACAAAGCAGATTAAAACCGATGAAAGCAAGGAGGCTAGCTTCAAAAACTATTTTTTGAAGATATCCAGAATTTTATGTTGTTGGCAGATGTGAATGTATCCACCCACATCCAGCAAATTGCAAATGTATTGGAATTTCCATGGACTTTTTTTTCAATTTTATTCTTTTATTTTAAAATGTTTAACTGGTGATTTTTCGCTGAAGTCTGAGAGGCAGCATGGATCCTCAGGTTTCTTGGACTCTTTCTGTGGTCCCAATTCTTCTGATTTCCAGCTCCTCCACTCCTTTTTCAAGCTTTTGGGGACAGTACTCCAACAAGATTTGATGTCAGTGTCACCTTCATGTTCCACAGTTTCTTAGTTCTCTTTCAAGGTCTAAGTATTTGTCTAGATTGTTGCTTTTATTTTCATTGTGATTTTCAGGAATGGTAAAATCCACTTGATGCCAAGTTATTTGTTTCTTCTAAATTAATATTAGGTCTGGCTGGGGTCAGATATTATTATTATTATTATTATTATTATTTTTATTTTCCTCATTAATCAGAACCACTCCATCAGAAACAATTATGTAAAAGTTTGAATACATAAATAGATTCAGTTTCAGTTTATCCACTTTTACATTTATTTTTTCACATCTTGTCTGATTTGCCATATCAACCATTTCTTTATATATATATATATATATATATATATATATATATATATATATATATATATATATATATATTCAAATAAATATCTTCCAAGTAGAGCACTCACCACCAACTAATCAGTTTTACAATATCTGCGACCATAAAATGATCTGTTCAAGAAATAATTTTCTTTAAATGAAGGAATATGCTTTCTTACGCTTTCATTTTTCATCAGTTCTTAAGTGGCATATCAACTTTTTCAAAAACTAAGATCAAAACTTGTTGAGAATAATTAAAAACTAAAAAACTATAAAGAAACTTTCCCATTTGTCTTATTACAATTGATCATCAATTTATATATATATATATATATATATATATATATATATATATATATATATGTATATACATATTGTAGCCAGTTGGCAGTGAGCTTTCTATATAGAAGATATTTGTTTGAGTGCATATATATATATATATATATATAAAAATTTTCTGTTTGAAATCTTGTTGAGTGATGGACTATAGCTCTGTCAAACTATGAGTACTGCACCTCTGGGAAAAATTCTCTATGGAATTCTATTTCAACACAGCCTATTCAGGCTTAGACTCAAAAGTGGCTCCTCCATTTGGAGTGGACTGCCTCCCATAGCTATACTACTAGGTAAGCTATGAATGATTTGTGATTTTTAATCATATATTTCATCTTCTCATGTGAATTTAATAAGAAATGATTACATCTACAACATACATATAGTAACAATTACCATTTCTAAACATTCAGTTGTAAATTTTTAATTGGCAAGATTATAAAATAAATATTTAGAAAAATCAATAATTCGCAGAGATTTAAAAAATTGTCAGTTATTTTTGCTATACTGATTCAACTTTTGATCTTTTCATGTTATGTATGGGTACATCAGCTAGTATGAAAAATAACTAAAATGTTGTACATGTTGGTATTAAATTAATTCCTGAGTCATATTGAATATTCAGATTTGATCTATAAAGGACTTTTGTGTTGTTTAAGAGCTAAATCAATTGTACAGCAGTCAGCTCTGGAATGAAATGTACCTGTAGGCTAACCTGTGGACACCATACATTTGCATGAATTCTTTTGGAAAGGAACAGAAAAAAGAATAAATAAAGGAAGATCACACTCCAAGAAATACAATCCTACCACAAAAATAGTTTTTTATTATGAAAAAACAACAGGAAAAATAAAGAAAAAATATTGTGAAGGGAAGAGCTGCTCAAAATAGTTTGATTAGGGCCATTGACAGAAGATACTGCAATGATGTTGTCCAGATGGCTGGTTCTTTTGTAATGGATTCAAATCAGACTTTAACATTCTGTGAAGAATAATAGCAAGAACAATGGAGAGGAAAAAATGGAAGATGAAGGAAAAAGATTAAAAAGGAAGCAAAGAAATTGATACCAGGCTAAACTGATTTAGAAAGAGAAAACCATTTTAAAGAAAGAATGAAAAACAATAGAGTGATAATGGAATAAAATAAAGCCATGACTGATGAAAAGAAAATGAAATACAAGAATAAATGAGAGAGAAAATTGACAGAGGAAAGAAAATCTAAAAAGAGAGAAAAGAAAAAAAAAGGAGAAATAAATAAAGAAGATGGAAGTTACTAGATAGAAAGAAACAAGAAGACAAAAGTAAGAAGAAAGAAAAATAGATAACAGGAAAATTAGAAAAAGGAAGAATGAAATGTGAAAATAATGATATAATTGATGGGCCCAGCATTAGTTAGTAATGAAAATTTCAAAACAAGAAAGGATATGGTTTCAATTGTTTTTTGCCTACAGGAACACCACAATTTTTTTTTAAAGTTAAGTAAACCATGTTCATTCTTTAGCTTTTCTTAAAATAGTTGAATAAAAAAAATGGAAAATATAAGGAAGTCAATGAAAGTAAAGAAGAAGAATTCTAAGAACAAATTCAAAAAAAGCCAAACTGTAAATAGGTACCTGGATCTTATCAGAGAACTGAAGGAATTATGAGAGAAATATGAAAGAAACTTGAATAGTGAAAGGTTTAAGGTCTCACAATCTTTCACAAACATATTAATGGAACCAAGTTTTATATATATATATATATATATATATTTGTCTATGTATATATATTTGTTTCATATTTTTTCTATATATATTTAGGTTTTTGTCAGGTTGCTTATATCACTACGGCTACTATGTAATCCTGTACAATCTGTTTCATTGTCGGGTTATTTGTGACTAAACCAGTACCCCCCACTCAACAGGATGAAAATCAACACTTACCAAAGGCTGGAGGAAGCTTCTTGCTTCTAGCTTAACAACAATCTAACGTAGAACGTAATGGGGACATAGAAATACTTGGGTTGGTATCCAAGTATGTATCAAGACCACCTGAGGTATCCTTATATCGCCGTTTTGTCGAATTTGTTCATACAATGTCTCTATGACTCCAATTACTAAAAAGTGGAACTGATTCCATTGATTCCTGGGTAAGATGTTAAACTGAAACCAGTGGTAAGGTTCTGGTTTAGGAGTTCCAGAGTTTTGAGGAGAGAGAAATGACCCCTCTATTACCATTGCTCCCAGGTTCCCCCTGTCTCAGGGGTGATAATATCTATTTAGGGATCCAGCTATGGGTCAAATAGCTATTAAATACCTGGAGCAGAGGGAGCTCAACAGCCTTAGCAGGCAGTTCATCTAGGACAACGATAGTCATACATAAAACCTATGACCCAAGGACCTCACTGTCACCTTCTCAGCATGCTAGGTCATGACTGATTTACCAGGAGTGTAAAAGGTGGGGGTAGTACTGCATGAACTGCACCCCACCTAAAAACTTTATTGTGCAGGCTGAAAGGACAAGTTCACATCCGCAATGCCACTAAAATTTCCAAGCCCTGTAACAATGGGTAAGGGGCAAAATGGCAGGTGAAAGATGTCACTAGAGGCAGCAGTCCCAATCCTGCATGCAGGCAGTTCAAGATATTGGTCATCTGATGTTGACCTGAGACTACAGCATCACCTGGCAGCATTCAGAATGATCAAGCAGCCCTCTTTAGGGGCAGCACTGCTTGCTCCACAAGGAGAAAGGCCTAGAAAAGGTGGCCTAACCAAAGCTCATCTCTCATCTCCCAGTTGGCTTGCCACAGTCAACGGGTATCTTCTCAAGCGATCCCAAAACATAAAAACAAGGAAGGTACACACCCACCTCAAAGAGAGCAAAAAAATACTGAAAATCGCATGCTGGAATGTCAGAACCATGCTTGACGCCACTCACAACAACTGACCTGAATGTCACTCAAGTCATGAACTGACCACATTACTGCTCTTAGTGAGGTCTGCTTCCCAGGAGAAGGCAGCCTCCAAGAGCATGTCGCCGGATACACCCTCTCCTGATCAAGGAAACCGACAACAGAGAGGCGCCTTTCAGGCTTCAGTTCCATGATCAGCACCTCCATTACCTCTCAGCTGGAAAATTTGCCAAGTGGTCATTCCGACTGCATGATGTCCATGTGCCTTCCTTTGAAAAATTAGCCGTATGCCATGCTTTTCAGTGTATATGCTCCAACACTTTGAGCTGAAGCAGCAGAAACAAGTTCTACTCGGAGCTCTGCAGCTGTCTCCAAAGCACCCCTGCAGATGACAAGGTGATAATCCTTGATGATTTCAATGCTAGAGTGGGCCAAGATGCAGATTCCTGGAAAGGAGTACTTGGCCGACACGGCGTTGGAAACTGCAACGACAACGGGCATTTGCTGCTGGAGCTTTGCACTGCGCAGCAACTTGTCATCACCAACATCTTCTTCAGTAAAAGGACAAACTTAAGAAACCTGGATGTATCCTTGTTCCAAACATTGGCAAGGCAGCAGGAGTCAATGGGATTCCTCCAAGGTCTAGAAAGTGGGAGGACCAGCATTACACCGTAAGCTCCACAAACTCCTTGTCAATTGTTGGGAGCAGGGCAAACTTCCAAGTGAACTCCACAATGTAATCATCATCACCTTGTACAAAAACAAGGGAGAAAAGTCAGATTGCTCCAAATATTGGGAGATCACACTGCTCTCCATCTTAGAAAAAATCCTTGCTCATGTATTCTTAAACAGATTGGTACCCACCATCACTGAAGACCATCTACTAGAAACCCAGTGTGGGTTCAGAGCCAACAGGGGCACCACAGACATAGTGTTCATCCTCAGATAGCTCCAAGAGAAATGCAGGGAGCAAAACAAAGGACTGTATATAGCATTTATGGACCTGACCAAAGCATTTGACACAGGGAGAAGAAAGGGAGTGAGGAGGATCATGGTGTGCCTTAGCTGCCCCCCAAAGTTCCCCACCATGGTTATCCAACTGCACAAAGACCAGTGTGGCCAAATTAGGTTGAACAGCAACCTCTCTGGATCCTTCCCCATCATCAACGGCATGAAACAGGGTTGTGTTATGGCACCCACACTGTTCAGCATCTTTTTTACCATGATGGTGCTGTATACATCTCCTACCGTCTTGACAGTAGTCTGTTTAACCTCAGGAGACTGCATACCCGTACAAAAACACTCAAGCAACTGTTCTGTGACCTCCTCTTCACTGACGATGCTGCCTTCATTGCCTGCACTGAAAGAGAACTGCAGCACCTTACTTCCTGCTTTGCAAAGGCTGCCCAGCTCTTTGGACTCGAGGTCAGCTTGAAGAAGACTGAGGTCCTTCACCTGCCTCCACCCATAGAAGAGGACTACACTTCCCACATCCCCATTGGTGGAAGAGAGCTGAAAGCAGTTCATCAGTTCACTTATCTGGGGTGTACCATCACATGATACACCAAGATTGACAGGGAAGTAGAAAACAGACTTGCCAAGACAAACTGCAGTTTTGGCAAACACTACAAAAGAGTATGGAATGGCAAGCATCTGAAGAAGGGCACTAAGATCAGCATCTATCAAGCCACCATCTACCAATCCTTGAGCACTTTCATCAGTGCTGTCTCTGCACCATCCTCAACATTCACTGGAGTAACTACATTTCCAATGTTGAGGCCATTGATCACCAGCATAGAGGCCATGTTGCTGAAGTCACAGCTATGATGGACAGGGCATGTCTCCAAAACTGGAGGGCCTTCACCTACCCAAGATAGCGCCGTATGGTGGACTCTTTACTGGCTACTGTGATAGAGGAGCACCAAAGAAATGTTTTAAAGACTCCTTCAAGAAGACTCTCAGTACCTGCCACATTGACCACCCCCAGTGGGTTACACTTGCTGTTGACTGTCAGGCCTGGTGCTGCACTATCCACTGGGTCATCTCTACCTTTGAGGACTCCCACAGAGCCAACCTCAGGGAGAAACGTAGCTGGAGGAAAATCCAGGGAGCCTCAGCAGCCATACCAGACCTTTAACTGCAGTCACTGTGGCTAGACTTGCCTGTCCAACATCCCCCTAGTCAGCCATCAGCGTGCCTGCAGTCAACATGGACAGCCTCCTTCATCTAGTGGGTAAAGTGTTCGCCAATGGTCTGGGAGACCTGGGTTCAATCCCAGGTTGTGTCATACCAAAGATTTTAAAAATGGTATTTAATATTTCTTTGCTTAACTCTAAGCAATATAAGGTACGTATCAAGGGTAAAGTGGAGTAATCCCAGGAAAGGACTATCGCTCCCCCCTATACTTTGGTGTAGTAGCTATTGAAAAGGGAGCCTTCTAGTCACCCTCAACAACTACAACAACTACTATATATATGTATATATATTTGTTTCATAATATTATTTCTATATGTATTTGGGTAAACTTATAATGCACCAAACAAGTATATTATAAAATGAAGTTTTCTTTTCCTTCAATGTTATGCTTTATTCTTAAATGTAACTGGGAATCCTGAATCTTGAAAAGTAGAAAAGGTACCAACTAGACTTTCAGTATTAAAATATTAGCTCTACACAATATTTTCTAGCTTAATTTTCTTTCAATTTAATTATATGTGATGAACCTAATTTAGTAAATGTTGAAATCCACATATCATTATATCATGCATTTCATGGTTTTCAAAACATTTCATTTTTATTTTTTTAGTGTTTTTAAACTAATGAATTATTTTTTGTTAGAAATGACTGAATATCTTTTATATTTTCTTTTGGAGAGTTTCCTTCTAAAAGAGTTGTGCTCAACACTTCACAATCTCTAATTAGGTCTGTAATTTATATTTATATTTTTTTATTTTAAATTTAGTGCTAATGAGAATTTCCCATAATGATTTTTTTCTACAGCTGCAGGAATTTCTTTACATTATTTTCCTTTGACTTTTAAAAACACCTGCTACCATATTAGTTTTCATATCTCTCAAGAATTTAAAAAGAAAAGAAAACTTTTAAAAAATAATCCAGAATATTTAAAAACAAAACAATGATAGCAAACAACATCTTTTTTTGGAACTTTCAAATTTGACAAGTTGCATCATATTTGTCTGGACGTCCAAAAACATTTCTTGACGAATGGTTTCAAAACATTCCCAAAACCAATAAAAGTAGAGCATATTAAACATTGCCTAAAATCTTTGAATAGATTAAAAAAATCTCTGATGGAAAGGTGTCAAACACAGCAAAAATTATTACTCACATGAACGTAGTCTGGAGCAGTTGTGTGACCAAAACAATTAAGTTTGTGAATAATATTAGTTGAAATAAAAGTCTAATATTTTGATTGCATTGGAACCTAGCCAAGTTGTACTAAAAAAAGGTAATAGACTTTTTCTTGGAGTCAGTCCAACTATTGACCTGGCCTGTTGCTGTCATTAGAAAAAAAAACTCCACAAGACACATATTCAATCTTAGACAATCTGGACAAAATTAACACCAAAATTCTTATCAAAAGAAGTAGGAAGTTTTGTGTGAATGAATAAATTAATAAAATTTTCAAAAATTATCTGTAAATAATTAGATACTGAAATAAAAAACTGACAAATAATAAAGTACAAAAATAAAATAGAATGAAATGAAAATATTCCACTCCCCCCAAAAGTTTAATTTCACCATCTTCAACCCCATTGGCTAAATGTCTGTTTCTAGGCCTCTTAAAATGAGTAGTCTAAAAGCTGTATAACTTTTATAGTATTATTTCATTGGTTAAATTAGAAAAAATTCTAGATAAACCTATAGATTAATTTATTATCTACTGTAAAAATTAAAGAAGAAACATCCCACATGTATATACAAAGGAATTTTGATTATAAGAATTATTTCAATCATCTCTCATTTAATCTAATATACATAAAAGGTCATACCAGTTAATATCCTGAATATCTCCTTTCAACCTAAGTTAAATTTCATCCTATAAATTTTCATTTGTGATTGTTGAAAACATTTGCTTTTCCAACTTAATCTCATCCATATATCTTTTGCATTTCTCTTTTCTACTCTTCCTCTCTCTCATTTCCTATGAAATACAAGGAAGGGAAATTTACCTGCTCTTTATGAACAAAATCAAAAGATCCTGATCCACAATCTAAAAGACATACTCCCAACTTCTGCTTCTACAAACTATATCAAATTTATGCAAGAAAAAACACTTTCTTAATTTTCTTTTTTGCTTTTTTAAAAACACTTTCTAGATGGAATTAATTTCTAAGTTTACCAATGTTAAGAAAACTCAAATTTAAATTCAGTTTGAGAGCTAGTTACACAAGTTAATCCCTGTATATCATATATATTATACATAAAATGTGTACACTAATTTATCTTTTTATTCTTTTATTCCTACTTTTATTCTTTTATTCCATTGGCAAAGGAGTTTAAATCCTTTTACATATAAAATATTTGTTTTTATACATTTTAAGGAGAGAGAAGAAAATAACTGCCAAAGTTTAAAGTCAGATTGCAATTAATACAAAATATTCATTCAATATTTTGATGGTTAATGTAGAAGACAACAAAGAATATACATTTTTAAAACTGAAGTATCAATAGAATAAAAGAATAAATAGTACAATGTTTTCTAACAATAATTTAGCTTAAAAACATCTCCAACCTAAAATAGAAAAAATCCTATATATATATATATATATATATATATATATATATATATATATATATATATATATATATATATATATATATATATATATATATAAGAGTGTACTAATTTTTGGACTGTTAGATATTCATATTTTTGGTTACAGTTTCAAAGTTGTAGAGTTTGTAAATAAATAACACCAAATATTTTTAGTTTTGATGGAAAAAAATGTTCCAATGGAAATAAAAGAAATTTGAAAAGAAAATTAACTTTTTTTGCCAAATTTTTTGGAGTGTTCTTATGTATGCATGACTCTGTATCTCAGAATCATATAACAAGAATTTCGATGAATTCTAATCAAAAAATAATATAGAAAAATAATGTCTGATTTTTACATTTAGTCAGCTGTTCCTTGCTCGCGCAGAAATTTCAATTTCAAAGAGGTGAATTGAAAAACAAATAAGAATTAGAAAAATGAAAAAAAGTCAATAATAATAATGATTGACAATGCTTTATGTTAAAATAAACATAAGCAAAAGGTGCTAGTAAAACTGATAGTGCAAAAAACAAAAAAAACAAAACAAAATAGACAATAAATTGATGAAGAGTGAGAGTGAGAAACAGAATAAGGCAATCTGTTTGTAGCTGTGATTGAAACTACTATATTCCAGTGGCTATTCATAGGTCAGTTGGTTGAGCACCAGGTATTTTTTAACTGGTCCTTGGTTCAAGTCTTTTCACTTTGGAAAGAAAAAAAAGTTGCTTGAAGCTAAACCTGGTGAGTATGAGGTGTACTACACTTGTACAATCCTGTGTTTCACTAAAAACATTAAAGATTAAAAATATTGAGAATGGCTTCAACATTTTTAAAAAATTAGCACTTACTCATCTAAATAAAATTTTGACATCTTAGCAGATGTGTAAATGTCTAAGAATCATAACTTTATGATTACAGTTTCTCAGCAATTTTTAAAAAATTTTGAATTTTGAAGTATTTGAAAATTTTAAAAATCAGTTTTTATACTTTTCAGTAACAGCTTGTATTTCTTAAATAGAACTTTCAAATTGAAATATATTTCAAATCATTATGTTTATTTAAATTGCACGGTATGGCTTAATCTAACCTAATCTTGTTTTAAACTCTTTCTAACTATATAAATCATAACTTTAAGTACCTTTCATTACTTGGTTAAAGATAAAAATCTCAAGGTTTGTAAAGTAAACAGGAAGATGTGTTCTCATGAAACATTAACTTTCTGGCTTTAAAAATTAAGCAAATAAAAACAAAAATTAAAAAGTTTAAGAAACACAAACTTGGAAAACTACAGTGATTTTTTTAATATTTGGAATTATATGCCAATGTGCTTATATCCCAACCATTTCTACTTAAGCAACAGCCATGATTCTAGTACAGGCAATTCCCTATGGCTCACAAAGATATAAACTTTCTCCTCAGTTCCCAGCTAAATGTATCAAAGAAATAGGCTAAAAATATCATCATCATCATCATCATCAAAGTTAAAGCCAGATATAAAATGATATTTATCATCCTTGAATCTAAAGTTGATAAACTGTCTTGAAATAGAATCTACCCAATAGGCTGGGTTTAGAATATACAGTATCCCCAGCAGAGGAGTAAGATCCCCTCCACTCCCCAAAAAGGGTTGTCTGTGTATGGCACTAAACTGCTTCTGATGATGAGGTTCCAGTTCTGGAGATCTGGGCTGTGTGGAGTATTTCTTCATTGTTATCACTTTCAGGTCGATTCTGAACCATCCCAGGTCATAGCACCTGTTAGAGTCCCATCAATAAACCAAGAAGATCTATTAAAAAAATCTTAAGGAACAAACAGAAAATGTCAATATGAACATAAAATTAATGCGATTTCCTAAATTAACCCTTGATGGGTTGTCATGCAATTAAAATCAATTAATCAATCATTCAAACAAAATCTAAATTATTTCAAAATATTGCATCTTAATTTAGAGAAGATCAGTTAATTCTATAAAAGACAGATAAAACATTCAAAATGAAATATTACCTTATGCTTGTTTTTTGTTTATTTATTTTTTTGTTGAGGAATGAGACACTCATAATGCTAATTTAAAAGATAAACTGTCCATAATTATCAGTAAGAAAAATCTTTCTTTATGTTTATAGAAAGATACTGGTAAACAATGTTCAAAATGTCCTTATTGAAAGAATAACAAGAACAAGCAAAAGAATAAATAAGTGTTTTGAACTATGATGTGATGCCAAGATAAAAGACTAAAAATGTTGACTTAGAACTTCCCAATCAATTTGCAAAAGTAATTCATTAAGAATATATTGATTTGTTCTATTTAAAGACAAGTTAATTAGAAAAGAATTTAACAAAAATTGCATTTGACTTACTTTAGAGAGAAGCCAAATACCATATAATAACTTAATTTTCTCAGTCCTTTAGAAAACTAAATATACTGTGATGAATGACTCAATGCAGGAAAATGGAGACAGCAAGAATGTGTTGTATCAATCTTTCAAATGAAATGATAACTTTCCTGGTATTAAAGTCTCCATTCAAAACCCTAGCCATTAACTGAACTCAAACCCTAAACACTAGCATGAAAAAAAGATGTACCTGCCAGCACATTCTGCTGTTAATATAATATTCACAACTTTCTGAAAAAATACCAATATCTCACCCTTCTTTTTATTTACTAGGCTTTGCAAAGTCTTGCACACAGGCCTCAGGTTGCTTACCATACCTGCCATAACAAAGTGATCATCAATCTTTATACTGAACAGGGGTGATGTTTTGGCATCCACAATCCTCAGCACTCTGGATGGTAGATGGGACAGAAAATGGTAGAATTCACAGATGACGAGATAGAGGTCATGATTGTCAAAGCAAAGACTGAGAAATTTATAGAAGTTTGTTTATTAGCTTGAGACAGTCACATCAGACTTCAAGAGACATGAAAAAAGTTAGTTGAGACTGAAATATGAAAATTAAAGCCAAGTAGTTTTGGACTTAAGTGATCATTTTCTATCAGATCACTGAAGCTAAGCAGTTGCTTAGCTTCAGTGATCTGATAGAAACTGATACTTTTAGTATGACTTGACTTTCTTATCCTTCAAATATAAGAACTATTTTGCACTTATCTTTATGTTCATACTAAATACTATTGCTATTCTTTTTAATGCTTGTAACACTTACTGTAATGTTCAGGCTGCTTCTAATCACCAGTAAGGTCTATCACAAGAACTCTAAGTGTAGGTGCAAGTAATAGTCAGATACAAGAAAAGAATTTGACAAAAATGGTATCAAATGTAGTAACTATCATGGTACAGAAATTGAGTTATTTTGCTTGATTGTAAGATTTTTTATGACAGTATATTTTCTCATTTAAAGGACTGAGAAATTAAATCAAAAGGACTGTTATGCTAATTACCGCTTTGTAGAGTTCTTATTTGGTCTTCAAATGGATCAAATAAGTACTATAGAGCTTGATATGCTAATAAAAAGGTGACTTAATAGGAGTCATAATCATTTGTACAATCATGATGCTGAGATTGCACTGGAAACAGATGTAACTGTTTTAGGAACAATATCATTAGCTTGAACTGCCTATAAGTCAATTTCAGCTAAGTGTTTTTAAAAAGTTTATTGAAGAAAATTCTTATTTTTTTCTCTGTATTTAAATGATCAAGATTACTTTTTTATGACTTTTATAATTTTACTATTATTATTCATTGAATCAATAATAACAATAATAAAATGATCTAATTTTTGTATGTATTCAACAATAAGACTATAAAATAAACAATGATAGTGACATTGTTATGAGTGGAATGGCATTAAAATGCTCTGATAGAGAATAAAGCAATATCCAATCCAATTCAATAATACTAAAGTGAGGTCAGCATTTAGTTTTGGTTTTGTTTGTTTAATGGCAAATCAATTTCTACAATTTAAAATCAATTATATGGCTTCAAGTTATTCTTTCTATTTCATAATAATAATTTGTTTGCACACAGTTATATGGGTTCAAGTATTCCAAAACTAATAATCTTAAAGCAGTTTTATTCAACTTATAGATTCTAACTCTTTGGTTCTGTGTAGACCTAGGATTAGTTGCATTCTTCACTCCTTATAGCTCCAGAACTGAAGCCTTACTATTGGATGGGGGTGTCCTCATTGTGTAATGGTTAAAGTGATGAAATGAGGAATCATAGTAAGTGAGTTCGAACTCAAGTCGAGCTATTATGTTCACTTTCAGATAAATACCCTTTGAAAAGGTATGAACCCCCTTATCCTCCCAGCTATGGGTTAAATGGTACCACTACTGTTCTTCCAGAAGGATGAATTTCGCATCAAATAACCCTAGAAGGTTGATGTGCCAGAAAAAAACAAAACCAACAAACATCACTAGTGGATGCTGTTTAATGTCTTATTCAGTGTTAGATTATATAAGTTTGCTTTCTTGGACATTCTCTGATAGTATGAGACAATCTTATCAGGAAATTGGATGGAAGCCATATTGTTATGACCACATGGTCAATAATGTAGTCAAATAAATTTTTCTCTCAATATACCTCTTGGAATTTCTTTTTTCATATTTACATTATGGCAGTAGAACAATAAGATCATCAAAATAGCCTCTAAGATCATTTCCTAAATAGCTCTAAATATAGACAAGTATTATACTTTGAAGAAAGATATGCAAGTTTGGGAACTGGCCACTGGACAAGAAATACCAAGATAAGCTCCCATTGTACTTTTATCTCTGGAAGAAAAAGCCAGGGAGGACATCAACATCCTTCATAGAAAAGTTATTCCCAAAACTCAACACATTTTTTAGAGAAGGCGAATCAGTTGGCATTTCTAACAAAAATGTTTTCTAGACTGGGGGAACTGGAGATCCAAAATAGAACTGAAGCTGTTCAGATCATTGCATTGCTAAGATCAGCTTGAATACTTAGGTGAATCCAGGAGAACTGGGGAGACTTGCTATCACTCATACTTCCATGAAAACCACTTGTAATAACTGTAGTAATAATAATGAAAATAAAAATTAGGGTACTTGGTCACATCTGTGACTAGTGCACAGAGAGTAAACAACCTCAGGATCTTGTATAGCCACAATATAATACCCATGAAAAATGCAGTACCAAAACCTAATTCAACGTGGGACCAAGACAACAAGTTTGGGTGTCATGATTGGCAGGTGCTCTCCTAATAGCCAACATGAGGCCCCATTTGGCATCCAGTGGATATGGGCTGTTCTTTTTTTGGAGTACACAAATGACAAAAAAAAACACACCCACTCAAATCAGAAATGCCAAGGGAAAAAATGGACAAGGGAAAACAATAAGTTTATACTTAACTGCTATGTTAGGAGCAACCCCACAGAAAACAGGGGCCGGAAAAGAATGCTAGAAATCTGGGAAGAATGCTCTAGATTTAAGACAACAAGTCAAAGACTTGCATACCAAACTAGAACAATAATAAAGGTTGGTTTTCTGACCTTGAAATATTAGAAATACACCAACAAATAAATAGGGAATCATGTCAACCAGACTTGAATACAAGAATACTCTAATCGAATTGAAACCCAAAGTAATAGTAATTGAAGCACTATGCACCCAAACACAGAACAAACACTAACACAAGAAAAAATAAATGTAGAGACTTTAAAAAGAATTATGTCTGAAAAGAAAACTACATTACCGTATCTCATGAGCTAAAATTGGAAAACAGTCAAAGCAGAAAATAAAAAAATAAACAAATTATTAAAACATCCCAATGAACAACAATTAAGTGAACTAATCTATGCAAGAGCAAAATTAGTTTATACTAAAATTGGGGTTCACTGAAAGAACATGAATTGAAACTCAAATCCTGATTGGGAGATTAGACTGGAAACACAGATAAGAAATCTACACCAATAATCAAAAATGCTAAGACTGACAAAAAATACTAGAATATGTTGGGACAAGAATAAAAAAGCAACACAATTAAAACAAACCATACAACCTGAGGAAATAAATCAGAAGTTACAGGCAAAAGGAAGACTAAAAAGATACCAAGACAGGATCAAACAATACAGATAAAATAGGACATTCCAAAACAACAACAAAAATTCTACCAGCACAAAGACATACCAACAACCAGATACAAGGGAAGAAAAATATTTTGGAGCAAAATATGGAAATGGAGAGATCATTATAGAAAAGCTGAATGGATAAACAACATGGAAAAAGAGCTATAAGGACAAGAAGAAAGACCTAAAGCAAACATGCTCATCAATTCACTCATAGCAACACTCAAGAAGGTACTGTAGTGGGAAATGCCAGGTCATGATGGCATACATGGAAACTGGTTTTTAAAAATTTCACTTTTATCCATAACAGACAGGCAATTGAAATTATTAAATACCTTGAAAAAACAGACACACTGGAATGGATGACCAAAGAAAATACCATAATGATAAAAAAAATACCCTTAAAAAGGAACCACCTCCAACAACTACAAAGCTGTAACATGCTTAATGATGATGTAGAAAATACTAATAATACAAATTTGGTAAGAGATTTAGTGTTTACTTATAAGCTGTGAACTGTTCCCTGAAAAACAGAAAAGATGTTGCAAGGGAACAAGTGGAACAGGAATCTACTATACATTGATCCACACATCATCAAGGACTGCAAAACAAGATGCAAAAATGCAGCTATGGTGAAGATTGATAACAGAAAGTCATATGATATAGTCTTGCAAGGCTGGATAATAGAATTTACAAGATATTCAAAGAAGTCATAAAATTCATCAAAAAAAAAAACATGGAAAACTGGAGAGTGAGGAGCAGGAGGAAAAAGTTTAGCTGTGATAAAAATCCATAGAGGAATCTTCCAGTGAGATGGGCTATCACCATTACTATTTGTGATAGCAATGATGCCACTCAATCACATACTTAGGAAATGTGCAAATGGATACAAACTTATGAAATCACAAGAAATGATTAACCACCATGGATGACATGACACTGTTTGTTAAAAAAGAAAAAGAATTAGAAATCTTAATACAGGGAATGAGGATATACAGTCAGGATATAGAAATAGAATTCAGCACTGAAAAATGTGCTATGCTAAAATGAGAAGCGGAAAACAACAAATGATAGAAGAAATAGAACTACCAAATCAAGGAAAAATCAGAACACTCAGAGAAAAGTAAAATTACAAGTATCTGGAAATATTGGAAGTAGATTCCATCAAACAGCTGGAAATGAAAGAAAAAGTAAGAAAGAGTATCTCGAGTGAACGAGAAAATTACTTGAAACCAAGTTATATAGCAAAAACTTCAACAAAGGGATAGACACTTGGACTGTCCCCTTTGTAAGATATTTGGGACCATTCTTTTGGTAGATGAGAGAAGAACTTCAACAAATAGATGAGAGAACAATAAAACTTATGATGACATAGGCTGTATTGGTTAATAAAAGAAAGAAAAAGAGGCCTCACCAACCTTCAAGATAGGGTTTATACACTGATAAGACAATTCAAAGACAACTTAAAAAGAACAAAGAAAGGTTAATTACAGCAATCAGAAACAATAAAAACAGCAAAAGGATCAACAGAAAAACAATAACTAGAAAATGAAATTAGAAAGAAAAGCATTTGTATGGATATTTCAAGCAGCAAACAAGCAAACTCTCACACAAGATAAACTTGGACATGGCTATGAAAGTGAAAATTTATGTGAGAAACTGAATCTCTTCTAACAGCAGCACAAAACAACACCATAAGGACAAACTATATTAAATTGAAAATAGACAAGATGCAACAAAATAGCAGATGTAGGTCATGTGGTGATAGAAACAAAACAATCAATCATAAAATAAGCAAATGCAGTAAATTAGCACAAAAGGAGGATAAAAATAGACATGACTTGGTCGTATAAGTAATCCAATAGGAATTGTGAGAGAAATTGAAATTTGACCATATGAACAAGTGATATATGTGCAAGCCAGAATTTGTCCAAGAAAATGAGACTCACTAACTTCTCTGAGATTTTGAGATACAAATGGATCACCTAATCTTGGTCAGATGACCAGATCTCACGATAGTGAACATAAAAAATTGTGAACTTTGCTATCTTGGCAAACCTCAGAGTAAAATTAAAACAAGGTAAAGAGAGGGATAAATATCTAGTCCTTGTGAAAGAGCTGAAGAAGCAACAGAACATATAATGGTAATGATGATACCAATTGCAGGTGGTGCACTTGAAAAGATACCAAAAGTATTTGTAAAGTGACTGGAAGACTTAGAAATCTGAGTTCAAGAAGAGACCATCCAGACTACAACGGCATTAAGATTGGCCAGCAAACTGAGAAGAGTCCTGGAAACTTGAGGACACTTGCTGTCACTCCAACTCCAGGAAAGGAACCATTCACTAACATTGGAGCAAAAAACTCTCAAAAGAGTAAATAATAATAATGAGAAGGAGGGGGTATTTATCTAATTTATTGACTTCTAAAATGGTACTGTTAATTCTTTCATTAATTAAGATATGTCAGTTGTAGTTATGAATAATTGGACAGGATTCATGTTTATATGCAATTTTATTTTAGTTACATGTGTTTAGATCTTTTACAAGGTATCAGATCATTGTAAAAATGTGTTTAAAATTTGACTTACGTATCATAAACTTGTAACTTAGAATTTTAAAGAACTATCTGTGAAAGCCATAAATATAAGTATGCAAGTATTTTGTTTTAAATATCAAAATTTGGTTGGCTTGGTTATATCATTATTAAAACAAATACTGAACATTATCTTTGTCTCATAGTTTTGAATATGACCAGAACCACAAGGCAGTTTTCTACAGTTTAGTTATAATATAGTAGGCTTTCTCAGACCTCAATATATATGTTATAAAGGTGGTACTTATTCACCATCAACTTGCAGTAAGTCTGAATATGTATCAAGGTGTGCTGACAGTATAGATTCCTTTGACTCTCTCATGCTATCCATCCCCAGGTCCTCAAGATGCCATCTTGTGTCTTCATGTCATTTTTTTTATCAGAAAGAGCAGATTTCCATATGGTCAATAACTTGTCAATAACAGTCACCTAGTTGACATTGCTTTCAGTAGATGAGATATACTTGCTAAAGTATATGAACTAGTCTACTGATTTTTTAATTTACATTTTTAAAAAATCCTTTCTCTAACTTCCATTTTTACTGTTCTAGAAAGTATGTAAGTCAGAACTTTTAGCAATCCATGTTTGTGCACTGCCCTATGGAGGCTCCTGGCTGAAAAATAGATGAAAATATAAGAAATAGTAAATAATAGGTTAAAAAAAATAATATGAATATTGAAATAGAGATTCCCAGGTCAGAATTCAGGTCACCAAGGTATACATTCCTCTAGGTAGCTGCACAAATATTTCTCAAGTTCAAATTCTTTTTATCTTCTTGGATAAAAAAAAAGAGTTTGATACATACATACTGAAATTAGTTTTGTTAAGATGATAAGCATATAGAATAAGTGATTTATTGTCCTCATACAACTGCATTAAAAATTCTCAGAAAAGCTTTTAAAACTTTTTGAAGATCAAATAATAAAGAAAGCAAATATTGAAGTTACTTTGATGAAAAAGAATAAACAAATTTAACAGATCAAAGGCAGTCATACTTAAAAAGAAAAGAAAAGAAAAAGTTTTCCTTCTAAAGAACTCCAAAATCTTTTCAATAAGTATCTTAAATGTTTCCAAGAAACATCAAATACTACCATGATAGGTTCAGTATACAATTCCCAGGGGTTGGAGTCAAGTTGCAAACAAAATTCTATGATCTAAATTCTCTTTTCAAAAGAGAAAAGTTGAAGAATGACATATTCAGACTTGTTTAATTTCCTTTCACTATTAAAAATTAAAGATACACAAAAAATATTTTGATTATCAGTATCTGAAGCATTAGATATTGAAGATAATGAAGAAGAATATTTACTTTTATTTTATTTCTTGATGTAATGCTCCTTAATTTGGCAAATTTTTATATGGCTTGTTATAAAAGTATTAAAGTATATAAAATTCAATTTCATTTTTTACGGAGATACAAATATCATTTCATGTACATGTATAAAGACTATTTTTTCAACTATTAATTCACAAAGCATGTTCAAAAAGTATCAAGACTGAAACAATTCAGTAACAGAAAAATGATCAATGAAAAAAACTTTCTCTTCAAACAGTCCTCATGACTGTCAGTACAATTATTCCATTGCCCAGTCAGCTGGGGCTGTAGAATATACTGACTGCACCTCTGCAGAGGGGTAAAACCTCCCCAATGAGTGTCCTGGATATGACACAAAACAATCTGATGGTGAGGTTCAAGTGATGCTGGAGCACCCCTCCATTGACATTGCTCTCAGGTCCACTCTAGCCTGGCGTGTTACACCTGATAGGGCCCTATCAATGGGTTAAATAGAACTAACGGCATACTAATGCAAAACTGAAAATGTACTTAGATTTAAACCGTGCTTATGCTAAACTGAATTATTTGAAATAGAACTGTTTTTGACAATGAAACTGTATTTACACTAAAATGAATTGTTTATCATAGAACTGTTTTGACATTTAACTGTGTGTAAACAAAATCTGTACTTATACTAAACTAAATTAGCTAAATTAGAACTGCTTGACTAAACTGAATAGCTTGAAATAGAAATGTTTTTCACAATTAAACTGTGTACTCATACTCAACTGAATTGTTAGAAATAGAACTGATTATTTGCATAAAAATGGATTTGGCATTTAATAACCTACCAAGGTTGATATGCCATAAATTCCAACCAACCAACCAACCAACCAATTATTCCAGTGAGTTGTCCAAAACTTTAGTTTTTATATGATATGAACCTGCACTTTTATGTTTCTTTGAAAATCCTCTAACTTCACAAATACAACTTTTAGGATGAATATCCAGTTTGAATCAAGGAAAAAATAGAAACAGATTTGATGAATACTGAGAATGCTCCACTTGCCCATTTCTGAATTTTTCAAAAAATCTGTGGCTTAAAAATATTATTCATAATGTCTTCATGATTGTTTTCAAATTAACATTGGCACATCAAACAGCATGGACCACTTGGCTGGGGCTGCAGAATACATCAACTACATCTCTGCAGAGGTGTAAGACTCCACACCATCAGTGAGTGTCCTAATATGACTGAACAATCTGATGGTGAGGCTCCAGGAATACTGGAGCTTTGGGGAATGTAGAGTACCCCTTTATTGCCATGGCTCCCAGAGTGGTAGCACCTGATGGGGTCCTATCTATGGGTCAAATAGAAGTAAACAGTGTACTTATGCTCAACTGAATTGTTTGAAATAGAACTGTTTTGACATTTAAACTGCATACTTATGCTGAATTGAATTGTTTGAAATAGAACTGTTTTGACATTTAACTATTTGGTTTAGTTTGTTTTGGTTTGGTTTGGATTTATGGCATATCAACCATTGTAGGTTATTTAAAGTCAAATCCATTTTTATATATATAAACAGTTCTATTTCAAACAATTAAGTTTAGCAATAAGTACACTGTTTAGTTCTATTTAACCCATAGATAGGACCCTTTCAGGTGCTACAACTCTGGGCCCAAGTGGAACTGGGAGCAAAGGAAATAAAGCTCCAGCATTACTGGAGTCTCACCATCAGATTGTTTAGTGTCATATCCAGGACACTCATTGAGGGAGTCTTACCACTTTACAGTGATGCAGTTGGTGTATTTTGTGGGCCCCATTTAATTATGCGTAAACAAAGGGAATGTACTTATGCAGAACTGAATTGGTTGAAATAGAACTGTTTAAAGTATAAAAATGGATTTAGCATTAAATAACCTACAATGTTTGATGTGGCATAAAACCAAACTAAACCAAACCTAATCTAAACCGCAGTCCTGTTACCAAGACATCATTATAGGTTTAAGACGATGTCTTGATATTTCTTAATACACTTCATATATATACATATATATATATATATATATATATATATACATATATATATATATATATATATATATATATATATATATATATATATATATATATAACTAAATAAAATAGGTAAAGTTTGCTACCCAGGTCTCACTGAAAGGATTTTCAGAAAAAGTTTGTCTTAACTGGTGTTACAAATTTATTATCCAAAGTAGCATAACTGAGGTTAATATAACATTAAAGTAGCAGTCAATCTTGGACCAGCCCTTTATTTTAATATCTATATACATTCAATAACTTTGATCTTTACCTCAACAATTCATCAAAATTAGGATAAATTGCAATGATCAGTTTTTCTTGCATACAAATGGTGTAAAATCTATTGTCTACTTTATAGTTGTGTGTTATTTTAAAGTTTGCATTGAATAGGGCCAACCCCAATTTACTTTTAGTATACCATAATAACTTGAAAAGGCCTAGTGGGTAGAGAGTTCGCCAATGGTCTGGGAGACTGGGGTTCAATTCCAGGTTGAGTCATACTAAAGACTTTTAAAAAAATGGTACTTGATACCTCCTTGCTTAACATTCAGCATTATAAGGTACGTATCAATAGTAAAGTAGAGTACTCCAGGGAAAGGAGTAGCACCCTCCCCTACACCTCAGTGTTGTAGCTATTGAAAAGGGAGCCTTTGGGTGGCCCTCGACTACAGTCACCAACTTTACTTACTTTTTTTTCATGTATAAAACCAGTTTTTTTTAATTCTTGGAAAAAAACTGCAGTTATTTTATTTGTTTCTGCAAACATACTCTCTACAGATATGGAAAATTTTTTAAATGTTTGTTTAATGCAATATCTCTTTGATTTATCCAGAAAGAAAATTGCTTTTATAGATAATCTTCTTTTGATATGGTATGAAGATGAGATATCAAGTTTTTATAATACCCTCCCATCCTCAAATCTTACCACTAAGATGAATTTACAACAAAGAAAATAAGAATAAATTCCTCAGAGCCTTATTTACTGAGTATAGAGGGTGATGCATATGTACAATTCTATTTTTGCTCATAACATTTAAAATTAATTGAGAATAGCTTTATGATGTTTTGTTTTTAAACTGACTGTTTTCTAATTATTGAGATATCATCAATTTATTTGATAATTTTCTCAGCAGTACACAAATCTTCATTTAAATTTCACATTTCAACACTTGAAAAATTTAGATCCAGTCTCAATATTTCTGATGGAAACTCATACATACAGATTGGCAAAAACATTATAGACTTATCAGTTTAGAAATATCTCTCAGAAAGTAATAAGACATCTTGTCTCTAGGCCATCCTATGAATAAAAGGAATGAGTCTTTGTGTCTTTCTTTGATACAAGGCTGTGTTGCTTTGGTAACACCATCTATCCGACATTTGTGGAAATTCTTTGGTAGAAAAGTGAGGTAATCCCACAAGAAGTTCAAACATGTAAAATTACATTGCTTTGTCATAGATTATTCAAACAGCTTTTTCCATATGTTGTGATCTTGAGTCATTATTTTGAAGAAATGGTTTTGGTTGTTATCTTAAAGGCATATCAACCTTCATGAGTTAATTAAGGCCAAAGCCATCCTTTTAGGAGGACAATAGTTGTGCTATTTAACCCACCACTGAAGGGATAAGGGAGTTCATACCTTTCACAAGGGTAGTAGTCTAAAAGTAAACAATAGTATGACTGGATTTCAAACTCACTATGATGTCGCAGTTTAGTACATTAGCCATAACACCGGAGAGTCTTCCCCTCAAAGAAATGGCTTGAAAGTATTAAAGTGGAAAAATCAGAATAACTAGAAAAAATTTTAAATAAAGAAAAATAGTGAAATATGAAATAGAATAGAAACAATAAGTAATGAGATGATAAAAATTAAGCAAAAAACAATATATTCAAAGTTATAAACAAGAAAATATAAAATTTTCTATTTTATGATTTCCCTTTTACCAAATGCTATTTATTTCTTCTAGCCATCTGTTTTCCTGGGAGAGATAGAATTTCATAAACAACTGATTTGAAATTGCTTTTTTATGTATTTATTTAGCAGGATTTTCAAATTTACAGCAGTGAAGCTCAAGGAAGAAAAATGACCTAAGAAGAAACGTATTATTAAATAGAACATTTCTTTTGAATATACTACATTGTAACTGTGACAACTCAAAGTATATTTTAAGAAAGAGAAAGCTAAAAATGGAATAATATGCTTTTTCTTCATTTTATATTGGAATTGTTTATTGGTTGACTTGTTTACAATATTTCTTTTAGATTTGCATTTCAATTTGCACTAATGCCTTTCGGAAAGTTATGTATCCATCTGTTCTCTTTCCCAGAAGAGTAAAATATTTGGGCTGACTTGACTCACAAGCTTTGATAAAGTGAGATTTTGAATTTAAGATATGGTGAATGTTGTTCAGAAGATCTGAAAGCACATTGGTAGACTATTTTTTATCATCCAAAAAGTATGCCTGGTTCTATACATACCTTCACCACAATAAACAGATCAACTGTGTAGTTCATTGGCTATTCTTTGGCTTAGTAGATGTGCCCAACATAGCAGTTGGAGATAGTGAAACAAGATCAAAACCTGGATAAGGCTGTTTAGATTGTAGAGTTGCAACAAATAATCTCCCTTAGATTATTTGCATGTTCAAATGGAGCACTGTAAGAGTCACATGACACTTCAAAAAACCAATCCTCAATCTCATTTATATCAGGTTTCAGACCCCTGCCAGGGAATGGTAAAGCCATATGGCTATCTAAACTACCCTTATTAAATAAGATTTTTTTTGTATTGTGCTCCTTCTGTATACTGTTTGTCCATGGGAATAATTGCTAATCCTGGGAATAATATGGTAATAGTTATATACAAAAACAATTGATTTATTGATTGATTGATTGATTGATTAATTTTATTGGCATATCACCCTGTCTCAGCTTATTCAATGCCTAGATGTTAGGGAATCATATGCATTTTATGTTCATATTTATGTTCTTTGTATAGTTGTTCTCTAAGATATTTTTGCACATGGTTCAATTGAATATGAATGATTTTAAAGCAGATTAATTTGACCCATAGATGGGACTTTAACTGGTACTACCACTTTGGGTCCAAGTGAATCTGCAAGTAATGGCTATGAAGAATTACTTCACAATGGCCCGGGAGACCTGGGTTCAATCCCAGGTCGAGTCATACCAAAGACTTTAAAAATGGAACTTGATACCACCTTGCTTAACACTCAGCATTATAAGGTACGGTTCAAGGGTAAAGTGGAGCAATCCAGGGAATGGAGTAGCGCCCTCCCCTACACCTTGGTGTAGTAGCTATCGAAAAGGGAACCTTCGGGTCACCCTCGACTATGGTCGCTAACTTTACTTACTTACCTCAATCTCAAGAACCAGAACCTCTTCATCAAATACTGTTTAGTGTCATACCTAGGATACCCATTTCTTTTAGGTGTCTTACCCCTCTGCAGGAGATACAGTTAGCATATTAGCCCCACAAACAGAGTATTTGAAAAATAGTGTTTTATAGCTGAAAGCATGCACTATTCCATCATGTTAATGTGCTCTCTGTATCTTCAAAAATTTCCATTGAAATACATTTGAAGCTTTATGAGTGATATGCAGTTTCAATGTTTTTATTTTAAAAAATGATTTTGTATTGATATATCACTAAGTACACTAAATGACTTTTCGTAGATTTGAAATAATTTTTATGTTAAGCAAACAAAAAGGATTTGTATTATTGCACCACAGAATCAGATTGGTTCTGTAACTACTTGGAAGAATTCAAGGTTGGATTAAATCCTTTATAGACTCTAAGCACATAGAAGAGTACTGTGGCCCCTACATAAAAAAAGTCTGTAGATTTATTTGTTTTTGGGAAAACAATCATATGAGCCTCCTTAGACCATGTGAACTCATGGAACAATTACCAGATTCTAATTTTGTTTCATTTTTAAGATTAATGTATATCACTATTCTCCATTATTTAGTGTTTAGCTGATGGTCTTTTGCTGGAGTTTGAGTTACAACAAACTTTTAGATCTGCCAAGCTGTTTTGACTATTCTGGCTGATTTCAACAATGCTGTAGTTTGGATTGTCTTAGTTCTTCCTCTGATTTCCATTTTCTCAATTACTATTATTATTATAAAGATTAATTAATTATGAAAATGATAATTCTCTTTCTCTCTTTCTCCCCCGCCTTCTCTCTCTATAGATTGATTGAGAGATAGATAGTGCTTATTTATTTATCTATGCTTTTTTGGCACACATTTTTGTGAAACTTGATTGCGCTTCACTATATAATTTATGGTAAATCTGACAAAGCAATATTTCTCCTGTGCTCTGTCTTTCTTTGATGTTTTAAGCATGTGCTTACTTTGCTTGGACAAATTTACAAAATATATCATGAATACTTTTGTAGATTCGCTTAGGTTATTTTCTCCATTCACCTACTTGGAAATGTTCCTTTTGTTATTTTGGTTATGAAAAGTTATTTATAAACATGTCTGTAATTTATGAAAGATTTTGGCTATTGTCCCTTGGATAATATATTATTGCATTGTATATATGCCATTGGCACAAAACAATAAGCCAAATCTTGGGAGCAGGTATCTAATGGACAGTAGAAATAGATATCTTAAGTACCCAGATATGCCAAAATGGCAAATAATCATGTTACCTGCAAGTGATAATCAAGTAAGTCATCTTGAAGGAAAGGGCAGATAATCCCAACACTTCCTAGAATTATGAAAACTAAGAAAAAAAAAGACTAACCTTTAAATCTTCAAGAAGCTACTGAAAAGTTCTCAGCTTACCCAAGAAGGGAACAAGAGTGTTTTGTTTCTTTTTCGGGGGAAATGATTGAAAAAGTAGTGAAATGATAGGCCAAATGTGTTGAATTTTTGAATGTATTGCCTGCCGAGCAGAATATAGGCATTATATGTGTACAGGAAGATAGATATTATTATAGAAAACTTGAACTAAAATACCATGATCCTGCTAATGGATGGACCTTTCTGATGGCATCTGTATAAAAAAAAACCTTCAATACCACCATTGAAGGTGTAGGAATGCTTCTCAGTCCTCATGCCTCAAAATTACTTAATAACACAGTGAAAATCCAACTGAGAACAATGTGAGCTTCAAACCGGCTCATTGGCCAAGTGGGTAGAGTGTTCGCCAATGGTCTGGGAGACCTAGGTTCAATCCCAGGTCATGGTATACCAAAGACTTTAAAAATGGTACTTAATACTTCTTTGCTTAACTCTCAGCAATATAAGGTATGTATCAAGGATAAAGTGGAGCAATTCAGGGAAAGGAGTAGCACTCTCCCCTATGCCTCAGTGTAGTAGCTATTGAAAAGGGAGCTTTTGGGTCACCCGCGACTACAGTCGCCAACTTACTGTATAACAATCATCTCTTGCTAAGTCCAGCTGATTCGAATAATAAAACAGACATCAATACCTTCTATAACAAGCTATCTTCTTTTGTTCAACACATTCCCAAACACAACATTCTAATCATTGGAGGAGACATGAATGCTCAAGAAGACAATGATAGAAACAATGATTTCTTCTTAGAAAAGTCATCAATCAAAAATGGTGAATATCTAACAGAGTTTTCTCTCAAAAACAGGTTTGCATCCTGTTCAAGGACAACAAATCTTTCTGGGTAGCAGGTACGATTGAGAAAAGGACAGGGAATATAATTTACATCATAAAAGGACGACAATTTACACATAAACGACATCTGAATCAAATAAGGAAACACTCATCAAATGTGCTAGATAACGGCCCAGCAGAAGATGTGGCTATGGATGTCATTTATGATACATTTGATATCCCGACTATGTAAGTGATTCTGGAAGTACATTGCTCTAAAAGGAAATGAAATGTGATCGACCTGTTAGAGGTAAACTCAAAACTGAGGAGATGTTTTAAAAAAGAAAAAAAAAAAGAGAAAAAGATTTTTTTCTCTCTAGACTCTTGTGGAATTGAGTCTTAGGAGTGTGGTGTTGTGCTCCATACATAATGGACTCACCCTCTTCGATAAGTACATGTCAACAGAGCATTGAGCGGAGTTACTATTTACCAACCCCTCCGCTCGGGCAGGATATGACACAAGGTCAATTTTTAAGCGGAGTTTAACAGGTTTTGAATTCAGAGTTTTCCTTCTCCTAGACTAGTTGCCTCACCAAGGCTGAAGAACCTAGTCCGTCCTACTATTTACCCATAGCTGGAGGGAGAATAAGGGGGTTCATACCTTTCCCAAGGGTATTTGCCCGAAAGTGAACGTAATAGCGCGACTGGAGTACGAACTCGCGTACTACGATTCCGCAGTTCATCGCTTTAACCATTACACCACGAGGACACCCCTAAAATTGAGCGGAGTTCACCAGAGTCGAACCAGACCTACGTGACACAATTACATGTAATACCACTTGCATAGTGGACAATAGTCACTAACTGACTGGACTCTCAGCTTCCTATTAACTAACTATTGTCTAAACCAGTTCACTTGTATGTTGTTTCTGTTAATTGAATATATATGTTTTTCTATCTACCTTTTTGAGTTGCTCATGTCTTTCTTTTGCCAGCATCACAACCCATCCTTAAACACAAAATTCCAAAAAAGAGATGGAAAACTATAAATTTACACCTTCCAAAATAACTCTAAAGCATAGCTAGATTATATATTTATTAACAATAAGTGGATTAATAGTGCTTTGATGTGTGAGGCATACTCCTCTTTTGAAGGAGTATCTTCCAGTCAAATTATTGGCGCAGCAAATATATGCTTGAGTCAACACAGAAATAGTAAACAAACAGTTAAAGCTTTACAATATGACTTTTCCTTACTTATATAAGCAATTAATATACTGTAACTGTAAGAAACTAGTTTAATATTTTTCAGGAGCTACTCCAAATGACGAATATGAAAATTTTGTTATTATCCACATAAATTAGCATTTAAGGGCATAATAACTAAACCAAGAGCCAAATGTAGAGTTCAATGAGAGCCAATAGCAGTTCGGGAAAAATGAGATGACTTGAAAAAAGCAACCTTACTTTCTAAAAGAAACCCAACAAATGCCAATGCACAGAAAATTAAAAAGGCCTAAAGAGAATTAGTTAAAATATACCAAAATAACAACTAGAATACAGTCAAGACCCAATCAATAAAATCAGAAATTTGGTTGAAGATAGATAATCAGATTTAACATGGCAGATAGAAAAATGAAGCAGAAGGAAAGGCACCAAGAGAGCAAAAGTAAAAGCTGCTAGGAAAGAAGAAAGAGTAGAGAGGTGGAATGAATATCCCATGATTCCGCTAGGATATATTTTTGAAATCCCTGATAAACCTATTCAAAAAATTCTTAATAGCCAACTAGACATCCAACTAAAACAGTTTAAAGAAGAGGAATTTGAGGAAATACTGAAAAAAATTAAAAACAAAAAAATTTATTGTCCTCAACAAAACATATCCTGAAGTACAGGAGACAAGGAAATTTGATAATATACTTCTCTATTTATGTAACTCTGGGTATAAACAAAACACAAAAGAGAAATAAAGGCTGCATCTCCCCTTCTCTAAGAAAGCCAACCTCAAAATAACTAAGAATTACAGGGACATAACTCTTACTGTTATAACTGTTAAGGTTTATGATGCCCTGCTTCTCATTCATATCTGATCACAGGTTAAGAAAACTCTTACGAAAAATCAGAACAGCTTTCAAAGAAATTGATCCACAACTTGTCAGATTCTGACAATCTGTCACATCATTGATGGTGTATGTACCAAAATCTAACCACAGTCTCTGCCTGTCTTATGTTAAAGACCTAGATGAAAAAATTCTAAAGATATATATGATATTTATAATATCAGGACAATATTCAGGAGTGGTTCAACTCTTTGAAAATATCTCTTCTGATTTAAGCCCCTGACAGAATACAAAATGACCAAGAATTGTAGGTACTCCATCCCATGCAGTTGTGATAGAATATGCAAAGTTGTGATAAAGTATGTCACCCACAAAAATTATGGCTAGAAGAACATTGAAAAGCTATAAGTCAAGGTGAAATCAAAAAGTTGGGTATAGCTGACCATATATGGAAAGAAAAGGGAAACCATCTGCCCTTATGGGATGAATTAAAAATAATAGATTGGAAAGAAAATTAGAGAATAAGACATCTTAAAGAAGCCACACAGATGTTAGGCAACTGAGACCTGTTGAGTTGACCAAGTATAGAGATGAAAACAATATGGGAACCAATAATCAAAAAGGCTAGGTGAAAAAAAAAGGCAATAATTAAAAGAATCTTATATAATTGTTGGTAAAGTTGGCAACCTTAGTCAAGGGTGATCCAAAGGTTCCATTTTCAATAGCTACTACACCAAGGTGCAGGAGAGGGCACAACTCCATTCCCTGGATTGCTCAACTTTATCCTAGATCCTTACCTTATAATGCTGAGTGTTAAGCAAGGCGGCATCAAGTACCATTTTTTGAGTCTAGGTATAACTCAACTTGGGATTGAACCCCGGTCTCCTGGACCATTGGCAAACACTTTACACATTAGGCTAATGAGGTAATTCATAGTATTGATAAAAACATTAGGTTTTTAAGTGCCAAGAATTCACTATGAATTGTCGAGCAGGTTATGAGGCGTAACAGATATAGACATTTGGCTAATGAACTGTAAAATGGAATCATCTGGAGGGTTTAGGTTCAATCCTAACTGCAAGTAAAATAGCAAGGAATATTTACTATAGTTTAATGCTTTTACTCGGTTATGGTTAATATAATTAGAGCAATCTACCCAGATGGATTAAATAAAGGGTTCGGTTTGAAGTTCTGTGTAGGCTCCTAAGTTCAATAAGAAACACCCGAAGAAGGCCAAAGGATGCATAACTGAAATGTTGTGAATATAGTAATCAAGATAAGACAATAGTCTGAATACTCTAAATGATAAGAATTATCAAGCTTCATCTCTGAAGTTTAGACAAATACTACTGAATGACTTTCATATATACATGTAAAAGGAACAACTCCAAATAAAATGCATAAATATAAAAACAAGATGCGTATAAAAATATTATAAGTGAGTAAAAAAAACTTACATAGAATTTATCATGCATCTGGCAGTGATTCATCTGTAGATGAACAGTGATGCCAGCAATAATTCTCTAAATAGAGCTGTAAACTGTAATCACAGATGTGGGTTGATTGATTGGCTGAAGAAAATCACATGACCAGAAAAAGACAAAAAATATTGGATATTTTTGTGGGGTGGGTGAGAGTTTGAAATGACAGTAGTCTGATATGGTTTGAGAATTTTAATGTTTAGAAGATCCTTTGGGAATAAAATGTTTTCTCCTTACTAAATGACAGTTGAAAACCAACCGAGTAGGCTCACCTGAGCAAATTAAAACATCAATTAATAAACATGGGAACCAAAATATAAATGTAAAATGTATGTTTGTTAACTTCTTTCATTCCCTGGACAGGAAAGATGATAAGTGTTTTTTGTCAGGGAACAAGAGCCAGCAAGACATCTCAGTGATGTTACCAATAGTTGTTCATATCTAATCATTTCTGTTTCCACAATTAATCATCATCATCATCATTATGGCATGCCAGCAATATGGATTCTCTTAATTCTCTCACACCATCCATCCCTATTTGCCATCACTCTCAGTAAATTCTCTCGATAGCATCCAGTGACCACACAGAGCTGATGAATGTAAATTTTTCCAGGTCCGCTAACGCAGATGTGTCCATGTGTTCAAGTCCATGGGAGAATGACCCTAATGAGTGTATCTTTATTTCACCAGCTCTACCTAGCATGTGTTGTTTGTCTTAGTTGGATGGTTTGTGAAATTGGAGGTAGATGGCCATACAACTACTGTTTTGCGGGGTGCTGCTCCCAAGATTTTTTTTCAAAACTCCATGTAGCATCCTTCTGTAGTTTTCATCAAGCTTTTTCTCCAGGATTTTCATTTGAGTTCAAGAGGTGCAACCTTACAGTAGTACTGACATGATTACAGCTTGGAATAATTTCCATTCTATTTTATCAAAGAAATCAGATTTCCACATGCACATTACTTTATCAAAAGTAGTCCATGCTTTACTTATGTGAATGTTGAGATTGCTCACAGCAGATGAGATATTGCAACCAAGGTACATGAACTGGTCTACTAATTTCAGAGAGTTGTAATGTATCCTCTTTTGCCATACAAATTAAGGATAAGTGAATTCTTCCTCCAGAAACATTCTTTATCATCTAACTGAATCCCACTTAGCAAATGAGTTTACAGACAGACAAACATTAAATTTGGAAGTTAGTTTAGCTCTTTTTTTTCATTCAGTTTATATCCAACCCTCAGATAATTAAGCCTTCATCCAAGACTACATAATCACATGAAGACTTATTAAAACTTTACATGCTTATGCTTGGATTTACATCATGCCTGACAGATTCCCAGCTTTCTAAAACTTTATTGCCACCCCAACACAACCAAAATGTTTGTCAAATGATGTGTGCATACAAGCACATCAGGAAAATCCAAAATCAGACAAAAATCAATCATTTTCTGAAGTAAACCATTGCATGCACAACTTTTTCTCAGTTAATCTTTCTTTTTCTTCCAATTACTTAAATATTTTTCTTGGGAAATTCTTAGTATTTAGAGTAACTGAAAAGAAATAATAGAATTAATCTGAATTGGAAACAAAGGAAAGAAAAGAAGAAAAAAAAAGGAATATTGAAAGAATAAAGAAGGAAAAAGGTGAAAAAAAGAGAATAACAGAAAATAAATAGATAAGGGAAGTAATAACAGAAATTAGAATTAATTTGTTAAAAAGATAAAAGGAAAAAAATTAAAAAGAAAAGAAAATGAAACAATGGCTGCTTGCAAGCTTTTAAATTTTAAATGTGAAAATTATTTGAAAATCTGTTTTATGACTATGATTATTTCTATGAAACATAATTCATGATTATTATTGAAGGGTAAAATAGTTTATGATTCATAAATGACTCTATTAAATACAACTAGATGAAAAACATTGTAGTCTTTCAAAATGCTTTAATCAAATCTATTTAATTTCTATTTATTTATTAACATTTAGTTTTATCTTAATATCAATTTGGCTCAAAATGGAAAATACTAAAGAAACCAGTCCATTTATTTTTTTTTGTTGGTACTGTGAGGTTAGAACAGATTCAAAATATATAATAAACTAAATTATTCTTCTATACTATTTTTACTTTTATTTTATATTTACTTGATTGATATAGTTAGTTTTATAAAACTTGATATATTCAAAGAACATTTCATGTGAAGGAATGAAGTATAAATTTTAGCCATAAACATTTACATAATGAGAAATAATTTTGATAATGATATTTGATATTGTAGTTATGAAATAAGACTGAAAAAAAAAACAAAAAAAACTAGGCGGTTGAAATCAATCATTTATTCATATTTCAAAAATATTAAGAATGTTTTTAAAATAGCCTAATATGTTGACGTAAACTGTCATAGAAACTGATACTGAATGCCAGTGGCTCTGGAATTTTTAAATTTAAGATTATTTAAAAGTCTTTTCTGTGGTAACTATTATTACAATACAATATAACTAAAGATTATTCTTAAATAGTAACATAGTTGTCTTAGGTATATTTGTTAGTAAAACTTGAAACAAAATCCAATGGCATAAGAAAAGGAAGACAATACAGGAAATTCAATTGACATATTTTGCTATAAGGATATATACATTAGAAATAAGATTTTATCGCTGAATTAAAAAAGAAATATTCATTTATTTACCTACTTTTACATATTCTGGGTTAGTGGGTGGGGTGTCCTTGTGGTGTAATAGGTAAAAGCACTGGACTGCCGAATCGTAGTAAGTGAGTTCAAACTCCAGTCTCGCTTTTATGTTCACTATCGGACAAATACCCTTGGGAAAGGTATGAATTCCCTCATCCTCCCAGCTATGGGATAAATAGTATCACTACTATTTTTCTAGAAGGATGGCATTGGCATTAGATAACCTACAAAGGTTGATATACCATTAAAACAAAGAAAGAAACTATAACCTGTATGGGTTAATTTTTTTACCTTATCCTATAAGTTGTTTTGTTTGAATTTTCTTATCCCAGATTCATTGTTGGGTTATTCTATGCCAAAATCTCTTATTATTATACATGGTATAAAAATATATCTTCCCAATACTTCTTACCCAATTGCAATATCAATGTTTTAAGAGCTCATTTGAGTAGATGATATATTGTATAAATGAAACACAACAACTCATATATTAAGGTTCAAACTTAACTAATACTGGATATCTAAAAAAATATTATAAAATGATGTCACATGATGACTTCAAAACAAGTCAGTTTGTCTAGATTGACACTTTGATCGATAATTCAAAGATCTTAAATATTAACAGGAAAAAAGAAAAAATATGATTAAAAAATGACTCAAAACTTTTATTCGTAATTGCTTTAAAAACGATGTTAAGGTTTTAATGAGAAAACTAATTGTTTTATGACTTATAATTACGAGATGATTTGTTATTAAATTCATATGTGTATATATATATATATATATATACACTCAGATAAATATATAAGTTAGTCTGAAATGTGATGAGACAAATCTTTTTAGATTGACTTTGGAACTTCATATAATGTATTGATTAACAAACTAAGCTAGCTACCTTTTGTTAATCAGTTCAGTTTAACATAATACAATGACTTTTTATAACAGTTCCAAAAGAGAAAACAATTAAAAGTAGGTAAGATCATTTTGTCATTTTTCATTCATACCTTTATAGGTAAGAAAGCTGATTTTTTTTTCATGGGGAGTGAGTTCTATTCAAAATACATACATGTTTCCTGCTGGATTTGATAAATATAAAATCATTTTTCTGTTTATCCCATTTATCCAATGACTTTTGCATGTAGACATATTGAGATATTTCTTCTATCATGTTCATGCATGATAAAAAGATAGACTTCTAAAATGCAGACTGTCTGATATATCAAATAGAAATACATTTCTGTGCCTTGTCTTTCAGTATATAGTTTTGGTTTAGAGAACTTGGATTTTATATCTATATTATTCTTTTTTTATAATGTATGAAACATTTTCTGTTTTTCTATTCCTCTTTGAAACTCATTGTTTTGTCAGTAAAGCTTTTAATATAAAATAAACATGGAAATATTCATGACAACAGGCTATTCTTGTGAAGCTGTCTCTTCAGAGATTGTATTAAAGCAATAAAAAACAAAAAGAAAACAAAATGACAAAATGAGCAAATAAAGCCACAGGATAAAATTTGCACTGATTATCTATACATTTAAGCCAATCATGAAATAACTATAGGTTAAAAAAACAATTAAGCAACAAATTAAAGATTTATAACAATTAAGCATACGTAGAATATGGTCAAAATTAAGAAGACTGAAGTTTGTATATTTTTTCATTTTAAATTTAAATGAATACATATATGCACAGCTGAGCAGCGGAAGTAATGATGTCTCGGTGTCTAAATGAATCAGTTCCCAAAATATTAAGAAACCAGTCATAATACTATTTGTATGAAATCATTTTGGCAAAATACAAGATTACACAAGTGCAGCAATTTTGATATTTACTAAATTTTGCACTTTTGTGACTTTTTCTTGTTTTCAAAACTGAAAATTCATTTTAACAGTTTAGATTTGAGGGCATGGAGAAAAAAAACATACACGGGCAAAACTTCACTTCATATAAAGAGAGAAATTTTAGGGGTGTTTTGAATTGAGAAAAACATACTAAAATAAGTGTGTTGAATGCCAGAGTGACTATTTAAAGAAAACAAAGCAAAATAATGTTATCCATTCTATCCAAGTAGCTGCAGTTTTAGTATTAGTACTTTTTTAAACATACACACCCACATACACACACATATAGAAATATTTTTAACATTTCTTTGGGTAGGCCATAGGAGAGTAGTATTTGCTTCATCTTCCCTCTATGTATGAAGTCAAAGGCCTTGGAAACATCGGCAAGTAATATTGTTGCCTCTAGGTTTTTTGCACGTACACCTTCCAGAATTCGACAGATAGTCAAAATTTATGATACCATGGATCTATTTCTCTGAAAGCCATTTTGGCTCTTTCTAAGTATTTTCTCAATTTTGGGTTCTATGTGGTTGCTTAGTAGAGCATTGTAGCTCATAGCCGCTATGGATGAAAGGGTTATACCTCAGTAGTTCTTGCCTATTCCGCGATCACCCTTCTTAGGGAAAGAGAGGATGCATCCTTTTGTCCATCTTTCTATTATGTTTTGGTTATATATGGCATTACAGTGTTGGAGCTGTATGTCATCGAAATCCCTGGTATTCCATGCTTCTGGAAGTTTTTCATCAAGCCCTGCTCCTTTTCTGTTTTTAATTTTTCTTAGTACTGAGTCGAGTTCTTCTTGTGTAAACTATCCTAGTATGATGTCTAATAGATTACTAATAATATTTATGATTGGTTCATGTGTAGCTTTCGGAGGTTTTCTGAGTAAATTCTTGAAATGTTGTTTCCACAGGTGTATTCGTTCTTCTTGGCTGGTAGCTCTCAGTTTAGCTTTCATAATCCTCTTCCTTTTGCTCACTTCATTTACTGTTTGCCATGCTATCCTAGATTGTCTATCTTCAACCAAGTCTCTAATCTAATTGATCTGATTTTGTATGTATTCTGTTTGTTCTTTTAGGTATATGTTAATTAATTCATTTTGTGCCTTTTTAAGTTTCAGGGCATTGATATTGGTTGGGTTCCTCCTATTGCATTTGAAAGCATGTCTGTATGCTTTGTTCTAACCGCTAATGTCTCCCATTTGACTCTAGGTTTATCTCTTTGCTTAGATGGTATGCATTCTGCAGCCACTTCTATGTGGGCATTGACAAAATTCTCATATTTCTCATTCGGAGTAGGTGTTTTTGACTTCTCCTGTAGTGCATCGAATTTACCAGTTATTTATTATAATACCTAATAACAATTGTTTTAATTGCATCATGTTCTACTAGAAATAATAAAATTTTGGCATCTTTGATTTAGAAGAAAATTAACTTTTATTAAAAAATTGGGTAGTCTGTACATATGTATACATATACATATATATATATATATATATATATATATATATATATTATCTTACTAATTTAGTTATTATTTTATTAAGAAATCTTGAATCTCATCATTGATTATCTATATCTATATCTTAATCCTTTTATAAAATGGATAAAATAGTTTTGGTAAAATCTTTGTTTGCCATATTGTAAGTGAGCCAGGTATTTTGTTTAGGAAGCATGTGGGCTGATCTAATCTTCTCTAAAGTGGCAGATTGTCTTCTCTTATCATTTTCCAGATAAACAAGTGAAGAAACCATTAGTTTATTAAGTGAACATTTTGTGGCCATGATTAAACTACAGAACACTAAGAGAAGTCATTAGGTGCATTTGGCTGTTTGTATAGTTTGAATATTTTACTTTTCTCTTCAAAAATGCATCAGCTTTGATGGACAATTTGCAGGAAAAGTATCAGCATTTTACAAGAAAAGCAGAATAAATTGAGAATAATATAAAGCAATAAAATAAAAACAAGTTTGAGAGATAATCTGCTTTTAATGCTATTTCATTATGCAATCCTCATTAGCTATTTGGAAATAAATGTATAGGAATATTGCTAATTCAATTATTAAATCATAAACATTATCTTTATCACATTTGCTTTTTTTGCATCCCTTAATTAAATATTCATGCCAAAATGAAAAAAGATTCCTTTTTACTAATTTTAACTCTTGACCTGACAATCTGTGAACCCATTTGGTATTTAAGTCTAACAGCTGTCCATGATGACATTGATACTTCTATTTACAAAGTAAAGTAAGTTAGCGACAATAGTCAAGGGCGACTAGAAGGCTCTCTTTTCAATAGCTACTACACCGAGGTGTTGGGGAGGGCACTACTCCTTTCCCTGGATTGCTCCACTTTACCCTTGATATGCACCTTATATTGCTGAGTGTTAAGCAAGGAGGTATAAAGTACCATTTTTAAAGTCTTTGATATTACGTGACCTGGGATGGAACACAGGCCTCCCAGACCACTGGTGAATGCTTTACCCACTACAAAAAACAATCGCACACTCTTTTCATCGAATTGTCAATTTTTGTGGAAATTTGCTTTATCATATAAGAGAATTTTAAGTTTACTGTCCGGGAGACCAGGGTTCAATCCCAGGTCAAGTCATACCAAAGACTTAAAAAATGGTACTTGATACCTCCTTGCTTAACACTCAGCAATATAAGATATGTATCAAGGGTAAAGTGGAGCAATCCAGGGAAAGGAGTAACGCCCTCCCCTACACTTCGGTGTTGTAGCTACTGAAAAGGGAGCCTTCGGGTTGCCCTTGACTACAATCGCAAACTTTACTTTACTTACATACATTCATACATACATACACAGAAAAATTATTTATACTGAAGCTAAATTAAGAATTAAAAATATATAACAAATGTTTACATTTTATTCTTTAACTAGAGGAATTATATTGTAAATTAAATTACCATGGCCAAAAAATCTGGCCAACACTTGTATGTGACATACAGAACCACTAGACAGCGATTTTGATCTTATTAGGTCTAATCAGTAGTGTATACTGTGATCTTCCCAACTGGAGATTGAACCAGTGATCACTGAATGCAGAGCCAAAACTCTGCTACTGAGATACTGATCCACATTAAATGTACATCTATATCCTTGCCCATGAAGTTATAATTATGTATCTCCAATCCTCTTGGGAAGCTTTGGCTGTAAAGGTGATCATGTCCTCTGTAAGAATACAGATGTAACTTACAAGACACATCAGTTTAATCGGCCACACAATTGCCATGGCTAGTTGATTAGGCATCGCTTGTGTGCAATGTTGACAAGTAGCTCAGTGGTAGAGTTTCAGCTCTGTATTCAGTGGTCTCTGGTTCGATCTTCAGTGGGAGAGATTACGGTATACACTGCTGATGAGATCTAATAAAATGGAAATAGTTGTCCAGTGGTTCTGTATGTTGCATGCAAGTGTTTGCTGGATTTTCTGGTCATGGTAATTCAATTTACAAATGAATGTTAAATCCTCATTCAATACACATATTCTAATAAGTCTTTGATTATTCAAAGTACATCTAAAATTCCTCTTTTTATATAATGTGAGGCTCTGTATTCCTTTTAATGTTCACCACATCTTCAAGTTTTACTCTTGAGGTAAATTTTCAGTTTAGAAACAATACAAAGTTACAGGGTTAGGCATGGTGAGTATGGTCAATGCTATGTTTTATAATCTTGTGGATGAAAAATGCATGGAATCACTGGTTGCTGCGAGCTGGGTGGAGTGTTGACCTATAAATGACCTCAATGTCTTCAAGCGCAAAAGGGAAAGAAGTGGGAATATGTCATCCAATCTAGGTTGAGTAGATTATTCTTTAAGTACATCTTATTCAAGTAGCAGAAAAAACATAGTTATTTAGGAAACACTGATTCCTCCTCCCACCAAGAAAATGACACAATTGGTTACTGGATTGTCATGTATTAGGAGAGAGTAAAAGGGAAAGAGTTATCTCTTTGGGTCTGTGTTTCAGTTGAGTTTCAGTCAAAGTGACCATACATTTCCCTTTTGAAGAACATAATTTCTACCTATATTGAAACCTGGAAAGAGAGAAATGATAGCAATCTAAGGATTCCTCCTCTAGCCAGAATGAAGGCTTCAAAAGAAAAGACAAGCATTATCAGAGCCAGCTTGAATAATGAACATCAAATAAAGTGAGGGTTTGAAGATCAAAAGCTTTTTTTTCTTCTTTCCCTCATGGTATAAATTCAACATGAGATGATCATAATGGGTTCTGCTTAGGATTAATAGACAGCTTGATACCCTTGCAATTTAATAATTTCCATTATCTTGTGTTTGGTCAAAAACTACTGTTCAAGATGTGTTGAGAATTTGCACTGACTCATCAAGATGAAGTCTAGATGTTTAGACATCATCATTTTATTATATAATTTGTTCAGCTGTGTGCATATCTACGTTTGAATTTTGAAATTTAAGATTAAAATTTCAGTTTTTGTATAATGTCATTCATTTTTTAGAATTAACTTGTCAACTTGGTAAAGGTGTTCGACACAAATATGTAAAGTCTCTAAATAATCTTTGAAAAATTAAGTTTCTAACTAAATTTTCTCATCATAGCTATCCATATCCATAATTAATTGTAAACAAAAAGAGCTGTTAGGGCCCTGTGTATGTGTAAAATAGATTTGTTTAGAAATCATTCATATTTGATAGGACTATGTCCAAAACCACCCTCATAAAACTCTTAAGAAACAACTATGCAAAAAATGTAAATTTAAATGCACTATGAATGTGATTCCCTAACTTTTAGGCCCAAAATAATTCCTGATGGGTTGACATTGAGCTAAAATTAATCAATCAATCAACCAATCATTGAACATCAAGACAAAATTTAATGACAGCTTTGATCAAAAATGAAAACATTTATTTGAAATGCTAAAAGCTTTTGGGGGCTAATACTCATCAGAAGAGTAAAATTACCATTAAAAGTCTGAGTTAAATTAAAAGTCAACCATAGTAAGACTTCGAAACATGGGGACTATGAAAACAAGGGATCTGAAAAAGATTGAAGGACAAAGTAGGTAAAAAGGGTTAAAATGCTGCTATGAGAAAAAAGAAAGACAAAAACAAAGCATAAAAAACACCGAACCACTACCATTTCAGATAAATGAATATTTTGATTTATTTTCAAATTTGTTATCCTTTTATTATATTATACTTTTTCATATAATTTTTCTTATTTTATACATTCAAATGTATCTAATAAATTGAGTAAACAAAAGCTTATTACAGAAATGAGTATTGCTGATGTCTCTCCGTTATATATTGACCCTCAACCAAGTGTAAACAAGTGGAAGAACAGCAGAAGCAAGTGGGCGTTAGAAAATAATATAACCAGGTGCCCAGTGGTTCGAGTCAGTTGGAGACAAGATGCCGAAGTGAGAACCTGCTGCAGATTGAGGGCTTTGGGCCCTTTGTGATCACCGGTTAATCAACTCAAGCCAAGATGCGAAAGAAGTGCTACCATGGTCAAGGAAGAACTTGGGTCAATAAAGCAGTTTGTCCTTGTCACCACTGATTTCTCACACACAACAAACATCACCTTTTTGAAAATAAAGTGTCAGAGATTTATATAAAGAAGTGTATTTGTTCGTTATTGAAGTCGTCATGACCAGTTGATTAAGTTCCCGTTTATATTTGTATATGTGCCGTTGTATCTGGCTATACAACATCTTTCAATAACTGAATTATTCTTGTCCTTTGATAAGTTGTCAATATCTAACTACTTGTTGCAATTATACTTTCATTTTATCAGAAGTAAAGCCTTAAGGCTTCTTAGGTGTCATAGAATAACATGGATAGTTTTACAATTCTAACAGAATCAGCTGATATGATATTAAAATTGAGAAGAATTTGTCTTTTATTAACACTCAAATAGTTTGATGTAGAGATACCAAATTTGGTACATCAGCCTCCTAAGCAAACCTGGAGAAAGGTTTTAAAGTAAAATGATCTTCAGGAAAGTAGGACTCTAATAATCAATAATCAGTGGAAAGTTATGTGGCTAAAAAATGTAACTAATCATACAGAATTCAAAATTCCAAACTTATTTATTGATAAATTATCCTAGTGAAATTATTATTCACATTTTATCATCAGTAAAGCTTGACTCTCTCCTACCATGCATTCCTATTGGTCATTACTCTTACCGAGTCCTCTTGGTGGCATCCAGTGTCAACACAGACCTCATGAATGTAAGTTTTTGCTAGTCAACCCCAAGAGAACATTGGTTTTAAATTAGTCCTTACTTCTCCAACAGTGCCCAGGATGTCTTGTCCATCTTACTTGAATAGTTTTTATGATGGGAGGTAGGTGGTCATTTAATTGCTGTTTAGTAGGGTGCTGCTTTCAAGATTTGTTGAAAACAGCAGCATCCTTGTGTAGTTAAAACCTAGCACTTTCTCACAGCATTTTGTCTTAATCCAAGTAGTGCAACCATATGGTAGTTCTGACATGACAAGAGCTTGGTAGAATTCAATTTTATTTTATCAGAGAGATCAGATATCCATACGGTTGATAACTTGTCAATAGCAGTTCATCTTTTACTAATGCATATGTTGACATCTCTTTCAGTAGTAGAGATATTACTACCAAGGTATATTAACTGGTTTACTAATTTCAGGGGCTTACCATGAAGATGTGTGCTCAACCAAGTCATTTATATAAAATCTATATATTTATATATAAATCAGACATCTAGACTTTTACAATGATGAAGTAAGTCTCAATACTTTTTAAAAAGCGGTTTTTGGTGAAACACATTATAAAAGTGTTGTACCCTCCATACTCACCACACCTCACTTTGTGGAACTGTTTCTTATTTTCCAATCTGAAAATTCATCTCAGTAGCAAAATTTGAAGACATGGAGGACAGAAGAAGAAATATAGTGGGCTGATTGAGGCCATATAAAATGAAGAATTTGAGAGGTGCTTCAACCAATGGGAAACTCATTGGAATAAGTGTGTTTACCGCAAAAGTGATTATCTTAAGAAAATAAAAACTTCATCTTCTCAATACCTAGGGAATGAATTTTGTATTCTATTTTCTAAGTCTCATAATCTAATTAAAGTTCTCATTATCTAATTAAATACAATTGCATGTTGAGGATCCATTTGATGTCAATATTAGAACAATGGAATGTTCAAATCAATAAAAGGAGGGAATCTTATTCCTAAAAGTAGTACCAAGAAAACAAGAAAGAAAAGAAGGAGAAAAAGTATGTTGAAGAAATAAACTTTGAAAGCTTTTTCATTAAAAATAACTATTGTTAACTTTATCTAAAAAAATTTATAGAAATTAAAAGAAAATGTTTAGTGGAGCAGGTATTGATTATAGGCCACTTATTTGTATTTGTCCTAATTTTGTTACAATTAAATCTTATATATATATATATATATATACACCCCTGGACAAAAATATAAGACCACCCTCAAAAATGAAGAAAAATATATTGTTTAGAAATTTTACATGATGAAAATCAGATATATGAAAGATAAGGCATAAACACAATTAAATCTAAAATATGAACAAATTTCAATTCATTTTTTTGTATGTATATGAGCATTTATGCTTAATTTCAAAATTTTATTTTGACATAGATATAAGGCCAATGAGCAGAGCTATAGAATATAAAGGCACTTTTTTATCTAATATTTTGTTGATCCACCATTAGCTTTGATAACCTTGAATATTCGGCTAGGCATACTATCAACTAGTTTCTGAAGTTGAACCAATGGTATTTTTTCTCATGTGTCTGAGATTGTTTTTGAATTCAGAAATTGCTGATTATTGTTGACCTCCTTCATAAACTTTTGCAAGAATCAACCCCCACAAATTTTCTATAGGATTGTGGTCTGGAGAGCATGCTGGGTGGTGAAGAAGCCTTATTTTTTGTTCAAGCAAGTACTTCTTTGTTATTGATGCATTATGGATAGCAGTATTATCTTGCTGAAAAATCCATTGTTCTCCTCATAGACAACATTCTTGTTCGAGAGATAAATCATTTAGCATCTTCACATAATCTGCTGCTTTTTGTCGACCACTGACAAATTGTAGTTTAAGTTTTCCTGAAGATGACAAGGCTCCTCACATCATAAGATATCCTCCTTCACAATGCCTTGTTGAGTAAATCTCTTCGAGAAAATTTTTTGCTTGCCAGTACTTCTGAAAGCCATCCTGACTGTCAAGATTAGATTTCTTTTTGTCTGAGAAAACTTTTCATCATTCTTTAGCACTGATGGGTTGATATTGATGAGTATATTACAGTCGTTTCTCTTTATGCTTCATAGTTAACCTTGGATGATGAATTCTTTTCTAATGCTAAATTTTTTCATTGTTTAAATGTCTTCTAATTGTTCTAGTACTGCAAAGAGCATCCACTAGAGATTTCAATATTTTTGATGTTGATGAATTTTTCTTTTTACCTTGTGAGCAATTCTTCTCTTGAATTTTGGTGATAATTTTTCTGGTCTGCTAGTTAGTTTTCTGGTTTCATACTTATTTGGACTTTTCAAGTATTTGCAGATAACAGTTTTCTGCATCCTAAGGCTTTCAGAATTTCCCACGGAGATTTTCCAACTTTTTTCAAAGCTGTAATCTTGCCTTTCTCAAATTCAAATAATTTAGTTCCTTTAGCCATATATGCAGTTTCTTCCAAGCAGTGGTTATGTTGATATTGCTGTATAGATGCACCACTTGGACGCTAACAAAGAAGCTAGACAGCAATTACACAAGAATGTTGTGAGCAATATTGAATAAGTCCCGGCAGTAACATCCCACAAAGCACCAACTAAACGGCCTCCTGCCTCCCATCACGAAAACCATCCTAGTTAGATGAACCAGACATGCAGGACACGGCAGGAGAAGCAGGGTCGAGCTCATAAGTGATGTACTAGGGAAGGACGATCAGCTTGAACATACATACAGCAGCTCTGTGAGGATATGGGATGTAGCCCTGAGGACCAGCCAGAGGTGATGAATGCAAGGGAGAAGTGGCGAGAGAGGGTCAAGGATATCCGTGCTAGTGGCACAACACAATGATGATGAATAGCTTTTATATTATGTAGACTATATATGATAAATTTTTCAATTAAATTAAGTCCTTTTTTCTTAAGTTTTTATTGGTGGTATTATATTTTAGTCGAAAATAAATTTCAAAATTTAGCATAAATGTTAATATGCATATAAAAAATGAATTGAAATTTCTTATCTTAAATCTAAATGTCTCTTAACCTTATCTTTCATATATCTGATTTTCATAATTCAAGAATTGTAAACACTTCATTTTTGAGGGTGGTCTTATATTTTTTTCTAGGGGTATATATATATAAAGATGGACAAAAGTGGTGGCAAATAGGAATATTTCTTTTATGATATCTATTTTCTGATTGTCTTCAACTAGTTTTGTCCTTAGGTAGTCATCATGAGAAAGGATTTTGTGAAAAAAATTGTTTTGAAAAGTTTTTTTTAAAAGTTTTTAAAAATGTTTTTAAAGGGAATAAGGGAAATTATGAAAAATGCACTGGTGATCTAGCATATCTATTTGTTGAATGAAAATTATTTGTCTTAAACTAACTTTTGTATATCTGTAGTAAGTAAACCTGGCTAATGTGTTTTTCATTTCAGAGTTATATATTAAGCCTTGGAGGAGTGTGTTTTTGTAACACCACATGTTTGTCAGGCAAGGCAGGGTCATCATGTTAAATCCATTTGATATCAGTGTTTGCAAGTATTTTATGCATTTATGATTTTATTCCTATCATTGCTATAATGTAGTCGATGTTTTATTTCCAATCTTTCTCTGATGATTAGCCTTGAATATCTGTTTAAATCATAATTGTTTGAGTGGAAATGTTGTTCTTCAAGTATTAGTTTGCTATAATCCATAGATTCGATTCCGTGTTTATCGTCATTTACTCTTCTGTAAAATGACCATTCTGACTTTCCAAAGCCCAGTTGGCTGGGACTGTAGAATACACTAACTGCATATCAGCAGAGGAGTAAGACTTCCCTCCCCCAATGAGTGTCTTGGATATCACACTAAATAATCTTATAGTAAGGCTCCAGTAATGTTGGAGCTTTGGGGAATGTAGAGTACTCCTTCATTGCCATCACTCCCAGGTCCACTCTGACCTGAAATGGTAGCAGCTGATAGGGCTCTAACCATTCAACTGGGTGCAAATGAATGAATAGTTTCAAATAGAATAATTAGTGTTAAATAGCAATACTTGCTTGAAACAATTTAAGTGCCTGCAAAAAAATGAGTTCCGGCTCGTTTAAAAATGTGATCAAGAAAATGTGTTTACAAATCATACATATTTAATATATATGTATTGACAGGATTTAGAATTAAATAAGCTATAATAATTTATATGCCATAAATCCCTACCAAACCTGACTTTCCAATGCATCGTTTTTTGGCAATGTGTGCAGTCCAGTAAATAAACTACATTTTTTCTTTTACTTTTTTAATATATATTGTAATAGAAGATTTATTCTTTTTTCTTGATTTTCATCTGTTGCAAAAAATTAAGAATAATATAACATAGCTTTAGGTCAGCTGATTTTTGTTTTTCACTATATACCTTAATCTAAAGGTAGAATTTTCTCAATCTATCTTTGCAGATCAACATTTCTTTTGCAGTTTGTAGCTGATTACACTGGTCAACAAAGCTTTGGCTGTTGTGTTTTAGACTTCATCAAATAACCTGATGTGTGTTTTAGACTTCATCAAATAACCTGATTCTGAATCTGGGCTTAGAATTGGTATAGTACATAAGGATTTTTAAAAACATACCCTGCTACTTATAGATATATAAGTAATTTTTTTTTTTACTCTTTCATATCAAACTCATTATGAACTTTGTAAAAGCAATGATCGACAATTGTGATAGAATCTAACACCTAAAACTAAAATATGGTGCACAGAAAAGTGATATGATGTCATCGTAAGAACTTTTCAGCCAAAAAACTTCTCAGCCAAGGAATTTTTCAGCCAATGAACTCTTCAGCCCACTCTTGTATATATAATAGAGTAGTAAAATATACGAGGATTTTATCATTTTTAGTGAAACATTATACCATCGAACAGGTGCTGTTAGTTGATATTTATTACAAAATTCTACAGCACTGCAAATTTATAAATAACAATATGAATATGCAACAGTCAAAAAATAAGTACACCTCTTATTCATATTTGTGCAATGTTATTTTTGGTTACAAATTTTCAATGCTTTTGAGTTTAGTAATAAATAATTCGTAGCAATATCTGTTTTGATCATATAAAAATAAAATTGATTGGACTGAAATGATTTTTAGGTAATACTATATATATATATATATATATATATACATTAATTATGTTTATCAAATATAATATATTTCTATTTTTATATTGGCAAGATGATACTTACAGTAGTTGCAGCATCTTACCAGACTCCAGTTAATAGTTGAAGTCTTATTTTTTTTAACTTTGTTTTGGCAAGCTTTCCTTCATTATCAAGTAAAAGTGTCCATACAGGTAAAAATATAATGATAAATATAAAATTTCTTTCCTACAGTATCCAAGCCCAATTTGAATGCTTCTCAGCTATCTATGCACATATCAAAATTTGTTATTTGGGCGGTTCTGGATATGAGTATAAAATGTATCTTGTGGTGAGACCCAACTTTTGAGCACTGGAGAGTGTGGAGTAACACCTTCATTATCATTACTCCCAGGTTCCCTCTGACCCAGAGTGGTAGCACTTATTATGGTCCTATATATAGGTCAAATAGATCAGTTTGAAATAATGTTTAAAATGATTTTGAACTAAATACATTGGCTCTTGAAATATTGATATTGCAAATAGGGATGACGCTTTTACCTGATTAAAATGATTGTGAAGGTTGATTTTTGTACAGTATATAACTGGAGGATTTGTAGAAAACAGCACATTGCAATCCTGTGCAGTTCTCATTTAGCTTTTTTCTCCATGTGTTTCATTGTCATTCAGGTGTGTTGATATAGCTGTCATCATTAAACACAGAAGTGATTCTACTTTCAATCTGCTGACCATTTCGTTGATCAGTTAAGTCTTCTGATAACACAAGCAATCCACTCTCTGCCCATGTTTGTAGATCCAGACAATTGATCAATTTCTTGTTAATAAGTAGATGGCTAAGACTTCAACATTAAGTAAACCAAAAATAAAATTTGACACCAAGAAGGAGAGAACAAAACACAGCTTGCAAACCTAACAATATTTAGTAGGGAAAAATTTATTTTGAAAATGATACATATATTCACTCAACCTGGAGGTGGTAAGTTTTAGTCAGAGACCAGTACACAAATTAACTGTCCATCAATTCCTTGTATAAGTTTTAGGCTTTTCTATTGTTGCTGCTTTAATCTGGCACAAGTTAATCTTAAATGGCACTTATGTTTGCTTTCCTCAAACCAACGGCTTCACAAGTGCTTATTGTGTTAAGCTTCTTTGCTTTTTCACAGAGTTGCATTATATTCGGCTTTCTTTGCTTTTTATTCTCGGGAAAGTCTAGTACAAGGTCAAAAACTCAAAAAGTCATGGAAACTGTTCACTGACTCACACGTATATCCTTCTGTCTGTCTGTCTCTCAATGTCTCTAAAATATCATATCATCTTGATTTTGCTTTGCTTCTTTATCTCCACATGTGTGGCACAAGGTCTACCCAGTGAGGAACAAACACTCTCATTTTATGTATATCTTTACCTGAAGGGTGGTGAGGGGTGAAACCAAGAAAAATCAATTTTCTCCTAATTTGGATTTCAACAACTTTCTGCTGACATGGTATTGCAACAGATATGTTAAAAAATTTTCTCTATTTAAATTTAAGAAATAAGTTATTCTAATCATAAATTTTCATACAAGTCATCTTTGATGATTGTCTGGTCCTTGCTTTGATCTGGATTCATTTTTTCACGTCAAACCATCCAAAAATGCGGAGATCTATCAAAAAATCCATTCTGCCATTACAAATTTGTAACATACTACTTTATTCTTCCAAAATCAAAATCTGTTCCTTTTTCCTTTGGTCAATAAAATTTCTCTGACTGGTTTACGACTTTATAGGGTTACATTGGTAATATCGTAGTTCTGACAAAGACATAACTTGGAAGAAATCAGGTTTTATTTCATCAGTGAGATCAGAATTCTACAAAATCAATAAACGGTCAGTAGCAGTCCATACTTTTGCTGGATGTATGTTGATATCACTTTCTGTAGATGAGATATTGCCAATGAAGTGCATGAACTGGCCAGCTAATTTCATAGTCTTGTCACTTGAAATTAATATGTATTTGTATTCTTCCTGCTGCCTGTTCCTGGCTATACAGGAAGGATTCACCTTGGGCAGGTGAATCTGCAAGAAGTGATAGATTATATGTATAGTCTGTATCTGTCATAGTTACAGGAAATATCATCTGCATCTAGTTTCTTTTTTGTGTGAAGCCATTTTCTTTTATTTCATCACTTGACATTCTTAGTACATAATCTAGGTCAGTTATGAATATATATGGCAGTAATATATCTCCTGGCTAGATGCAAGTACTAATGTCAAAGAAGTCTATGTTTACATCAAGTGAACAAACCATTGCTTTCATGTTTTTGCAAAGCATCATTATTGTGGTAACAGTTTCTTTAGAGATATTATGTGCAGGTAGTTTTGCTCCATCTTTCTCTGTGCATCAAATCAAATCCTCAGGAGAAATCTATGAACAATAGAGTTGCCTTGAGGTTCTTTGTACCTACTCCTTTGATGATTTGACAGATAATCTGAATCTAAGATGTGGATTGAGTTCTTCGAAAGCCATCCTGATTTTTCCTTGGAATTTTCTCAACTTTAGATTAGATATGAATGTGAAGCAGGGCATTATTAACTTAAGCAGCAATAACAGTACAAGTTATGCCACTGCAGTTCTTAGTGATTCTGAGTTTGGGTTTCTTACTGAAGAGTGACATGAAGCCTTTTGTCTATTTCTCTTTTGTATTTTGTTTGTACACAGTCTTACATAAATGGAGAAGTATGTTGTCAAATTTCCTTGTTTTCCATACTTTGGCTTTCTTGGTAAAAGGGATGCACAAGCTTTTGTCCTTACACAGCATTGTATAATTGAAGTTTTCTTGTCTTCTCTATATCAGGAGGTATTTTATTAATGTCGGCAGCTTTTTTGCAATTAAATTTTTCAATTGGGTATCCATTTTTCCACCATAAATTTTCTTAGTTTGAAGTCAAGTTAGCCATTGATAACTTTTTTAGTAGGTTTTTCAGCGATTTATGGAGAGTTTCTAAGCAGATTCATGAAATGTTCTTTCCTCTTCTGGAGTCTTTTTTCTGGGTTGGCAGCTTTTACTTTTGCTCCCCAGGTGCTTCATATTCTGCAAACTTGATTTACTGTCTGCCATGCTAATCATTATTGATTATTTTCCACTGAATTTCTGATTTTATTGATTTGGTCTAGAATATATTCAGCTATGTGAGGACACGGGTTGTAATCCTGAAGACCTGCCGGAGGCGATGAATGATAGGGAGAGATGGCGAGAGACGGTCAGGGATATCCGCGCAGGCGGCGCGACATGATGATGATGATGATGTTCTTTTTGGCATGGTTTTGTAAGTTCTCTCTGGGCTTTCTTAAGTTTCAGTGCATTGGCATTTGTTGGGTTTCTTTTATTAAGTAAGGATGTTATTTTCATGTTATCTCATTTTTCTCTTGTTGGTATTTACTCTTACTGAACTATACACTTGGCTCTTGGTTTGGTTGGTATACATTCAGCTGCTGCTTCTATATAGGTGGTAAAAAATTTTTCTATTCTTCATTTGGAGTATGTTTTTCAGATGTTTCCTAAAGAGTATCCAACTTGTTTCTAATAAATACTGTATATTGATAGCTTACATCATTATTGGCAAGTGAAGACCAGTCATATGGTGAAGCTTTAAGTGTTTGTTTCTTATTTCTGTGTAGAGTCAGGCATATCTTTGCTGAGAGAATTCTGTGATCAAAAGATACTCCTTCAAAAGCACTATTTATCCACTTCTGATTTATAAATATATAAATTAACAGTGCTTTAAAGTTATTTGAGTCCATAGTTTTCTCTCCCTTTTTGGAATTTAGTATTTAGGCATGCAGCCTATTCAACATTGAAAAATCAGAAAGATATTTGCCATTTCTCTTGGGCAAACTGTGTAAGCAGATTTTATTATTTCCATCTTTGCTTTTTTAAATATGCATGTCAGCATCAATGTTTTGAATATTGTTTTTGGGAACGTGTTTGACAAGGTTAGATAGCTGTTTATAAAAGAGGGTTATATCTATTTCATCACTAGCATTGGCTTGATGGTTAAAAGAGACAATTGTTCTGGGGTTGCCATTAAATTTAGTCGAAATCCTTTTCAGTTAGATTCCCTTGATGGTATTTGCTGATTTTAAGGTATGAGAACTGAGAAACATTCCTACACCTCTTACAGATATATAGATATAGTAAAAGTAAAGTTGTTGACTGTAGTCAAGGGTAACCCAAAGGCTTGCTTTTCAATAGCTACTACATCGAGGTATAGGGGAGGGCGCTACTCCTTTCCCTGGATTACTCCACTTTACCCTTGATACATACCTTATAATGCTCGGTATTAAGCATGGAGGTATCGAGTACCATTTCTTTAAAGTCTTTGGTATGACTCAACCTGGGATTGAACCCCGGTCTCCTGGACCATTGGCAAACACTCTACCCACTAAACCAATGAGTCTACTCATATAGATATACAGATATATCAATATTGTTGATATATGTATAATATCATATTTATGATAGAATTATCATAAAAATGAAATATTCAATATCCAAGGAATATGAATATTTCATATCACAGATTTTCTATCAACCAAGATTTCAGCTTAGTGAGTTAAGTTAACATTAATCCTTGTGCACACAATTTAAATTGTTTTTCTAAAAAATTAAGATAACATTGTGGATACTGAATGAGGCCTTGACCTGGCTTGAATTTTACTCTGTAATTTTTTTCTGGCATCATTGACATATCAATGCACTTGCTTTGAACATATCAAATGAGTTGCCTTCTACACAGAAGATTTAATCGTAACAATATTAGGGTAAATACAAACCAGTCATCTATAAACAACACCTGCTCCATAAAAAGTGTTCGTTTCATTTCTATAATTTTTTAAATAAAGCTTTCCAACTAATGAGAACCTTCTACCACCACTTCCTGTTCCACCAGCTTCTTCTTTCTCTTTAATTCTTAATACATCTTTTAGAGATTAGATTCTACCTTCTTTTATTGATTTTAGTGATGCCATTGTTTTAAAGTTGACATTAACTGCATTCTAAATGTACAATTTTAATTAATTAGATGATCAGGAATTAGGTTTTAAAAGAATAAAATATGCGGTTTGTTCAAAATATATCAAGACTGAAGCTGTATTTGCCCAGGGAGAAATAACCCATAAATTAAACTTTTATTTTGTTCAAAATAGTCTCCGTGGTATTTAGTCATTTATGAATTAAGATATATATATATATGTATATATATATTGTAATATCCCAGCAAGTTTTTGATCACCAGGGAAACACATCTTCGATATGGCATTATATTGAACTATTGATGTCTTTTAATGTTTTTTATGTCTTTAAATTTCATTCTTTAGATGAATTTGGTCCACTTGCATAATTCTGCATTCGACCAAAAATTGATCATCAGGGAGAGTCCCATGGTGTAGTGGCTAATGTGTTGGAGAGTGACCTTGTAGTGAGTGATTTCAAACTCCAGTCATGCTATTATAAAATAATTACTGTGATAGTTAATTATATTAATTATTTAATTATTTAGTTTGGTCAGGTTGCGAATTACCCATGGGTCTTCTAGTTAGCTAAAATCTTTCAGTAGATATGTATTTCAAAATTACGTTGGGGAAGACAGGAAGACCAAATGTAAATAAAATGGATTCATGTCATGTCATAAGTTTGATTGAGTTTAAATAAAAACATAATGAAAGTTAGTGACATGTGTGATGATGATGATGATATGATGCAATAACTTAGTGAGATGATATCATACAAATGATAGACTGAATTTTCGAATATATAAAAAATTAGAGAATTTTGAAATGTTCTCAGTTGAGTTGAGAAGTTGTCACTTGTGAGTTAAGATCCACAGAGCCCAACGGGACAGTAACAGGGCTGGGTGAGTGTGTAGAGGCAAGTGTGTCACTGTTCATAGACCTTCTGTTTCTCTCTCATGTACTTTGATGACTACTAGAAAACTGTATGCAGTCTGCATAAGAAAACACCTAGTATCTTGAACGGCTGAGTCACCTTGTGTTTGAAGAAGTAATATTTATAGATGTTCGAGATGGTGCCATGTTGTTGCACTCTTTATATTTGGTACCGTGACAAGCATAGTAACACACTTGCTAATATTACAAGCATAGTATCACGCTATTATGTTCACTTTTGAACTAATACCCTTAGAAAGGCATGAACCTCCTTATCCTTAAACTATGGGTCGAATAGTATCATTGCTGTTCTACAAGGATTGCTTTGGCATTAAATAACCAACAAAGGGTGATATACCATTAGAATAAAGAAATCAATCAAAAACTATCTAGGTAATTTTCATAACTTTTAAAAAGTTGGTACTGAGTCCTTAAGATAAAGTCTAGATGTTTAGACATGATCACTTTATAATATATGTGTATATGTTTCCATTGAAATTTTGTGTGTATATTTCTTCATTGAAATTTTGTGTGTATATTTCTTCATTGAAATTTTGTGTGTATAAGTCTTCATTGAAAATCTGAGTATATACATCTTCACTGAAATTTTCTCTTCAAAATTTTAAAACTGAAAAAATTTAAACCTTGGAATTTATTTCTTCTGTCTTATTACACAGCCAACATTTAGTTACACAGTGACAGTATAAAGTCATTTTATCCCAGCAGCTGTCAAAAGACATTTATACTTATTTATCATAGAGATGGAAGTTTTAATCTTCTACTTATTTCTTATAAAGCTGGCCCTTTGCTTATGGGTACTTATTTGATACCATCATTTTGGTCAAAGAAGATATTTTTAGTTCATAATCATATTACTGTAGCTACCGAGGGTCAAAAGTCTGAAAGAAGAGGGGTTTAAATGTGAATGCTCTGATTCATGTCTAAACTGCAAATGTATCTAGAATCTAACAAAATCCTTGGCTCTATATCTCTTATCACATGATAATCCTATCGACTTGTCAGTGCACAGATTTTTACAAAAAATTATCTCATATGGTTCTCATACTAGAGAATGATGTATGACCACCAACCTACAAATCACAGTTACTGTTGTTCTAATAAAAATGCCGACACCATTGCCAAATGTGTAGTCATTTAATTAGCCTATTATATAGTAATTGTTGATACCATTTGTTGATAGCATTTTTGATACTATTGTTCAAACAAAAATGTTGATACCGTTACCAAATGTGTTCTCATTTGATTAGCTAATTGGTCTTAACAAAATTAAACTATCATTTACAAACTGATCAGCACATACATATATATTCAAAATTAGAAAAAAAGTTATGCCATAAAATATAAAATCAAATAAAAACTGAAAAAATATTAAATTTGGTGATTTTTTTTTTGTTCTTTTTTTTCTACCATCTCAGTCTTGAACCAGTATATTTGAATATGAAGATTTTAAAAATGTATAAGCAATACAAAACAATAATTGGTGGGAGTCATGTGGCTGCTAATTAGATTCCATTGCTCCTTCCTAAATAGATGCATTGATATAACCATAGATTACTGTTACAAAAGGGAAATCAATGGGTTTGTGAGTCGTCTATTAGTATATCATATCACAGAGACATTAAAGAGTCTATTACAAAAATCTTACCTTTGAAATAAAGCAATTTGGATCCAGCAGGCTTCTCTGTACAGTAATTTTCTTTTCATCTACTAATTGTTGTAAAGGTGAAAATTATAATTTTTTAAAGAATATCAAACTGATTTTAGAATTTTATTCCAAAAGTAGGAAAACTGTGTATATTGAAACCTGAAAACAACAACAATAACAATAACTGTATATTTTGGAAAGCAAAAATATATATTGGAATAACAAAAAAATGTGCATATTGAAAGAGTAAACAATATATTTTAAAACAACAAAAACCTGTATATGTTGAAACAATAAAAAACCTTTATATGCAGAAACAACAAACTAGTTGGTGCATTCAATAAGTTTCCAGCTTTTTTTTTGTACAGGCATTTAAAATTCTTGTAGACTCTTGAAAATTGAGTATGTTATTGCTATACATCGTATGAGATGACTGACCAATTCTTATGATTTCAGCTTAAAATGAACAGCTACAGCAGCAATTGGAATACACCCTACTAAAGCCTGATTGTCACAACTGGTGAATTTCAAAAATGCAATCTGGACGTGAGGACATTTTAAAAGAATGATATGCAATAAAATTCTGTTTTAAACTTGAAAAAAATGCCACAGAAACGTATGGAATGCTTCAAACTGCTTTTTGAGCATCTTGCATGAATCAAGCATCAGCTTTTGAGTGGCATAAGAGATTCAAGAAAGGCAGGGAGTCTTTGAGGGATGAGGAGAGGTGTGGGAGGAGTAAGGAAGTCAATACACCAGAGTTGATTGGCGAAAGGATTAGGGTTAGCGTTAGGGTTACTATGTTGAGGTTTTAAGGGAGTTCAGGAAGAGATTCCGTCGGAAGCGGCCAGCACTCTTCAAATCGGGTCAGTGGCATTTCCACCAGGACAATGCACCAGTCTACAACTCCATCCTTGTCACAGACTATTTGACCAAGAAGGGCATCAAGACAGTTCCTCCCCCCACTCTATAGTCCAAAGTTTGCTCCCTGTGACTTTTGGTTATTCCCTAAGCTCAGAGACTGTCGTTATGAGAGAATTGAGGAGATGAAAGAGGTTGTGATGAAGATCATTGAGACGCTCACACAATAGGACTTCCATGGGGCCTTCCAGAAGTTGTTGGAATGGTACAACAAGTGCATTACAGCCGGATGAGATTACTTCAAGGGGGACTAGAGTTTCATGTGTATACTGTGACGTGAAAAATTTACTTTTATCCCAGAACGGGACTTTATTTTTGCACGTGTGAAGATGGGGCAGACTGGCACTTGATCCCTCGTAGAATAAGTCCTCGTTAAGAGTTTTTTTCTCAGGCATATAAGAACTGGCATATTATGTGGGGGATTAATTTATGGCTAGACTGACCGCCGCTGGCAAGGGGGTCCAATTTTCACACTATACACACACCCACCAAGGCCGCTAGTCTTCCTCCCCTAGAACAATGGAAGATATGGACCTCTAGGTTTAGACGTAATAATATTATATTATAGTAGTAGGAATTTATAGGACAATTTTAAGCGAGCATATCATAAGGCGAATAGAAGCTGAAAAGGAAATATGACATAACAAATTCGTAGCAGACGCTATAAATAACAACTTCGACCACGTGGGAACATTAAAATATATCAATCCTTTTTACTACACAGATATACATCCTCAACATATCAAATATATTATAAATGAATAGTCCATGAACATAACTGTCTTTCTTCTTTTCTTTTCTTTCATTTTTCTTCAAATTGAGAGAGAGAGAGAGAGAGGGTATATAAAATTGGGTATAAGGAGAAACGGTCCCAAAGTTACTTATCTTATTTAGATGGATTCCTGTGGAGAATCTTTCTTCTTTTATGGGCTCTTCGTTTACCCGGAGTTCTTGGCTTTAGTTCCGTCCGCCACGAACCCAGTCCAACAACTGATTTTCTTATTATCTATTTCCGCTGACGGGAAGGAGTCCCCACTTCCGTTTTGGGGTCCCAGCCAATTATTTGGCTTCTCTCTTCTTCCCCCTGGTCAGGTGATTCCTTAGGGCTACTAGATGTCACCCCGTATCCCATTCTTTATCCTTCAGGTCACCAAGTACAAACATCTGTTTTTCCATTCTGACCTGGGTTTGCTACTTTGGGATTGACCTACAATCTTTCATGTCTTAAAGGTCATTCTCTAATGGCTTGCCACTGTTAATTCGAACATGAGGATAGTAGTAATCTTATTTCTATCGTCTCAGTGGGACACCACGTGACAATACTATCAATAAAAGTGCCCATACGAATAAAGGTTGGAAACTTATTTAATGATCTTCATATATGTTGAAACAACAAAAACTTCTATACATTGAAACAACAAACTGTGTGTTGAAGCAACAAAAAACCTGTATATCTCGAAAGAATAAAAAACCTGCATATGTTGAAACAAGAGAAAAAGTATTTGTTGCAACAACAAAAAATGCATGAAAATATATTTCAAAGTGAGAAAAATCCTATAGAATTATGAATTATTAACTAGACAAAATCTTTCTCACTGATATATCAAGTTTTCTTTTTTTTCGACAAGAATTTGTAAAAATGACAAAACAATAAATAATAGAAAAATTTAAATTATTTTCTCTAAAATATCAAAAAACAATTTTCAGACCTTTTGGGAAAGACTATTGAAAGAGTATAAGAGACACATTATTTAGATAAGTATACAATGAACAATTTTTAAATTTTCTTTTAATCCAAAAGATTTTGTTATTTAAAAAAGAACATTATATAATAAAAACAGATACTATTAGATATATCAATTACCAAAATCTATAGCATTGAAACTTTATTCAAAAATAAAATTCCATGGATATAGAGAAAAGGTTTACTTATTTTTGAGCAGCTTTATAGTTTGCGTTACAGAATTTCAATGCTGTAGAGTTTAGTAATGATACCTAATAATACCTTGTTTTGATTGTATAATATTCCACTTGAAATAATAAAATCCTAGTAATTTTTGGTTTAAAAGAAAATTAATGTTTTTTGAAATATTGTTTTACTTATTTATGGGTCATAGCATAACATCTTTATTTTCAATTTTTTCTTTTTAAATTGATCAATAGAAGCAAGTAATAAAAGATATAAAAAATTCTATTTGAAAATCAATTTTATATTTGACAAAATAGATTTTATATAGTAATTTCTTTTGATAAATGTTCAATTTAGAATTCATGAAACTTAATATTTTTTCATTTATTTCTTTTAAAAGGAAATAATATCTCAGATATGCATATGCCTATAAAGCATTAACTTTTTTGGCTTGTTGGTAGCCATCTTGTGAGGAATATATCAAGCAGAATTAGTTGGCCTAATGCCTTCACACTGTCCCACAAAACTGAAGTCAATTTTATTTAATATTAATTTTATAAATCAAGTCCTGCATTAGTCGGGTTTGATTTATCTTGAATAAAAATGAAATGGAAAACATCAGCATCGTTTTCATAGCATTTGATTCTTTTTTAAATCTCACTTTTTATAGCTGAAAATCAATTAGATGGTATAAAAGGTTTCTTTATATAGCTGTGTGATATCCCAAGATTGTGTAGATAATTACAGTATGTGTAGTCATAATTAAGAGAGGTTTTAATATCTGTCCTCCATAGATGGCCAAACATTTGATGGAGAGGTGTAAAAATTAGTATGTATATTTATGGAACTCAAGATGAAATTTTAACATAACATTTTTCTTCCTTATCAGGAAAGAAGAATAAGAAGCAGTTTCTAACAATAGAAAATGATCAGAATGAAGCCATAATATAACAAGATGTAATGAACCATACAAAAGTTCAATTTCTAAACATCAAAAATAAGAAAAATAAAGATTCATATTGAAACAATTATTTACATTTACTTGAAAATTACTAATGGGGATCTCTAATGAAGTAATGATTTGCAAGCTACACTAGCTGTCCATTGCCAGTGAGTTTGATTCTCACTGGTTGTTTTTCCTAGGCATGACATTAAACTGCATGTGATGGTGAGGCTCTGGGTAGTCTGGTGTAACATTTTATGTTATTACACCCAGGTTTACTCTGATTTGGATTGATTATATCTCTTAGGGTAGAATTATCTACTGGTCGAATAGATTTGTTTGTTTGTTTGTTTGGTTTGTTGTTGTTTTTTATGGCATATCCACCTGTTTTGGGTCATTTAATGCCAAATTAAGTAATTTTGATAAGTTTCAACCAATCCCGTTTGATTTTATGTTTACACACTGATAAATGTCAAAACAGTTCTATTTCAAACACTTCAGTTGAGCATAAGTACACCGTTTAGTTATATTTGATCCATAGATTATATCAGGTTCTACCACTCTGGGCCAGAGTAGACCAGGGAGAGATGGCCATGAAGAGGTACCCCACATTCCCTAAAGTTCCAGCATTACTGGTGGCTCACCATCAGATTGCTTAGTGTCATATTCAGGACACTCTATGGGAGTAGTATGATCCCTCTGCAGATATGCAGTCAGTGTATTCTACAGCCTCAACCAACCAGACAAAGATCTGCTTGATCGGAATTCTAGATATCACATACCTGTGGGCAAAAATAAAAGACATCTTAAAAAACTATAACGTAAATGTAAATATGAACATAAAATAAACACAACTCTCTCACCTTTTGGGATAAAATAAACCTAGCTGAGTTGATCTTCTGTTAAAATCAATTATCATCAGCATCATCATCAGGAGCTTCATTGGGAAGAAAAGAAAAATGATGAGGTATAAACATGTGATGAGATCATCAGGCCGGACAAAAACAATCCTACAAAGCAAACAATGTTGGGAGGAAGACAAGGAAGCAGAATCTCACAGTGTAGCTTTTGACCGAGATAGATGGCAGGTGATTTTCAGTCTTTAGTGGTGCCCCCACCACTCCTCTAATTAGGGTTATGAAACTGAGGATAATGATGAATGATGAAACTTAATCCTTTTTAGATAGCAATCTCAATACTAACCAGACCTGGCTCTGTGCAAATATTTATTTTTGTTTTAAACTGAAAATTTATCTCAAGAGCAAGATTTGAGGACATGGAGGACATTGAAAGAAAAACAATCATACAGCTAAGCTTGCGTAAATGATAATTTCATTCCGCAGTATCAGAATCCCTTGAACCAGATTAGTTTTTCTTTTGGCCTCATCTTGGATATAAGAACAAATACAACGCTTTGATCTTATCCATGAATCAGGAGAGTGGAGATTTGATTCTAGCTTTTTCTTTTTCCTATTCATAAATGCTGAGTAACTTGTAACATAATAATTAACTTTATTTGTTTTAACTACTAATAATTATGAACAGTGATACTCTTAAAATAATGACTATTCTCTATTCCAAAGTCATTGTGAGTTACTAACAAATCTCTAATGAATTTCTGACACACAGTAAGTATCTCCTCCCTTGCTACTTTGATTGCCAAGAAGATAATCCCAATCTCTTCTTCTAAATTCTTGCACTTTTCATATTTCTTTTTCTGGATGGCCCTATGCTATACAAATTTGAAAATGACCTTTTTTTTAACTCCTTTACTTCTGCTATGACAGTAGCAGTTCAATAACCATGTTGAATTTTGCTTGGTATGTATACATAATCCAAAATATTGATTATTTCCATTTGTTATAAAGGCAGAATCCACCCATCTGTCTGGGTTTTAACTTCATTAGAAGAGACAAAAAACTGTTACCTATTCTATATGTTGTTTTAGTAATTTTTTTTCTTAAGCTGATTCAAGTTCTGTCCAAAAAGAAACTGAACTTTTAAAAGAATTTGTCAATAAGATGCTTGAGCAGGTTCATGCCTAAAATATTTTATTGCAGTCACTTTGATCTTTTGAATGTGAAAAATTTATAATGCCAAATTTATTAGTGTTTAATCAACACTTGCTCTCAGGAACATATTATGCTGTGTTAAAAAAGTATCAAAACTAATGTTGTATTTTTCAAGATATAAATGAAGATTGAATGAAATGATACTTGAAAATAGTCCACTTTAAATTCAATATATTTATTCCAGCAATTTTTCCATTAATTGAAACACCTCTCAAGCTCCTTTTTTAATCTGATGTAAAACTGTATTGCTGTATTTCTTTTAATGGCCTTCATGACCTCAAATCTTACCCTTGAGATGAATTTTCTTATTAAGAAATAAGGTCTAATGTGTACTGAGTGTGATGCACTTGAATAATCCTGTATTTTTAGTAATTTAAAAAATCGTCTGTATGTCTTGACATTGTCACTTTATTAGATATGTTATTTAGCCATGCAGAAATGTTCATTTAAATCTAAAAAGAAAAAAAGGAAAAATTCAAAGCTTCACTTTTAATGCATTTTGATCATTCTTTGTATGTACAATACTTTTTTTTCTAAGTTGAAAAATGATTGACGTTGGTATGTTTCAAATAAAGAAAACTTTTATAAAGACTTTTCTAATGTTCTAATAGGTCTATGGAGAGGACAGTTTCAGCCATATGAAATGTTATGGGTGGTACCAGCATTGCAAATTAGAAAAACAATTCATGATTATTCTAAAACTGGACAACATCCATTTTAATGAACAACAATCATATTGAGAATTTTTGATAAAGCACTCTCATCCACCAGTCATCCTACTCTCCAAATTTAGCCCCCTAGACCTTCATGCTTCCCAAAGCTGAAATTCACCCCAATCATTTTCTGTAAATAAAAGCGAATTAATAAAATGCATGATGATAGCTTGATATCTTGTAAAATAACTTTTAGAATTCATTCCAGAAGCAAAAAGAAAACCAGGAAAACTATAAATAGTAAATGGGGCTATTTTGACTGAGAAAAATGTCATCATGTTGTCATTTACAAAATTTGGAAGTATGGGGTCCCCAGTGAGAATCAAAAGCAGTAGTAATTGTCTACCCATATATCTTGCTAACTTTTACACTACAGGAAGTACCTAAAATAATTTACTAAGCTTAGCTTAGTTTTACTCAAGACCAAAAGTATAGGGCACCCAGAGAGAATCAAACTCAGTATTAATGGTCTGCTTGGCTAACTTGCTAACCATTACACTACAAGAGGTATCAAAAATAGTTTACCATGCTTAGTTTAGTTTGGCAAAGCCAGAAGTATGGGGCACTTAGTGAGAATCAAATGTTATTTATTGACCTTTAACAGTCATTTAGAGTAAATTTCATGAAAAGAATGTGCAGCTGTCTTTTAAGATAAACAAGGAATGGTGAAAAATGCAACATGAATTGCACCAGTAGTAAAAATGTGTGGGCATCAGAAAAATATATGATGATGAAAGTTTTTGACCTCATGGTCAGTTGAATTCAGCAGTCAACAGAGTAGACACATCACACAGTCTTGGGTGCTGGTAGCCCCCAGGTTAAGAACCTGCCCTGCATCAATCTTCTGTGATAGAAGCACAAAGAAACAAGGCTGTGAATATATGTATCTCAATGTGCTGTAAATCTTTGCAGTCCTTTTTCTTGTGCAATAATTTCAACATTTCATAATTAATAAACAAGAAACTTATATATTTATAAATAAGTGTTGTTGTCACTTGTTCTTCCTTAGTATACAACACAAACTCACTGGTATTGGTTTGCTAACCATTACACTGTGTGAATGCCCATGTGTCATTAACTTGGATGTAAAGCAATAAATTTGCTAAAGCAAAAGTTTGATCTTTAAGAGAAATACATAAAACATTTTCTATTTTTGTTTCCTAAGAACATGCTTATTTCTCAGTATTTGCCCACACATAAACTTTTCTTACCTTATTCACTTTGCTCCTACTTGATTTAAGTTTAATGTACACAAAGTTATACTTATCTATCAGTACATCAGTTTATTTTTTCCTTATCTTATCAACAGCTCAGATAATCTTCCTTTTTAGTAATCGCCTTGATGCAACCAAAGCCTTCTTAAATCAGTGTAGCGTTTTTAAGAACTGGCTCAGTGCATAAATCTACTATCAAGCTGTATTGAATCGCATTTTACTTTTAATAATAGATTATCACAAACCTATTTATTCATTTTTTTAGACAACATAATTCAAACCAAGCATTAATCTTTTCGTAAACTTCTTTTTGGTTATCTGCCCTTGCTTGCTGGATGACTTTTCTAAATAATTGCTAGGTGAAATAGATAGTTGCCATGGAAGAAAAAAAGACTTTCACTTGGCTGGCCATGGAAGGAAGGTAGTTTTTATCGGTTAACTGACACCTCCTTCAGTGTGCCACTGGCAAAATCACATTACTGCTTCGTACTGTCAGGACTAAGCTGAACATAGTACACAGGCTAATGTTCATATCAATCAAATATAAATAAAACAATATTAGTTAATTCGGTAAAATTGACCAGTTTTTATTTCAGTTACATGTACACATTCATGCACATTCATCTTCTCTTTTTGTCTTGTTGTTGTTTGATTACATAAATAAACTTAAGTTATGAGGATTGACTCTCGGATTTCTTCTGGAATAAAACAATATATCATTGCATGAATGTCATCACTCTTCATCATCATCATCATCATCATCATCATCATCAGTTCATGCCAACATGATGACTCTCTCTTGCCATCAGTCCTGGTCAATCATTGCTCTTGGTAAGTTGTCTAGACAGTATCTAGTGTCTGGACAGAACTAATGAAAGTAAGGTTTTGCTTGTTGACCAACATTGGTGAGTTTATTAGTTGGAGTCCATGGCAGAATGTTACTTATGAGTTCATCCTTTAATCTTCAGTAATACCCAGCATGTCTTGCTCATCTTACTTTGATGATTTGGGAGATGGGAGGTAAGTGGCCATACAACAACAGCTGCTTCCAAGACTTTTTTAAAAAAGCAAGCAGCATCCTTGTGTAGCTCCCATTAAGCTTTTTATCTAAGCATTTTGTTAGAGTTGAAGTGGTGCAACTATATAGTAGTACCAACACCTTTACAGATTGAAAGAATTCTCATTTTATTATATCAGTGATCATATGGTCATTAACCTGTCAGAGCAGTGAATATTTGACATATGCATAAGATGACATCACTTTCAGCAGATGAAATATTTCCACTAAAGTGCACTAATTTCAGAGGCTTGCTATTTAATAAGGAGAAGGCACTATCTTGATTAAGCACATTATAAATAAAGTTAATTAATTTAAACTGACTCTTGGATTTCTTCCAGAACAAAACCCTATATTTTATTGTATGAATATTATCAATAATAAATATCATAATGTTAAAATATAATCAACATTTCCAAAATAGAAAAAAGGGTTGAGATTCAGAAATATTTAGTTTTTAAGCAAAACTGGACTTTCACTTTGTTTTGGTGATTATGAAATTAGATATTCATTCTACAAAGTAAATTTAATGCTAAACTAGACCCTCACTTTGTAGTCATTTTTCTGTCACAAGTAGATCTTTTGTTATGTATAATGTTTATAGTTATAATATACTAAAATACTAAAAAGAATAAAAAGATAGTATTGCATTTTTATTTTCTCTCTAACTAGTAATTATGTTATGAAAATAATTGGCAATCATATTATGAAAACCTAAACAGCAACCCATTAAAATAACCTTAAACATAACATCCAAACCTAATTCCAATCATAATCCCAAACTCAGTTTATACCAATGAGATAAAATTAGGGAAACATTAATTCCTTTAAATTTAGTCTAATTGGAACTGATAAGAAACCCTCTTAAAAATAAACCATAACAAAGAGTAGATGCTATTTAGCAATTAGAATATTTTTTCAGGATGAACAAAAACTCAAATTAATCTTTTTTTTCTTTTCTTTTTAGGTTCCAATATTTGCATAAAGATAGTAAATTGAACATCAGCTGTTTTGAAAACAGACTCAAAGTCAGGGTTCAGTTAAGTGTTATACACAAACTGTAAGATTGTTAAAAAAAAAGAAATGTAAGTTGACAATCACTTAATTTGGAAGAAAACTTTATTTCCTCAAAAATAATTTAAAGAAACAATTTATTTCTTCCCTCATGAGGCACATAATTTTCTTGCTCTCTTCATCTTTCTATATTGTCTTGAAATACTGAGAAACTTACATACCCAAGAGAGAATTGAAGAAAGAAATCATGAAAGTCATTTTCAAACAAAGAACAGCAAACTGTATATGAAAATATTTTCCTAAGAAATAAGTGTTTTACAAAAGAGAATCCATGAAAGATTTCAGTCCAAAAAGAATGACTTTTAAATTTTGTACATTTAAACAAAGAATTTTAAAGATATAAATTGATATTTTGGTAATAGTCACCAGATTTATGAATCTGTTTCTGATGTTGATATTTTGTTTGATAAAGAGACTCTCTATTATTTTCATTGTAAAGATTATCTAATCAAATACAAGAGTAAAAAATACTTGAGCCTGGAAGTGACATGATTTAGCCTTAGTTTTGAGGAGGCTGCAATTTATAGATGGTTATTTATCCAAGAAGTTTCCTCAAGATTGTGAATGCAGACCTTTTATTTTCAGTGAAATCAATGGTAACCTCAGCCATTTTTATTTGCCTTGTGAGAAAACATGTATCTTGGTGCACAATTAATCATTGCCACTAAATCATGAAAGAGTAAAGTCTCCTATAATTATAAAGAATTTTACGACTATACTCATCTTAATAATGGCACTAAAAATAAGGAAATATAAATAATGGAAATCAGAACACAGCTGTGAGACAAGAATTTTAAGCAATGGATGTTTGTATATCTCTCCTATCCAGATATCTCATAGGATGAATTCATACCTTTAGAGTTCTCTTAATTTAGCTATTTTATCTTATTCTTATTCTAACTTACGGTCTTTAACATTATTATTTTAGTAAATGTTATCACCTACTTGAATTTATTAATAAAATGCTATGTGACTTGTGATTATATATATACAGGGTGGAATGATAAAATTGTTGTCCTAAAGAAAACAACACGACAGCTATATTTTAAAACTTTTTTGAAAAAATCAATTCAGGTAACTTGATTATGTAGTAGAGCTGACATCTATTTAATGTAGCTACCTTCAGCCTCAATCACCGCCTTGATACGGACCAGGAACTGGGAGCATGCCTTTTCCACAAGCGCTGGTGAATACTTGGCAGATGGCGGCGATCAGGCTGGCTTTGGTGTTGAGGGAGGTCATGTTGGTGATGTTCTCGACGTATGACCAAACGAAGTGGTCAAGTGGGTTCAGGTTGGGGGAGGAGGGAGGCCAGTGAGAGAAGGGTACAAAGTCCTAGCACTCCTTCTGAAGCCAAGCCTAGGTCTCTTTGGACTTGTGGGCCGGCGCCGAGTACTGCTGCCACACTCAGGGTCTGCCAAAAGCCACCTGATTGCACCAGGGGATCACCACACTCTTCAGCACATACAGGTACACTTTGGTGTGGACTTTCAAGCCAACTTCGAAGATGTGAGGTGGTATGATGTGGCCCTCACTTGAAACCACACCATTGCCGGAAACTTTGTTTTCATCACCCTGAGCACGTCCCTGTCATCCGTAGCAATCCAGATTTGCATTTTGAGGGTGCTGGCAATGGTCCTGTTGTCATAACTTGGATCGGTAGAGGTATGAGTTGTACAGTGGCATATCTCCGATCTCACTCGTTGAACATTGTGTCACTTTCAGACATGATAGAAGGCTCCTATCACTCTTGGGATTTGTACACAACTGGCCAACTAGTAGATGGTCTGCAACAAAAAAAGAAAACTGGTTTTCATTAAACAGAAATGGAATCATGTCGTCTTTTCTAGAGTGACAATTTTATCATTCAACCCTGTATATATATATATATATATATAGTTGTGAGCATAAAGATCAGAATGATGTTAAGAAAAAGTCTAAATGTGAAATAACTTTTTATTTTAAAGCTTCATAGAACATTTTATCAGGGAAAAATAAGGATGTAAAGGTAAATTATATGATTCCAAAATATAAAGCTTAATAAACTTATTTTGATAAAGTTATAAGAATAACAATATAATATTCAAAAAAATAGATGATGAAAAACATCAGAATGATCAACAAAATCCTACTATTATAATGGATACATCATATCTAAATGAAAAAAGCTTTTGTAATTCATTAGTACTTAATATGTTGACCTTTACTTTTAATAACACAGCTTGACATCTTTTGCTACACAAGCAAATTAATGTCTTGCATTCATTAACAGAGATTTTATCCCATTTTCTTTACAAATTAGTCCATAGTTCTCTGACGTTTTTTCGATTCTTTTCCTCAGCTTTTTCATTTATTAACTTCCAAACATTCTTAATAGGATTCATGTCCAGGTTTTGAACAGGCTACTCTATAACAGTAACATCCTCTTCAGAAAGAAATGTCTTAGCAGACTTCACTGTGTGACATGGAGCATTATCTTACATAAATACAGACGGTTGATTAATTTCAGCTTTTAAATTAGGTATGACGTATTTCTTAAATATCTCTGTATACAGTTCTGTTAATTTTACTGTGAAGCTTCATAAGGGGTCCTGTACCATCAATTGAAATCAAGCCAAACATTATCAAATTTCCTCCTCCAAATTTAACACAGCTTTTAGTGCGCTGAGGTGAATACCATTTTTTAGGACTGTGTTGAACAAATGTTCTACCATCACAACCAAACAGGTTAAACTTTGACTCATTGCTGAAATGAACACAATCAGTCCATTTTACATGTTATGTGGCAAATTCCTATTGGCTCATTTTGTTCTTTTCAGAAATGTAAGATTTTGTAGAAGTTACTTGGCTGTTCAAATTTACTTCATTTAGTCTCTGGAAAATTGTGTGCCTTGATATTTCAAAGCCTAGGTTAGCATTAGCTCTTTCAGAGATAGCGGCTGTTGTCACAAATCAATCCTTTTTTGATTCATTGCCAATCCATCTGTTTTCCTTTGCAGTAGTTTTCCTAGGCATGCCAGATGATAACTTGACTTCTCATAACCCAGTTTCCTCAAGTTTTCTTAAAATACTATGAATAACACTTAGATTTCGCCACAGTCTTTCAAATATCCCCAATTGAGAGTTTATCTTCATTACATAACTTGACTATCAGTTTTTTAAGTTCCAGTGAAGTCACAGATTTTTTCGCCATGTTTACAATGTAAGAGCTGGTGAAGAGCTAGTGTCATTCATTTTATATTCTTACCATAAAAATATTTTTAATAATACAAAATAATTATCAAATTTTATGGATTTATTTAATTGTTCTGATGTTTTTGATCTTATTTTTTTCAAATGTTATATAATTATTTTTATAACTTTATGAAAATAAGTTTATTGAACTTTATATTTTGGAATTACATAATCTACCTTTATGTCCTTATTTTTCCTTGATAAAACATTTAATGAGGCTTTAAAATAAAAAGTTATTTAACATTTAGACTTTTTCTTAACATCATTCTGATCTTTATGCTTGCTACTATATATATATATATATATATATAGTGTGAAAAAAGATATGTAAAAAACTATTGCTTTAGAACATTGCAAAAAAAAATGTGCTCAGATTCTTGCAAACAGAGGTATATAAAATCTAAAATGAATTGTTACCTCATCTTCTTTAACTCATCTGTTTGTATTTGTTTCAAGAATTAAAAAAAACAAACAGAAAGATAAACAATTATCAGATGAGTAATAATTTAAAAAATTTGCTTCTGTCTGATGATTGTGTTTGATTTATTATTCTTTAGCAATAAAAACAGATGAGTAGGAAAATAGGATAATAATCATTACTCTCACACACACACACACACACACACACGCACACACACACACACACACACACACACACACATATATATATATAGTCATTAGTCACATAGCATTTTATATATAAATTTAAGTAGATGATAAAAAGCACCAAAAATGATAATGTTACTGACTAAAAGTATAGATATATATATACGCATATATATGTGTGTGTGTGTGTGTGTGTGTGAGTATGTGTGTGTGAGTGTGTGTGTGTGTGTGTGTGAGTGTCCTTTGAAGCAAGAGAGACTTGCTAAACTATACTGTTTAATATTACCTCTCTCTCTCTCTCTCTCTCTCTCTTTCTCTCTCATACATAAACACACACCATTTACTTTGCTCTTTTTCTTCCTTCTTTTTATCTGTTTCTATATTTCAAGCATCTTCCTTCTCTCCATCTATTTGTGTTCTTTCTTAAATTTTCAATTAATCTGTCAATTCAACTTATCTTTTCATTTTTGTCTCATAATTTCTCTCTTATTGTTTACTTGAATGGCTTTATAGTATGTGTCTGAGTGTCGCTAAATGATGGGTACTATGCTAATAAACTCTAACTTTTTCTGCATGTTTCTTAATGTGTTTGTAACTTGACATTCCAAAACAAAAATGTGCATTTAATAAGTAACTCCTGACCTTATTCAAACCTTTGACCTAGAAGTTAGCAGAAGCAAGTGACATATTTACTACACCATTCTGCTGTTTGAAGGTTCACAACATATTCACTATGCCATTCTGCCACTTGATAGGGCACAACATGTTCACAACACCATTCTGCCACTTGATAGGGTACAACATATTCACTATGCCATTCTGCTGCTTGATGGTGCACTACATATTCACTACACCATTCTGTTGCTTGGTGGTATAAAACATATTCACCACACTATTCTGCTGTTTGATGGTACGCAACATATTCACTATGCCATTCTGCTGCTTGATGGAGCACAACATTTCCACTACACCATTCTGTTGCTTGATAGAGCCCATCAATGTTATATTGATTCAAGAAATAACATTTTGATCTTAACTGAAAGAACTCTTGGCCCCCATGCCCATTGATCTCTCTACCCTGGCTTCCTGGGCAAGAAATTGTTTAAAAATATCAAACATTGTAATTGATAGTGTTAGATATAGATAATTAAAATGAAAAATGGGAAATCCTTGGCTGGAATTTCTGCTGCTTATGTATACTTATTTCTTCTCATTTAAATGCAATATGAGCAAGTGGCACACATATTAAGAAGAAGTCCCATACTAAAAAAAAATTTCTTAAAACACCACTTTTCACAAAATTTAAAAAAATTTTCAGGTCTATATACAGTGCAAGGCAAGGAAAGTAGAGTAAGAGACCATATGACCAAAGTCCATAATCTTAGGTGGAGTCTACTTCAAAGTACTTGTTCATACTTTTGTATGGAAGACTCTGTTAAGGAGAGTACATCATACACAATATATGTATGTGTATACAACCAAACTATACATAAACTATATGTATTTAGGAGTATTTACAAAAATACATATTGAGCAGTTTGAAATGGGGTAGGCTGTTTTTCACATTAAGCCCAAACTTAGTGCCAACTTTGTGTAGCTCTTATATACATATATATATATATGTATATAGTTGGTTTTTTATAAATCTTCTCTATTACTAACTCATTATCGGTTTTAAATAATCTTTTTCCTGTTCTAATAACCAGCTGTGATTTTGACATCTTACCCACCGTAGATGTGTGTTTCAACTAGTATTATAATATGTTGGGAGCCGTAATCTATTAGGTAGCTAACATTGTACTCTTGCCAAATCTTCAATACATCTAACTGACAATATTATATTACAATGGAGTTGATGGTCTGTAAATGTGCAAGAAGACCATGGCAAGTATTCAATAGTTTTTAAAGTTACCAAGATTGGGTGATATAGCTGTTATTGATATGGGAGCCTGGAGTGAATAGTATACTTTATGTGTATAATATTATAGATTGAGCAATGGTTGTGTTTGTATAGATGTTAGGGGGTTGTATGAAATACCTTAAAAACAACGTTAGCAAAGTCTCTTTTGACTTAGTATGAAGTATCCTCTGTTTTTCTTAAAGAATTTTGAAGTATAGTATTGTCAGCATAAGGAACATTTAAAGTTATATTATTTGTGTGAAAATATATTTGTAGATAACAATATGTGTGGTCTCGAGTTTGTGCTTAAAAAAACATTTAAAAACATTAAGGTATGAAGATATTCTCTATTTTTAACAAATCAGAATAGTTGTGCATATAAGAGGTCAGATCAATAAGTATTTAGACTGAAGTTTTACATTTTTTTAAATAAGATATAAAATAGACGATTTTCAAAAGCATTTAACAATCAACATAACAAATATTAGCTACTGATTTCAAAATGAAAACCTTAAGGAATGAAAACTTTTAAGACGGATACATTTTTTTAAAATTCAAGCTCATAAACTTTGTAACTTATCAAACATTTTTCTCTCAGTAATAATATTTTATTAAATATCAATAAAAGTCATTATATTCACATTAAGATTCAATACCTGTCAATACCCAAGGAAATGAAGATCTCCGATAAAAATAGATAATAATGTAATACTGAGAAGCTCTAAAATAGTTGTAGATAAAAAACAAAAATTTATCAATAATATTCTATTCTAAATGAATAGCCACAGTTTTAAATCTTTACATATAAATCTGCTGTGCTTGTCAGTTTGTTTTTTCTAGTTTTATATTCTACACAATAGACACTTCTTCCAACCTCAATTGTTTCTGAATAGCCTGATATATTTGTATATATTGCTTTAAAAATTGCTCATTGAGAAAAGCAACAAACTGGTTATTAAACAAAATAAGATTAAAATCTAGTAATTATGTTTTATTATTCCTTTTCAATCAAATAAAAAATCTCATTTTCATTTTTCAAATTTTCTTGGTAGCTTTTATAATTATTCTCAGTTTTAATTGTTTTATTATCAAGCTTGACTTTTTATTGAAAATCAAACCACCTCCCAAAAAAAGGTAACTAAATGTTTTGCAGAAATAAGATAAGTATACTTATATCAACATGAATGAACTACTTATGTAAAAAAATTGGTTCTTCATTTTTTTTTTTTATTGTAAGTTTTTCATTCACATTTTTCAGGTAGTATGTGTTTTTATTAATCGATCAAAATTCCAAACAGAACTGGAAAAAACAATGCTTTATCAGTGAATATTTTTTATAGGTTAAATTTTTGCAATTATTATTCCATGGAATTTTCATGGGTACATAGAATGTTTTCTACAAGTCTAAAGTTTGGTGAATAGTACCAGGAAAAAAAATTACCAAGGTTTTGTAATTGCATTTAAAGTAATCTTTGGGCATGAATGCAGCAATTTTACAAAAGGGTATTGCTTCTTCTTATGTCCTAGCATTAAAACAATCTTGTGTCCCATACCATCAGTTTTCATTTTAATTCAATAAACCTAAATTAAATTTAATCTCAAGGGTAAGATTTGAAAATGTGGAAGACATTGAAATAGATATAATGTTGCAGATTCACTTCAAAAGTGGAATTTGAGTAGTGCCTCAACCAATGAAAAACTCACTGGAATGAATCCTTTCAATCCTAAGATGACTATTTTGAGAAAAATCAAAATTTTATTCATAATTAGTAATGGTTTATTTAAGGTGGAGATCAGAAACAGAAAAGGGAATTAAGATATTCTTTTTTATTTCTATACATTTCTGTTTTTGTGTTCACTAATATTTTGAATTTCAATCAATTTTTAGCTTTAACGTCCTTTTAGGAAAATACTCACAAATACTTTAAATCTGTTTAGAATTTTAAAATATTCATCAAATATTTTTTCATATCATTGTTGGTTGTGAGATCATCAGTTATCAGCTCTTGAGGCATACTTTCTCTTCCATAAGGGTAAACATTGTTATTACAAAAACTGATAACATTAGTCAAACATAAAGATAGGAGAGATAAATCTTTTTCCTTGAATGCTGACAAAATTTAGCAATCAGTTGAAGTGCATCTTGATAAATGCCAAATCGGCAGAGTTGTGATCACATGACCACATTAGAAAATAAAGAACTTTCCTCTAATCAAGTCAACAAGCAAAAGTCAATAAACTAAATTGCCAAAACTTGCCAGCAAAAAATACACATCTAATGCAATGATTATTAACAACATATTTATGTATGCATATCATTATTCTGTTGTCTCTCAAAGACACTTTGGCTAATTCTCTAAGACATCCTGATTCCAATCTTGGAAAGACATATCTTGGAATACAAATCAAGACCTTTTCTGAACAATAATCTTTGTTAATATTGCTTATAACTTAAAAAAATAACTAAAATACCTCTTTTTATTTCCTGAAAACATTCATAGGTTTATTTTGTAAAAGACAATGCTGTAACCTTTCATGTATATTACCTTTAGTTTTATTTTTGAATATATATAATATTGTTGAATTATCAATGCTAGCAGTACTTATCTGTATTACATACAAGTTACAAAATAGTCATTATCAAAAATAAGGAACAGAGTCACTTTTGATAAAGTTTAAGATAAGTGTTCTTATTCAAAGAGCATATTTAATTTTATCATCTACTTACAATAGTTTTGTTTACCCCAAGCATGGTCAACAGAAGATAACTTCAGATTGGTTCATATATCTCATATACTCTCAAAAACACCTAAAAATTAATAGATATTTTAAATAATCATCCATTTTATTATTTTCCAGACTTGAAGAGATAATGTTAACCTAATTCTTTTTTAATAATAGAGTTTCTAAGTGTTTGTTTTAGGCTAGATGGCAATTGATATAAAATGAACTCCTTTTTATAGTTTGATATCTGGCATCAGCAAAGAGTGTTTTAGTGGGGGATATTGAGGTTATGGATCTGACCTCTCACTAAGAATGTAGCACAAGACCATTTCATTGTGAGAACCATGCATGAATCAAGACTCATGTGTGGACGGTGCAAAAATACTTGGTCTTTTTGGCATTCTCCTTAAGAGGTGCTTCAGATTCCAAGCAATCAACTCAAACTTGAAAAGCAGGTAAAGCCTCTAGGGATGGCTCCCTGAGACCAAGTGTTTAGAAACATATAACCACCCTGCAAAAATGCCTGGTGACCTGCTTTCAGACAAGAGAATTGTCATCTGCATCTGGTAAGTGTTACTATGAAAGAGGGTAAGCACTGTGAGAAGACAAGCTTTTACAGTGAGAGGGACATTGTGTTCTGGGTATGACTCAAAATGGTATCAGATAGTGTGGCCCCAGTTCTGGAGATCTGGGAAGTGTGGAGAACCTTTTCACTGCAATAACTCCCAGGTTCACCCTGCCCTGGAGAAATAGTACCTGTTAGACTATAACTGATGGGTCAAATAGATCTCTTTAAAAAATATTCATATTTGATAGGACTATGTGCCAAAAAATACTCTCTTAAATGAACCTTAAGAAACAATTATACAAAAAATGTAAATATAAAAGTACAATGAATTCTATTTCCTAACTTCTAGTGAAGAAATAATCCTAAATGGGTTGACATGCCATTAAAATCAATTAATCAATCAAGAAAAAAACAAGCTATCTGAGCTGGATCTACAAGTTGAATTTTCCAGATGGAGAGACAAATGGACATTTGGTTAATTACAAGATTCACTTTTGTTTCTTACTTTCTATTTTCATTGATCACATTTCACTAGAGTTTATTTCTAATATCTATTTTTATTGATGAATAAATGAAAAAGAATATACAGACCTGAGTATATGTGTAGTGTAAATTTTTTCAAAAATAGAAAGCAAAAGATTAAGTATTGGAATTCTTAGAAACCGTTTGTTATTTTGTCAAAAAATCAATTCTGAAGATTTTGGTCAATAAAAAGAATAAAAGAATTTTACAAGAAAGTAAAATTCAAAGAAAAAGGAAAAAAAGGTAACAAAGAATTGAGGAAAGTAAAATCAAATATAAAAATTTACATGATTTAAACTGAAAACTCTACACTTTGTTACAAGAAAAAGAAGATAAAACAATAAGATTTAACATACAGAATCTTATTATATGGTAATTGGATTATCAAGCAAACGTTCAGCTCTCAATTAAAAAGCCAGGTGATTTATCATGATGTAAAATTATGAAATTTCAGAATGCTGTTGAAACTATCATTTTTGATGTTCCAGGACAATCCCATCACAGATATTGAAATTCAAAGATAACAGCAAATCATACTGAGAATTCTAAAAAGTTCTCAGCTCAACCAAAATAAAGTTGGGTTCTTTGAAAAATCATAGTTCTAGCATCTTGAACTGCAAAATGAAATTAAATTGCATGTACTTCTCTGGGCTCATGGTTCTTTCTTTGAATATTTTGTGCTTCCTTGAATAATTAAGATAAGTGTAAAAATATTCAAAATTGTCGGCATCACTATTCTTGCTTTGGTGCCATTATTAATAGAATTTCCCATGATAATTTCAAATTAAATTCTATAATCTATATTTCAGGTTGAGCATTATTTTATTATATATTGTAAGCCCATTTGATAACATAAAGATTATAACTCATTTCAATGAAGAAGTATATTAGAGCTCCACTGCAAAATAACTATAAAACTGAAATGTATTAACCAAAAACATTTCGTTTGATAATAAAGAAATTTTTTTTTTAATTTTCAGTTTTCCCCTCAAACCCTGATGACTCAAACTTTATTGGTTTTGAGAACTTTTAAACTGATCATGTTCCTCAAAAATATATTTCCAAATTAGCGTTATTTCAATGAAAGGGTTATTTATGTCGATGCGTTCATTTTTGTTTTTTTAGATATTTTATTCCTTTGACATTTTAATAAAAGCATTTTAATTAAAGTTTTGAAGATGAAAGTTGTGTACAAATTCCTACAATAGTTTACTATAGTGTGTGGAAATGAGTGTATGTATGTGTGATTATACAGTATCACCTATAAATGAATACACTTCTTCTAAATCATATATATATATGTATATCATCATCATCTTGTCATGCCATCTGCATGGATATCTCTGAACCTCTCTCACCACCCCACCCTATCGTTCATTGCTTCCGGCTGATCCTCAGGGCTACTCCCTATATCTGCACAGAGCTGCTGTATGTAGGTTCGAGCTGGTTGCCCTGCTTTTGCTCGGCTATGTGAAGGGGGTCTATAGGAGTACATGACTTATGAGCTTGCCCCTACTACTCCAGCGGTGTCCTGCATGTCTGGTTTGTCTAACTTTGATAGTTTTCGTGATGGGTGGTAGGTGGCCGTATACCTGCAGCTTTGTCGGGTGTTGCCTCCAGGACTTGTTCAATATTGCTCGCAGCATTCTTGTGTAGTTGCCGTCAAGCTTTTTATCCATCCGTTTAGTTAGCGTCCATGTAGTGCATCCATGTGTGTGAAAGAGAGCATATGTATACATATTTGGTATCACCTATAAATAGATACACCCTGAATAATTTTTTTAATAAAAAGTTAATATTTTTCCACACCAAAGATAAGAAGATTTTTATTATTTCTAGCACATCTTTATGTATTCAAAATGGGTACTATTAGTTATTACTTATTACACAACATTCTACATCGCTGAAACCCTACCCAAAAATTTGAGCATATATCAATCCAAAAATGATTACACCTTTACATCCTAAATATTATGTTTATTTTCAAAGTAAATCTAATTTTTTGTTGGTTTCAAAGTTTCAATTTTCTGATCAACTCTTCTGATTATAAATATAATTTACTTTTTTATCAAGAACAAATACTTAGAATATTTACTCCTTCTTGTTGTAGATATAAAGTAAATTAATCAATTTATTTTCAATAGACACATTTTGTTGATATTGAAAGAGGCTGAGTATGGGTTGAGCATTGAAAAAATGAACTTATGATAATTTCAGATGTTCATGAACATTCGTAAATTCTCTGAAAATAAAATTGTAATTCCTCAAAGAAAGAAAAGTATGATATTCATGGTTCCTACAAAAATCCTACAAATAGTAGTTCATGAAAAATGATTGAGATAGTTTTTGGTTTTTCATTGTAGCTTTAGTTTAAAAGATTTTATCACAAATACAAGCTGGAATCTACAATGCATAAGAAAAATACTTTATGTCCTTTTTGCTTTTATGGCTCTTAGTATGTGTTATGATTAATCCAGCTCAGTTCTTCAAAGTATTATGAATAGCATTCAAACTGAAAATTATTGACAATTTCTACCCTCGGTTGAATTATGTATATGTTCTCTTTTTAAAAAACAAAAAACTGAATAAAAGCTAAGACAGTGCTGGCCTCTTATATTTAATCATGCTAATCTCAAAGAAAAATTGCCATCCAAATACAAACTATTTAAATATTTATCTCAATCTGCTCATTTCTCTTTCTCTCTCTCTCTCTCTCTCTCTCTCTTTCTCAGCTAAATGTATTGGATATAATAAAAAGTAAGTATAAAAAAAAAATTCAGGTTTTCAAGTTCTATTTTCATCAATCTATCATCCATCAATTTAAGATAAATGTATTGGATATAATATCCCACAAAATGGTTAGAGCAGGACTTGAAACCTCTAAGCTTAGGTTAAAATTGTTTTATTTCCAGTGAAATGTAACACCAGAAAAAAATGTATGATCAACTTCAGGTTTTCAAATCCCATTTTTATCTATCTATCTATCTATCAATCTATCTATCTATCACTCTAAATTAATTATTTACAGTCTTACTGAAATGAAAATAATTGGTTATTTTGCATGATTTTCCTAAAAGATTAAATGCCAATAAATGGTTGGTGAGATGATAAACAGACATTGCTGGAAAGTTAAATCATTCTTATCTAACTAATTTGGTAACAGTCTGGTTTGGATTCAGTTGATATCTATGCCCATTGGCAGAACACAAATGCATCAAGAATTGTTCTTTCTTCTTTGGTGTCTGCATCATTCAGTCTTGAAGGATGTGATGTCTGACCAAAACTTTGTTTCTACAAATCATTAAATTTCTTTCTTCTCTTTCCATTCTTTATATTCTTTATCTTTGATGAGTGGGAGTAGATGGTTAGAAAATGCCATTTTAAAAGGACATTATTTCTTAATTATATTTATTTGATAGAATGTAGCTAAATCAACAAAAATAATATATCATATCTATCTCTTACTTTGTAGAGTGAATTAGGATTATACAAGGATTAAAAAAAACAGGCCTTGAAATTAAATTTTTTTCCATTAGGTGTATGGTCGCAACAAATTATCTAATATTTTGAATAGAATATTGAGTTAGTTTTATGGCTTTAACAAAAGGGACAAACATAAGTATTCATTTCATTCAGCAATATATATATATATATATATATATATATATATATATATTGATCTTACTCATCCAGTAGACCAACAATGTCTGGTGCTATTAAAAGTTACTCTGGTGCTCTGATTTTGTGGTAATTGTGCCTTTGGCATCTGATGAAAGCTTTGTTGACTTTACAGCAGCATATTCATGTATATATCTATATCTATATATATGTGTGTATGTATGTGTGTATATATATATATATATATGTATAAACTATCACATATAAATAAGAACACACCTACCAAGTGTACTGATAAAAACTTAATTTTCTTCTAAACCAAGATACCACCAAACAAGATTGCATTCTGTCAGAATGAAAGAGCATTCCAGTAAGCAGTCTGTGCAGTGACTGTGGGTAATGTTATCAAGACTTCAAACAATAGTAAAAAAAAAGGCAAAAATAAGAAAGAAACATTAGAAAAAGAAAAAAAAAAAGGTGACCATAACAAATATTGATTTGAAATAACGTCATTTGCAGTGGTGTACTTATCTTTAGAATGCCATATATTTTTAAGTACAGTGTTCAGATGTTGTAGAATTTTTGTTATAAATAACAAATAATAACAATATTCACTTTCATTACATACTATTCTAATAGAAATAGAAAATTTGGTTTAGAAAAAAACGTTTTATGAAAAAAATGGCAGTTTTGGCTTATTTATGGGTGACATTTTAACATTTATATATATATATATATATATATATATATATATATATATATATATATATATAAATGTTAAAATATCACGCACTCACACACATACATGTATATGTGTGTGCATGTGTATGTGTGGGCATGTGTATGAGTGTACGAGCAACAGTGATATAATTTTTGTAGATATGGTGTTGTAATAGAAAAAAATGGAACATTGTAAAGAGATTCTTTAATGCAATTTCCCATCAGTTTGCAACTATGTGGTGAATATTCATGAATAACCTGAATATTATACTTTCTTAAATATGTTTATTATTAAATGCTGATTATATAATACTTCTAATTTAATTTATCAAAGACATCATAGGCGTCACTCAAACCAATCGAGCTGGGCTGGGTAGCACGAGCAAAAAGGTATTCTTCAAAATGGACCCAAAAGGAAAAAGAGACATGGTGAGCAAAGAAGTCAGGATGTTTGAGGAAGAGCAAAGAAAAGCCAGTGCTGTTACTCAGGCCAAACAATGTGCTTGGAGAAAATGGAATGATATCGAACCAATTAAATTATCGTGGAAATCCTTAATTGCAATGGAACCACTGGCGATATCATTCCTTCTTCGCTCTACTTATGATCTCTTACCAAATGCGACCAACCTAAAATTATGGGGATATACCAATTTGGACCTGTGCTTGACGTGTAAAAGTGATCGGGTACTTTGCGCCACGTCTTATCTGAAAGTCCACACTCACTTCAGATGTACACATGGCGACATAATAAGGTATTAGAAGTGATAATAGAATAGGTAAGAGCACAATGTGAGACAGCAAATCAGCAATCCATAACAACCAAGGAACCTATAATTCAGTTTCTCAAGGAAGGTGAATGTCTTGTGAGGAAACAAAAAAATCCTAACAAGAAGCTACTGAACGGAGCTAGTGACTGGAAAGTTTCAGCAGATCTCAAGATATCTCTACAATTTCCAGTTCACATTATTCAAACGGGAAAGTTGCCGGACATTGTAGCATGGTCCGATTCAAAGAAGAGTGTCCTCCTCATAGAATTGACTGTCCCTTGGGAAGAAAACCGGGAGGAAGCACACAAACGGAAGAAAAACCACTACGAGATACAGCATGCCAACTGCGTGGAAAAGGGTTGGATATGCCATGTGATTCCTATTGAGGTTGGTTGTTGTGGTTTTATAGGACACTCAGTCATTTTGTTTCTTTTAAAAATAGGAATCACTGGCCGCAGTTTGAAAGTTGCCTCGAATCGTCTTCAGACCACGGCGCGATATGCATCTAGTTGGATTTGGTCGAAAGTTTTCAGCACGAAGGTAATACACGCGGAACCACCTTTCCCGTGTGATTACATAAGAAACGGTTACTGTAAACGTGTAATAACATCAACCGCTGAAAGTAAACACATTTTTTAAATCATAAACTGCACTCAGAAAATGAGGATTAACGTCCAATGTAGTCTCTGCATTTAATTGATCTGGCGTATATATATATATATATATATATATATATATATATATATGATTCTCTTAATACCCTGTCCGGTAGCAAAAGCTGCTTGGTTGCGCCAGGGGTGGCAGTACCGCCTTGAGCTACCAAAACTGTGTTATCACCCCTGGATGGTGGCTGATGAGGACATGGTATCGCATGTGCTTTCACACGTTGTATGATGAAAAAAAAAAAAGAAGTTTTTATTTGCAATCAATTAAAACATAAATTCTGTAGAGAGAAAATACATAAACACCGTGTTTAATGACCAGAAAAGGCAGCCTTTCAATAAATTTTTAATAAAATAAATAATAATTTTTGAAAAAAAAATATATTGGTTAGGTGAAATATGAAAATTCCATAGCAATTTGAAAAATACTAACATGTTTTCTTTTAAGTAATTTATTATGTATACCAATTTCTAATGTATACCAATTTCTATGAGTAACTCTCTTATTGTTGTGGGTCCTGGGTCTAATATTTGACTGCATCCTTTGGTGAATTTCCAGTTCTTGAGTTTTAGGGAGTGTGTTGCCATTTTTTGTTAGTTACCTCTGAGCTGGAGTGTCAGTACCTCTTTAGGTCCCATTTATGAATCAAATAAATCTGTTTGAAAATTATTAATATTAGATTACAATTTACAATTGTATTTACAATTAGATTTACAAATGAAACAAATCAAATAAACCGTAAGGATTTGATATGCTCTAAAATAAGAAATCAAATCAAAATATTATCGTTGAAATTAATTTATTGGATGTATACTTAGGTAATGATGGTTTTACATGATAAGATCTGTATGGAGATTTATAAGGAAGAAAGTAAAAATTTACAGATTTTTTTTGAAAAACTAATTGAAGTCCTCAAAGATGATGTTAAGCAGTGCTCTTAGTGTAACTGTTATCATTGTAGGAAATAAAATCAGCAACCTGAGTTCAAATCCTAGTAGAGGCTGTTTGAGCTTTCACTCTTTGCTCCCCAGCTATTGGGAAATAGTATGGCAGGGTGGTTTCTTTAACCTTGGTTAGGCAACTAGTCTATAAAAAGGAAAACTCTCAATCCAAACCAGCTTTTCTCCACTTAAAAATGTTGCCTTTGTGATAGGGCTTAGAATATGCTGACTGTACTCCCTTGCAAAGGAGTAAGACCCCTTCCAAAAAAAGTGGTGCCCAGAGTATGATACTAAACTGCATCTTATGGTAAGGCTTCAGTTTTGAAGATATGGGGAGTAAGGAATGCCTCTTCATTACCATTACTCCCAATACCTCTCTGAGCTGGAGTATTACACCTTAATTGGGTCACATCAATGGGTCAAATAGATCTGTTTTAAAATAATTTGCATTTGATATGACTGAAGGTGAAAGAAACTTTTTAAAAACAAACTGTATAAAAATGTAAATATGAACATACAATGAATTTGATTCCCTAACTTCTAGGAAGAAAATAAACCTTGATGGTTTGATATGCCATTAGAATTAATCAATCAATCAATCTGATCTTTTGTCTCATCCTGTTCATGGTGGAGTGGTTGGGTAAATACGTATAATGGGTAAGATGACATATCTTGGATCATGAACATGGTGGGACTAATGGATAAATGCTTAAAGTTGTTTCTATTTGATTCATTTTTCTAAACAGCATTGATTTTTCTATCTTCTTTTTTTATCAATTTACTCTAAACTGTTATAAATGGTAACTTTTATAAGAAAAGATAAGTTTGAATAATATAAAAGTGATTTAACAATTGCATTATTTTATTGACAGTGTGAATGGTATTATAGAAAACCAAATAACATCTATAAAACTACTCAATATCCCTATCTCTGATTGGTTGATCCCATATTGTTATTATCTTGCTTACGAGTTATATTCAGTGTCTATTTACGGGTATATTTATTTTATGACTTTTTCTTGTCACTGGAAAAGAAATTTTGTGTTTATATTTATCGTAAAAGCAATAGCCATAAATGTTAACCTCTTACTCATGTTTATTCAATAATATAATTTTTATAGCAGCAAGAAACAAAACAAAAAACATAACAAAAATTAGGAAAAAAAAGATAATATGAGAGAAAATTATCAGTAATAATAATAGGCAGAGCCACTCAATTCGACTATTTTTGATTGGTCAGATTTGTATCTGTAGTTATTTTACACAGTATTAGCATTGAGTATATTTATTTCTATGTATGTTTTTAGATGATGCTTTAACAGCACAAATATTAATTCGGACTATATATCAATCTATTGGAAAATAATGATAATATGTAAAAGTGAAAAATTAAGGAAATTTACTCTAATGGTGAAGAACAAAAGAAAGAACTCTCCAGTTCAATATGTGGGATACATTTGTATTTAGAATTTTTTCTAATCCTTTAAGCAACATCTAATTGCTTTTATCACCATAAAGAAATGTAGCTAAATTTTGATAGATAAAGGATTATACTCATCAAAATTATTATAATAATTAACAGAGTATCATCTTAAAAAAAAACCTTTTAAGTCCTCTAAAAGTTCAGTGCTATGCCTGTATTTAATGTACTAATAAAATGTCTGTTGGATAAAACTGTTATCTTAAATCCTGTTCTATAGGAGTTTGGGTTTATTTATTAATTTCAAAGAAACAGTAGATCTCACATCTGCCCCATCCAATATATTGGTTTGGCTTCTTTATTTAATGGTGTATCAACCTTATTTTATTTAATGGCATATCAACCTTATTTGTTTAATGGCATATCAGCTGTTTTGTTTTTATGGCAACATTATCTAATGCTAAAGCCATCCTTTGAGAAGAACAGTTGTAGTACTATTTAATCTATAGTTGGGGAGATTAAGGAGTTGATACTTTTCCAAAGGGTATTAGTCTGAAAGTGAACATATAAGCATGACTGGAGTTTGAACTTGCTTTCTTTGAAATGACAGATCAGCACTTTAGCTGATTTGCCATAGGAACTCCCCCACACAAAATAAATCATGAAAGAGAATACAAAAGGATTTAGACCAAATATAAAAAAAGAACCCACAGAAAATATCAAATAAATACTTATATTGACTTCTTTTTTCAGCGACCCAAGAATCAATTCAGAAAAACTAATGCCAAATCCTGTTTATACACACACACACACACACACACACACACATATATATATATATATATATATATATATATATATATATAAGCAAATAGTTTGTAGGTAGCTTAATTTTTAAATGAGTTAGATCTCATTTGTTTGCACACAGTTAATTTCAAATATTGCCCTCTCAGTGCAGTTGACAGGCACCCACCACCCTTAAGCACCTTTCAGATAAAATAGGGTTTGGTACATTTTTGCCAATGAATGATTTGAAAAATACACTCAAGACAATCATCTATGTGCAAAGGCTTGATATGAACGCTGATTAATTGGATCAGGCCTCTGTTTAGTTCAGAAACGGCCAAATTGGAGTCTTGTAGGTCACATGACCACCAAAATCCTGTTCTCAAGTATTATGCATCACCACCCATCGCCAACATGCAGCATTGTTGGGAATTGGGGTGTCTTACTAGCTCATTGGTCTAGTGGGTAGAGTGTTTGCCAATGATCCAGGAGACCTGGGTTCAATCCCTGGTCGCATCATATCAATGACTTTAAAAATGGTACCTGATACCTCCTTGCTTAACACTCAGCAATATAAGGTAAGTATCAAGGGTAAAGTGAAGCAAATTGTCTTTTCTTAATTGTTAGTCCTCGATACAGCTGTGACCAGTGAGGACTGAAACTGGTTGGCTGTCAATTCTATATAAAAAAAAAAAAGAAAAAAAAAAAAGAAAAAAAGAAAAATGAATTTGTTTCATCATGATTAGATTTGGTCTCTTCTGGACTATAATGTATATATATATATATATATATATATATATATATATATATATATATATATATATATATATATTTATATATATCTTTCTTTAATAAAAAACAAAAAACAGTCACATGAGGATTATAAATGTATTTCCCTCCTGTATATATATATATATATATATATATATATAATCCGAGAAAAATAGTCAAAGGGTTAGACTATTAAGTAATAATTCTAGGTGAATAGAATTAGCCAGTTGAGTGCTCAATGTTAATGGCTATGGAATATATAATTAATTTCAGATTAAAAATATATTGAAACTCATGTGCAGAGTGAAAGCATTTTTTTTATAAAATTAAACAAAAAAAATTAAATTTTGTAGTTCATTATAACTTTATTTCAGGTCTATAAAATGACCTTCTTCAGATTGATAAAATACAGCTATGCATTTGAATACAATGTAGACAGTTTTACATTGCTTCTGGTGAAAAGAGAATTTAAAAAAAACTTTTTAATTTCTTTAAAAAAAAACATTTTTTTCAGTGGAAATATTACATACTAACAAATATAATGATTATAAATTCCTCATTTTTTTAAAAACCATAACTAATATCTAAATTAGCACTGACTTTTTTAAAAACTGGTGAATACTGAGAGATATTAATTGTAAGTTGAGACTCAATTTTAAAAAAAGTATAAATGAAAATAAAAATTGATGCCTAATTTTCTTTGAAATTAATGTCAATTTTAAATATCAAATAATATAGTCTTTATAGTCTAAAAAATTAATGTTAATGTTAATTCAAATAAATGTCTATTTATAGTAGGAAGAATTACAATATCAATTGTTAAGTTAACTGTGATAAGTAATAGATTAATATTTTGACAGATATTGGATTAATGTATCTAATAAATCCTAATTTTTGAGATAATTACTTAATGAATAACAGTTTCAAATATAAATTCATTTAATTGAGTAACTAAATATTTGTTTACATATGTTAAGTTGGAATAGTACTTAGGATAGTTCCACCTAACATTTAGGACCATAGTGTTAATTTTGAATCTTTGTTCAAATATGTGTTATATTAAATTATTATCCTATTTTAGGGTGTCTACAAAAGAAATAATATTCTATAATTTTTAAAAGGTTTTATTTGACTTAGTTTGGTTTTATGGCATATCAATCATTGTGGGTTATCAAATTCTAAATCCGGGCTTTACATATATATTAGAGATATATGATTTGCAAGCAAAAGTCAATAAAGTTAAAAAGTCCCAAATATTGCTATGTATCAGTAATAATTCAGTTAAACATCAATCACTTGTTTACACTTAGTTAAATGATTATGCAGTTCTATTTCAAACAATTCAGTTTAACAATAGTCATTTGTCCTGAAGACCTGCCTAGGGCGAGGAACGATAGGGAGGAGTGGCGAGAGAGGGTCAGGGATATCCATGCTACCAGCCCGACATGATGATGATGATGATTAATTGTCAAACAGTTCTATTTGACCCACAGATAGGACCCTATCAAGTGCTACCACTAGGGGTCAGAGTGGACTTGGGAGCAATGGCAGTGAAGGGGTAATCTGCATTCCCCAGAGCTCTATCATTACTGGAACCTCACCATCCAAAGGTTTAGTGTCACATACAGGACACTCATTGGAGGAGTCTTAACCCTCTGCAGAGAAGCAGTTGGTGTATTCTACAGCTCCAGCCAATTTGGCTCTTTTCAAAAGGAAAATCTATACAAGCTATTAATACTCACATTACAGCTTCATGATGAAACTTATGAAGTTTATTACTGCAACTTGAAGTTGCTGAGTGTGTGTGCCTCAGATCACATCGTATATATCTAGGTGATATTCATCCCATATATAATCCTTTTATTCTGGTTTTTGTGCATTACTTAATTGATATTTTACAGAAACCATTTCATTTTAGCATTTTAAATAACAAATTAAGATGTACCTTGAAAATATAAATGAAAATAGTGTTAGTTTCCAATAGAGGCACAAAATGCCTCATGAATTCAATGCAAAAATAAGCACATGGCCCTCTTGTGAATTTGTTATATGGACATTTCTTTTTCTGCATAATGTCTGCTATTCTGACTACTGTGAGTCTTTCAAGTTTCCTAATTGAACGTTTGTTGATTCTGAAGACTTGGTGCAGGGCCAGTTTGGCACAACCTCTTCACTAATACTAGAACCGCCAAAATGCCAGAGGCTGTACAGTAATGCATGTAGATATGAAAAAAAAAGAGAAAATAAACAGAGAAAACTAGAGTTTGAAAGAGAGAGGGAGAGGTTGAAAGCAAAGCTATGAACAGAAAATTGTTTATCCAAGGGCACTTTTAGTTCATATATTTATAATATATATAATCATTATGAAATGTTGGACAATTTATTATAAAATGATGTACTTATACTATATTTTATAGTATTTCTTATTGTATTTACTTTTAAATATGATATTGTACACAACAATTTCCATATACGACTATATTTTGTATTATGAGGTATATTAATATTAACTGACTATAGATAAAATAAGCATCATTTTATATATGGTCAGTTTTAAATTATCAGATTTTTAATAAGCATCTATCAATCAAGTTTATCATTATGAAACTAAAAGGCTTATGATGACTGGTTTATTTTCAATGTTTTTAAAGATTTTTCAGAAAGCCATTTTATCTATGGCTAGTATTCAACTTCTCAGATAGTGAGTAAAATAGAATAAATAAATAAATATATATGTACTTAAGGAAAGGTTGGATGACACTAAGAAAAACTAGTAACTGTAGGATTAATCCAAGCAATTGTTATATTATCACTTAAAAATGGGATATGCACCCATAATGTGGTAGTAGAATGACATTGTCAGAAAAGAGTGCAGTTTTATCTCAATAAAATATGTTGACTGTGTTGATAATAGTAAAAATCCTTACCAAGATTGTAAATTGATTAAATGGATTCAGAGCGAAGAGTTCTGCAGACATGTAAACCTGTCTAAATTGTGTTCCTTTGTCTGTATAGGTTACCAGTTAAAGAAAATGAAAATATGTAAAACATTGTCTTGGCTTTTCAATGTATTTCATGTCATCTTATGAAGTTTATATCACTGAATTAATGATTCATTTTTGAGAATTTTTTTTGTATATGAATATCATGGAAATTTTGTTTCTCATTCAGTGTACTGAATATATATATATATATATATATATATGAAGAGATATAGTTGAATGGAGTTAGTCAGAAACTCACAGTGGAGTTTGAAGTTTGTTACCAAGGGAGTTGATGGAGAGAGAAGATGAATCAATATCAATATGGAAGAAAAATGCCTCTGACTTAATCACTTAATCACCAATAAGGACTTGAAAGGAAAATAGCTTATAAAAACTTTTCAAACTGTTACAGAGATCTGTTGCATTTCTTACTTTTATTTTCAACTCAGATGTTTAATTGTTTCTCATCTGAATGGTGACCAATCCTGCTTATCCCTCTGTTTCATTTTATCAAATATACAAATCAAAGTTACAACTTTTTAATTTTTTAATCAGCCCAACGTACCAACCAAGACAATATAACCTTTTACCTTCTAATCATTTCCTCTGCAATGGCACAATGATATTAACATTATTTTGTTTGTTTTACATATCAAACTTTTAATGAAATTAAAAACAAAAATTATTTTGTTTCCCATTTGTAACTACTTCTCTGGTGATATACTCAGTGTATTACTTTGTCTGTCAAAAGATAATTTTTCTGAGCCTGGGTGTATAAATAGTTAACATTTAAGTGTTTATGTCATCATCAGATTTAGGAGATAGCCACTGAGCTGCTTCTGCAACAGTTAATAGGCTAAAGCAAGTTAATCTATTAACTTTTGTTCTAATATTTTGTGTTATACACAGTCATTCAAAAAATATGGTGAATTTTGCCTAAGGAGTTAGCAATACAAAGCTCTGTTTACATTTGCACCTTTCATGGTGTTTCAGGTTCCAAAATACTGTCAGCATAACTTTCTTTACTGACTGCTGTGTTTGGAGCAGTGCTTAGAATTTTTTCTTTAATGGAGAGTCAGTTATTTTTTCACGCCATGGACTCAGGATCATAAAAGCAAAACCATATTTAGCTCATTTGTAAACATTTATTTGACTTAAATATGCATCTTCATGTTATATAATTAAGGAATGATTTTTTTTAGATGAATCATTTTTCTTTAATTATATTCTCTCATTCAGTTTGGTTGGGCTTTGAACTATTCGGGTTAAGAGTTCAGGCGCATAGGCATTGGGTACAGTTTTATGCTCGTGCGCAAAGGATATGACAATCACCATTGTCATAATAAACCCCAGACAGGAAATGGGGCTGGAGTGTGGATGATGTCATGCCCGGAAGAGATGGTCCTGAGAATTTGAGGATTTTGAAAAAGAGTCAGTTGAGAAGTTGAGATTGGACCATGGAGGCAGAAAGTTGAGTTACTGCCATGGGGGCATAGAGTTGAGTTTAAATTTTTTGTATCTCTACCGACAGAGATCTTAAACATCACAAGATGTGCCACGCATTGGGTATGGTTAGCATTGTAAGAATTGTGTTTCTTTCCTCATGTTGAAGAACTGAAATCAGGAGATAATAAAATCATTCGTACCTGAACAACAAAATCCGCCTGTTTTCACCTCTGTATTTGCATTGTGTGTTTTGCATATGTATATGTAAAGTATGCAACATTCATGCACATTACACATTTTTTCTGTAAATTTCATATAATTTCACAAAAATGTGATGACAGACCTCTTTTCAAACCCTGAGCGTTCTGTTTGATTTACTGCCATTTTGAATAGCCTTACAAAATTTATTTTAAGATTAGAATAATTTTTCCTATAAAACAATTCCAAACAATAAAGCATTTGCATTAATGAAAAAGAAATTCTGAAAAAAAATATTTTGCCTCCACACACACACACACACACACACACACACGTGCATATATATATATATATATATATGTACTTATGTATGCATGTATATTCAATTTCTCTTTGTTAGTTGACACTTTGAAGGGTCCTTTTTGTATTTGGGCTTACATTTGATTTGTTAAGCATAACATATGGATAAAAAAATGGAATAAGAATTATCAATGTGAATAGATTTAAAAAATTTTAATAAAGTCTAATAGATGTATGGGAAAGCTTAAACAATGTCATTGTAATAGTCTGATTTTTAGCAAAAATATCACATTATAAACATTATTTACAAGGTACCAGTACATCAGCTTGATTTTCTGGATCTTTTATATCGGCCAAACATTGAGATGAACAAGATATTGAAGTAGTGGATTGAGAGAGAGAGAGAGAGAGAGAGAGAGAGAGAGAGAGAGAGAGAGAGAGAGCATTGTCTCAGTTATTAGTAAGAACACCAACTAATAGCACTACAAATGAAATCAATAAATAAAACATAAATCTTTTGATTGGAGATGCAGAGAAAATGACATTAAGCTTAAGGCTCTTAAAAATGGTCTCAGAATTGTCCTGTGGGATGATACCCAACAAATGAAAGCATTATTTAAGTTAATCTATATCGGAGTCTACCTGGAAGTATTGAGTTCAATCTCTGGACCAGGGATCAGGAAGGATGAAATATCTAATAATGCAAATTAACTACTACAAGATGCCCTGATGTATAAACAGCAGAATGGGAACAGTTTATCTTTGTGGTAATCTTCCTTGAATCAAGCGTTTGGCTTAAAATTTCCAGAAGTTACCAGTTAAAACAAAACACCTGAAAATGGTAGTAGAGTAAATTAGCTCAAACATTGTGATGAAGACAATCGTCAAAGTCATGTAAATAATAACTTCTCATCTAAGAAATTTAGATAATACATTATAACAAGCTTTATGAGTGCAATAGCATAAAAACTAATGAAAAATACCTTAACTTTGAATGTAAAATAATTTCTAATCCAAATTGCAACTTGATATTTGAGTCTGCAATCTAATCATTATAATTTCTCAATATTTATAATCATTTTACTCTGTGCAAGTTTTTTACAATAGTGTTAGCTGGTGGGCTTTCACGGGAGCTCGAATAGCAACAAGTTTCAGGTTTCTTGGACTCTTCTTAGTATCTTAGCTGATCTTAACAATGCTGTAGTCTGGATGGTCTTGATTCTTCCTTGGATTTCCTCTTCTTCCACTCTTTTTCATAAGGCTCTGGGGACCATTCCTAGTGCTCTAACTACAATTGGCATCACCATCACCCTGATGTTCAACAGCTTTTTTGATTCTCTGTTTAGGTGCACATATTTGTTTATCTTTTCACTTTCTTTCATTTTTAATCTGTGGTCCACTGGAACAACAAAATTTACTTGATAAGTTCTTTGTTATGGTTAACATTAGTTTTAGCTGGCATTATTATCATTATCATTATACTCTTAGAGAATTTTTCACACAAGTGTTAGCTGATGGTCTTCTACTGGAGTCTGAGTAGCAGCAAGTCTTCTCAGGTCTCCAGGACTTTTCTCTGTATTCTGACTGATCTCAACAATCCTGTACTCTGGATAGCCTTAATTTTTCCTCTGATTTCTAATTTCCCGTGCTTTTTCCAAGTTTTGGGGGACTGTTCCAAGCATGCCAGTTATAAATTATATCAGTGTCACCCTCATGTTGCACTGCTTTCTTAGTTCTAGGGTAATGTCTAAGTATGTGTCTCTTTTTTTGCTTTCTTACATTTTATTTCTGTGGTCTGCTGTGATGGCAAAATCCTTTTTTTGTTAATTATCACTGGGTCTGGTCTTCTGACTGGGATTAGATTATCTGTTTGCAGCTCAAAGTCTCAGATAATTTTATGTATCTCATTCTCTAGGATGGATTCTGGGTTGTGCATATACTATTTGATTGAATGGTCAAATTTCTTGCTCAATTCCCAGTGGACTACTTTTTCTACGCAGTCATATCTTGTCTTATACACCTTTTATGCAAGTTTTCTACATTCACTAATTATGTGATCAATCATTTTATTTGGTTGCCACATAACCTACACTTGCTATTCTGTTGCATATTATTGATTTTCACTTTAATACATTTGGTTCTTATGGCATTGTTTTGTGCTGCTATCAGGAGAGATTTTATTTCATTTATAAGGTTACCCTTTTATTGTCATATCCAGGTCTTCTTGTGAGAGATTTTTGCCTGTTTGTCACTTGAAATATCTTTATAGATGTTTTTCTTCCAAGTTCTGTTTCCTACTTTTCTGTTGTTCTATTTGTCTTTATGTTGTCAATGGTGTTACTAGCTGCTGTAATTAGTCTTTCTTTGCATTTTTTAAAATTCAGTCCTCCTCAAGACCTTACATTGATGTATCTATGTTATCTTCAATACTTGTGAGTCCTCTTCCTCTTTCTTTTCTGAACATATATAGTCTGTTTGTGTCATCTCTTGGGTATAAGACCTTATGCATTGTCATCAATTTTCTAGTCCTCAGGTCCATTTGTCTGAGTTCCTCTCTGGTCCATTTTAAGAATGGTTCCAGGTATCTCACTAGAAGGACTGCCCAGATGTTTATCCCTTTAATACAATTTCTGCGGCAGGGCTTGGTTTCACGAAGTTTTCTTGCTCATCAGAAGCATTCTTTTGTTATTTTTCTTTTATCTCTGTTTTTTTAGGGTATCTGCTTTTAATATTCTCAAGTACTTTTCCATTTCTCCTAGTGTTCTGATTCTTTCTTGATTTTGTAATTGTATTCCTTCTGTCATTTGTCTTTTTTCACTTTTCATTGCGAGCATGGTACATTTTTAATGCCAAATTCTATTCCTTTTTCCTGGTTGTATATTCTTATTTTTTCAGGGTCCATTTATTTTTTGTTTTCGTAAACAGTTTTATGTCATTCATATGCATAAAGAGATTAGACTTTTTTATGAGTTGTAGCCCCTTGTACGCTTCCTAAATATGTAATTGAGTTGTATCATTACTATTACAAATAGTAATGGGGAAAGTGCATCTCCCTGGATGATGCCCTGCTGGATTTTCACCACTGCTAAAGTTTTTCCACTTTCTGCTTTCTATTGATAGATTTCATGACTTTGTCACATGTCTTGTACATTTTTAGACTATCTATTATCAAGGTTTGTGGAACCATATCATAGGCCTTTTCCTTGTCAATCCATTTCATAACAACATTTTTTCCCTCATTTAGGTCTCCTTGTCCTGATCAATGTACAGAAAGTTTGTAGTTTCTCTTGTACCCCTTTTGCATTCTTTCTGTTCTTCTGGAAACTGTCTACGGCATACAAGTGAGTAATAGATCTCCTGAATTTGTGCTACAAGGATTTTCCACATCATAGGTAGACACATTATCTGTCTATAGATGGTTTCTTTTTGGGGGTCTCTGGATCAGCTTAGTCTTTCTCTTAATTATCCATTTAAGTATATTTTCTTCTTGTAGGTATCTGTTCCTGGGAATGGTACCTTTTGGGGGTCTTTGTGGATTAGGATAGTTTCCCCCAAAGTCATCCATTTATGTATTCTTGCTTCTGTAAGGCATCTACTCAGTTAAAGAAGCAGTCTGTCATGGATGAAAGTGAATTTTTCAACCAGAATCCATATCTGTCATCATGGCCTGTTATTTTCTAATTTTGTACTTTTTTGAGTGTGTCTCTGTTTGATTCCAGGTGTATTTCACACCCAGAGACTTTTTCAAGTCCTTGTAATTCATTTCCATGTTATTTATCCTTTTGAGCTTTCTGTTATGTTCTTTCTGTTCCCATGTTTTTTTCCAAAATTGTTTTGCTTCCCTTGCATCTGATTGTAGGTTTGTTCTTGTACATTCTCTTTATATTTGCTGGTTGAATTTTCTTTTGTTTTTGGGGAAGGTCCTGTTTTGTTTGCATTGCTTGACCCTGTTTTGGTATCCATTAAATCTCCTTTCTTTTGCCTATATCTTTTGATTTATCTCTTCAAGTTGTATTGTCAGACTCATCTGTTGTTTAGTTTTTGTCTTTTCTTTGTTCCTGAGGGTTGGTAATGTCTTCTTTTCAGTCATGATTTTCTTTATTAACTATAAATTTATTTTATCTTCTTGTGTTAACATTTTTGTGGTACTGGGGGTCTGTGGTGTTTTGGTTTTCTGTATTTTATGTTTCAATTCAGTTAGGGTGACTCTTGCTTTTCAATATTTAATATTTTGATTTGGGTTGTGGCATCTTGTTCATATTCTTCACTATTTACTTGTTCATATATTTCTAGTATCTCAAGCTCTGAAAACCAACCTTTCCTTAATATCATTCTAGCTTGGTCAGCAAGTCTTTGGTTTGTATTTTATCTTGTAGCCGCAGTTCAAATTTCAATCATTCTTTTTCTATACCATCTTTGTGTTGAATTGCTCTTAAGATGACTGCGAAGTACATATTGTCTAGTCCATTTTTTCTGTTGGTGTCTCTCAAATGAGTCACTGCTTTGGTCTGTTTACCAAAAATTAGAACAGCCAATGTGGGACCCAAACAACAGGTCTGGGTCTCACATTGATTTAGATTTGGATTTGTCATTTTTCATGGGTAGCATATTGTGGCTACATTAGACTTAATGGTTGATTATAATCTGTCCTCTTGTCACAGATATGACCTGGTACTCTGACAAGAAAGAGGACATTCAAGCAGGCCACAAAAAATTTTAGAAATAAAACACTCCAGTTTTAAACTTACTAAGTTTTAACTCAGTAAGAGTTCATCAATCTCCTTTTTTAAAAAAACTGTTTGCTTTAAATCTTCATTCATTACTTACTTAAGCTGCTACTTGGTGCACAAATTGGTTTATAGTTGATACTTCTGTTTAGTTATTTTAGCCCAGAGCCATTTTATGATATTCCTCATTGTCCAGTCTTTACTCACTATTTTACCTATGTCCAAACTTTTTTGAACCATCCTTCTCAGCCACTTTTTGTTTGATGGCTTTTTGTCTAATAAATTCCAGTCACATGACATGGAAAAGGGAAATGAAAACTACTACAACTAAAATTTCTCTGTTCTTATTCTTTAATTTTCTAACTATTTTGGGGATGGGGTTTCAAATACATATATACATAGATAAAAAGGAAAACATTAGATTTTACTTTGATAGTATAGCAAAGATTTTTGGAAATACTTTGAAACCAGTAACAATTTTAGCATATCAACAAAGATAAATTTAAAAAAGCTTGAGGAATATTTTACCTTAGTATCAACTTATGTTTCATGTTTTCTACCATTTAGCTTATATTCCATACTACATTGAGCATTCCTGAAGGTTACTTTTTGTCAAATATCATTATTATTATTATTATTATTACTATTGTTGTTAATATAGGTTATATGAATACTATGTGAGTTGACACGTTGGTGACAGTCTTTACATAAATGTGAATAAAATAGCAAGTTTGAAAATACTCAAATATTAAGTGTTAATTGTAAACCCACTACTTGTAAAATCTAAGGTAGTCTTCTATTTTAAAACATTCTATATTGATTATACAATTCTACCCTCAGAGCTGGTTGCAATACTTTCCCCTTATATTCTATTTCTCTTCAAAGTAGATGCTGTTTTTCTCATCTTTGCTTTCTTTCCTATTGCTTACTTGAAAAAAGACCAATTCCCCTGGAATATTACTTTTTTCATTCCTGATAACGCCTACTAAATCACTTAGAGCCAACTTATTTTCTCTTTTAGATACCATCTTCCACATCAATTTTGGCTTGTGCCAAACTATCAGCTAAATGTCTGAAAAGAAAGTAAATCTTAGCTTAAAAAAACTGTCAAAAAGAAAACAGAACTCCATTGATTTTAATGTGAGACATGCATAACCAGACTAAAGCATATTATTCATGATAATAGTTCTTTTCAAATTTATTTGTCTTAGAGTATTTTGTAAAATAGACTCTCTTTTTTTTTAAAGTTATTAATGGTTAGCTAAAATTTATTGGTCCCAGATGAGTAGTTTCACGATCAGATTATTTCTTTCTTGGGAGAAAATTATAAGCCATGCTTAAAAATTTTGAAAAATTTGTTAACTATTATTTGTTATATATTAGAAATAAAACTTATTTAAAAAGTAAAATAAATGCTCTTTGTCCCTAGAACAATTAGTGGAATCAAAATATATGATATTTATAACAAATTTGTATTTATGTAAGGTGTACAGAAGTATCAAAACTGAAGCTGTATTTTTCAAGGCAGAAATAAACAATGAATGAAACATTTTCTTCGAAATAATCCCCATAGTATTCTATGCTTTTATTCTCACAAGTTTTCTTTTGGTTGAAGAACCTCTCAAAGTCTGCTTTTACTATAGAGTGAAGCTTCTTTTAATGTCTTCCATGCCTTCAAATCCTTCCCTTGATATAAATTCTCATTTTAGAAAAGAAGGAAAAAGTCAAATGTACCTTGGTCTCATGAGTATGGATGGTGCTGCACTTACACAATCCTGTGTTTTATCAAAAACTATACATCAAAAAGTACTTAGATTGCTGATCAAAAAGTATTGAAAAAAGGCATTGACTCATGTGGACATTTTAACATTGATCTACATTTCAACACTTTGTGAAATGAGTGGCTCAGCTGTGCTTTCATCTTCATTTAAAGTTTGAATTTAAAAAAAATTAAAAGTTTTCAATCTAGATACTTCTTCTCATACTTCATTTTTAATAATGATATTAAAGATATAATGGAATCATAGATAATCTTTGGATGTGTGAATGAAATAAACTTTAATGTATAGGTCTATGACAGATTTAAATAATTTTGATATATTCTAATATTTCTAACTAATTAAATTATCAATGTTTGCAATATAAATGTTTTTACATTAATATATCAATGTTTAATAAGGAAAAGTGATATTAATTAAAGATTATTTCTAAGGTGTTTGAGTTTGGTAGATGAAAATTTGTTCCCAGAGGGATATTTGTATCATTAAAAACTTAATTGGTAAATGAAAAAATCTGCTGCTTAATGATGAAAAAAAGCATTTATGATATAAAAATATCAATTTTTAAAGGAATCTTCTCCTTTTCAATGCCCTTAACTCAGTGGTGATTATTAAGCATTTATTAATTTGACAAGCAGTCAGTCTCTGATGTTTATTGAGGCAATTAGTTAAGAGATGCTGTCTGGAGAGAGATCTAGATGGGCTTTCTGCCTCAAGGGAAGCCAAAAAGTGTCAATTAGAACTTGCAACATGTAGAAAAAAATAAAACAGAAGAAACAATTCGCCTTCAACAAACAAGTGTAGTGAAGGTTTGACTGTACCTTGAAAACTTCCTGGTTTCCAGCAACTCTAAACAGAGCAATGTAAGAGTAGGAACAATGAAAATGGTTATTGTAAATTGTAAATTCAATTGTAAATTTTGCATTCTGCCCCACACAGACAGTCACTTGTCTCTGCTACCTACACCAGAATAGATCTCCTTATTTATACAAAAACTCACTGAGTTCCTCATACTTCTTGCTTTGTGCTAAACTAAGCCAAGTTTTTTGGCTGATTGATTGATTGATTGATTGATTTTGATAGTATGTCAACCCATCTAGGGTTATTTTATGCCTAGGGGTTAGGGAATCATGTTCATATTTACATTTTTTATGTAGTTGTTTTTAAAAAGTTTTTCTATTACACATGGCCCTATTTAATATTTATAATTTTTAAAAAGATGGGACCCTAACAGGTACTCTACGTCTGGGTCAGAATGGACCAAGAAGTAAAGGCAAAGAAGATCTACTCCTCATTCCTAGATCTCCAAATTGCCCAGTTTGCTGGGGCTGTAGAAGACACTGACTGCACCTCTGCAGAGGGGTACGGCCCCATCCCCAATGAGCATCTGAGATATGACTCTAAACAATCTGATGGTGAAGTTCTAGTAATACTGGAGCTTTGGGAAATGCAGATTACTCCTTTATTGCCATCACTCCCTGGTCCACTCTGGCTCAGAGTGGTAGCATCTGATCGGGTCCTATCTATGGGTCAAATAGAACTTAACTGTGAATCCAAATGTTTTCTGTTTTTGCATTTATTTATGCTAAACTGAATTGCTGGAAATAGAACTGTTTTGACATCTAGACTGTGTACTTATGTTAAACTGAATTATCTGAAATAAAACTGTTTTTACATTTAACTGTGAAATGCCCAGTCGACTAAGGCTACAGAATACACCAACTGCACCTCTGTATAGGGGTAGGACCCCCCCCCACCAACGAGTGTCCTGATATGATGCTAAACAATCTGATGATGAGGTTCCAGTAATGCTGGAGCTTTGGGGGATGTTGAATACCCTTTCATTGCCATTGTTCCCTGGTCAACTCTGGCCCAGAGTGGTAGCCCCTGATAGGGCCCTATCTAAGAGTCAAATAGAACTAAACTATGTACTTATGCTAAACTGAATTGCTTGAAATAGAAGTGTTTTGGCGTGTAAACTGCATACTTATGCTAAACTGAATTGTTTGAAATAGAACTTTTTTGACATTTAACAGCGTGTAAACAAAAACTATTTTTATGCTAAATTAAATTGTTTGAATAAAAACTGTTTGTCTAAACTGAATAGCTTGAAATAGAAATGTTTTTAACGATTAAACTATAGACTTATGCTAAACTGAATTGTTTGAAATAAGACCGTTTATCTATATGAAAATGGATTTGGCATTAAATAACCTACAAGGGTCGATATGTCATAAATCCCAAACAAACAAACAGACAAATACATCTTCAAAACTGGAGCCATACCATCAGGTGCAGTTTAGTGTTTAACCCAGGACACCTATTTTTGGGATTGTCTAACTCCTCTGCAGGAAATATTGTCGATGTATTCTAAGCCCCACCAACAGGCCAATAAAATCTGTGTACTCAATTACATTTCTAATTCAAATTATTTCATAGAAAAATTCATACTTCATTTACAGCAGAAATTATACCTAGTGAACGTTATATTTAATGAGAAGTCTTCAAAAAGAATCAAGACTGAAAATGCATTTATCAGGAGAGAAATTATCCATAAATAAGACATAAAGTTCCCTTGTTGTTCAACAGACTTATTACATCAAATTTTTCTTTAGTCAAACCAACAACAAAATCTCTTTTTGGAAATGGTCCACAAAATTTACTACTGGGATGAACTTTTGGTTTTGGAAGTAAAAGAAAGTTGCAGAAAGCTCAGTCTGGAGAGCAGGGAGGATGCTGCATTTTCACTCTCGTATGTTTCACTGAAAATTGCTAATCAGAGCGAGTCAAGATGAGACTTGTATTTAGAATACATCCAAACAATATTACTTTATTATATTTGTTGCTCCGCTGTGCACATATCTCTTAAATTAGAAAATTTAACAAATCAAAGTATTTAGTTTAATTACATTTTTTATCACATTTCATATAACATGAGCAAGATGTAAGACAAGATCACTTATTAAGCTGGGTACGATATGTTTGAATTCAGTTTTTTTTTTTTTGACTGGTTGTCTTAACAAAGTCAAATAACTTAGTCTGCCCTACTATTCACACATATCTGGTTGGAGAAAAGATGTTTTCATGCTTTGCCTAAGGGTATTAGTAAAAAGTAAAATACAAACAGTTTTGTCCAGGATTTGAACTTGGGTCTTCAATTCCATTTTCAGTGACAATAACTATTACTCAAATTGCTTATTGCTGTAAAGTTTTGATCAGCTGAAGCACTTGTAAAACTCTTTTCGAATTCCTTTGGAGGTTTTTGTTCATCCAAATTTCTTTGTGAGCCAGCATTTCTCTGATCACCCTGTCAAATTTTTGACTTGTATATATACATCCAACCATCTGAACATATAGGCCATTGTTTACATCATTGTGATGTGGTGTGCTACAGAGAGAAGGAAGGGGAGGTCAATTCCCTTACCCTGCTTTATTTGAATCAACAAGTATTAAAACTGACCCTTAAAAAGGTAGGGGAAAGAAAGGGCAAGCTATCTGCACTCTGTGCCCTTTAGTCTGTTGAACGAAAGAAGTCTAGGTCAATCAAGTGGCATGACCCAGCGAGGTGGTGGAAGAGGAAAATTTGGATGATTGGTCCACAGGCTCTTTGTGCCAAAAAGGCCATCACATGTTAGAGAAATTTGAAGGAGAATTTTGGTTTGGATAAAGCCATCATTAGAACCAGATCACTGAGGTCAACCAACTCTGGGAAAGACACTCACCTGTAAAAAAAGAGAGAAAGAAATCTGAAAATTGAGAACCTGTCAAAGATAAGTACAACTCAAACTGTTTTCCTTCTACAATTCTTAAATATTGGTAAGTTAAAAGAGAGACTGGAAAGGTTATGTTTCATCAATAGTTAAATTTATTGAATGAACCCTGCTACGTGCTTCATTCTGGCGGCTTTGACACTTTTACTCAAGAGAAAAAGAAAGAAAGAAAAAAGAGAAAGAAGAAAAAGGACTGTTGAGAGACATTTTTGTTTGATGTTTTCCTGTTGGCTTAATATTATCGGTATTTTAAAAAGAAAAGAGAAAAAAAAAAAAGAACTGTTTCTTAAATCTCATCATTATTTGTTTGGTCGTCACATATTAAAATTTTGTTATATTTTAAATGCACCCTTGGGTTGAAATCTTTTGGGTGTGTTATTTCCTCTGTTGCTTTGACTTCTTCTACGTGTATCTTGTCTCAGACTCATACCACTTTCATCAATTCTCCCTAATGTCTTATTGCCTCCTTAAACATTACAAGAGAATTTTGGAAATCAGTCTACAGTTAATATTATCTAGCCAAGATGTTCGTTCTTCTGTGATCTGAGGGGGTATGAAGACAAAGGACTTGGTGGTGTATGTGAAAGTGAATTGGCACCCCCCCTTACTGAGGTCAGTCTAGCCCCAAATTTACCTCCACATTATTTGTCTGTTTATCATATGCCCGAAATAGGAGTCTTGACTGGGATTTATTTTGTGGAGTGTCAAGTACCAGACTACCCTTGGCGATACACATTCTACGCAACAGCCTTCTACAGAGGACAATGACCGAGATATCGATCTCTTCAGGTTAGAGTAAAATTCAACATCACAATCATTAAAAAATAGGTTAGAAGACATCAAAAGTAAACACAGTTTGCTTGTACCAACAACTGAGGCTGGCATATCAAACAAATAAAGTGATCTATCTATAAATGTAATGATCATAGGGCTACCAATTGACAACAAACAGGCTTGGCAATATCTAAAATAAAACAAATGTCCTTTAATCATATCAATGCTAAGGAAATAAATACTGAAAAGTCCAATGTTTAAAAACTTTGATGCTTTTGTTCATTTCTTCTTTGACACCTAATTAACCATCATCATCATTATTAGCAAGATTCATCATAATTATCAGTACTCCTCTGAAAACTATTGTCTCACTCATGGTCAATATAGTAGTCGCCAAGGATAATATAAGTCACTATAACTATGCAAAATATATTTCCTTCTTGATGCTCTAACTATTGAATCCATTTCATAACTAGTCTTATGTACACTCCTCTAAGGCTGCAAAATTCATTGCTTAGTTCTCAAAAAAAAGGTCATAGTACTGAGTTCTCTTCCAATCCAACAATGTACACAGCACCATCAATTCTGAATGAAAACCAAACTTTGATATAAGTTAGTTATAATTAATATCACTTTCCCAATAAGGTTGTAAAAAATCCACTTTTTTAGTCAAAAAGCTGCACAAATCTTAATATCTTGCCAGTCTCCAGTCACCAACTATAACTGACTTTGCTCTGTATTTCCTTATGATTTTCTTTCTTCACCTTTTGTCTTTGATGACTAACCCATAGAACAGCAGGGTAGGGGTTGGTAAATAATGCATTCCAGGTTGTAAAGCAGCCACTTTTTATGACTTGTTAAAAATAGCTTTTTTTAAAAAGCTGAACAGTTTTTTAGATTATCCTTGAAGTAAATAACTTCCATTAATATCTAAGTAGTCTGTCAATGTTAGTGATATCTCCATTTACTTTTTTCTGATAAAGGAAATAGAAACACCTGCTGTAGAGAGAAAAAATGAATTGATTTACAATAATCACCATTGACACTGACTTGCACAGTTGAACTCCACTGACATGAAAGGTTTGAGGCGACCAGAACCTGCACAAATTACATCTTTCTAAACTTCAGTCTTTGCCTTTATATGCACAATGGTTTGTTTAAGATTTTCTCCTCTAGCCTTATGTCTTTGATGACTAACCCACAACGCAGCAGGAAAGAAGCTGGAAAACTATATTGTATGTCATTTCTTTGGGGTCCCCAGTTTCTCTGGGAACTCTTTCTGATTTAGCCTGAGGCTGCAAGAATTTGCTATGTGAAGGCACAGCAAGTGTCTTCATTATAAAGATGTAACCATCATCAGGAAAAAAAAAAAATTTCATGAATCTAATGCAGTGTACATAACAAAGCTTTTAACAGAAATTGTCTTTTCAGAAGAAAAAAAAATCTTGTTCATAAATACATTCACAGTGTGACATCAGTAAATTTTTGATGTGTATGTTCCTACCATGTAACACTATTTGAACCAAGCTAAAAAAAGAAAGAAAAAAACAAAAATGCATTATATATATTTCTGGACATTAGCTCCCAGTTCCACTTAATCATTGATCAAATCTTGTCTGTGCATCTATTAAAGACACTTTCACTTCAGTTCTATTTCCTGGAACATGAATATCTGATAGTTGACATCACTATTTTGATTTATAAGAACTTTTTATAGAACACGTATTAAGTCTAAATTTTCAGTGAGGGTAGGGATAAAGATAAGAAGTTCTCAATTTTAGATACAAATTTTACACCCATGGTAGGCTTATATTGATACTTAGTAACTTGTAATAGTTATAAATGCTTCTGGAGAGGTGCTGACTAAAACTCTCTGTTTAATATTCTATTTGTGAAGCCATTTCCCTAATGCACAATTTATTAAATGTTTTATTTTCTATTCATTATGTATTTGTAGAATGATTCATGACTGACATTGTCCATTAACTATGGAAGTGATTATCTTTTTAAAGAAAAGATTTATGAATTTTTTAATGTTTTCCATATAGTTTATATCTCATCAAAGTAAATATGAAGAGAGAATTTGTTACAAAATGAAGGTGAAATAATGAGCAAAATTGTTCAATAATGAGCAATATAAGCTTTTAAAGATTAATTTGCTAGTAGGAAGTTATAAAAATCACTCAGAAGATTAAGTTTCAAATGCATTATGGGTATAAAATATACTTTGCACTAAATGGCTTTTTCTTATGTTTTTTTTTTTTTTTGTATTGAGGAACAATCTTCTCAAACTGAAAAGTTGAATATAAAGAAATCTGTTGTATTAGTTTTGGTGTTCTGTTGCTGATACCCATTTTTATGACTTAAAAAAACCCAGAATTTTTATTTCCTATATCTATATAATTTTTAAATTAAAATATTTATGAGATTAATTGAGAGTAAATGGTTATACAAAGAAAACCATTTTTAATTTTGTAAATTGTATATATTTTTAGGCATATCACTATCAGATTTTTATGAGGTGTGTGATGCATGTATTTCAGTTAATGTGTGGTTTATTTATTCATTTCAAATTTTACAATTTCAAGTTGTTGTCAATGTTAAGTAAAAATTCAAAATATTGATCATAGTTTATTATTTTACAATCTTTGTTGTCAATTAATAATTTATACTCAATGGCCACAAATGGAATCTATTGCTATAAAAGATTAATCCACAACTGAAAAGAGATTAAATGTTAATAATTATTTTAGTAAGGCAATTTCTTCATTTTTTTGTTTTGAATTTTTGAAATTAAGTTCAAATTGATAAGTAATATCTTGTGGCAGTATGGTTTCCCACTGTTTCTTTTTAAAAAAACCTCTTGATGAAAACACTCTCAAGTGGAAAAAATAACAAAATAAACAAAACAAAACATCTTGATGAAAACATTCTCTTAAATGAAAAACCCTTTTGATGATACTATTGTATGAGGAAGAACATTTATGTAAAAATCTTCTCTTGACTCAATATTTCATAGCTCTGCAACAATCTCTGTGGCTGTGTAGAGAGGTCAGACAAATAAAATCTCCCCAATTATCAATATAGACTCCATTTAATTTAGAAAAGAAAAATGTAAACTGTAATTTTAATTAATTTTTGATTGCTTTCTATCTATTTAATTAAAAATTGAAGTCTTGGTCATTTTAGTAGGAGAAGGAGAGAAAAAAATAATTTATATAAAAATGGTGGAAAGAGGATATTTGAATGAGTAAAATCAATAAATAGTATACTTGGTTGTAAAGAAGAGCCAGTGTAAGGTCAGAGTATTGTTCAATAAAAAGAAGCTATAAATCTTTCTTTGGAAAGAAGCCAAAAATCTCGAGAATAGACTAAAAGGTTAAAGGCATAGAGTGGCATTCAATGAAAGAGACAAATCCTGCCAAATTCTGGTCAAGTTTCTTGGAATTCTCAGCAATGACAATCTTTGAATGAAACGAAAATATTTTTTAATAATAAATTGCAAAAATGAATGCTGGCATTAAACAAGTTTGTAGTGATATAGTAGAAATGACTATTTTACCAGCTAATTAATATTAATCACTGCCACATGTTTGTTATTAAAAATAATGAACAGCTGCCAGGTTTGGTCAAAACTACGTAAGCCATGAATCCGCTCCACAAAGAAAAAACAGGAATAAAATGTATTCCAGAACATACCTGAGTAGTCATTTTTATTCCCTCTTTGAGCAATCCTAGTTGGAGGATAGTATGAGTGAATTTTCACTCCTCAGCTAAAGTGAGCTGACCGTAACTATCATAATATAGATGGCAGATGAAGAATTAAGCACAGGTCAGTTTTTTTATTCCATTTATATATAGTCATATAGATATGTTTGCACCTACTTTGTTGCCAAGAATGAAGGATGTATGAAAAGTGAGGTACAGACAGGTATAAATCAACTAGAAGTAAAATAAGAAAGCTCAAAGTAAAAAGCAAAATAGGATATTAAAGTTTTCTTGTAGCTGCTAAAACAGCCTAAACATTATATACTTGCATATACAATGTTTCAACAAAGATCACTGTCAATATAAAACTATATACAAGTGACACGTGCATTGAGAGTTTTGCATGCAAAATACAAATATCCAACAAATTTTCTTCATGAATTTGTTCATCTATATGGTGTACACATAATAAGCAGGAAATTGGAATATTGTGGGTAAAGAAAAGTTTTTAAAGCAATTCACAAATTAACTGAGAGTTTTTCAACAGTTTTTCAGATATAACATTATAACCAATCAAAAAAATCTTACAGGATTTGAACAGGCAAAGTGAAATCAGACAATTTGTTTTATGGCAATCATCATCACCATGATGACATGTTGCAAGCACAGACTTCCCTGACCCTCTCCCACGACTCGTCCCTATTGTCCATCACTCTAGGCAGGTCTTCCATACTACATCCTGTATGCATGTATATTTCAAACTCTAAATGTAGTAACTAATAAGTTTAGTCAGTAATTTCTTTTTATTCTGAAATAAAACTTTATCCTAAGACTTGAAAACATTATAATTGCCAAAAAGTAATCAGCAGAATGAAGATAAAATAGAAGTTTCAGTGAAAAAGAAAATAATATCTATCTTATGAAAGGAAACTGATTTTTTTCTGTGAGTGTAATGGTAATAAATTACTGGGAAGGTTTTAAAGAGTTAAATACATTTTATCATTAAAATGATGAATTATATAAGTTACCCAAAAGACAATCAGATATGATGAACACAGAAAAATAATGAGATATGTTAAAGTAATTAAAAAAATTGAATTTGCATTAGCAAATATAGAAAATATAGAATTTTAGACTTATGCAAAAATGCCTGCAATATTTTTTCAAATAAAAAATCATGTACTGTGTATTTAGTTTCAAGTTTTTAACCAAAAGGGTGCTGAAAAAATTTGCATTTACCCAATACAATATATAATGATAAAAAAGAGTTCAATTCAATAAAACATAAGATTTTAGTTAAGTTGTTGGGGTTGTATGTAATTTGGTTATTTCAGTAGATGTGCATTCATGCTTTATGGGTATTGCTCTCTTAATTATTCCCACCACAAATACAACACAAAACTTTACAACCGCGCGAAAGAAATGGAATAGAACACAACGAACATTAAACAACAAACAATTTAATATGCATATAACAGAATATGAAAACAAACAAAATACATGACGAGTAAATGGCCTTTTGGAAAATAAAATTTGATAAGAAGAAAATAAATTTGTTTAAAGATGTGTGTATGTTCATGTTAACGGAGTCTGTGAATAAGTCATTCTTACTTACATTAAGTTCATAGTGGGTTTTATGATTGTGGCGACAGCGTGTTGTGTTGATGAAAGAAAGTTTGTCGGGTTTTTCTTTTGAATGTGATTCTTGGCCATTGGAAGAGAGGTCATGAACTTTAGTTGAGGAAGGAAAGGAATTTGCCGGACATAGTATTGGCTACTGCTTTACTGGCTTAGTGGCTTGTCTTCGTCTGTGTGTAAGCTTTGTGTTAGTCTGTGTTATTTATATCCTACAGGTGGATCAAAGAATCGTCCTAAAATTTTGGTGCATAGACATTTATCAACCAATCAGATTTGTATTTTACTATTTTATTTTCGAGCCTAAATATTTTCTGTTTGTTCCCTTCCGATCCTGTTTTTCTAGAACATTCTATTCTATGTTTTTAGCTGATTGGTTGAAAAATATAAAAATGTAATTTAAATGCTAATACGGTTTTGATCCTAAATTTCTAGAATGTTCTTAAGTATGTTTTTATTGCTTATTTGAAGACTAGAAAAATGTGTATCCCATAAAGTCATTATTCTTTGAATTTTAGAGAAAAAGTTTGGGAAATCTTGATTTTATGGATATGGAATGAAAGATCACACAAACAAGATAGATATTATAACAGTGGTTTTTAGACTGTCATCTGGAGAGGTAATCCACAATGTCAACAGCAGAAGTCAGCAGATGCTACAAGAGTAGCTTGAACATTTACATTATCTGATTAGTGATAAAAGAGCAAATTCATATTTATAGTTACTAGTACACACCCATGAAAATTCAATTTAAACAGCAGCCACTCCCCAAATTTTTGCTAAGTGTGAATCCTAAGTATCCATTGTTGTCATACCAATATAATGACCAATTGCTGATCTAGACTTAAATTGTATTTACGAAGAGTCTTCAATAAGTTTCCAGACTTTTTTTCATATGGGCACTTTAATTGATAGTACACACATGAAATTCTAGTCCCCTTTGAAGTATTCTCCTCTGGCTGCAATGCACTAGTTGTACCATTCCAACAACTTCTAGGAGGCCTCATGGAAGTCCACTTGTGTGAGTGTGTCAATGACCTTTGTCACAGCCTCTTTCATCTCCTCAATTGTCTCATAACGACAGCCTCTAAGTTTTTCCTTGAGCAAAAGTCACAGGGAGCAAGGTCTGGACTATAGAGAGGCTGGAGAACTGTCTTGATGCCCATCTTGTTCAAATAGTCTGAGAAAAGGATGGAGTTGTGTCCTGGTGGAAATGCCACTGACTCAATTTGAAGAGTGCTGGCCTCTTCTGACGGAATCTCTTCCTGAACTCCCTTAAAACCTCAACATAGTATTCCTTGTTGACTGTCTGTCCAGTGCGAACCCAGTGCATGTAGATCATGCCAGAGCTGTCAAAAAAGGGATCATCAAAAGTTTATGGATGGATTTGCTCTGTCTGGCCTTCTTCAGTCTGAGAGAGCCAACATGCTTCCACTGGGAACTCTGTCTCTTGGTCTCTGGGTCAAAGCAGTAGATCCAGCTTTCATCACAGGTCACCAGAGCATCAAGAACTGCAGGATCTGAATAGATCAGCCCGATCATTTCTCTGCTTTCATGACAACGTCTTTCTATCTGGTCTTCTCTGTCTTGGGACAAAATTCACGCAAATCTTCTGCATCTTCAGTTCCTTGCGAATAATTGTATGTACAGTTCCCACACTGACATCAAACTGTGCTCCTATTGTCTCGATAGACACACGACAGTTCTTATCCATGAAATTCTTTATTTGGCCAATCAACTCTGGTGTTCTGACTTCCTTACTCCTCCCACACCTCTCATCATCCCCCACAGACTCTCTGCCTTCCTTGAATCTCTTATGCTACTCAAAAGCTGATGCTCAATTCATGCAAGATGCTCCAAAAGCAGTCTGAAGCATTCCATACATTTGTGTGGTATTTTTTCCAAGTTTAAAACAGAATTTTATTGTATATCATACTTCTAAAGTGTCCTCACATCCAGATTTCATTTTTGAAATTCACCAGCTGAGACAATCAAGGGTGTATTCCAATTGCTGCTGTAGCTGTTCATTTGAAGCTGAAATCATAAAAATTGGTCAGTCATCTTATAAGAAGTATAGCAATAATATACAGAATTTTCAAGTGACTGCATCAATTTTAAATGCCTGTACAAAAAAAGTCTGGAAACTTTTGGAACAATCCTCGTATCTTTTCGATGAATTTAATTTTTATTTATATTTGTGTCTATGAAATAGACCTTGGAAAACTTGATTACAGTGTGTGAATATTATAAAAATACATTTGTCAAAAACTACATTCAGTAATTATCATTACCATGATATTAGTAAAATTTTGAAACTTGATTAAAGAGAATCATTTTTGTGCTAAAAATTTGCAATCAAACACTAAAAGCTGAGAATTACCAAATATATATATATATATATATATATATATATATATATATATATATATATATAATGAATTTTGCTATTTTAGTAGACCATAGAGTGAAAATCAAATAAAATGAAAAAAAAAAAAGGAGGCAACACCCCCACAAAACTGCAGTTGTACAGCCACCTACCACCTATCACAAAAACTATCAAAGTTAGATGAATCAGATGTGCAAGACAGTGCTGGAGAAGTAAAGACAAACCCATAAGCAATATACTCCTGTGGACCCCTTCACATGGATGAGCAAAGGTAGGATGACCAGCAAGAACCTATATTCAACAGTTCTGTGCCTATGCAGGATTTAGCCTTGAAGACCTCCCTGGAGTGATGGACGATACAAACGGGTGGCAAGAGAGGGTTTGGGAGATCTGTGCTGGCAGTGCGACATGATGATGATGATGATAGTTAGTCCCTTAGTGCTTAGTAAAGAGACAAGATGAATTAGAAATCAGTGGAAGTATTGAGACCTTCCAGACTATATATTATTGCTGAAAATGGTTAAAATATTTAGAAGAGTTCAGAAGACCTGAGGAGACTTGTTGCTTCTCAGAAAAAAATACCAATTAAAGATGGTGTGAAAAACTCACAAGGAGTAAAATGATAAAAGCATAAAATTAAAAATAAAGATTTTGCCTAAAAAAAAGACAAGCTTTTAAAAAAGTTTAGTCAAAAAACATCTACCTAAAAGAAATCTTATTAAAGTTATTGTCTTTAGAATATTACAATTGGTTGTAAAGCAAATTGTATCTACATTTGATTTCATAAAAAAATCATAAGATTTATTGATAGACAGGGAGAAGAGACAAAAACAAGGTTGCGGTGCACATGAGGGTAGGAGGAAACAAATGTGTGTGCGTGTGCATGTGTGTGTGTATGTGTGTGTGTTAGTCTTACTGCATGAAAAAAGTATATAGAATTTAAAGAAGGAGAAAACCAGTATAAAAATTAAATATATTTTGATATATCATTGCATTATGCATGCAAAGAATGAATGGAGAAAATTTTGGCATAAAAATAGTTTCCAATGTTTAGAACAGAAGATTTTTGTTATTTGATCTTTTGTAATCTCACATATATCTTATATAAATATCACATAGCCAATGTCACAAATGGAAATCTTGTGAGGCTTCATGCTGAAAATGATGTCACTAAACCTTGTTTTAATGTGAAAATTGTGTGGATGTATACACAGACATGAATCTTGTTTATTAGCATAGATTTATATGTATTTATATCTAAATATAAATAAAAATGCCATTGCCATAAATGGGCCATTCTTTTCTTCAGTTAATAATGAATGAAACATTTCAGAAATCCTTGCATAAATCTTTGGTTCTAAAATTGTTTATAGGCTAAGTTGGTTTTTTAGGAAGCAGTACATTTCAAGTATGGAGAAGAAAATTATGTATAGAATAACTGATTTAGATAATCTGTCTATTGTTCTGTTTATATGACTCAAGGCTGAGAGAAAATAATGAGACCAATGTAGAATCTTATTAATAATGTTGCTTTTGACAGCAAAATAGGAATTTACAAGACTTCTCTCTCCCAGAAATGCTTAAAAATACAGTCTTTACTTGTAAAAAAATTCTTAGATTTTCTATTTCTTTTAAAAAGCTGCCTTAACTCAGAGTTTAAACAGAAAATATGGTTTTAGAAAACATAGAGAAATCATATGAAATACCATTGTGTTTATCATGCATATTCTTAATTTCCTGGCTCCTTGAGGATTAGTTCTTCTCATAATTACTTAGAGGTGAGAAATCTTCCATTTTATTCAGTCTAATCAATTCTTATTCATTGTTATAGCTTGTTTTAATTAGAAACAAAACTTGCTCTAAAGCAGTTTGTTATTTGGCAGTAATCTTATTTCACCATTGAATAAAAATATCTGAACTCAGTGGTTCACAAATTTATTTTGTCATGACACTTTTATACATTTACAAAAATCACTTAACTCATACCTGTATTTTTCTGGACAACATCCATCATCCTAAGTTTAATAAGATATTAAATGAAGTAATAATTATAAGAAAAAAAGACAAAAATTATTCATATTGAAAAAAATTTTGATTAATGAATAATTAAAATAAAACAAAACTTTGTATTTGATTGTTATAAAATGACAATTTTTGTGAAAAAATTTATTAAGAGCAGATTAATACAAGATTCTATTTTCAGGTTGAAGCTTTATCCCTTCTTTCCTTATTAGCATAATTCATTCAGTTCTGCATAAAAAAAAGGAAAAAGATGAAAATTGAAAATAGTGAGAACTGTTTTTTAAAAGATATTTTTTGTCAAATCTTTTTTAAAAAGACATTTTATTTTGCTTAAAAATTTTCCAGGTACTCTAGGATTTCATAGACCTGACTTTTGGAAACATAAAAATTTATATGACTGGGTGGTTTTTAAATATAAAAAAATAAGTAAAGTTGGCGAGCTTAGTTGAGGGTGACTCGAAGGATCCCTTTTCAATAGTTACTACACTGAGGTGTATGGGAGGGTGCAACTCCATTGCCTAGATTACTCCACTTTACCTTTGATCCTTATCTTATAATGCTGAGTGTTAAGCAAACTTAGAGATCCAATGCCTATAACCGTTATGCAGGACACATAGTGTAATGGTTACAGGCGTTGGTTCCCTAAGCTTCTAAGGAGACAATCATTGGTGGTTGCAGGCTCAGTCCTGACTACAGGAATACTTGACACTTGTACCCAGTTATGGCTAATGGAATCTGAACAGGCGATCGCCGTGGATTCAATAAAGGACGTAGTTCAAAGTTCCATGTAGGTTCAGGAGTTCAACAAATACCTGAAGAAGGCCGTAGAACATATCAAAATGTTGTGAAAATAAGAATAAAGACAAAGACAATAGTCTGAAAACTCCTAATGAAAAAAATCATCAAGTTTCATCTCAAAAATTCAGACAACTAAAATTGTTTTCTTTGAGAGGGGATCTCTAAAAATAAACAATAATCAGCTAGGGACTATGCTGCTGTAAAACAATAAATAATCTAAAAGAATTTTAATTTCCTAAATTTAAAAACAACAGATATTGTTTAAAAACAGAAATAAGTAGAAGGGATTTTTGACATTTGTTACTTAGTTCATCATGTTATGACCACATAAATTTACATAGCAATCAGTAAATGAACAGAATAAGAAGCTTAATATTCACTCTTGTGGCACACTTTCTGTATTGCTATCAGATGTCTAATTGTTTCAGAAATTGAAGGATATTTTAAAAGTTTAATGTCATTATATATATATATATATATATATATATATATATATATATATATAATTTTTTGTTGTAGGTCCAAAGGGAGAAAGAAATATTTTAAAATGAGTTGGTCCATGAAGAGATTTGTATTTTTTTAGGATTCATTTTTTCATTTTGTTCTAACATAAGTGTATGTTTCCAGCTTATTGCTTTAGTCAGAGAACATATATGGCACAAGGCCTGGTTAATGAGACTTGAACTCACTCATGTTTTTGCAGTTTAAAAGGTCTTAATTGATTATGGGTTTATGTTTTTCACTTTTCTCTTTTTCTTAGAGTGCGTTTACCTTAGCCTGCTTTACCCTTCATTGGTCTTTGATATTTGATTTTTTTTTTTTCGGTGTGTGTGTGTGTGTGTGTTGGAGTGATTTTGGGTTTAACTTACAGTTATTTTTTTCTTTGAGTGTGTGTGAGTGTGTGTCTTGAGATGTTTTCTTTTTTTTTGGCATCGTAGTGTGGTTTGAAATTTATCGATAATTACTTTTTACTAATAATTTTGTGTGTATCCATATACATATCTGTGTATGTTTGTGTCCACTTGTGTGTGCATATGATTCATGTTTTATTCAAATTTGGTTTAAATTTTACAATAAATTTTTTCCCTTTATTTGAAGTAGCATGTTGTGGTTAGTTTGGTTTATGGGCATTATATTAAAATCACTTTGACTACGTTTGTAGAGGTGTTTGGATACATTTAATTTTCTGTTTTTTGTTATTTGAATATTGCTCTTATGAAGTGATATTCTGGTATTAAGGGCTTGTGTTAACCCTATGTATATTTCTTAGCACTTGCTACATTGAATGTAGACTATGTTTTTTGAATTGCAGCTTGTGTTGAGTTTTCTCTGAATGTCACAGAGGTGATTATTCTTTTAATGATTTTTGTTGCGTTTAGTATTTCTTTGATTTGTCATTGTTTTTAAGTTCTTCTAGATTTTTTAAAATTATTTCTGAGAATATTTCTGGGTTGTTTTTGTTCTAGGTTGTGACATATGCTAGGGGTTTCTCATTGTAGTGTTTTTTCAGATTTAATTCTCTTTGTTGTATTTTTTCTGCTAATTCGAATCCCTAATTTATCAGGGTTGTTGGTTATCCTTTCGAGTGTAGGGTTGTGTGTAGTTCTTTAAGATAAGTTTTTTGAGGTTTAATATCCATGATTATGGCATGTATTCTATGTGCTAGAGTGTAAGGGAAGGATTTTATACAGTTTTTTGGGTGGTGGCTTTTGAAGTGGAGGTATTGTAGGGTGTCTGTGGGTATAGGCTGATATTTTTAACATAAGGTATATTTTCTCTTTATCTGTTATTTTTTCATAATAAATTAACCTCTCTCAGGTTTTGTGTAATTGATAACACATGTAATCCATTTTAAACTTGCAACCTTAAATTTTTTCAGTTGTTAAAGAATCTTTGATGTTAACTCTCTTGGTCAGCAGAATAGATCCCAGACCCACATAAGTGCATATACACAGATATACATACACACCCAAGCACTCAAAAGCAAGCACAGAACTTAGATGAGGCACAAATATTTTGAGTCTGATGGTGTATCATTAAATTTCCCTGTTATAATATGAAAAAACAAAACAAAATTATTTACAGTGAAATTTTAGCTGTGGAAACAAAAATACATTTTTTGAAATATGGGGAGTTTGAGTTTTTTAAAGATTATTTTTATTATTTCATCCTGAAATCTATTTATCTGGGTCATGTAAGTAAAAGATTTTCATCTGGTTTTTAGGGGTGATTTTTATGGGCCCCAAAATGTTACTCGTACATTATTTTTTTTTCCATTGTGTAACATTATTATAAACACTGTCAGAAAAATGTCTATAAATCAACATTTTAAGGATTTAAAATAAAACAATACAATAAAAGTTAATTGAAATAATTATTCCTGATGGTTCAAGTCAGGATATTAAGTCCAACAAATTCAATGACTAACGGTTTATTTAGAGAGAATTTTTATTTTTTCAAAATAGACTTGAAAGAAGAGCTCTTTGGTACAGAGATGTGACTTCATCCATACATAAGGACACCTGAACAAATTTTTATAAAATGTTGAATTTTTTCTGAAACCAAAATAACCAAGATTTTATTTATTATGAGAAATTATTCACTGGAAATAAATACAATCAGATATTCTTAATTACCAAATTTTATCGCATTAAAACTCAGTAAGTAAAAATATGACTATGTAGCAAAAATAATTCTTGCTGACTGAGGTGTTGTAATTTTATTATTGGTTACAAAGTTTGTATGTGTATATAAATCCAATTTTGTTTATAATAAATCCATGAGGAAGAAGGACTGTTTGATTCTTTTAACAAGATAGAATTTCAAGCCCTAACTATCAAGAGATTAGTTATTCTACAAATAAAACAATGAAGATAATTTTAATTCAAGTGTAATGCTAAGTGATGTGATCATAGGAAACTTACCAGATGTTTTCTTTGCTCCTCAAAGGAAATTACTTTAGCAAAACTATTTGAAATGTTACTGAGTTGTATCATTACATAAAATACTTTCTCTTTAAATAGACAACAAAGACTGCATCTTTGTTGCAATTTCATTACGGTCAAACATGTATAATTTAAAGAAACCAGTACATGGTTGAAAAGTAACTGGTTATCAAAATGTATCAAAGTTTTTTTTGTTTTTTTTAAGAGCTTGATTCTTTTACAATTTCTTAAAATGTCCACAACATTAAATACTGTTCTCAAAACACCTCAGCATTTTATGAGCTAATGTAATAATTAAATGCATTAGCTTATAAGACTAACTAACAAAATTTCTGTGATCCTCTCCAGAAGGTTTGAGGCCTAGTTTAGAATATTGCCTTAGTATTTTCCAAGTTTCAATACTTGTATTCATCATAATAAGACATGAAATAGCTGAAACGTATTTATAATGACAAGATATGGTATCATCTGTAAGTACATAAACTCCAACCATTTTTTTAAAATAAAAAGTTAATTTTCTTTTAAACCAGAATTTAAAAAATTTTTATTGGAATATTATAAAATTGAAACATATATCGTTAAGTATTAATTATTATGAAACTCTACAAAATAGAAATTGCAACCAAAAATAAAATTGCATAAATTTTCATAAGTGGTGTACATATTTTTGGTCTGCTACATATGTATATTTTCAGTTGGGTTTGGTGATAAATAATATATAATAATATCAGTTTTGATTGTGTAATGTTTAGCAAGAAAAAATAAAATCCTGGTATCTTTAATTTTGAATGAAATAAACATTTGATAAAAAATGTTAGGGTTATACTTATTTATGGGTGATACTGTATGTATTATAAAACATTAATAATATATAAGAGTCACAGACATTTGAAATTTACTTGAAATAAGCTTTGGAGTAAACATCTATAGAAATGAAATTTCTAATAAACATTGTAACAAAATGAATAATATTGTAGAGTTATATATAGTTTCTAGCTTTGTATATAAAATTAACTTTGAAGTAAACATCTATAAAAGACATTAATGTTTGGTGTATGTTAGTCATCATCATCATCATCATCATGTCATGCCGCCAGCACGGATATCCTTGACCATCTCTCGCTACTTTTCCCTATCGTTCATCGCCTCCGGCAGGTCTTCTGGGTTACATCCTGTGTCCTCACATAGCTGCTGTATGTAAGTTCGGGCTGGTCGTCCTGCTTTTGCTTGGCCATATGTGGGGGTCCATAGTAGTACGTCACTTACGAGCTCGTCCTTGCTTCTCCAGCAGTGTCCGGCGTGTCTGGCTCGTCTGACCTGTATAGTTTTCGTGATGGGAGGCAGGTGGCCGTACAGTTGGCGTCTCGTGGGGTGTTGTCGCCAGAACTTGTTCAATATTGCTCTCAACATTCTTGTGTAGTTGTTGTCAAGTTTCTTCTTCAGCCGTTTGGTTAGCGTCCATGTAGTGCATCCATATAGCAGTATCGATACAACCGCTGCCTGGAAGAAACTGTGCTTCATTTCGTCTGTCAGGTCTGATTTCCATATTATTGAGAGCCTACCTATAGCCGTCCATGCTTTCATCAGCCGTGTGTCGATGTCGTTTTCTGTTGATGAGACGCTACTTCCTAGGTAGGTGAATTTGTCCACTAGCCTCAGAGTGGTAATGTTGCCCGTTTGGTTGTAACACATATATTCAGTTTTGTGCGCATTGACATGGAGGCCAATGCCTACTGCAGCTCGTTCCAAACTATGCAGTAGTGTCTCTGCTTGATTAGGCGTATTCGCCAGTAACGCTAAGTCATCAGCGTAGTCGGCGTCTGTGATTGTTTTTGCGGGGTACCTTTTGCTTCTTTTCTTAGTCAGCTCGAAGCCATTTTCTCTGATTTTGTCAATCAAAGCTCTAAGCACGTAGTCCAGACAGATGATAAAGAGGTATGGGGCTAGCGTGTCTCCTTGTAGTACTCCTGCAACAATGTCGAAGTATTCCGTGTCTCTATCTGGTGAACGTACTTTCACTTTTGTGTTTTTGTAGAGGATCATTATTGCTGCTACGGTTTCTTTAGGTAGGCCGTATGCTAGTAGGATTAGTTCCATTTTCCCTCTGTGGATGGAATCGAAGGCCTTGGTAAAGTCGACAGATAGTAATGTCGCCTGAAGGTTTTTTGCCCGAACGCCTTCAAGGATTCTACGGATGGTCAATATTTGTGAGGTTGTGGATCTATTTCTCCGGAAGCCATTTTGGTTTTTCCTAAGGATGTTGTCTATTTTGGGTTCTATGCGGTTTCGTAGTAGAGTATTGTAGATTTTGGGTGCTATGGATGTAAGTGTTATCCCTCGGTAGTTCTTGGCTAATCCGAGGTCACCTTTTTTAGGGAAAGGTAGGATGCATCCCTTTGCAGAAATGCCACTCAAAAACTTACTCTTCAAAATTTGATAAGATAATTTTGTGATGTAATTTTAACCAATAGAGATTTTCTAATCATCAGATAGCTAGTTATGAGTAAGAATTTTCAGGAGAAATATGCAACCACTGACACTGTCACTTACAAAAGATGTTGTAAAACTGGTTTCTTGGAAATATTGATGGCCATCAGTCATCTTGCAATAAAGATTGTAGAAAATGTTTTTAAAAGAAAAACGTATGAAAATTCATATTGCATTAATCACTATCATATTTACACAAATTTAATATATAATCATATTGAATAAGAATAAGAATCCAATTTTTCTTTCTTCAGCAATAGGTAAATAGTCGTGAAGACTGGGCTCTTTAATCTTGGTATGGCTACTAGTCTAGGAGAAGGAAGACTCAGAATTCAAACTTGCAAACTTCACTTAAAAATTGACATTGTGTCACATCCTGTTTGTGTGGAGAGGTTGGTAAATATATATATATTCATGTTTAATGCAATTTCAAGGTCTAACATAAATAATATACCGTATTTTGATGCATCATGCCATCTCAAATTAGTATTCATGCCAGATGAGAGTAGAATACACACACACACACACACACATACACCTATATATTCAAGGGTCATTCAATAAATAGGGTGATTCTTTTTAAAAAGCAAAATATTTTTTTCAGAATTCTTTTCTCGAAATGTAAACGCTACATTGTTCAGAATTGGCGAGGAGAAATATTTTAATTTCGCAAAAATATTTGCTTTGAGGCTATTCAAAATGGTGACAAATCAAACAAAGACCAGGTTTGAACTGAGGTCTCTTATGAAAATTTTGGTGGCTGAGTAGTTCAAACTCTCTGAAATTTACCGAAAATGTGTAATGTGTACAGAGAAGCATGTTTTAGTCAAAAAATGTTTACATGTTTGCCAGACATGAGTTCACTACCTTGAACCTGATTTGAAAAGACAGTCCATGACTCTACATTAAAGAAAAAGTTCTTGGCACATGTCTCAGTAAGAAGGCCATGCTGAGTACCAGAGGATCCCTCACTATTAGTTTCCTTGAAAAAAAAGGAACAACTGTAAATAGTGTTTCCTATTTCCAATTCCTTTGGAAAAATCCCCTTATTTATTGAATAACCCTTTCATATATATATAAACAAAGTAAAGTTGATGACCATATTCAAGGATGACCTGGAGGCTCCATTTTCAATAGTTACGACTCCAAGGTATAGGAAAGGGCATCATTCCTTTTCCTGGATTGCTCCACTTAACCCTTGGTTCATACTTTATAATGCTGAGTGCTTAGCAAGAATGTGTCAAGTACCATTTTTTGAGTCTTTGGCTTAACTCAACCCAGGATTGAACCCTGTTCTCCCAGGCTACTAGCAAACACACTAACTGCTTGGCTGATATATATATATATATATATATATATATATATATAGGTAGTTTTACAGAAATTAATTGTCTTTATTTTATATTTCTGTTATGCCACCAATATATATATATATATATATATACGAGGATCATTAAATAAGAATTTTATTGATAGTGCACTCATGAAACTCTAGTTCCATTCAAAGTAATCTCCTCCAGCTGCAATGCACTTGTTGTAACATTCCAACAACTTCTAGAAGGCCCCATTGAAGTCCTCTTGTGTGAGCGTGTCAATAACTTCCTTACTCCTCGCACACCTCTCATCGTCCCTCACAGACTCCCTGCCTTCCTTGAATCTCTTATGCCACTCAAAAACTGATGCTCAATTAATGCAAGATGCTCCAAAAGCGGTCTGAAGCATTCCATACGTTTCTGTGGCATTTTTCCCGAGTTCAAAACAGAATTTTATTGCATATCATTCTTCTAAAGTGTCAGATTGCATTTTTGAAATTCACCAGCTGTGACAATCAGGCTTTTAGTAGGGTGTATTCCAATTGCTGCTGTAGCTGTTCATTTAAACCTGAAATCATAAAAATTGGTCAGTCATCTCATAAGATGTATAGCAATAACATAGTGAATTTTCAAGTGTCTATGACAATTTTAAATGCCTGTACGAAATAAATCTGGAAACTATATGTGCGTACCCACATACAAATGCACAGACACGCACACAGATACATACATATGTATATTGACTAGATATTAACTGCTCATTCATTGTTTATTTCTGTATGGGTGAATACAATGTTAGTTTTTTATAAGAATTTTCTGCACTTATAAAATTAGTAACCAGAAATAAAATTCTATCAAATTTTACTAAAAACAAAATAGAGTAAATATATTTAAATATGGGGTTAATTTTTTTTGGTTGGACTGTTACAAGTTTATATAAATATATATATATATACAGTCAGTCTAATACAGAACTTAAAGCCATTTGTATCAAACATGTGTTCTACTGCATATATATATAAGTAAAGTTTGCGACCATAGTCGAGGGTGATCCGAAGGCTCCCTTTTCGATAGCTTACTACACCAAGGTGTAGGGGAGGGTATTACTCCTTTCCCTGGATTGCTCCACTTTACCCTTGATCCGTACCTTATAATGCTGAGTGTTAAGCAAGGAGGCATCAAGTACCATTTTTTTGAGTCTTTGGTATGACTCAACCTGGGATTGAACCGGGCCATTGGCGAACACTCTAACCTCTAGGCCAATGTCCGGTAAAATATATATATGTATATATATATATATATATATATATATATACATATATATATACATATATATATATATATATATATATAGAGAGAGAGAGAGAAAATCTTGAAGAAAATTAACATTTCATAATTTCTGTATTGATATATGCAGCTTCATTCTTGAGGCTTTTTTAAAACACCTTGCCTGTATATATATATATATATATGTGTGTGTGTGTGTGTGTGTGTGTGTGTGTGTGTGTGTGTGTTAATGTATAAATTACCACTGTATTTTTTGTATAAGTCAATTTTTTATCTTTATGAAGGGGACTAAGACAAAGTGTCATTTTAAAATATTAGTATCCAATAATATACTGACTAGGGTTATAATAGATTAGTTTAATTTACCATTAAATTTGCAGCCAACTTTTAGAAAACCACTTTGTTATTAAAAAGTAGCTATTCACCTATAGGTCATGAAAATGAGAGAAGGAAAGAATAAAGCTCTGTAGATTACTAGAAGAAGAAAATATTTACGATTTGACCACAAATGCATCTAAATGGCACTTAGGATAATTGAAGAGGTAATTTCAGATTGTCCTTTACTACATTAAGTTAATTAGTGTCATTTAAGCATTATATTTAAGTGCAGACCTTATAATCTCCATTCCAGTGATTCATAAAGAAAGCTATTTCCTGAAACTATCTTCAGTTGGAAAGATTGTCTTTTTTACTTTTTTCTCTTTGTTTTAAAGCTGTGACTTTCCCAGGGAATTAAATGATTGTTGTTTATGGTCAGATCAGTTCCTCCAGCCTCAAATCAACAAGAGTGGACTCTGCGTGACGTCAGGCCAGTCAAAGTAATCATCTTATTGACCCAAGAATAGCTGTAGAGACAAACTTGCATCTCCATTATGTCCAGTAGAATTTGGATTGCTTCTCTTGTTATCTCTTAATTCACTGACTGGGCCATCAAATTGCTTTTCTCTTTGACACAAAACATGAGAGACACATCAGATTTCAGCTCTATTGAATTCAATTTGACTAGCTGAAAATCCTGCTGATTTTGAGTCACTGCGAACAATGTTTTTGTAAGGACTTATGAGTAAATCAACATCATTGAGTGGTATTTACTACTCAAGGATGTTGATTAACTCATAGGTTTATGCTCTTATCTATTGTTCATAGTTCACATATAAACACAGTAAAATGAGGTTTGAAGTCTTCATTTTCCATCCACTGAAAAAAGTCATCAAAGAAATTAAATGACTAAAAAGGTCAAAACATTGGTTTTCATCTATGACATTTACAGCAAGATGTTTATATTTTATGTTTGAATAAAAAGGTATCTTCAGTCTAGGTAAACTGATAGAGATAAAGATTCCAGTTCAGTATAATACTTACACTATTGTCCATAATGTGTTTTGCAAAAATATGAGTATGTAACAATACAAAACGTTCACCTCTTATAGATATTTATGCAAATTTATATTTAGTTACAGAGTTTTAGTTATATAATTTGGTAATAAATAATAACAAATAATTTCTGTTTTGATTGTATAATATTTCAGTTGGAATGATAAAATCCTAGTATTTTTGGTTTAGAATAAAACTAACTTTTTCTAAAGAATTATTAGGAGTTTCCTTATCTGTACATTGAAAATAAAATCCTTTGCTAAAAATATAAAAGTTCTAGAATTTAAAAAAATTATTTTAAAAAAATTCAAAGTCGTCCTCAGAAAGGCCAGTTATCCAGTTCATACAAAACTTAACCAATTGACGAGTAAGTACTAAAAATATTAAAAAAACGACTATGACAAAGGTATAAAAAGACTGAAATTCAAATTAAGACTTAGTACTTACAAACAGTGTATGTAAACAGTCAAGGTTGTAGCTGGGAAGAAAACATACTTTTTAGAGTTTGCTACTAACATACTCAAGGATCCTATTAGTAAGTAGAGTAAATTTTATGACCATAACACTAGCCATCCATTAGTTACATGAAGGCAGACAGGCAAAAAATATTTGTCTAAAGAAACAACTATTTTGTTGAGGCTGGTTGGTTGGGTTTTATGGCACATCAACCTTCATAGGTCATTTAAAGCCAAAGATTTCAAAACGAATACTTTATCGATAATGTTTTAGATTAGCAGGATCTCATTTGTTTGCAGAAGGTTAAATGATTTCAAGTCATGATATTTTTTGGTACAATCCTGCTCTCTCAAGAAGAACATTTTCAAATTCTCAAACAGATCCGTCAAACTATTCACCTTGAAAAATCGCCTTCTGATGAGAGCGAAAGCTCTACATTCTATGAGAATGTGTTTCAATGCAATTGACACTTAGCCATCACCTTCTAGCACCTAAAAGATAAGGGTTGAGAACTTACTGCGGGTGCTGATTTAAAAGTATGATTGGGATAAAACATAGGTGCTTGGGCTTGACATGACCAGCCGATTGATCAGATTGGGCCACTCTGACTGCCTGTCAGACCAAGTTAGGGCCAAAGTGACATGTTTTTGAAGTCATCAACCACTTGCCGGATCAATGACTGCTCAACCACCAGGATCTCATACTAGCATCTTGCAGGTTGCCACCCATGGCCAGCAGGTTACACCAGTGATGGGGTCTTATTCCTCTGCAGATGTGCTGTCAGCGTATTCTACAGCCCCTGCATTTCATCAGTGTGACTTATTGCATGTTAATAAAGTTATTTTCAAAGAAATTTGCCTTGCACTGATGCTAATTTTTATATATTGAATGAGTTTTATTTTTGGAAAATTATTTATCTGAATAAAGAAAGAAGTTTGAACTAAGATCCATTTAAAAGCAGAAGCACAAATTCTTGTAAGAAAGAACAAAAGATTTCAAATTGACAAACGTTTCTCACTCCATCTCTTTCTCTCACTCCCTCTCTTTCTCTCTCTCCCTCTCTTTCTGTATATATATGCATGCATGTGTATGTTTACATATGCATTTATACATGTGTGTGCATGTATATATATATATATATATATATAGATATTCAAATACATACAAGGTGCAGGCATTTTTCTTATGGGTATTTAAAATTGTCATAGACTTTTGAAAATTCACTATGTTATTGCTATACATCTTATGAGATGACTGACTTATTTTTATCCTTTCAGGTTTAAATGAACAGCTACAGCAGCAATTGGAATACACCCTACTAAAACCTGATTGTCACAGCTGGTGAATTTCAAAAATGCAATCTGATACTTTTGAAGAATGATATGCAATAAAATTCTGTTTTGAACTTGGAAAAAATGCCATAGAATTGTATGGAATGCTTCAGACTGCTTTTGGAGCAACTTGCATTAATCGAGCATCAGTTTTTGAGTGGCATAAGAGATTCAAGGAAGGCAGGGAGTCTGTGAGGGACGATGAGAGGTGTGCGAGGAGTAAGGAAGTCAATACACGAGAGTTGATTGGCCAAAGGGTTAGGGTTAGGGTTTGGGTTACTATGTTGAGGTTTTAAGGGAGTTCAGGAAGAGATTCCTTGGGAAGAGGCCAGCACTCTTCAAATCGGGTCTGTGGCATTCCCACCAGGACAATGCACCAATCTACAACTCCATCCTTTTCACAGACTATTTGACCAAGATAGCATCAAGACAGTTCCTCACCCTCCCTATAGTCCAGACCTCACTCCCTGTCACTTTTGCTTATTCTATAAGCTCAGAGGCTGTCGTTATGAGACAATTGAGGAGATGAAAGAGGTTGTGATGAAGGTCATTGACACGCTCACACAAGAGGACTTCGATGGGGCCTTCCAGAAGTTGTTGAAACGGTACAACAAGGGCATTGCAGATGGAGGAGATTACTTCGAAGGGGACTAGAGTTTCATGTGTGTACTATCAATAAAAGTGCCCATAGGAAAAAAGTCTGGAAACTTATCGTATGCACCTTGTATGTATGGATTGATGGATAGATACAATGTTATATACACATGTTGCTGCAAAAAAAAAAAAAACAGCAGCTGTGTAGCCAACCAATTCTTCATTAAATGAAGACACTTGGGGTCAGGTATTGTTTCAGCACCAAAGCATCATTACTGCTCACCCCACCAGCAGAAGTTTTTTCCTTTTCCTCTTTCTGGCCATAGGACTTCCTTCAACCAATCAATCAGTATGCATCCATGATTCCAAATCAATAGTTTTTCTTTTGCTTTCAGTACACTCACCAGCTCACAGCCTTTGATCTCTCTCCCATCTGTCAACTCTCTCGATATCAGACAGCAGGATCAAACCTTAATACCAGGTTCTGATATATAACATTGCTTCAATGCATTGTTCTTTGGTATTGTTGAAATGACTGAGTTTGAATAAAAATTAAAAAGTGACATGAAAGAAAATTAACAATTTGTCAATGTATATTTTATTTCTTTATCTCTTTATATTTTCTTTTTTCAGCTCGGTCTATAATTATTCTCAATAATTTTGACTTGTATTATTCTTCATCTTTTTGATTCTTGGCTTAATTATAGGTTTAGAATGTTTCAATTGTATCCCCATAAAGTAGTGTCTTGGTTATCACAGTAAATTGCATCAAATGGCGAGATTCTCATTCTGAAGATATGGAGAGTGTGAAGTACATCTTCATTGCCATCACTCCCTGGTCCACACTGACCTGGAATGGTTTGGTTTGTTTTTATGGAATATCAACCATTGTAGGTCATTTAATGCCAAATCCTTTATATATATATATATATATATATATATAAAGTTTATGATAAATATTTTTAAATGAGCCTGAACTCATTTTTTCATACAGCTAAATTGTTTCTAATACAAATACACAGTTATATGTAAAAGCAGTTCTATTTCAAACAATTCAATTTTGCATAAGTACACAGTTTTTTGTTTACACACTGTTGAAAGATCAAAAAGTTCTATTTGAAACAAATCTGTTTAATATGTCAACAAAGGTAAATGGCTTCAAGTATTGCTATTTATCATTAACAAATCAATTAAACATGTGTCATTTGCTTAGGCACTAATAGATGACCAAATATTTCTATTTCAAACAATTTAGTTTACCTTAAGTTCACAGATTTTTGTTTATACACACTTAAATGTAAAAACAGTTCTATCTCTAACAACTCAGTTTAGCAAAAGTATATTGTTTTAATGTCAAATAGTTCTGTTTGACACATAGATAGAACCCTATCAGATGCTACCACTATGGGCCGAGTGGACCTGGGATTGATGACAATGAAGAAGTAGGTGCCCGTGGTGTAATTGTTATCGTCGTAGGAAATGAACACGGCGACACGAGTTCAAATCCTGGACGAAACTCATTGCATTTCACATAGCACTAATACCCTTGGGAAAGGTATGAATCCAATTATTCTCCCTCCAGCTATGGGTAAATAGTAGGACAGACTAGGTTCTTCAGCCTTGGTGAGGCGACTAGTCTAGGAGAAGGAAAACTCTGAATTCAAACCTGTAAAACTCCGCTTAAAAATTGACCTTGTGTCATATCCTGCCTGAGTGGAGGGTTTGGTAAATAGGATGAAGAAGTACTCTGCATTTCCCAAAGCTTAAGCATTACTGAAGTCTCTCCATCAGATTGTTTAGTGTCATATCTGGGGCACATGTTGCGGGAGTCTTACCCTTCTGCAGAAATCTAGTCGGTATATTCTGCAGCCCCAGCTGATTGGGCCAACTGACCTGGAATTAGGGTCTTATCTATGGATCAAATAGATCTGTTTAAAAATTATTTTCATCTGATTGGACAGTGTGCAAAAAACTCCCTTAAGAAACAAAAACATGTAAGTATGAACATACAATAAAAGCAATTGCCTAACCTCAAGGTATGAAATAACCCTAGATGTGTGGACATCCCATAAAAATCAAGCAAGCAAGCATTGTTCATTTTATTGTTTTACTCAATATTTTGTTAAGAGTATATTTTTATTTATTGATATTATCGAAAAATAATTTAGATGAAGCTCTATCAATTATTGCTATGCATAATTTTGACTGGCGCTTTGGCTTGTTGAACATTAGTAAAATATCCTGGAATGTTCCAGAAACTACTTCTTTTGCCACCAGTCTTTTGAATTGAAAAGCTTTTTGTATAACATCTAAAATAAATGAAATTTAATAATCAAAGTAAAGACTGAAAAAAAAATGAATTTTCTTTCCTCAGATATTTTCTTGGACATTGCAAGCTGTTGAAAAATTTAAAGGTACACCAAAACCAAGTCATTACCAGTCAGTAAATCAAAAAAGGATGCTCATTTTTAAAGAATGGAAATTGGGATCACTCATATTTGAAATATAAATCAAACCCTAACCCTAACCCCAAATCATAGTATATTTGATATATGAATCAAAAATAAATAAATGTTGTTTTTAACTTGATCTTTTTTTGTTGGAAAAAAACAATCCTAAATTTCTGTCTAAAAATTCTTTTAAAATCTTCTTTCACGCATCATAACTAAAACTGGCTTGTTTAATGGTTAGTTTCTGTATTTCAAATATTTTAGCCAATGAATTGCCCATGTATTAATCAATACATTGGCACATATTTTGTATCACCTTTTATTTTCAGAAGTATGATGATCACCAGAGTAATAATAATCCATTGCATTTTGAATCTTATGTTTTTAAAAATATGCTTCCAAAAGAGCAAATCTTCTGAATTAAATTAAATAAAAGGAAAGTATTTCTTGCTAAAAAAGAAATAAAACATGAATGCATATCTTTTTTTTTTTTTGCGGTAAATGAGAAACATCTAATCAGTCTGCAAATTAAAGAGGGTTATTTCCCTTTAAATGATTTTTACTGCAGATATCATACCAATATAAAAAATACATACAAAACAATAAAAGAAATTGTCGCAATAAATATTTTTTCACTATTTTAATCGTATTTATCTATTCATTGTTATTATATCTAAATTGAAAAACCTCAGTTTCTTCAATACGATGAAAGAATTAAAAACTAACTTACTAATACAGAAAAACATCTCTAATAAAATAAACATGAATATGTTTTCTTTTTTTACTCTTCACATCCCAAGTCAAAATAAAGAAAAAATAAGTGCAAAATTATCTCGAAAAGAGCAATATTTACTTTAATTTTCCCATCTTTAAAGTACCTAAAATAAATCTTTAGTTTCCAAAAAAGCACAATTCTATTTAAAAAGAAAGTCATCAGAATATATTCCTTCAAAGAATAATTCTTAGATCAGTGTAAAAATTATTGTCTTACAAATTGATTCTAAAAAAAAATTATCAAAATTAATTTAGGTAGAGATTGACAGATCACAAACAAGATAACAATATATTGACAACAAAGTTTTGAATTAAATGTTGGGAATTTGTTGACTTAAGCCCTTAAAAAAAGGAGACATACCTTTTTTCTGGCAAGCGCAATTAGTCATTTAGATATGAGATAACTTCAAGTCAAATAACGAAGCAACACATCAGGACTGCTATCAAAACACGAGGTGTTTCATTTATTTTATAACAACAACAACTAAAAAAACAAAAGTCTAAGGGCAGGTAACTCATCCATACAAAAAGTGGTTCCGGGCAGATAACCTCTGGCCCAACTTATTTTTGACTAAAGTGAATTTCAACACTCCTCCTCACTTGCAGTCAAACTTGTTCAATAATTTCTTTAACACCTAACATTTCTCTGAGCTTCACAAACTGTGAGCTCAGAAGTGCTTTTGTCAATATATCAGAAACCATGTTCTTGCTTTCACAATATTCAATTTGAATAGCTTTCTTTTCAACTTGTTCACGGATATAATGGAACTTAATGTAAAAATGTTTTACTCGTGCATTATATTGTGGATTTTTCGCCATGCATATAGTGGATTGGTTATCTTCATACATGTGTGTTGATTTAACTGAGGCTTCATTGAGATCATTTTAAAGACGTTGCATCCATACAGCTTCTTGTGCTGCTCTTGCCAATGCCATGTATTCTGCTTCAGCTGTAGATAATGCCGCAAAAGATTGTTTTTTGCTTCTCCAACTGACAGCTCCACTCAATTCAAATAGGTAACCTGAAGTTGACCTGCGGTCATCCAAATCACCAGCCCAGTCTGCATCAGAATATCCAATGAAATCCGTCACCTTCTCCTTGTCATACAACAACCCATAGTTCCGTGTACCATTTAGATAACGCATGATGTGTTTAATGGACTTCCAGTGTTCCATAGTAGGCTTGGAACAAAGTCTGGCTACATTACTGACAGCATAGGCAATATCGGGTCTTGTTCTTGTTGAAAGATATAATAGACTTCCGATTGCCGATTGATACAATTCTTGATTGAATAACTTGCTTTGGTTAGCTTTGCACCAGTATAAATTGGTGTTGCTGCAGGTTTGGAATTTTCCATTTGAAATATTAAAACTTCTGCTGTATATGCTGGTTGTCTGATCCAGATCTTTCCTGACCCTGGATAAGCAATTTTGACACCCAAGAAGTAATGGAGTTTTCCCATATCCTTGATGTCAAAACTTTCTGGGATGCTTTTAATGAATTCTTGGATACGTGTCGAAGACTTGCTCGCCAGAATAATATCAACATAAACAGCTGCTATGAAGATCTCTCCTCCTCAAGTTAGTGTGTAGATACAAGAATCAGTTTCTGTTTGAAATGCATCGTCTTCAGTTGACTGTTAAGGGCTTCATTCCAACATCTTGGCGACTGTTTCAAACCATATAGGCTTCGATTCAGTTTACAGACAAGATGCTCTTTGCCTTGGACTTCAAATCCTTCCGGCTGCTTCATACAGATGTCTTCATTTAACTCACCATTCAAAAATGCCATGCTTATGTCCAATTGGTGTAGTTTGAGATCATGTTTAGCTGCCAATGCTATAACAGTTCGAACTGATTCGAACCTTACAACTGAACAAAAAGTTTAATCATAGTCAACTCCATGTTTTTGAAGAAAACCTTGAGCTACGAGTCGAGCTTTGTGCTGTTTCATGTTTCCACCACTATCATATTTTATTTTGAACACCCACTTACTTCCAATAGCTTTTCGTCCACAGGGTAATTCAGCAAGATCCCATTCTTTATTAGTATTTTGTGAATTTATTTCACTTTCCATTGCTTTCAGCCATTCCATTTCTCAGGACTGGAAAGTGGTTCTTTTACTGTTAATGGGTCATCCAACCAGTGAGCAATGTATACTCATTCACCATACTGATCTGGAGCTTTTTCTAATCCTTGGTGATCTTCGGGGTTCTGTGGCCTCTCGTGAATCCTCATCATCATCACTGCTGATGTTTTCACATTCAACCTCCACTAAAGGTTGATTTTCAACTTCTTCTGTCCCCGGTTCACTTATAGATGCTATTTCATTAAATATGACATCTCTGCTATGGAAGACTTTCGATGTGTCTGTATCAAAGAGTCTATACCCTTTATATAACCCTTTATCGTCAATGCCATATCCAAGGAAGATTCTCTTCTTTGCTTTGGGATCCATTTTAGGTCTTTCATCTTTTGGTATATGAACATAAGCACTACATCCAAAAATGCGTAAATGATTAACATTTGGTTTGTAGCCTTTCCATTCTTCATATGGTGTCAATGCTTTTACGGCAGTTGTTGGGCTTCGGTTTCGAACATATGAAGCTGTCGATAGGGCCTCTGCCCAAAATTTATTAGGCAGCTTCGAATCTGACAACATTGCCCTTACAGTTTCCACCAACGTCCGATTCATTCTCTCAGCTACTCCATTTTGCTCTGGTGTTTTAGGAACAGTGTGCTCATGGCGAATACCATTCTTTTTTAAGTAATCTTCAAACTCTTTTGAAGTGTATTCACCGCCATTATCAGAGCGTAGTGTCTTGAATTTTTCACCACTGGATTTCTCCACCATGGATTTCCTCTCCAGGAACTTTTTAAAAACTTCGCTTTCATTTTTAAGAATGTATATCCATACATATCTTGATTTATCGTCAATAGATGTGACAAAATATTCTGCTCCACTGAGTGATTTTGTCTCTAATCTTCCACAAACATCACTGTGCACAATTTCGAGCAGTTTTGTGGCTCGCCTACCGCTAGATTTTGGAAATGAAGAACGATGATGTTTTCCATCCACACATGGCTCACAAGATTTTATGTCTTTTGTTACATCATAGTCAAGTCCATTTAATAGTTGATCTGTTGCTAGCATCTGTAAATTCTTCATTCCAAGATGACCAAAGCGTCGATGCCAAATCTCCCCCTTTGTGTCACCACTCGATCATATAGTCGCTGCATAGGTTGTTCTCATTTCATCAATACAGTTCAAGTAGTACATGTTACCAACTTTTGAACCTGTAGCTATTACATTCCGTTTTTCATCCAGAAGATGACAACATGACTCTGAGAATGTGAACGATTTTCCTAATCCGGTAGCATTAGACACACTAAGCAAGTTGTAAGATAACTTGGGAATATATAGCGTCTCAAATAATCTACATCTTTGTTGCTTTTCGTCAGACGCTCTCACATTTAAATCAACAGTCCCTGTCCCAAACGCTTTAACTGAGTGTCCATCACCGAGGGTTATATCCTCTGCTTTATCTATTTTTTTCATATTGATAAACTTATCAATATCATGGCACATATGACATGTTGCTCCAGAGTCCAAGATCCATGAGGTCTTTTCATTATTTTGGTTGTTAATGCATGGTGAGCAAACAATCCAACATGTTCGTTTTTAGAACAACTAGGCTCTATGGCTTGTTTGGTTTGTTAGGAGTGTTACAACATACAATAAGAAAAACTTCATTTAAAACAAGACAAACAAGGAACATCTAAAATTAAACAACCTTCATAAAACAATAAAGTGTCAACTTGGATTTGAATGTTTAGAAGTTCGCCTTTACATGTAGTAAGTTTTCAAAGTGGTGGAAAGTCAGATGTTAAGAAAAAGGGGGAAGGGAGGAAATGTTTATAAAGAGTACTTATTCCTTTTTTATTTCTTTTATGGTCAGGTAGTGGGACTAGCAGAAAAGTAGTTTCAGCTCTTAGCTCGAGGGCGGATATTACTTCTCGCTTGATCACTGTATCTATATGCTTCCTTTGGTCTCTATTGTTCTCACTGTATCGGTTCACAAAAATTCCGAGTTTTTATCTCTTCCCACCGGCTCCAAACTCGTCACTCCACAATCCTTCTCATTTTTGGCGCGACCGCTTCCCATTGGCTACTTTAATTTTTATTATTTTTTTCTTTTTTTCTTACTTATGACCGGATGGGTGCGTGGAGCCGATACGTAGGGACGCGTTTATACATTTCTATGTGGCAGCCGACGAGTCAACATCCGGTTGGGAGTTTTATTGTTTATTCCTAAATCACCACAGCTCCACTTTCGTTTTCTTCGATAAGAAAACTTTTTTCTTTGGATAGTCCCTTTTTATACTTTCTTTTGAGTCTTCTTCGAGTAGACGACAATTACGTTTCAGATGTCCAAATTTACTACAGTGAAAACATTTTGGTCCCTTTTTGTTGATATGGTGTTTTGATGTCATGACTTTTGACTCAGCACCACCAGTTTGTTTTTCTTTCATTTTATTTTCTTCGTATAGCAGTCGTTCTGTGACTAAAGCCCATTTAGGTACCTCTTGACTTGCTTCAAGTGCTGTCTCTAACATATCATAAGATTCGGGAAGGCTAGTCAGGAGATGTACGACTCTATCTTCCTCATTAAGGGAATCTCCGATAACAGATAACTTTTCGAATGTTTTTGTCATCAATTTTATGTGATTATTAACAGAATCACCTTCCTTCAATTTAAGAGAATATAATCTCCTCCTTAATGCTAGTTTGTTTGCACACGTCTTCTTCTGAAACTGGTCAGCTAATTTTTTCCATACTACCCCCAGATCGTCTGGATCCCCAATTAGGTACAAAAGTGACTGTTCTAGAGAGAGTACAATTTTCGCCAATGCGCGATCTTAGCGCGATAAATACTTCGCATGTATAGGGGGACATGTTATTCGGTATATATGTTTAGTCCCCCAAAATTTAATGCTGTGGTTTAGTATATGTTTAGTTTAGGGGTATGTTATTTTGGGGAAAAGGCATATGGAAAAAGGTAAAATAGGCACATGGAGACAAATGTAGTGTATGAAGTAAATGAGTAAAGATATGAAACGGCGAGGACAAAGGAACATTCAAAACAAGGCGACAAACAAAACAAATTTATATTCATAACAAAACATGCAATGATACATTTTAAATATTGCTATGGTGCAAGCAAGCACTAACAACATAGCAACTTCAAATCATGGTAAGATCTGGGGGAGGTGTTACAAGACGAGATCTTGCCTTGATTTGAAAAAACCAAAAAGAAAGAAAAGAAGAAAAGAAAAAAAAAACGGAAGTTAACACTTCGAGTTCTCAACTCAAAATGAAAAGTTAGTCGCTCACGCATCGGCTCCGCGCAGAACTTCCGTTTGCGATAAATTAACAAAAAAAAAAAAAAAATACATTAATAAATATCCAATCGGAACGCTTCCCGCGGGGCACAAAAATTGCCGTTTCTGAGCCTACAGAAAATATATAAATAGACGGACCAAATAATCATCAGTCAGACTTGTTCCTTCACACGACCCGTGTTAAGGATTCCACGCACCGTCCGGCGCCTGTCATCCGATACATCAAATGATCGCCGCAGCTACCAACGCCGTCCTAATTCCGAGAAAACCATCCCTTCACCACGAGACAAGTACGGTACATGAACTTTGTAACTACTACCACTGAATTCATTCTTCAACTGTGAACATATTTCTCCATTCTACTCTCTGTACTTAATCTATTTATAAAAAAATTTCTATAACATCATTACTGTGTTATTGTGAGTATCTATACGTTCTTTGTTTTGCAACCATACGCATTTCTCGCCCACAATTCAGAAAATAACACGTGGTTGATCCATTTTGTGGCTTTTGACGTCTGTTGGTGAATAAGAGAGTCACACTGGAGAGAGTGTGTTAGCGCTGCAATAGAAATTGGGAAAAAGAGATAGAGTGTTTGAAGACGACGTATTTATAGAAAATACGGGTCTTGGGATCGGCTCCAAAAAAAAAAAAAAAAACGCGAGACGAAATTCAAACGCGGACGTAGTTTTGAGCAGGTCACGTGGTTCTCCTGGCCAATGGTTTCCCGAGACTGAATATTTGCGTGCGTCCGCCGTCTTTGTTGTGGGAACAAGTGGCATACCGCCCAATATAAATTATAGGAGTGTAAGTCCTATACATGCAATCCCATTTCTGTTCTAGAATCGGGAACAATTTCTGTTCCATTGACAATATTCCAAACACCATATCTTACTAATGCCATTTTGCATTGTACCTTCCGAGTAGCATAATTTGTCCCATTCAGCGGTACAAGATTAACAAGTTTTGTCTTCATCGCTATGTTCAAGAATATTTCAATTATAGATAATATAAAAGATATTTAAATCATAAACGACACAAAAACTTCTTCCAAGAACGACAAATTAAAGATGACGGAAACATGTACTCGACATGACTCGCGTTTCTTCTTGGGCTTCATAACCTTTTGTTGGGAATTTGTTGACTTAAGCCCTTAAAAAAAGGAGATATATCTTTTTCTTTATGGCAAGCGCTTTTAGTCATTTAGACATAAGATAACTTTCAGTCAATTAACGAAGCAACACATCAGAACGGCTATCAAAACACGAGGTGTTTCATTTATTTTATAACAACAACAACTAAAAAAACAAAAGTCTAAGGGCTAGTAACTCATCCCTACAAAAAATGGTTTCGGTCAGATAACCTCTGGCCCGACTTATTTCTTACTAAAGTGAATTTCAGTATTAAATATTTCCAAAATCAACTTCATTTATTTTTAATTAATTTTTATTAAGATCTGATAATTAGCTTTTTTGTGAACTTTTACAACTTACCACATTTTTGGAATCCTAGCAGGTGTGAAATTTTTGTTCATACTTACAAGTGTTATTTATCATTACACACATAAAAATATTGTTAACAGTTTGAAAATGCTTCATCAAAAAATAAAAATAAATAAACAATCCTAAGTTTAAGTCCTGTTACTCTATAAACTACCAATTGTTGGGATTCACAAATTTATTTGCTCAGTAATTAATTGCAATGTTTAATTTTCATTGGGTTTTTCTCCAAGAATCTATCTCTTTTAGTTTTATGACCAAAAGGAAAACAATTGTCGGATTTATATTAATTTGGTTTGTGTGGATATTTTGTTTCATGACATGAACATAAGATTGCGAAAATAAAATATTTATTGTTAAAATATCTACAAAATGAGTCATCTTATTGTCCTGTGGAATTGTAAAAGATTTTGAAAGTTAAAAGATAAATGTAGACAAGTGAAAATTTTAAATAATAAAAAACTACAAGAATCTCAAGTGATGAATTGAAAAAATAAGATAACTGCTTGTCAGTCCAATAAGATAAAAAGTCTTTCAAAGAAAATAGAGCCAAAAGGGAAACTTGGTGAAATGGCTTAAGTGTAGAATCTTGTTTTGATTAGCAACATCTAACAAAGACAGACTTTCCACTTAAATAGTTGTTAAGAAAATAGGAAGAAAAAGAAATTTCAAAATAAAGCAAAAAAAAGAAAGATAGTCTTTGAATATAATTTGGTTGGTTTTTTTGTTCCAAGGAAATCCTAGTAGACTAAAATGTCTGTTCTTTTTACTTAATAATAAAAAAAAAAGTAAATTTTCTCTAAAAATGCTTGTGTTATCAGCTGATTTATGCCATCGACAAAACAAAAATTCATAAGTAGCTGTGAGGCTTTTATCCTCTTTTGTCAAATTACAAAAAAGAAGGTTTTTGTGACAAGGAAAATTATTTCTTTATAGAATAGATTTTAAAAACCGAAAATATCAGAAAGAAATTGATAATAATGAATTTTTATTATTCAATTTAACAATAAAAAAATCAAGGAAAATTGCTTGTCTTTAGGAAAATATGCCTACAAATGACCTGAAATGGGTTAACACACACACACACACACACACACACACACAATAATACACACATATTTAAACACACTTAGTGGCATATCAACATACTCATACAACAACAGCAGTAGCAATACTACTTGGTAATATTCAGACCATTAGCTATTTAAGCTTAAGGATACAAAAATTTGGCCTCTTTTCCCCTTCTACAAGCTGACAAGAAAATGCTGCTGAAATCAAAATAACAATGGAGAAAGTAAGAACCTATGAAGACATAAAACCTTTTTTTATGTCCTCATTGTTGAAATCACAATTTTTAAGTAAAATATTTTGTGTTTTTCTTGTCTTATTAAAAATATCTATTTGTAATAAGGGAGCCTTTCATGCAAGATACTCCAAAAGCAGTCTGAAACATTCCATACGTTTCCATGGCATTTTTTTCCAAGTTTGAAACAGAATTTTATTGCATATTGGTTTTCTAAAGTGTCAAATTGCATTTTTGAAATTCACCAGCTGTGACAATCAGGCTTTTGTAGGGTGTATTCCAGTTGCTGCTGTAGCTTTTCATTTGAAGCTGAAGTCATAAAAATTGGTCAGTCATCTCATAAGATGTATAGCAACAACATACTGAATGTTCAAGAGTCTACGAAAATTTTAAATGCCTGTAAAGAAAGTCTGGAAACTTATCGTATGCACCTCATATATATATATATATATATATGCAATTTAGTTTTTCTTTAATGTAGTTGAGTTCCTTGTTGTTACATACATTAAAATCATTTAAAAGCTTGCAAAATTTTGGTGACATCTGAAGGAATAAAATAGATTTTGCTGTCCTTGCTTTCATCCTTGATTTCTACTGATTTTGGATGCCTCACATACAGGTTTCCAATTCAAAATACTGGAGGTAAAAGAAGAAATTTCTGGAATATTCCAGGACATTAGGGGCTCGTTCAAAAATCTTTGTTACTGACCAAACCAATGCATTGGGAACATTTTGTGCAACCCATATGATTGAGCAAAAAAGATATTCCCTCACACAAAGACAATACAGCACAGTGAGTCCACTTTTTGTTTTTACAATATTTTTATAGAGCTTTTCTTACTTGCTTTTTTTTTCTTTGTAAACTTGCAAATAAATATTTTAACTTCATATACTAAACATGTGGTTTCCATTTTGTCAAGGTCTCTCATTAGAGTTATATATTCTGCTAGCTGTTAGTAAAATTAAGCTGTCTACTTCATGTGCTAATGACAGAGAATCAATTTCGTGAAGAAATTATGGTTGATAAATGTTATTTCCTCTCAAAAATAAATATAGGCACAATGCAATTAACAGCAATTTATTTTATTGCTTGAGCAAAATAAATATAAAGGAGAATATATAATAGAATGACATAAAAAAGAGTGAATGAGGGTATGTATATATGAAAGTTCTTTATGGTATATATGTATGTGAGAAGTTTCAAAGAGGCATGTAAATTTGTGAGAGACTTACATATTTGAGAAGATTTCCTTAGTTGTTGGTTGTTAGGGATTAGACATGCCTAAGTATGTGTAAGTTTAGAGCATTATAAGCTGTGAACTATTTTGTAGTATTGTGTTCAGTATGACACAGGGTTCACTTGGAATGAAAATCTCCATGTCTAAGAGGACAAGATAGGTATTGTCTCTAGATTATTCTTCAGGTACAGTAATGAGTTTTCTTAGCATTTTTATATGCTAGACTATTAACAGAAATTTAACTGAAAATGGAGGTTATCCTACAATTCCTAATTCACTCATTTTTCCTATTGAGGCTCCCTGGTCAATTCCCTAATATATAAAATATAATTACATATCAACCACACATTAGATTTATTCTTATATAGAAGGTGGGAGGAGAAAAGAGATGGGGTGGGGGGAGATGGTGAAGAGGTGAAGAAAGAGAGGATTTTTAATTGCTTATGTGGATGAACATATTAGAATTAAAGGTTATTGTTTTGACAATTTATTTTATTCTGCTATAACAACAAAAATATGAAAGATAATATTTCATTCTTTGCTGAAAAATAAGTATTGTTATCAATTTACTAACTTAAAAAAAACAACTGATATCAACAACAGTTTGTCTCAGAATGTGAGTCAGGGTTTAATTTCTAATATGTTCATTGAAAATATGGACATTTTAATTTAGATGCTATACATGGCACACACACACACACACACACACATATATATATATATATATATATATATATATAGCTGAGTATCATGACTTTGTAATGAAGCATAATTTGTGCAGTTATATGAATATTCTGCAAAACTTAGGTAAGTTTGATTTGTATTAATCATGTCTTGTAGGTGAGTGGATGTGTTCAGTTTTTAATCCGGTAAATATGATGCATTTGTAGATCACAGAAAGTTCAGGTAAACAGGTAATATAATCAAACAGTAAAGTCATCATCATCATGTCGCGCCGCCTGCGCGGATATCCCTGACCGTCTCCCGCCATTTCTCCCTATCATTCATCGTCTCCGGTAGGTCTTCAGGGTTACATCCCGTGTCCTCACACAGCTGCTGTATGTAGGTTCGTGCTGGTCGTCCCACTCTTGCACATCCATGTGTGGGGGTCCACAGGAGTACATCGCTTATGAGCTCGTCCTTGCTTCTCCAGCAGTGTCCTGCGTGTCTGGTTCGTCGAACTTGTATAGTTTTTGAGATGGGGGGCAAGTGTCCGTATAGTTGGAGTCTCGTGGGGTGTTGTCGCCAGGACTTGTTTAATACTGCTCTCAACATTCTTGTATAATTTCCGTCCAGCCTCCTTTCCAGCCGCTTCGTAAGCGTCCATGTGGTGCATCCATATAGCAGTATCGACACAACCGCTGCCTGGAAGAAACTGCGTTTCATTTTATCAGTTAGGTCCAACTTCCATATGATCGAGAGCCTATCGATAGCTGTCCATGCCTTCGTCAGTCGTGTGTCGATGTCTTTCTCGGTTGATGAGACGCTGCTTCCTAGGTAGGTGAATTTGTTGACTAGTTTCAGAGAGGCTCCGTCTAGTGTGGCAATGTTGCCCGTTTGGTTGTAGCACATATATTCGGTTTTGTTTGCATTGACATGGAGGCCAATGCCAGCTGCAGCTCGTTCCAGACTATGCAGTAGTGTCTCTGCTTGATTAGGCGTATTCGCTAGTAACGCCAAGTCATCAGCGTAGTCGGCGTCCGTGATTGTTTTTGCGGGGTACCTTTTGCTTCTTCTGTTAGTCAGCTGGAAGCCATTTTCTCTGATTTTGTCGATCGAAGTCCTAAGCACATAGTCTAAACAGATGATAAAGAGGTACGGGGCTAGTGTGTCTCCTTGTAGTACTCCTGCAACTATGTCGAAGTATTCCGTGTCTCCATCTGGTGAACGTACTTTCACTTTGGTGTTTCTGTAGAGAATCATTATCGCTGCTACGGTTTCTTTTGGTAGGCCGTATGCTAGTAGGATTTGCTCCATCTTCCCTCTGTGTATGGAATCGAAGGCCTTGGTAAAGTCGACAAATAGTAATGTCGCCTGTAAGTTTTTTGCCCGAACGCCTTCCAGGATTCTACGGATGGTCAGTATTTGTGAGGTCGTGGATCTATTTCTCCGGAAGCCATTTTGGTTTTTCCTAAGGATGTTGTCTATTTTGGGTTCTATGCGGTTTCGTAGTAGGGCATTGTAGATTTTGGCTGCTATGGATGTAAGTGTTATCCCTCGGTAGTTCTTGGCTAGTCCGAGGTCGCCTTTTTTAGGGAATGGAAGGATGCATCCCTTCGTCCATCGTTCTATCCTATTTTGACTATAGACTGCGTTGCATTGCCGGAGCAGTATATCGTCGAATTGTCTCATCTTCCACACTTCTGGGGGGATCTCGTCTAGCCCCGCCGCTTTCCTATTTTTAATTCTTCTGAGAACCGAGTCTAGTTCTTCTTTGGTGAAAGGACCTAGTTTTACGTCTAATTGCTTACTAATAATTCTGGTGATCGGTTCATCCGTTATTTCCGGTGGGTTTCCTAGTAGATTTTTGAATTTTATTTGATGTGGATTATTGTAAAAAAAAATCTTATGTTTAAATTTGTTACATGATTTTTGGGAATAAATCTGCTAAAATTATCTTCTGCATTTCAGATTAAGTCAAAATAAATAAGATTTATTTTGAAGATGTTACTGTCTATGGGAAATTTAGATTTAAGTTCAATCCAATCAAACTGAAAGAGTTTCAAGTTCTGATCACTGAAGTAAAAGAATTCCTAATTTTTAAGAGTTGATAATAAACCAAGGAGTTCATTTTTTTTTATTTCATAAAACCATTCTGACCCTTGTAATGAGCTTGGCTATTAATATTTGTCGACTTTACCAAGGCCTTCGATTCCATTCACAGAGGAAAGATGGAACAAATCCTACTAGCATACGGCATACCTAAAGAAACCGTAGCAGCAATAACGATTCTCTATAGGAACACCAAAGTAAAAGTACGATCACCAGATGGAGACACAGAATACTTCGACATTGTAGCAGGAGTACTACAAGGGGACACACTAGCTCCATACTTCTTTATCATTTGTCTAGACTACGTACTTAGAACATCGATTGACAAAATCAGAGAGAACGGCTTCGAGCTGACAAAGAAAAGAAGCAGAAGGTACCCTGCAAAAACAATTACCGATGCCGACTACGCTGATGACATAGCGATACTGGAAAATACACCCAACCAAGCCGAAACACTACTGCATAGTTTGGAATGAGCAGCCACAAACATAGGCCTCTATGTAAATACACACAAAATGGAATATATGTGCTATAATCAAATGGGTGACATCTCCACTCTAGACGGAACCCCTCTTAAACTAGTAGACAAATTCACTTACCTAGGAAGCAGCATCACATCAACCGAAAAGGACATCGACACAAGGTTAACGAAAGCATTGACAGCTATCAATAGGCTATCGATTATATGGAAATCAGACATAACCAATAAAATGAAACGCAGTTTCTTCCAGGTAGCAGTCACATCGATACTGCTTGGACTCTAACAAAACGGCTGGAGAAGAAGCTAGACGGCAATTACACAAGAATGCTGCGAGCAATCTTGAACAAGTCCTGGTGGCAACACCCCACAAGACACCAACTGTACGGCCACCTGCCTCCTATCATGAAAACTATTCAAGTTAGACGAACCAGACATGCAGGAAACTGCTGGAGAAGCAGGGACGAACTCATAAGTGATTTACTCTTATGGACCCCCACACATGGCCGTGCAAAAGTGGGACGACCAGCACGAACATACATTCAGCAACTATGTGAGGATATGGGATGTTGTCCGGAAGACCTGCCTGAGGCGATGAACGATAGGGAAAAGTGGCGAGAGAGGGTCTGAGATATCCGTGCTAACAGCACGACATGATGATGATGATACGTCTATAGTTCTGACTTTTTGCTTAACAAATCTTTGCTCTGTAAATGACTGCTTATATATAAAACCATTTATAATGTATGGTTGTAGGATTAGAAAAGAAATTCAGTGTCATGAGGTCTAATAGAAAGGACATCACAGAGAATGATAAAAATAAATCCATTTGGATTAGAGAATAGACGAAAGTAAAAGATATTACAATTAACAAACATCAAAAATGTGGGTCGTATGCATAAACTGATGGAAAATTACAGGTCCTGTAAAATGCTAGGAAAATGATGACTAAAATTAGCGAGTGTAGTATGAAAAGAAAATGACATATATTAGTGGGATGAGATAAAATTTATGAGTAAGTTATAGCAGACACTACAACACTCAAGGACATCATGGAAGGAATTAGGAAAGACTTTTGTTCAGCAGTAGATGATGATGATGATGATGATGATGATATGGATGATGATGATATAAAATGATATGCTATTGTATTAATATTTACTAGTTAATGCATAGAAATTCCATGATTTACTTTGAAACAATCACAAAGATCCAAGATCAATATTACAGTTTAAAAGGTTTTTTATGAGTAATATAAATATTCAAATGAAATATACTATACTTATTCACATAAATAAATTACATCAAATAAATTGAATGAAATATACTATATTTATTTACATAAACAAAATACATCAAATAAATTCATTGAAATATACTATATTTATTTACATATTTAAAATACATCAAATGAATTTAATGAGTTATTAAACAAATGAAGTCAAATACCAAATATGAGTTTTAGAAATATTCTACTGGAAAATATATTTGAATCATAAATAAATTTATGAAAAACAACAATTTTTGAAAAAGTAATTCCTCTTTTAATGCCTTTGATTTTTTTATGGTCGAATTGTACAACTTTCTCTTTGATATTATTATTTTCATCTTCCACCCTAATCTCCTAAAAATATAAATATTACTCTTTTACATTTTCATTCTTTTTCTCTGTTTTTCTATGTTTTTTGCATCACTTTTCATTCTTTTGATTTCTTTCTACTTCCTTTTGTCTTTGTTTTCTTTTTCTCATTCTTTCTTTCTTTTTTTTCTTTCTTTATTCTTTTTCTCTTTCCTCAAGTTGTTTGAAGGAGTTTCCGTCAACTGATGCTCCTGAATTCCTTGCTCACCAACATGACTAATGTTATCTTGATCTGAGAGTCAAACAGAAGTAACAATTCATGAGGAAATATTACCATAATTCAAATTTGAGAATATTTGAGTTTGTAATAAAATAAGATTGATGATCAAAAAAAAAAAAAAGATCATTTTTTTTATACAAAGAGGAAAATGTATATAGGATTTAATCAAATAGCTCAAAATATAGAAATGAAGAAAAGGAAATGAAGAGACGTTTTCTCTGATAAAAATGATAAGATAATTTCTCTCCTTCTTTCATTCTCATGCATAAACATATAATTTTTACTTAATTTACAGTTTTATTTTCAGTTTCTTATAATCCTTCACTGAATCTTTACTCAAGACTTTGGATGAGAGAAAATAATGGTTATATGTATTCTTTGAATTAATGCTTTTTGCTGCCACTTTTGGGTGATATTTTTCAACAACACTGATAGTACTCTACTAAGGAGATGAGCAGAGCCACAAAGTACAATTTCTTTTGTATTTCATAAAAGCTCGGACTGCCAGGTATCTTGTTAATGTGTTTATCTTTCCCTTTCTAGATCATTCTGGTATGAGGAGAGTTTTAAGGCGCTACATTTTCTCAATATCTATTTCCATGTCTTTGTATTTTCTTATTTTATTGTATTCTTTAATTTTATATTTGAATTTTCTTATTTTATTGTATTCTTTGATTTTATATTTGTATTTACTTATCTTATTATATTCTTTGTTATTATCTGCTGACACAGACATATCAGTGAGATTGCATGTTCTTTTTATTGTCTTTAACTAATATATTTGCTCTATTGTTCTTAAATTTTTCATTAGTTTGGATAACAAAGTCCCAGAGAAGAGATGTTCCTTTTGATTCTGTTATTGGTTCTGGTTGGTGTATACACTATTTTTCACTATTTGATATTCCATAGAATTTCAAGGAATGTAAATGTCCTATTTTATCATATCATTCTTTATTTTCTATTGATATTAAGATTAAGCAAACAGACGCTAACTGGGCAATTGATTCAATCTTTTGTCTGAATGATCTACATATAGGGCTTCATTTATTTTTTTATAATGTTTGCCTGATAGTTTCTAGTTTGTAGGCTCTGGTCTTGTGCAGGTATTATCAACCCCAATGTCTCCACCTTCAGTCCAGGACTTTTCAGCCATCAATTAGTCTTTACTATATCTGAGTCAACTGTTCTAATTCTTTGTGTATATTGTCCATGCATGTGGTTTTTGTACTCTGATGTTTTTTAATCCTTGTGTTTTTCTTTTTTCTTAATATTTTTGTTGCCTCTATAGCTTTATCTTTTGTGTATATTTATTTTGATGTGAAATATAGTTGATAAGCTAATTTAATACTTTCTTTACTTATATGATATTAATTCTTTTACCTCTTGAGTGCATTTACTAACTGCTGCATAGAATCAGCCCAGGTGTTTATCCCTTTGATGAGATTTCTGCAGTGACATTTGGTTTCTAGAAACTTTTTCATTCGTCTGAGGTTCATTTTAGTTAATCTGTTTTTTTTATCCCTGCTTGTTTGATGGTGTCCACTTCCAATATTCCAAAGTACTTGTAATTTTCCTTTTCTCAAAGCATTCTGATTCTTTGATTTGGTTGTTTTATTCTTTCTGTTGTTTATCATTATGAGTATAGTACATTTTTCTATGCCAAATTCCATTCCTATACCCTGGTTGTATATTCTTATTGTTTGTATCAGGGTCCCAAATTTTTTCATTTTTTTCAAGCAGCTTGATGTTGTCCATATATATAAGGTGATAAATCTTTTTTTGTAATTTAGTAAATTTGTAGCTTCCAGTGCATTTCTTGAGTATGTAATTGAGTAGCATCATTGCTTTTAAAAATAGCAATGGTGAAAAAGCATCTCTTTGGAAGATGAATTTCTGGATTTTTCCTCCTGGTGACAAGTCCATTTTTCAGTTTTCCTTGGCTTTCATGATGAATTTTATGACTTTGTCAGAAATCTTGTGCATTTTTAGACAAACTACTATCAAGGATTGTGGGAGCATACCATAGGTTTTTTGTTGTCAATTCATGCAATGGCTACATTTTTTCTTTTCCTTGGTCACCTTGAGAATGTGCTGATCAATGTACTGTAAATTACCTGTTCCTCTTATTCCCTTGTGACTGTCCTGTCTTTCAATAAAAAGTCAGTTGCTAACTAGCAAGTAAAGGATCTCCTTTCTAATATGTGTGGTTAGGATTTTCCACATCATAGGTAGACATGTTATCAGTCTATAATTGCAAGTGATGATTCTTTTTGTGGGGATGGGGGTGGAGTTTTTGATCAAGGTAGTCATGCCCTTAATCATCCATTTGAGTATTCTTGCTTCTTCTTGGCATCTACTCAGTTGAAGAGCCATTCTGTCATAGATGAATGTAAAATTTTAAAACTAGATTCAATGTATGCCATCATGGCCTGACGTTTTCCAATTTGGTACTTTTTTGTGTGTGGCTATGAGCAATTCTAGATGTATTTCCACCTCAGGGTCTTCTTCAAGTCCTTGTAATTCTTTTTTTCCAGTTATTTATTCATGCAACCTTTCTATTAGGGTTTTGTTTGAATATTTTCCTCCCAGATTGTTTTGCTCCCTTTGCATCCAGTTTTTGGTATATCTTCATGCATTCTCCACCATTTGCTGGTGGAATTTTCTTTCATTATTTTGGAATATTCTTTTATGTTTGTATTGCTTGACCCTGTCTTGGTATCTTTTTAGTTTCTCTTCTTTTGCTAATTATTATTGTTAATGTTTTTGGCAAATAATTGCCCCAAATACATGAGAAAATATTTTTTAAAATTAAAAATGTGTTTGTACTCTTATTAAGGAAAGCCAATTAGAAATATAATACAAAGTTCACAATATCAGATACTATATATATATATATATAATCAGTTAAAATTCAAGTAAGTAAAATTTCATAAAAAATGATCAATGCTACTATTCTATGTGACAAAATCCTATTACCTTAAATATAGTTGATGGGCCACCATTTCAAATTTTTCCATCTGATCATTGTGTGCTCAACATAAAATCTAAAGTAATGGACTCAGCAAGAACATAATATACATATATATATATATATATATATACACAAGAGTTTGAGAAGTCCCTTAAGGTAGGAGTAACTTTTCAGAAAGCTTATTTTGCAACATATATTTACTATGAGGTCACTATGTCATGCTAAAAGTGCAGGAAGTTTAATAATGATCTATCAATAATTAGAAAAGCATTATCATCATCAATGCAATCAATATTTAAAATATCACTCAATATGCAATAAAATAATGCATCAATACTGGCTACATGAGTGTGAGAAAAAATTCATTTTAAATATCTCTTTTCACTAATTTTTTGGGCCCCTTCTAGGTTCTAGATATAGTAGCTACATTGCCTTAAACAAAGTCCTGTGATAGTTACTGGTATAGGAAAGTCATACCATGAAGGTCAAAGGAGTCATGGGTGACGCAATATTCAATTTCTAATATAAAGATGTCAGTTTTGTCACCATAGGACATGGCTTTAAAAATGAAATGATCTCTGAGACTAGTGTATTTTGTATATTTTTTGGCAACATATCATTGAGTCATGGTCAATGTTAGCTGATGTGAAAGCTTAAAAATATATATTTACCCAACACCTCTACTACAGAGAGGATATGACACAAGGTCATTTTTTATAATAATACAATTAAAAAAAATAAGGAGTATAGTTATTTTGGTTCCATAATCTCAGCTGAAAGGATTAAGATGCACAGACATAAAGAATGGTAAGGGAATCTCTTGGGACTTGTTTCTAATACCAGAGGTCCTTGAATTTATCTGGTGGAGTTGGAAGGCTGAGGGTCAAATTGCCTTAATCACAAAAGGTAGAAAAATAAATCTATCTTGAAGAGATCCGTATCCAGCCATTCCTTAACCTCCATTCTAGCTGGCAAAAATGCCTGTATCTGTCACTGACATAATTAAATTACACCAGGGAAGACATTGTTGCAGGTTAATGCATCAAATTCAAAAGCACAAAAAAAGGAGCAATTTCTTCTTAACATGCTTTGCCCTATCAGTTAGGCTTAGAATATGCTGAGAACATCTCCAGTAGAGGTATCTTGGGCATTATACGAAACTGAATCTGGTGGTGAGGCACCAGTTCTAGGGCTTTGTAGAGAGTGGAGTACCCCTTCATTGGCTTTACTTCCTGGCCTATTCTGACCCAGAGGGTTGTACTTTTTTGGGTCTCAATCTCATGGGTCAGTATATTTGCAAATTATTTGTATTTGATTGGAATACTTGATATCCTATAACAGTGAGCTAAAAACTTCAGAAACTACACAAAACTATAAATACAGACATATACAATTCCCTAGCCTCTACGTGAAAAACCCCAGATGATTTGAAAAGCCGTTAAAATCAATCATTTATGAAATCTTTAACATTTATTGGAATTTTTTCTCCATTTGCTGCATTGAGAACTTTCACATCATCCTAATTTTTGTTTTCTCACTGATATATGTGTTATAAGTTTCAAGTAAAATCATTCACGCTGCTTGTTACTTTTCTCTTCTTCTTTCTGGCATGTGGCGTCACTAATGTACAGATTATTCCCCTTATTTACAAGATAAGTTTTCAAAACAGCTGTGAGGTGACATGAATTGTAGTTAACACAGTGACAAGAAAAAAATATAAAGATAGTTCTCTTTCCCTTCAGCATGCCATACAAGGAAGACATGGTTTTGCTCATACATAGATACACCACTTGCCTTTTTAAAGGGTTATATTTGTACAATCACAATGCCACTTTTCTCCATTAGCATATTACAATGTGACTGAAGCAAAAGTCATTTTTTAAGTATATAAATAAATCATATCTTATTTCTCAGACAAACAAACATAGAGCTTCTATTTTTGCATCTTTGTTCCTGTTTGGTTATAAAACAATAAAGTAGTTTACAAGGATTTTCTCTTGGATTTCTTTCTGAATAGAAATTCTACGAATTGTTGGTTATAAATTGATTTAACCATTGGCCCACTACCTATAGTTTAGTCCAAAGAATTCTTCTGCTTGGCCATTGAGACCCTCAAACTTCTTTTCTCCATGAAACTCTTGAAGGCTGATGTAAAGCCAGCTTATGGTATTAATTTTCTGCTGTACAGTTTAGATTGCACTCTGCAGTTATTTGGAATTATTTCAATGCAAGTATGCAAGATCCTGCATAGCCATCAAATTGAACATTTCCTGTACTTTTTGTATCTTTGTCATGAGCCCTCTTGATTTTGTACTGCATTCAGGAGTAAGTTATATCTTCACTGCAATACAATATGACCTTTTGGAGTTCTGTGTATCTTTTTTATAATAATGTCAGCTGCACATAATGTCCTCTTGTACTACATCTTGTTTTGGCAATGATCCCAATCCTCAGAATCATTTCATTTTCCCCTTCAATTTATCTTTATATGTTTTCACTTTAATGAAAATCTTAACAGAGATGTTATGAATTTGAAAACAATTGTGTGAGAAAAGAAGCATCATTTAAGATAAAATACTTGCAGTGGGCAAAATAGTTAGCATATAATACATGTTCTCTTTTAGTAGTTGACCAAGATGTTTCATTGTTGGAACTTCCACAGATGCTATTTCTTTGTTACATTGAATTAGGATATAATTTGCAGAATCTTTTAATGCTTCTATAATATTGCATGGAAAAAACACCCACAAAGTCTTCATGAATGTTTTTACTTCTTTATTTTCTTTATGTAATCAATGAAATTTAAAAAAAAATTTTTTGATTGATGAAGAATGTTAAATAGATCGAAATGATAATCCAATGGTGCTAAATCTTGTGAATATGCTGAATAAAGAAGAATTCGTGTCCTAAATCAATTATCATTGTTTTGCTTAACAAAGTTGTGTATAAATGAGTGGGAGTATGACATTCCATCTTCCTTGTCTTATAAATGGCCTTTTCCCTTCAGATTTTGAAGGTGATAACTATCAAGCTCTGAAGTAACAGTTGTTCCAACCTTCAAGAATTCATAATTCAATGGACTTTTAATATCACACCAAATACAGAGCAATGATATTTTTTAAAAAGTTACGGTTTCTATTCATGTTACAGGATCTTCCTGGATTTAAGCACAATTTTGAATTATCTGGATTTTTATAGTTAATCCTCTTTTCATCTTCATAAACCATCATGTATACATTTTTCCGTTTTACTGTGCCAAGTGCTGAATGGTTAATTCAGCACTTGGCACTGTAAAACGGAAAAATGTATACATGTCTCACATTAATCTTCAAGTTTTCTGGATGGTAATAAACCATAAAATTACTTACTTATCAGGTTTTTCATTTGCTAAAAAAAATCCTTACTTTTTGGACACACTAGCCTCCCAACCTATAGCTAACATTGCTCACAATGAATGCCTCATTAGTGTATATGCATTCTTGTTTTTTCATGAACATTTCTTGATATTTCAAAGCCTTTAAAAAAAGACACAACCCTCAAAATAAGATGGCCTCTGCATTTCTCTTAAAAACAATATCCCCATGACTAGCAGCTTGATAATAAATATACTCATGCCAATTTACTAGAAAATTGTTTGAAAACTATTAGCATGAATAAAGAACATACATAATTGGTTATTTATTGATCTAAAGATACAGAACTGTCACCAGGGTACTGAGAGCAGTGGTGGGGTATCCTATAATCTGAGGGTCAGTAATTGGTTTTATGTATGGATAGTTATTAGAGTCTAGGACCAGAGCATATGTGTGTTGGTTGTGTCACATGGTCCACTATTGAGAGAAGAGAAATAAGGAATTTCTACAACCCTCCGTGTTTGAATTAGCAGGCTGCCAAATAACTGCTAAAAAGAGGAATAGTAATGTAGGTGAACTTCGGCCGGCCTGTCGGAGAAAGTAAAGAATGTGGGTCAGAGTGAAAGCCAACAGATGTTTGCACTCTGTGACGGGATGGATAAAGAAGGGAGATACTGGACATATAGTAGTCCGAAGCAATCGCCTGACTGAGAAGAAGATAGAAGCTAAATGATTGGCTAGAATCCCAAAGCGGAAATAGCCCCCTTCTTCCGTCAGTGGAAATAGGGGTAAAGAATATCAGTTTTGAAGATGAGGTTGCCATGAGAGGATGCGGGATCTGATGGCAAGACTTCGGGTGAAGAAAGTAGAAAGAATCTTGGACAAGAAGGACCTATGCCTTCAAGCCAGAGTATTATGGATATATAAAATTCTGTCAGCCCGTAAAAGAGAAAATACTCTCCGAAGGAACCCGTCGAAAAGATAAGTAAACATTAAGACTGTTTCTCCCTACACCTAATTATGTACTCTCTCTCTCAATTTAAAGAAAGACTAAAGAAAAGGAAAAAAGGAAGAAAGAAATTTATAGTTATGTATTATCTGCAGATAATATAGCCGACACGTTGAATATGGGTGTCTGCGTGTGTATTAAAAAGATTGTTATATTTTAATGTTCCCACGTGTTGAAGTTTGTTCATTGTGTTGTTTGCTGTCAAGTTGTTTGCTTCATGTTTGTTTTCAGCTTTTTTGCCTTATGTTATTCTCGCCTAAATTGTCCTATTCTTTCCTTGAAAAAAAATATTATACGGGAAACCAGAATTGTCGACTGCTATAGCTAATATCATTATATCTAAACCTAGAGGTCCATATCTTCTATTGTTCGAGGGGTAGGAAGAGCTAGTGGCCTGGTGGGTGTGTGTGAAATGTGAAATTTGGAAACGCCTTGCCAGCAGTGGTCAGTCTAGCCCCAAATTAACCCCCACATAATATGCCAGTTCCTATATGCCCAATAAAGGACTCTGAACAAGGACTTATTCTACGAGGGATCAAGTGCCAGACTGCCCCGTCTTCACACGTGCGAAAAATAAACTCCCCGTTTGGTGATAACAATATCAAAATGCACCAGTTCCCATACACTTTTAAATGGTTGCTTATCAGGGGATCTTTATTTTAATTTGCTGCCACACTTGGGATCAAAATATCTCACCACAGCATCAGTATTTGTTAGGGGGTGATTTTTCATCCCTAGTAGGCCCTGGAAAAATATGATAACTCGCTTAATCTATTCATTTACATTAATTAAGTCTCTCTGAAAAAACTAAAAAGAAAATTATCCTAAGCTGTAGCTGTGTCAGTATTATTCTATTGCTGCAGTACTGGGACTTTAATTAAGAACTTGAAAAAGAGTTAGATTAGAACTACACAAGGATTCTGCATAATGTTTTGAATGAATTTTTGAAACAAATATCCAACAAAACAGCATCTGTACAGCCACTTACATTTCATATCACAGCCCATCCAAATAAAATAAGCCTGACATAGACACTGCTGAAGATGAACAAAATTATATGTGATGTCCTCCCATCTACAAACAAACACCCAATATTTTCCAACCAGTGAAAACCTACATTTATCAACAATGCTCAGACACTGAATGCCATCTAGATAACTTACCAAGAGTGATGAGTGATGGGAAGAAATTGCAAGAGAGAGTCAAAGGAATTCATATTGTCAACATAGATGCTGATGCTGATGATGATGACGACTCAAAAAGATATCCCCAAAGAACTAATTCCTAGAATTTGTAGATTAGATTTTTTATTAAGCAATTTGGACATCTGCCAAGGATCAGAGTGTAGCTTTTGTTGCTCATTGAAATAAAATTCATATTGTGTTTTATATATAAATTCCAACATTCATAGTTTTGAGCAACAATAAATAACTGTAGAAAAAAAAAGAATTGGTATAAAAAATTCTGGGTTTCATTATATACAGTTATGTGCTGTTGGAGAAAAAAAAATGGAATCATAGAAAAAACATTATAACATTGGTTACTGGGTACTTGGAAAAAGTTATTGAAAACAAATAATAATAATTTTTTCCACATCTACTTTTTTTGGTTAAACATTTCTTAAGATTTTTTTTCCCATGAATATTTTCTTTCAGAAATGCATAAGATAATAAAACCATGTTTTTTTTCTTTATCATTATTATTCAAGTTTTTAAAAGAATTCTCTAAGAGATAACATATTTAACAACTTTGCATTTTATTTTTATTGAAAATTTATTATCATAAATCTAAATTGTACATTTCTTAAAATTGAGAAAATTTTCAACTCAACACTACAATAAACTCTTAAGTGTAGAAATATTAAAAAAAAATGAAAACTGCTTTCTATTCCCAAATAATCCTTGTTTTATAAAAAAAATAAAATTTAAACATAATAGAAAAAATCAACAACTAACTTGCTTCAAGGTAGGAGGTACATATTTTGGAGAAAAATAATTTTTGATCCCATAAGGAATTTCTTATAAACCGAAGAAAGTACAGCAGACTAAGAATAACCTTTCTCAAGAAATATGTAAAATGCATCTTTTTAAAAATTTCTTTAAAAAATTTATTGGATGATATCTGGATTTTGGCAGGCTTTTGGAATAAGCAACTTCCCTCTAAAATTTCTTTGCCCCGTCAGTTGGGGCCGTAGTATACACCAACTGCATCTCTGCAGAGGGGTAGGACTCCCCCTACCCCAGCGAGTGTCCTGGACATGACACTAAGCAATCTGATAGTGAGGTACCAGTAATGATGAAGCTTTGGGGAATGTGGAGTACTCCTTCATTGCTATTCATCCCAGCTCCACCCTAGCCCGGAGTGGTAGCACTTGATAAAGTCCTATCGATGGGTCAAATAGAACTAAACAGTGTAATGCCAAACTGAAATGTTTGAAATGGAACTGTTTTTTTATATTGAAACTGTGTACTTATGCTAAGCCGAATTGTTTGAAATAGAACTGTTTATATGAATAAAAATGGATTTGGCATTGGTCACCTAGAATGGTTGATGTACCATGAAACCAAACTAAACCAAACTGAACCAAACCAAACTAAAATCTATGATAATTTGTATTGATGATCCTGTTCTTTTTTTTCTTGAGTAAGCCTAGTTCTATATAGCCACTGCTTTATTAAGCTGTAAGAGCAAGAATACAATCACAGAAATACAAATAAAGCCACTTAATACTTATTTCTTCAATTGATTTGAGCCATGTTTGTTTTCATTGTCTCACAAACTAGTCATGTTATATACTTTTAATTTAAAAGTTTGCATAATCTGAATCTCCATGGTTCATTATTTGATAATCTGATAATATTTTTGGAAGAAAATCAATAAATTAAGCCCTGTCAATCATCATTTCAAATTTTTACTTGTTTTTGATGTGTGCAATTCTTTGCTGAAGAATTAACAACCTGAATGTGTTGTAATAAAAAGCAACCAAAATTAAGATGTTAATACGAGTCTAAATTTTTAATAATAATGATTGACAAAGTTTCATTTTAAAAATAAAAACAAAACGATTGCTGTTGTTTTTATTCATTTAATCACATTCTTGTGTCCTTTAGAAATAATTCAGCCAGATCTGATGAAGGTTTTTCTTCTTAAAATGTCTTTTTCTGAGTGGTAGGTGTAGAATAAGAGCTCATTTAATCAGCATTAATGTAATTTCCCAAAAGGCCAATAAATGGATTTTTGACGATAAATTTTTAATATCATTTTTAAGCACAAAATCAATAGTAACATTGTTTGCATGTGTACACACACACACACACACACACACACACACATATATATATATATATATATAGAGAGAGAGATAGAGAGAGATAGATGGTTTGGTTTGGTTTTATGGCATATCAACAATTATAGCTTATTTAATGCCAAATCCTCTTTATACATATATATTGAATACATCTCATTTGTCAATACATTTTGTTCATAGCATTTTTAGATAAGCCTAAGCTCATATTTTTGCTCACAGTTGAATAGTTCCAAGTATTGCTATGTATCATTAACAATTTAACATCCGTCATTTGTTTACACACAGTTAAATGATCAAACAGTTTTATTTCAAACAATTCAATTTAGCATAAGTCATTTGTTTGCACTCTGTTTAAATGACAAACACTTCTATTTAACTCTGGGCTAGAGTGAACCTAGGAACAATGCCATTGAAGGGGTACTCAGCATTCCCAAAGCTTCAGCATTACTGGAGCTTCACCATTAGATTGCTTAGTGTCATAATCAGGACACTCATTGTGGGTGAGGTCTTACTCTTCTGCAGAAAAGCAGTTGGTGTATTCAACTACCTCAGGCAACAGGGCTGTATATACATAGAGAGAGAGAGAGAGAGAGAGAGAGACAGAGACAGAGACAGAGAGGGATAGATAGATATGCACTTTTGTTTGAGTTCACAGAATGAGTTGATACAGTTATGGAAACTCAAAACAACAGTAATTAATAAACACACACACACACACAAATTTTAGTTGCTAATTAGTGTTGCTTTGATTTTTTGTAATTTAATAGGTTTATTGAAATATTATAAATCGAAGAAACAGTTATTATCAAACAAAATATTTCTATTTCCACACATATGATTGGTTATGACTAATTACTGCTTTGTTTTTCAATGATTGAAATATTTTAACAAAAATGTAAGAAGAAGCCATCTAAAACTTAAACAATTGGTGAACATTCTAAACTTTATGCCAATTGGCTGGTCGAAAAAGAAAAATAACTATATATATATATATATATATATATACAAACAAACACACACACACACACATATATATGTGTGTGTGTGTGTGTGTGTGTGTGTGTGTATATATATATATATATATATGTCAGGGGATAGTTATGTATACTTTATATATCTATTATGTATATATGTGTGTATGTGTGCATGTATATATATGTATATCATCATCATCATCATCATCTTGTCATGCCATCAGTACAGGTATCCCTGACCCTATCTTGCTATCACTCCCTATCGTTCATCACTTCTGGCAGGTCCTCAGGGCTACACCCTGTATCCTCACAGAGCTGTTGTATGTAGGTTCAAACTGGTCACCCTGCTTTTGCTCAGCCATGTGAAGGGGGTCCATAGGAGTACATCACTTATGAGCTCGTCCCTACTTCTCCAGCAGTGTCCTGCATGTCTGGTTCGTCTAACTTGGATAGTTTTTGTGATGGGTGATAGGTGGCTGTACAGCTGCTGCTTTGTAGGGTGTTGCCTCCTGGACTAGTTCAATATTGCTCACAGCATTCTTGTGTAGTTGCTGTCAAGCTTTTTCTCCATCCATTTACTTAGCGTCCTTGTAGTGCATCCATATAGCAGTATCGACACAATCGCTGCTTGGAAGAAACTGCATTTCATTTTATCAGTCAGGTCTGACTTCCATATGACCAATAGCCTATTGATAGCTGTCCATGCCTTTGTTTGTTGGGAGTTGATGTCTGTCTCGGTCGATGAGACACTGCTTCGTAGGTAGGTGAACTTGTCGACTGTTTCAGAGAGCTTCTGTTTAGTGTGAAAATGTCATCTGTTTGATTAAAGCTCATATATTCTGTTTTGTGTGCATTGACATGGAGGCCAATGCCTGTGGCAGCTCATTCTAGACTATCCAGTAGGGTTTCGGCTTGGGCGGGTGCATTTGCCAGAATTCATCGGTGTAGTCAGCATCAGTAATTGTTTCTGCGGGATACCGTCTGCTTCTTTTCTTCGTCAGCTTGAAACCGTTTTCTTTGATTTTATCGATTGATTTTCTAAGCATGTAGTCTAGACAGATGATAAAGAGGTATGGAGCAAGAGTACCATATATATATATATATGTATATACATTGCTTTATTTATAAATAAAGAGTGCTCTGTATTGGTGATACAGCATGTATATCTAACTTTGGGTAGCATAAACACAGAGTAGATGCCACTTCGAAATTGTCAATTTCTTGCCTATCTAAAGATAACTGAATAGGTGAGAGACTAACTGTCATTCAGCACTGTTGACTCTCTCTGTGCTATCCTAATTATATATATATATATATATATATATATATATATATATGTAAAGAGAGATAGATAGATAGATAGAGAGAAAGAGAAAGAGAGAGAGAGAGAGAGAGAGAGAGAGAGAGAAATAAAAATGATAAAACAATTAGGAATATTCAATTATAGTCGCTTCCTGGTCTACTCTGGCCCAGAGTATTAGCAGCTGATAGGATCCTATCAATGGGTCAAATAGAAGAGTCTGACAAACTGTATACAAACAAATGACTTGAGTTAAATTGACTTGTTTGATATAAAACTGTTTGATCATTTAAAAGTGTATAAACAAATGACTGATGTTTAATTGAATTAATAGTGATACATAGCAATACTTACAACTATTTAACTCAGTGCAAAAGTATGAGCTTAGGCTCATTTAGAAACGTTATAAACAAAATGTGTTTACAAATGATATGTACTTAATATATTTGTATAAAGAGGATTTGCCATTAAGTAACCTCCAATAAGTCATAAAAATAAACCAAACCAAACCAAACCAAACCTAATCAAACCATTTTAACTTATTTCACTCTAAATAACAATAGATATACAACAAATTTATTTCTCTTTATTAGATTTAATCAGAAAAATTTTTAATTGAATACTATTATGTTTTAAAAAAATTAAATAAACAAACTAAAGAATCTGCCTGAATTTATTTTGAATAGAGACAGAGATAGTTGTATTTTATTATTATACTAGAATCTAAATTGTACATCTTGTAAAGAGAATGCTTTAAACTTTAATCAGTTCAAATGGTGCTATCAAGTTTTTTTCTGTTTCAATTAAGCAAAGGCCCAATAATAATTTTCAAATTTACCAAAAAACACAAGAAAAGTTTCTTTAAGGATTTAATTTGGTTGGATGATAAATTATTTTAATATGTCTGGAAGGACATTCAGAGAAACCCAATGGTTTTTTCAAAATACCTACATAGTTATTTTGGATTCAGTAACCTATTAAATACACTCAACTAAAAAGCATTTCTTCAGAAACTCTTTAAAGATAATTCTGACATATTCTGTTCCACATTTTAGAAATCTTTAAAAATTACATTAATTATTTTTCCAGAAAAATCACTCTTAAGGCTGTAAAAGCTACCATGTGAGAAGTCAAGATTTGAATTACTGAGACAGTAGCAGACAAATTTTAAAAAATCTCTCCAACTTGCTTCATTTATTCAAACTATGTCTATAAAATCTTCATTGTTATTCAAAAATGTATACTCTATGTAATCATCTAAATCCTTATTTTTAAAGGATCCTTATTTAAAATACAAAGACATGTTCTCCTGAAATATTTACCTTTCTAATTTTAACATTAAGCCAGTATCAGGAAAAATTAAAATTCATGAAACATGAACTGAAGAAATTATGTTCATGTTCTACTGTTAGTCTATTGCTTGCTACTAAATCAGAAATATTTCTATTCAAGTTACAACCTCAACATAAGCCAGTCACAAAGACCTACCAAACTATAAACTTCTGTTTCAGCTCCCAGCTTGACACTGTGAAGCAATGACTTAAAAATTGCATGTATGCAAATAGTCTGTCTGACTCCTGCTTATTAGCTTTTTCCATACTCAAATGAATTTAGCTAAATTACCTCTTACATTTGACTCTTAAAATGAAACTCACAAAAACCATAGTCAATCTATTTGGTATAAAAAATCTTTTCATAGAATAAAAAAGAAAGTAACCTGTTCCTTAACTCCAGTAGTTTTGTTTCATATTAATTTTTGACTTTCATTTGGGTCACCACCAAGCTCTCTTTATCCACCAAGTCAATTCCAGGTGACATTTTAAGGAATAACAACAACCAGAGAACTTTCATGAGGTCTGTAAACATTGTTGTGGCTATCTAAGAAAGAAAAATATTCAATGTAATACTTTTTCCGTAATTGGGTAGTCTAAATGGTAAAAATAGTAATTTTTTTTATATAAACAAATAGATTCATATGACAGAAAAGTGATTTACCATTTATATGTTTATATTATAAGATGTTTTTGTTCAGTGGAAAATTTTATTGTGTTCTGTTGAGAAATATCTATAGTGAGTGACATTGAAGAGATTTGAATATTTTCATTTTTTGTCTGGATTGTTAGTATTAACTAAGAAATAATGTTTTGAAATTATTTTGCATCCCCAGCTTGAAGAACTACCAATAAATGATATAGCAAAGTTTAAAATAGTAGGAATTCTTATTTAAGTAAAACAAACAATACATTGTTATTGTTTCATGGATGTTATTTAATATTTTTAGTGGATCAATTTTTTATGAGATCAAATTATTGTAAAAAAGTAGAATGTATTTAATTATGTTTTCTATCTTGCTTATCTAATTTCTTGATTGTTTATAAGTGGAAGACGCCATTAACAAATATCTGATTGACTGACTGGAGAATCTTGATTTTAAATAATTAATCCAATTACTGTGTCTGATATTGCACAAAATCAATTAGATTGTGACTAGGTCATTAATTTGATTGTATGTTCAAACTTCAGTGGCCTTAAATATAGAGTCAATTTTTAAACTTATTACTTTATTACTTTTAACAGTCATCATAAATGCAACAGAGTGCAGTCAAAATTAGATACAAAAAATCATTGATGCCAGTTCATAGGACCTTAAAAGTAAACCGTATATGTGGCATGATAAAAAAGTATTGAAGTTTGAAATTCAAATTTCTTTCATTCTAAATAAAGATATATGCATAGCTAGCTGAGCAAGTTAAGAAAGTCATTTAATTAATAAAGTGAATCTTACCTAAGAAGTTGGTAATAGAAAGCACTATTTACAGTAGTACCTTTTTCTAAAGGAATCAATAGTGACAGGTTCTTTCATATCTGAAAAGGCTATCAGCACAACCGTCTTTACTGGCCACTGAGTCCAGAACCTTTTCATTACCAGAGAATCACTTCATGGGCTGTCTTTTTAACTCAAGTTCATAGTAGCAAACCTATGTTTTGCACGTTTGTAAACATTTATTTGACTAAAACATTTGTTGGACTAAAATATTTGCTTGACAAAAACATGCTTCTTTGTACTCACCCCACATTCTTCTTTTATATGGTTTGTACTTCTCAGTCTGTAAAAATTTGATGACAGACCTCTGTTCAAGCTTGGAGCCTTCTGCTTGATGTACCATCATTTTGAATAGCCTCAAATTAAATATTTTTGGGTGATTAACATAATTTTGGGTATTAACCAGACTTAACTCCATGCAATATTTTCTCGTTTCCTAAACTGAAGATTTATCTCAACAGATAGATTTCATAGTGTGGAGGACATTAAAAAAGATACCAAAAAGGAGTTTTAGTGGAGCTTTTCAAAAACATACAGAAATAAGTGTGTTGAATATCAAGGGGACTAATTTTTTTCAAAAATTGCTGTTTTACTCATTCTTGATTGGTAAATACAACTTTTTTAGTATATAAGTTGCTTAGCTCTGCAAACCTCTTCATTTGAATTAAAAATTTTAACTAGCTTTGTCACCAACTGCCTGAATTTAAAAAAAGAAAATGGTAGACTCCATCTGCTGGAATTGAGCCAATGGGTGATGATCTACATGGAAAACCTTTTTCTGACAACATATTTCTAAATTAATTTGAAATTTAAAATTTAAAACATTGAATAGATGTTTAAAAATTATTTGTATAAAATAGGAATAATTGAAGCTATATCACTGTTCAAACAAATGATTTTAATATTAAACTTGTTTCTATATATTTTTACAAAGATAACAAGGTATACTGAGAATAAAGCAATTCAAACGAGCTTTAAAATTCTTTTGTGTCACTTTTTTGTCATTTTTCAGCCTGGAGTGTAGGTTATGTGTGGGGGGATAGTTGTGAGGTACTCAGTGTTTTAAGGGTTAAAAAGTTTTTGCTTTTTCAAAAATTCATCTATTAAAACATATTCTGAAGTCTTACTGGTAACCACAGACAATTTAGCGGCCGATATCAAGACTGAAGCTGTATTATCTATGATGGAAAGAAACAATGAATGAAATATTAATTTTCTTCAAAACGTTTTCCTTGGCATTCAGCACACTTATGTCTGTAAGTTGTTTATAATTCAAAGAATCTTCTGAAACTTCTCTTTCGAAATTGTATGAAGCTGAGCAGTTATATTTTAAAAGAGAGCCTCACATTTTTCTGCTAAGATGAAGTTTTAATTTAGGAAACAAAAAAGTTGCACGGAGCTAGATCTTGTGAATAAGGTGGGTGTTGCACTTGTACAATACTTTATTTCACCAAAAAATAATGATCTACTAGTATTCAAACTTCTGATCAAAAAGTATTAATTGGTATTGACATATCATCATTTTGCTATATAAGTTATGCAGTTGTGTGTACCTTTGAATTTAAAATATCAAAATCTTAAAATGTCTATTGTTTCCATCTTGATATTTTATCATCACATTATGTAAAAGTCCATTCATTTCAATTGATTTTGATAATTTACATTAGCAGGAATCGAATTCCCTTGTTTGTAGAAAGGTGAGTTAAACCAAATCATTACTTTTATTCCCTACCTGAATTTAAAGCATTCTGTCAAGAAAAAAAGGTCTATGATTATTGACTATAGACAAATACACTTATTTTTCTCTAATTGGAGACAATGAGAAAAGTATTTTAAAAAATGGCTTGAGAATCATTCTCTTGGCAGTCTTGTACTTATCACTAAATTATATCCTAACTGATTTACCATATTCACAGGTATTTTACAGTTCTTTTTCTTCTCCCTTCCTTCACTAGTTTCCTTTTATTTCAAACTATTTCCCTTATTTTCCCTAACCTCCTGACTTTCTTCTTTACTGGATTTCCAAAAACAACCAAAATCCTTCACCAGAATAGAATACTGTAAGCTGAGATTTAAGGACTTCTAATGCTAGGTTCTGGCCGTTTCCTAAATTGGACGTAGACTACAATTTATAGACAACCTTGTTTGGAATAGCAATAAGAAAATGATGTAAAAATACTGACAAGACTTAAAACAGGAGAATGATGAGTATCACTGATTTTTTTGCATCTTTAACTTTTGCTTTTAATGCTGGCTATTCATGGTTTCTGCTGTGAAAGTGACACCTTATTTATGCTCATATAGATGGGCAGAAATAGGAATACAAGAAAAAATATATCTGTGTTTTGTCTCCTCCTAGCAAGGTTACTTTACATTACCCAGCTAAAAGTATCTTTAGAATTTATTTATTTAACTTTCTTTGTTTTATTTTTAAAAAGATTTTAGTATCATTATCTATTGTACTGTAATCACAACTTATCAAAGTGGAATCAATTAATTAATGCAATTAATAATCAATTAAAACAGACTATATTATTATGTACACTTTTTACAAATATTTTCTTTCATGTGTTACTTGTCATACAAAAAACAACCTAGTGATTTATTAAAAAGCAATTGAAGTTTAAAAGCTGAAAGAAAATGGTTGTCAGAATTAAAAATAATTGTGATTGAAAAATCTACATCTAGAAAATAAAGATAAATGTAATATACTATAAAGATTATAAATGAGTAAAAATGATAGCCACAAAGATAGTGTTCCGAAGATCAGAGACAGTATATCAAATGAGTTATAGGTGTGATTTAGACTTCTACAATACTAATTTCTCTCATAACATAGTTTGATATTATAATGAATGTTCAGTAACTGCCTGCTGAAAATTGGATCGTGAGATAACATTAATGACCCTCGGCACTGAATGAAAGAAAGTATAGATGAGCCATTTGCCTAAGGACAAGTTGGCCATTGATTGAGTATATTGTGTTCACATCATTGGATAAACATGGTCAGTAATTAATTTAAGATCTTGTCTTGTCATTTTAGAAGAAAGCTGAAAAAAGTCCTGATGAAAAAAGTAAAGCAAAGAATATAATCATACTTGTAAAACAATGATACTATCAGAATAAAGGTGTTATTTTATGAAGCAATTTGTAATGTTTTTGTTTCTTTTCCTCTTTTAATGTTGACATAATTTTCTTTTCAATCTTTATTTCAAGATTATTTAATTACATTATGTAACTTATTTATAGACTTACCTGCAAAACATTAAGCCATTAAATTGTAAACTTGTACAGTTTTTTGCTTGTTTTCTTCTAATGTTTTTAGAACATTTAGCCATTGAAACCAAAGTTTTAAATACAGAAAACCATACACTTTGGTCAAACATTAAACCATGCAGAAATCAGATCATTATCAAAATGTAGATCCTGATTGTATAGTTTTATGATTAAGTTACAAATTGGACAGAAAATTGCTTCATGCACTAAATGAATTTTAAGGAAATAGAGCTAATAAATTTTTTCTCTGATATGTTTTTTTTATTGTACTATAGGATTTACATAGCTACATTTTTTTAAAGGCCATCAATGATTGTGTGGTGCCAAAAATTCTAGAAAATAAGATTCATGATTCACTTGTTCCCGAAACAAAATGTGGTGGACATCGGTAAATGAATTAGTTTTGGGAACCTATTGGTCTGAAAAATCACATGCTTTGTGCCTCCAACTACATCCGTGCCTTTGATTTTGTCCCATGCAAAGTAAGTCTTGTGTTTTGGAGCCAGTCATGTGACATGATTGCCTTTATAATGTACAACTTAAAGGACTTGCTCTTTTTCTGCTCCTGTTCTGCCTTTTGGCTAGACGTGTTCCAGTCTCACACAAATGCATGGCCTCAGACATCATGTCACATTCTGCTAGAGACAAACGACCAATGTAAGAGAAAATATGGCCCTCAAAAGTACATTTCCATTCTCATGTGCATTAGTACTTTGCAAGAAATAGAGTCAACCTACAGGATACTTTTTAATATTTTAGTTTCTCACATACACCTTGATAATAACAAATAATTGTAAGTAAGGATTCTGATATTCTTACCCTTTATTTCAAACAAAATATTTATTCACCATAAAATTTGAGTTAGTCATACACACACACACACACACACACACGTACGCACACACACACGTACGCACACACACACACACGTATGCACACATATATCTAACAAACTATATTTGAACATTCATACTGTTTTTTGTAAAGTTTCCTTTTCTTTGCCTTGTTGATATATAAATTTTTGTTTGTTTGTATTGTTTTGTTGTGAATATTCTTTTGTCTATGTCATGTATATTGTTTGCAAATAACACAGCACCTCAATACAAAGTGTGATACAAAAATATTGAGGTAGAATGAACATTTTTTAAAATTCAAAATCAAATGAAAACTGCGGAGAAAATTGTTTAGATTGCTATCAGGATATTTTGATTAATAAAAAATAAAATTATGAAGCTAGTTTCAATATTTTCGGGATTAAATGTTTTTGGAGAAACACAGGTTGTGCAAGTTCAGTATCCTCCATATTCATCTGACTTAACTTTGTGTGAGTTTTTCTTATTTTGCAAACTAAAAATTTATCATCAGATCAACAATTCTGTCCTTTTAGTTTGCACAACTGAAATGGTTGCATATTTAACCCCTTTCCAAGTGTATGTATGTCAAAGGCACCACTACAACCAATTGTGCAAACAATATTCTGCATCCTTTGCAAGCCATAATATTAAAACAAAATTATTCTTCAAGTTATGTATAATTCAATTGTAGATTCATTGAAGACAGGTACAGTAGACCTCTTTGCCACATAATTTTCATAAATGCTTGAAAGGGAGTACACCCAGGATGAGTATAACCAGAAACGAGTATACCCAGAAAGAGCTTAAACATTTCTAAAAAAATATTTCCAAAGATGAATTTTGTATAGGAAAATATTTTTTATCACTATCAACTTAGAAATTTTCCAATTTGAAGAAAAAATGTATTATCATCTTTACTCTCATGATCAGATTTTTTAAAGAATGAGGTATGTTAAAAAATGAGAGAAATGAACAATGAATGAAACATAAATCTTCTTAAAAATAGACTCTTTAGTATTCAACACATTTATTGCAGAAAAATTTTTTGTTTGTTTTTTATTTGGTTGCTTGAGTTTTATGGCATATCAACCTTTTTTTGGGTTGAAACTCATCTGAAATTTTACATCTGATATGGTATGAAGTAGGCCCATTGTATCTGTTTTAATGTCCTTCACATTTTCACAAAAAAAATTGCATGGAATTTGGTTGACTTAGTATAGATTGCAAAATCTTGCATTTGCTGATCAAAACTTATTGGGATAGCTGACATGAAGAATTGACTCTAACTTGACTTGATAAAATCTAAACATCTAAATTGCAGTCTAGACATATAGACATCATCATTTTATAATGTATATTCTTCAGCTGTGAAAAAACTTCACTGCAATTTTGAATTTTAAAATAAAGAAAATGTAAATATTCTATCATTATATTCTTTTATCCCAACTAATATTCATATTTTTTAGTATTTGTTTAATATTAATACATTTATTAAAATATTTATTCTATGAACATTAGAAATACATAAAAAAGCCAAGCAAAACCTACAATTAATCAGTGCTTTCCAAAAAGACTTTTCCAAAAGACTTTGATGTAGGCATATCAAAGTCTTTTTGACTTTTCTTTTCAATAGTAACTTGGGTTTTTATAAGATTTTGAAGTTTGTAAAATGGGGAAATAAAGCAAATGAAGACGAAAAACTAGACAAGACAAAACAAAACAACAATGAGCCCAAAACAATAGTCAAATGTGATCAACAAAATAGAAAAGTGGACCTGTTCTTTTTAGTTATATCAAGCAATATGAGGCAAAGTTGTTTTTTTTTTACTTTTAATGCTTTTGCTGCAGCATTTACCAACTTTCAGTAGCTCCATGGTTACACAGCAAAAATAACAAAAACTGTTGAATTTGGTGTCAAGTAGTGAGAAACATATTTGCAAAATTCCCAATGGGTTGAAAATAACAGATTTGCAAATTCACCTTTATTTGCATACAGAACACCACTGAGAATTTGACAATCATTGCACATTGCTTAACTATAAGAATTTGACAACAGTTGCATACAGTCTAGCTGTAAGAATTTGACAACAGTTGCACATGGAACACCACTAAGAATTTGACTCAAGTTATACTCAGCAATGAAAAGCATAAGTAATCATAACTGTTTTGAACCATCACTTTTTTATGATTCCATAATTTTTACATCATTAGATAATTCTTAATTTTGTGTTTTATCTAATCTTATTCTAAAATGGAATTGCTTTGCACTTAATGTCATTGACTAATTATCATTAAAATTGTTCAAATATTTTTCTGATATATTTAGTTGAAACATAAACAGGAGCCAAATAAAATCTAATTAAAATGAAAGCTTTTTTGGAATAAATAAGGAGTCCTAATTCCTGATGATGATGTTTATACCTATTTTAAAGCAGTTCCAACAAGAAATCTGTTAAATTTTAGTTTTGTTTCATCCTTATAACTTATTTTGTTCTTTTGTGATGTAAAGAAGGGTTGTCAATTTTCTTCAAAATAATTTTCCAGAAATTTCCATTCAGGTGATTACAGAGTCAATGGAGGTTAATTATTTTCTAAAACTGGGGAATGTCTGTATTTTCTTACTTTTTCTTTTTAATTTATTTGCAACAAATTTGATTATTTATAGGTTCTTGATCATTCTTTAATAAATAGAAAGGGTTTTTAAAAAAAGAAGTCTTAAAACAGAAACATTTCTATTTGATGATAAGAAATAAAAAAGAAAAGATCTTTCATTGATTATCTATATTTGAGTTATTTCCTCTCTTTAAACAAATTTCCCAATTTAATGAAATTTATTGTTCCATCAGATATTTACAAATTTCAAAAAAAGAACCAAAATTGCTTAACAATAGATTAACAATATTGGTGCAAGTATTTATGCTACCTTGATTGTGATTATATTCTAACTTCTTCTTGTGATAATTTTATTTCTTTGGAAAGAAGCAATGACTAAAGAAAATGGAATTTATATTCAAATGATGCCTAATTTTCTACACATGCCTCTATTTCTAAGGGAGATTACTTTAAAATATTGAGAATTTGTAAAGGTCACTTTTTTATTATACTCATATTATAAACTATCTTTTGAAATGCATTTTATGATCATTAGGATTATATATAAATGTAGTCATTGGTGCAAAACTAGAAGTATTGGCTATTAAGTGAAATGCAAAATCAAAACAATGGTCTGTTGGACTGGCTCATTAACCATTACACTACACTAGGTGCTCTATGATATTAATGTAAGTTAAACTAGATTTGTTATAACTACTATTCTGCTGATGCTGTCAAAAAAGAATGGCAATTGAATATATTAGAAAATTTCAAAAAGTATTGATACTAGAACAGCCTTTACAAAAATAGAATTGAAAAATGAATGAAATGTTAATGTTCTTCATGATAGTTACCATGGCATTCAAAACACTTTTTCCAGTGAGTTTTACCTTGTTTTGCTGTTGAGTTAGGAATATACTTATACAATTCTTTTGACTTTTATCAAAGACAGAGTGGGAAAAACTCTGTTGCTTGTCTGCTGACCAAGTGAAAAAGTTAAGGGTACAAACAAAGGAGGAAATAAAATGGGCAGATAAGCAACATTGTTTTGATAAAACAAATAAAAATTGATAGTAATTCTATGATTATAAAAATATTGCAACTTATTTTTCAAGAGTAAATGGATAAAAATTTAAACCATAAAGAAAAGTATTTTTTGTACAGGGATCATACATGAGTCTGCAGTGTAAACTGTTCACAAGTGATTGTGTAAGGGCGCCTCTGGTGGTGTAATGGTTAGCAAGCTCGACTAGCAAACCTACATGAGTGAGCTCGAATCTCATTGGGTGCCCCTTTCATATGGCCTTGTGCCACATCTAAGCAAAAAGCTTAGTAAATTTCCACAAGGGATTGTGTGTCTGCTAGTATAATTATAAATGTGACAGTGAACAGTGACCTGTTGACTATCTTGATATATTGATAGATTATTGGCAAAATTCATTGTTAGGTTAATTGCAAATTGCTATGACTGTTGTGGTTTGTTTGTCGTCTTATTAGTTTGTTGTAATCTTCTGTGGGAGGCTTCATAAGCTATTTTTTATTATAAAACTGATCTTCTCTGCCTTACAAAAATTTAGATTTGATTCTCCCTCTAAAATCAGTGTTTGGATGTTTGTAATTTCTATTCAATTTTTTGAGTTGATGAATTGATGCAATGATTATTTTTATTTATCTCATTCATTTATATTTTCAAAGAGCATGGTGGATTGAAGTATCTTCTTTCTTTTAAAATGTATTCAACATATCTCTAAATCTGTTGAGATGTATTTTCAGATTGGGAGAAATGAAAAAGTCTCATAGAGCTTGGTCTGGTGATTAGGTAGTGTACTCCATTTGCACAAAATGTGTCAAAAATATTTCACCCCAAAGTACTGAGAGAAGCTTGCTATTTTTTCATTCTAGAGAGCAGTCAAGATGCCAAGACACAATCACTTATTGTATAAGTTACTCTACTATACATATGTCTTTAAATTCTAAATCTAAGTTAACTTTTGGTTTCCTTTTGATCACACTGTGCATAAATTATCAAAATTTTGGTTGTTTGGGTTTTATGGCATATCAATCTTTGTAGGTTATTTAATACCAAATTCATTTTTTATATAAATAAACAGTTCTATTTCAAACAATTTAGTTTAGCATAAGTACACAGTTTAATTGTCAAAAACATTTCTATTTCAAGCTATTCAGTTTATTCAAACAGTTCTAATTCAAACTATTTAGTTTAGTACAAGAATAGTTTTTATTTACACCCAGTTAAATGTCAAAATAGTTCTATTTTAAGCAATTCAGTTAAGCATAGTACAGTTTCAATGTCAAAACAGTTCTATTTCCAACTATTCAGTTTAAAATGGGTATATTTAGTTCTATTTGACCCATAGATAGGGCCCTACCATGTGTTTCGACTCTGGGCCACAATTCACCTTGGAGCCATGGCAAAGAAGGGGTTCTCCACATTCCCCAAATCTCCAGCATTACTGGAACCTCACCATCAGATTGTTTAGTGTCATATCCAGGACAATCATTGGGCAGAGTTCTTACCCCTCAGCAGAAATTCAGTCAGTGTATTCTACAGCCACAGCCAACAGGGCAATCAGAATTTTGATGCTGCTCTGTATACTTTGAGTTTAATACTGAATATTAAACTAAAGTTATAATTTATAATAAATTGCAAATGATCTGATTCTTTTTCTTCATATGAATCAAATCAATCATAACTTATCTGTACTTCAGGGAATTCCAAAAAGTACAAACATCATAATTACACAAATTTAAGTTGGAAATAATATTCTGAGATAGAATATCTTGATTCCTATTTCTATTTAAAGATTTGGTGATTTAATAACAGCAAATATACCAAACAAAAAGAAACTAAATATTGTCAGTTGGTTTGTGAGAAGGTCAAAGTTTATAAGAACTGGATCAATGAATTAATTATAAAGCTGTCAGCAAAATATTTATCAAAAGATTCAATTTGCAATCATGCCAAAAAAATAAAAAAATAAACAAAAACAAGCAAAGAAAACCAAAACAAAACCTTGATTGATTTCTGTGTCAGACTCCTGTCTACAAATCCCCCCACAAAATTGAACTTGAGTGATGCTGTATAAAAATGAAGACTGTTACCATATATTTCTGTGTATATTTGTGGCAGGTTAATTGTATTTTCATTTCAGTTGTTACAAAAGATTTATTCTTATTTTCCATTGCATATCTATTTTCTCTTAAAAGTGATGAAAAAGCTTAAAGCATTAACATATAATGCAAACTGTTTCCCTTCATTAAAACTTAATGAAATTAAAATATCTTTTTAGTTCTTTCATAAACATTATACACAAAACTATGGTTTATATTTTTGAAAATAGAAATGTAATTAAACAAATCAATGAAACAGGACCCTTATTTATAAAACCTCCTTATTAAAATCATTATGCAAGTTAGATATCCCATGAGTGATAAATGTTAATTTTTAGTATGTATAATACATATGGCACATTGATCACACATATTAATGATTTTAAATGATGTCATTAGTTTTATTGTTGGTATAGGTACAGAAACAGGCATAGATTATTTCGTTTTTTGATATGAAGAAATGAAGTAATAAAAAAAAATATTGTTAGGTGTTAAGTGAATAGTAATGTAAAGGTTTTTTATCGAATTCTTTTAGAATAGTTTTTGTATATGTTTGATAAGATTCTATTTGCTTCACAGTTAAATATGTATTATCTCACAAAATTAGCAAAGATAATTTATTTCATCAGATGAATAATGTTTAGCACCTGCTTCTAAAAATTCTATATTGTTCATTTGTAACATCATATTATATATATATATATATATATATATATATATATATATATATACAGAGAGAGAGAGAGAGAGAGAGAGAGAGAGAGAGAGAGAGAGAAAATATTACCCATGAATAAATACACTTCTACCAATTTTTTTATTAAAAGTTAATTTTCTAAAACAAATCACCTGGATTTTATTATTTCAAGTGGAATATTATACTATATTGATAGATATTATTAAGTAAAATTTATGAACAAACTCTACTGCACCACAACTCTGTAACCAAAAATAAGTTTATCTCATATATATTGTTGCAGTTTTATTTTGGGTTATAAATAATACTTAATAATATCCATTCATATTGAATAATATTTCACTAGAAATGTTAAAATCCTGAGATTTTAGTTTTAGAAATTAACTTTTTAAAAGAATGGTTAAAATGGTGCTTATGATTAATACCTTATATATATATATATGTGTGTGTGTGTGTGTGTGTGTGTGTGTGTGTGTGTGATATAATCTTAAAAATGAAAAATAACCTAAAACTGAAAGAAATATAACCTAAGAAATTAAAACAAAGTTGTTGAAATTATTAATTTATTTGTTTATCATGTTTGGTTTACACAGCATTATCAAATACAAAGCAATCATGTTATTCAAATAAAGTTTTTGTTTTAATAGCTTGGTTTTCATTTTTTATTCAAATTTCTAAATCATATTGTTGAATATGATTATTACAAATATTACTTGAACCAATACACACACACATACACAAATATATATATATATATATATATATATATATATATATATATATATAAAGTAAAGTTAGCGACCATAGTCGAGGGTGACCCGAAGGCTCCCTTTTCAATAGCTACTACACCAAGGTGTAGGGGAGGGCGCTACTCCATTCCCAGGATTGCTCCACTTTACCCTTGAACCGTACCTTATAATGCTGAGTGTTAAGCAAGGTGGTATCAAGTTCCATTTTTAAAGTCTTAGGTATGACTCGACCTGGGATTGAACCCAGGTCTCCCGGGCCATTATTGGCCCAGCGGTTAGAGTGTTCGCCAATGGCCCGGGAGACCTGGGTTCAATCCCAGGTCGAGTCATACCAAAGACTCTAAAAATGGAACTTGATACCACCTTGCTTAACACTCAGCATTATAAGGTACGGTTCAAGGGTAAAGTGGAGCAATCCTGGGAATGGAGTAGCGCCCTCCCCTACACCTTGGTGTAGTAACTATCGAAAAGGGAGCCTTCGGGTCACCCTCGACTATGGTCGCTAACTTACTTATATATATATATATATATATATATATAGTCATCCACAGATTCACTTTCGTAGCATCACAACTCTTTGGTCTGGCTAGACACATGAGATTCTTCAAGCTGGAATCAAAATCCAACTGACTTTATGTCAGTCGGAAAGCTTAGCTCTCAGTGTAAGGAAAGGGATTTTTCAAATGTGCGCTATATATATATATGAAATTTTTGAGAGAGAGAGAGAGAGAGAGAGAGAGAGAGAGAAAGACATTTACATTGAATACGTATTGACAACTGTATTTTGATAGTGGTGTCTATAAGTTTATGCATTTTAATAAATTTTAGACTAGTACAATATATTGCATTTTTCTTGGTAAAAAAGATTGTCATTGCCTTCAATGCACTGCGAAATTCCATGAAGGAGTATTAATCAGGATGTTACTCCAATAACTAAATAGGTAATGGGGCATTTCATTCATCCATATATTTGTTCAATTTATAGTTTATCTGATACAGAAACATGGTTGTGTGGATTTTATTTGAAAACATGATGATACTTTCTTTATCTAGACTGAAGTAATGTTTGCTCTTGGAGGCACTTGTGACATAACAGTTATCATCATAGGAGGTAAATTTGGCAACCCAAGTTCAAATCCTATATGAGGCTGCGAAAGGAATAAATCTAACTATTCTGCCTCCTACTATCTGTATATAATTCAGCTGATAATTCTCTTTTACCTTGGTATAATGACCAGTCTAGGAAGAGGAAGACTGTGAATTGAAACCAGTTATAGACTTAGAGAAGAATGGTTTCAGAGAAGCTATTCTTGCCTAAGACATGCTACCATAGTAACACCTCCATGAACGAACATGGTTATAGGACCAGTGAGTGAGTGAGTGAATGAGTAAGAATGCCTTTACTACAGAGGTTATTTTGAAAAAGATGAAATTAATATAGTTTTATTACTTCCAGGAATTTTTTTTTATAATTTTGGATCAATTTTGCTAATTTTAATCCTTTCACAGATACCACATTTCCTCATATAAATTTGAACATCCAAATAGATGAAAATGCTTTAGTTGAGACATGAGGCAACCAGACATCCATTCATCTACTCATTCTGCATCTCATCACCTAATGCCACTAAGATCCACATAATGAAATTTACATCTTTGTTTCAGTCAATTTTCTTTAAATAAACTTTAACTGTTCTTATCTCTTTAAACCTACAGATGGTCAGAGACCAGTCAGAGAAACTTTATTAACTAGAGGAGAAAGAAACCGATTTGGAGTTTGGAAGAATAGTGTAGTGCATTACAAATGTTTAATGGCCTAATTAAGTATAGATAAAAATTGCAAATAATGAGAAGACATTTGAAAAAAATGATTTGTTATTGGAAAAAGAAAAGCAACTTTATTGTTAATGTTTTCCTAAAAGCAGCCAGAAGATAGATGGATTGTTTTGATAGATCACTGTGTTCTGGGTGGTTTGAAGAGAAAAAGCTGAATCCAGATCATAGCCAGGACCTGTCAACTATCAAAAGTGGCTGATCTAAAATTAGAATAACTGTTAGAAAAGGGAAACAATTTTTTAAACAAACCCTGAAATAATACGCATCAACAGAAAATTGTTGAAATCCAAATTAGGAGAAAATTGATTTTTTTACTCTGTACCACTCCCCAAAGATATACACAAAATGACTGGATTTGTCTCTCGTGGAGGTAGACCAGTGGCAGACGAACAAGAGACAGCTTCTAGATTTCACACCCTCTGTTTTTGACCTTGTGTCAGACTACCCAGAGTGGGAAGACAGAAAAAACATATCACATGTTATTTGGATGTGAAAGAAGGACATTGTACTAGACTTCCCTGAATATAGAATGCAAAGAAAGCCGACCATAATTCAACGCAAAGAAACTTAACATAATAAGCACCTGTGAAGTAGTACTAAGGATTGAGGAAAGTAAGTATTACTGCCATCAAAGATTGCCTTGTGCCAGACTATAGACAGTGAGAAAAGAAAAACCTAAAACTTACGCGAGGAATTGACTGGTCTCTGACCAAACCTTACCAACTCTAGGATGAGTAAATATATGTATCATTTTTGAAACTCATTTTCTTTTTCATACTAAATATTGTTATTTTGCAAACCAAACAGGTTTATTTATATCTTTACTTTCTTAATTGTGCGGTCTCATTCTTTTACTCGTAGACTGATGACTCTGACTAGCGATTGATCTGTTGTCTGGATCTAAAAAACACAACGTGGGTATATTATAAATCTGTAGTGTCATTCAAAGATATATTCAACCAGTGGGATGATCAGCGGAATCACTCCCATGTTTGCTGTACCGTCAAATCTCTACCCAACAAAACAGCAGCTTTATGGCCACTTGCCTCCTATTTCACAAACCATCCAGATAAGATGATCAATGCTTGCTGCCTACTGCAGGAAAAGTAAGAACGAACTCATAAGGGATATTCTCGTATGGATTTCTACACATAGAAAAGTCAGTTTTTGACGACCAGCAAGGACATACATATATCAGCTCTGTACAGACACTTGATGCAGTCTAGGGAACTTGTCAAAAGCATTGGCTGATAGGGAATGATGGTGAGAGAGAGAGTCAAGAAAAATAAATGAACTTGCTTTTCATTACTATACGCTTATCTTCTGAGTTCTTATGAAAATTTTCTAGCCTCCAGAACCAAAACCCACCTCTGTGATTGCCATGTTGAGAACATGATCTATAAAATGATTGGTTTAGCTTAGTTTAGTTTATTTAATGGCATACCAACTGATTATGGGTTATTTAATGCCAAAATTTGATTTATTTGGAAATGTTCATTTGGGTGGAGTCCACATAGTGTAGTAGTTAATATGCTGGACTTTACATCGTAAAGAAGTTATTACAGTCGTCAGGTTAATACGGTTACTTTTAGACTAATACTGTTTGGAAAGATATGAACTCCCTTATTTCCCCAGCTATAGTTTATATAGTACTCCTACTGCTTTTCTACAAAATAGCTTTGACATTAAACAAGCCATGAAGGTTATAATATACTTAAAGAAACCAAACTAAATGTTTAATTGTAATTATAACGATGTTTTTAGTAGCGTCTCATCAACCGAAAAAGACACCGACACACGACTGACGAAGGCATGGACGGCTATCGATAGGCTCTCGATCATATGGAAATCAGACCTAACCGATAAAATGAAACGCAGTTTCTTCCAGGCAGCGGTTGAGTCGATACTGCTATATGGATGCACTACATGGACGCTGACTAAACGACTGGAGAAGAAACTAGACGGAAACTACACAAGAATGTTGAGAGCAGTATTGAACAAGTCCTGGCGACAACACCCCACTAGACACCAACTATACGGACACTTGCCCCCCATCACGAAAACTATACAAGTTAGCCGAACCAGACACGCAGGACACTGCTGGAGAAGCAAGGACGAGCTCATAAGGGATGTACTCCTATGGACCCCCACATATGGCCGTGCAAAAGCAGGACGACCAGCTCGAACTTACATACAGCAACTATGTGAGGACACAGGATGTAACCCTGAAGACCTGCCGGAGGCGATGAGTGATAGGGAGAAGTGGCGAGAGAGGGTCAGGGATATCCGTGCTGACGGCACGACATGATGATGATGATGATGATGCTTTTTTTAAAAAAATATACTTTTTATCATTTGTTTGCCCATAGTTACAAAGCTCATTAAATTTCCAGACTTTTTCGAATGGGCACTTTTATTGATAGTATACACATGAAACTCTAGTCCCCTTCGACGTAGTCTCCCCCGACTTCAATGCACTTGTACCGTTCCAACAACTTCTGGAAGGCCCCATGGAAGTCCTCTTGTGTGAGCATGTCAATGACCTTCGTTACAGCCTCTTTCATCTTCTCAATTGTCTTATAATGACAGCCTGTAAGTTTTTCCTTGAGCTTAGGGAATAAGCAAAAGTCACAGGGAGCAAGGTCTGGACTATAGGGAGGGTGAGGAATTGTGTTGATGTCCATCTTGCTCTAATAGTCTGTGACAAGGATGGAATTGTGGACTGGTGCATTGTCCTGGTGGAAATGCCACTGACTCGATTTGAAGAGTACTGGCCTCTTCCGACGGGATCTCTTCCTGAACTCCCTTAAAACCTCAACATAGTATTCTTTGTTGATTGCCTGTCCAGTGCGAACCCAGTGCATGTAGATCATGCTAGTGCTGTCAAAAAATAGGGATCATCAAATGTTTGTGGGTGGATTTGCTCTGTCTAGCCTTCTTGGGTCTGCGAGAGCCAGAATGCTTCCACTAGGAACTCTGTCTCTTGGTCTCTGGGTCATAGCAGTAGATCCAGCTTTCATCGCAGGTCACCAGAGCATCAAGAACTGCGGGATCTGAATAGATCAGCTCGACCATCTCCCTGCTTTCATGACAACATCTTTCTTTCTGATCTTCTCTGAGCACCCTTGGGACAAACTTCGCGCAAATCTTCTGTATCTTCAATTCCTCGCGAATAATTGTGTGTACAGTTCCCACACTGACATCAAACTGTGCACTTAAAATCTCTATAGATACACGACGGTCCTTATCTTCCTTACTCCTTCCACACCTGTTATCATCCCTCATAGACACTCTGCCTTCCTTGAATCTCTTATGCCACTCAAAAACTGATGCTCGATTCATGCAAGATGCTCCAAAAGCAATAACATACTGAAGTTTCAAGAGTCTACGACAATTTTAAATGCATGTGCCGCGACCGGCCGACAAACCCTTGCCGCGACCTGCCGATAAACCTAAAACATATCAAATTACACGCCCGAGTTAGGACGATTATATCCGAGTACGACCGGAACTGACTAAGCCCTTTTTTCTTGCTAACGACCTTGACATCTAGTTATAGCTAAAAGAAAAGGGAGAATTAAAATTAATAACATTCACAAAACACTTCGGCCAAAAATTACCTGATAAGACTTGAACTAATAGTCGTCGCCAGCCTATAGCAGGTTAGGAAAATACTTTACGGCTACACTCATTTTTTATCAAAGAATTTTATATCCACGCGGCTGAGCTGTGTGTCACAGCACTTCCGCCCCCGGCTTTTTAGCTGGGCCGTCTGGCATTCGTGCCGGATGGGTGCTCAAAACCAAGAGCAGACTCGGGGCCGAATAGGCCCCCAGCTTCGGCTGGGCAACCTTCGGGTGGGCGAGCTGCACTTTTGTCCCCTTTGTACGGCACTAGACCAAGCGTCTAGTTTAAGCCGTAAACTGGCATACGTGCCCGGACTCACATTTGGGTTCGTGAAACTGCTTGCCTCATCAGGCTCACATTGCACTAAGTGAGCCGATGAGCAGCACAGACAAGCAGGGTTCGAGTCTCGATTCGTTCCCGACCTTCCCCTCCCCTTTATCCCCACTTTAATCGGCCTTCGGGCTTTTGACCTTGTGTCAAGTCGTGTCTGGTGGGAGGCAGCGACAAATATATGGCACGCTCCTAGCGAAGCTCATTAAGGAGGAATCCTGCATTCTGTGCGGTCGCATTCACCTTAACTTCCGACGTTGATCCCACTTCTCGTGGTAGATCCCCTTTTTTTTCCCACCTACATTGGTATGCACAAAGGTCCTTTTTAGGACCATAAGAGGTCTCTGTCTGCGGGTCAGAGCATCTCTGACTGGTCAGTAATGATCAGTCGAAGTAGACGGCCAGGCGGCAAACACGAAGACGGATTCTAAGACCAACCGGTCTTAACTCTCAGTCGGTTCCGATAGTCCGATAAGCTGCGCAGCGCTAATGGCACGGTCCAGCCTTTAGCTACTCCTTCGCTATATGCGCAGCGCTAAGATAACGCCCATCTTAGCCTCGGCCTTCTGGCCTGTCCGCTCGACAGCTCGGCTTTGACCCGACAAAGCCTTCGCTGCTGTCCGCTCGTCCGTTCGGCTTTGCCCCGACAAAGCCTTCATTCCCGTCCGCTCGCCCGCACGGCTTTGACCCGACAAAGCCTTCGCTCTTGTCCGCTCGTCCGCACAGCTTTGCCCCGACAAAGCCTTCGTTCCCGTCCGCTTGTCCGCACGGCTTCGACCCGACAAAACCTTCGCTCTTGTCCGCTCGTCCGCACGGCTTTGCCCCGACAAAGCCTTCGTTCCCGTCCGCTTGTCCGCACGGCTTTGACCCGACAAAGCCTTCGCTCTCGTCCGCTCGTTCGCACGGCTTTGACGCGGCAAAGCTTTCGTTCCCGTCCGATACGTCCGCACGGCTAGGGGGCCCAGCAAGGCCCTAGCCTTTCCTCGACCTCGACGCTCTTGCAAGGTACAACGCAGTCCACGTAACGACTCGCTGTTACGGACTGTTCTACCACTGCAACACCTGACTCACGTACGACCCGTCGTACGAGTCAACAACCCGATCGACACACCCTGGGTTAACCACAACATACCGTCACAACCAGGGATATCGATCTACCAACCTCGATCGACCATCTAGCTGTACCCAACGACCAGCACCGACCATCTAGCTGAACTCAACGACTCGACCGACCTCAGCTTACCAGCATCCAACATCTAGCTGTACTCAACGACTCGACCTACGCCAGCGACCCTCGTCGAACGCCCAGCTGCGAACACATACAACCGCCACGGACATTTACATTCACGCTTGTAAATACGACGAAATAAATTGTCATTTGTAATTATCATTATCTCACCTTTGTTCCTTCATATTGCTTTGGCTGTTCTCATTCACATAAATTCATTTGCGGGGTCGACATACTTATAGGCCCCGCAACACATGTCCAAAAAAGTATGGAAACTTATTGAAGGTACCTCATATGTGATGCCAAGTCTTTCTTTCTAATGAAAATAATTTCAACAAACTTGTATGGTGTCAAATAGTTTTATCTAATACTAAAAACTTATACACAATTATTTCCTTTCAAGTAACAATTTCTATTTGATAATTATCATTTGTTTGCACAGATATATGATTTCACGTATTACTATTGAATATCAATAATTTTCAAAACATATCTAGTTTACCCATAGAAAAGACCTCCATGGCTAGATTAACCATGAAACAAAATAAGCATGTACTCAAAAGTGCAAGGATTAGATTTATCATAGAACGTATACTTCAGCTGAGCCACAATATAGCAGTGGTTTAATATATTCTTTTAGATGTATTTGCGGTTTGTAATACATCGGGAGAACAAATCAACGATTGGATGCAAGAATTAAACAACATATGCCAACGAAAATACGGCTAGGAAACTACTTTGCTGACCATATTTACAATACATACAGGTCTTCCATTGCTGAACATCTGATAAATAACCGTGATTGAGCCTCGTCCTACGGTGCGAACCTGTTTACTATTCTAAGCAGGTCCCACTCGGATTTCCATCTCAAAGTGTTAGAGACCATTCATATTTTGACCCATAAACAGTCCTCCGTATGCAGAGGGAATGTTTATTGGTTCTTAATTTGATTACCATTTAACATTCCCCTCCCTGACGTTTTTTCTAACATTATAGAGTCTGTTTCATCTTTTTGTGTCTTAATCGTTGCTCTAGTTCAAACTATGATCAGATAGGACCGAAACCGGTTAGTTGTTCATTTCTATTTTTTAACCATGAATAAATTTATTCTTTTTGTAAGTATAATTAAATTTTGTTCCCCCCCCATAGAATATATATATATATATATATATATATATATTCTTTATTTTTAAAATTAGATACTACTACTACTACTACTACTACTACTACTACTACTAATAATAATAATAATAATAATACATTAATCTTGGGAATTAAAAAATAGAGTATGCTACTTACAAGGGGACACACTGGCTCCGTACCTCTTTATCATTTGTCTAGACTACGTACTTAGAACATAGATTGACAAAATCAGAGAGAATGGCTTCGAGCTGACGAAGAAAAGAAGCAGAAGTTACCCCGCAAAAACAATTACCGACGCCGACTACGCCAATGACATAGCGATACTGGCAAATACACCCGACCAAGCCGAAACACTACTGCATTGTTTGGAACGAGCAGCCACAGGCATAGGCCTCTATGTTAATGCACACAAAACGGAATATATGTGCTATAATCAAACGGGGGACATCTCCACTCTAGAAGGAACCCCACTTAAACTAGTAGACAAATTCACTTACCTAGGAAGCAGCGTCGAATCAACCGAAAAGGACATCGAAACGAGGTTAACGAAAGCATGGACAGCTATCAATATGCTATCGATTACATGGAAATCAGACCTAACCGATAAAATGAAACGCAGATTCTTCCAGGCAGCGGTCACATCGATACTGCTATATGGGTACACTACATGGACGCTAACAAAACGGCTGGAGAAAAAGCTAGACGGAAATTACACAAGAATGCTGCGTGCAATCTTGAACAAGTCCTGGCGGCAACACCCCTCAAGGCACCAGCTCTACGGCCACCTGCCTCCTATCACGAAAACTATTCAAGTTAGACGAACCAGACATGTAGGACACTGCTGGAGAAGCAGGGCCGAACTCATAAGAGATGTAGTCTTATGGACCCCCACATATGGCCGTGCAAAAGCAGGACGACCAGCACGAACATACATTCAGCAGCTACGTGAGGATACGGGATGTTGTCCTGAAGACCTGCCTGAGGCGATGAACGATAAGGAGGAGAGGCGAGAGAGGGTCAGGGATATCCGTGCTACCAGCGCGACATGATGATGATGACTAGAGGAGTACCAAGATTGAAATATACTACTCTAGGGGCAATAATAATTTTCTTAGAGCTCATGACCTTTATAGAATTTAATCTGGGCACGGCTATCACAGTGTTGACTTGGGAGTAATGGCAAGGAAAGGGTACTCCTCACTCTCCAGAGCTTCAGAACTAGAGTCTCATCATCAGACACAGTTTTGTCTCATACTGAGGACATCCCTTTTTGATGAGGACTTACCTTCCTGTAGAGGATAGAGTCAAAGGTTGAAAGTAATGCATATTCATTCTAATTTGGAGCCAACATTTGTATGTGTTGGGAAGAACAAAAATTATCTGGTTATTACTATAAGTGTCTCCAAGGCATTCTTGGTTGTTTTTATGACATATCAATTCTTGTTGGTTACTTAATGACAAAACCTGTTTATATATATATATATATATATATATATATATATATATATATATGTGTGTGTGTGTGTGTGTGTGTGTGTATTATTTGTTAACAAATAATTTGTCAGCCCAGTTGGCTGGGCTGTAGAATTCACCAAAAGTATCTCTGCAGAGAAGTAAGACCCAACCTCCACAACGAATGTACTAGATATGAAACTAACCAATATGATGTTGAGGTTCGAGTCCAAGAGCTTTGAGGATTGTGGAGAACCCCTGCATTGCCATTACTCCTAGGTCCACAATGAGCCATAGTGGTATTGGGTTAGATATAACTGTTTAACCATGTAACTGTATGCAAAAAAAAATGACTAATGTTAAATTGAATTATATTGCAATACTTGAAACTATTTAACTATTTGCAAATAAAACTATTTGTGATAGATAGCAATAGTTAAAACCATTTAACTGTTTGCAAACAATAGAAAAACTTGAAACCATTTGTGAGCAAAAAATGAGCTTTAACACATTTAAAAATAAAGTTACCTGCAAACAATTCACTTACTAATCATATATGTATAAACATGATATGGCATTAAATAACCAGCTAGAGTTGATATGCCATAAAACTTAATAACTAAGCTTAAGCCTAAATAGTTCGTCAGTAACATTTGTTTACACACTGTTAAATGTTTTCAAATATTGCTGTTTATTTCTGGCACATAGTTAAATGGTTTTAAAAATAAGAAATGATCAGACAGTTCTATTTGACCTTCAGATGAGACCTTAATAGGTACTACCACTCTGCTTTAGAGCGGGCGTGGGAGTAATGGTAATGAAGAGGTACTCCACATTCCCCAAAACTCCACGACTGAAGCCTTATCATCTGACGGTTTAGTGTCATAACTAGGACCCACGTTGGGTGATGGGACTCACTCCTCTTCTTTATATGTGCGTGTGTGTAGTTCTAATAATCATGTGTTTATTTATTGATTTATTTTTCTTTAGTGAAATCTGCTTTGCTAATCCCTATGCAGTAGTTTGAAATTTTACCACCAGAATAACTCTACAGATTCATTCACTTTAGCATAGGTTACCAAAGCAACATGCACCTGCCACTTGGATTCTGGTACAGCAATTCCTGCTATGTCTGCAACTATTGCTGATGCTGTGCCATCGTCTACAGAAAAGCAATTCGGGATCAAATGGATAAACTTTATAGTTTCTCAGCAAAAGGATTTTTTACCAAACCCAGAATTGAAAATAACAAGGATTCTTACGTAAATAACAAGAATACAAACTAACAAGATTACAAAAACAAAACAAAAAAAATTATAAGTTCTAGTATCTTCAAGTGGCTGATAAAGGAAAATAACAAAAATAAAATCTAATCTGTTTCTGAAATGTTCTTGTTGTAAACACAGTTGTATTCATAAGCAGTAAATGCAATTTACTGAATTATATTTGTACAGATATTCGAGGAGTGATCAAAGTTTCAAGACTTGAGGTTTAAAATGAAAAAGAATAATGATAATTACGATCATAGCACAGATGAGCCAACTAAATATTGAAATGTCAGTCTTGATACTTCTTGAGTAAACTCTTTTTTTTCGAAAGATTGTATTATACGAGAGCAGCACCCAACATACTTACTAGACCTTGCTCAAGGGGACTTTTTTTTTGTTTCCAAAACTGAAAATTTGTCTTAAGGGTAAGATTTGAATACATGAGGATATTCATTGTTAATTTTTGTCAAGTTAGTTTTGATGCTTTTTGAACGAACTTAGTAGATTATAATAACTCGGGTGCTGGAATACAGTGAATGATTATCTTCTTTAGATATTTTACAAATCAGTAATCAAGCGGTTACGAGACAGTTCTCAAAACCCACTCTCGTGTTCTTTTTGCATATAGTCTTTAAACAGTACAGAGCGGTCTCTGACCTCAGCCAGTGAACGGTAAAGCCACTTGGCTGTCTTTATCAAACACTTATCGACTAAGCCGTTTTCTATTTTGTACCCTTTTCACGTTTCGCTTGTTTAAGGAACAATATATATAGTTCTAATTGTGAAATGCTTGTGTATTCTTTTCTTTTAAAACTACTTGAATGTATATTATGTAAGCAAAATATTCTTGTATGTATTTTACCAACCCCTCCGCTTGAACAGGATATGGTACAAGGTCAATATTTTAACGAAGTTTAACAGATTTGAATTCAGAGATTTTTTTCTCTTAGACTGGTCACCTAAACAAGGCTAAAAGACCAAATCTGCCCTACTATTTATTCATAGCTGGAGGAAGAATAATTGGATTCATACCTTTACCAAGGGTATTTGTGCAATATGAAATGCTATCAGTTACATTCAGGATTTGAAATCTTGTTACTGTGTCCATTTCCTACTTCGATAACCATTACACCACGGGCAAAATTCTTGTATGTACACATTAGTTTATCATGTATTTCCTTTTGATGTGTTCAGTTTTAGTATATCACGGGTATACTAAAGCTTATATTATATCTTGGAGAGTAGTGATTCGACTAAAATATCTTCCTACCACTAAGCATCTAATATGTTTTTTTTTCAGCAACACAGCAAAAACGGCACGTAATAATGATATTTTTTTCTAATTGCGATAGCATTAAAATTATCTTAGAGAAAAAAACAATTACCAATCCACCAATTAGCGACTTGACAATAATAGCATGAGGTCTGCTTATTTTCTTATTGATTTACTGTTATTTATAGCATGAATTCCTTATATCGGAGGTGACTAGTTAGGTGCTCAAGGCGGTCTTTAAGCATTAATACAGACAAATATCAATGGATTATTTACATCCTTTTTCATTAGCATTTACCCAAACCCTCCAGCAGGGACAAGACGTGACATAATGTCAATTTTTAAAGTGTAGTAAAGTTGCTTTGAATTTAAAGTTTTCCTTCTTCTATATTGATTGGCTAACCAAAGTTAACAAAACCCATTTTTTGGAAGAGGACAGATGGATTAATGTTTTTCCCAAGATCATTTGCACAAAGTTATACGCTAACAGCCACATGTAGTACTTGAACTTGGGTCTCCGACTCCATTTTCCCATTGCTTGATAAAGGAATATACAATGTTTATCATTCGATGGTTATAAAACATGCTAATGGCGAAAATTCCAAGTTTAACATTTTTGTTGAATTTACGAATAATTTGAGAATTAGAAAGACACACGCACAAGTTTGAAAAAGAAAATACAACTGGTAGAAATCATTCTTTTTTGGTTATTGTCAATGACTTATTTCTGTTTCTTTTTGCTTATTTATTTGCTCAAATAATGGAACCGTATGGAATCATCCAAACTATATACAAAATGGCGTAGTCAGAGGCTGGGGAATAGCTGAGGAGTGGTCTCTTCCATTGGGCAAATTCTTTGAGAGTAACGTATTTTCAACACCAGCACGATAAAATTCGAATCTTTTTTTTTTTTCATTGGTACATTTTACACAGCGTATCCCGTGACCTTTGAGCATCTTATTTGGCTATTTTATCCAACCAACATAACTGTATTATGAGCTGTGGGTTCAATCTCTAGTGGTACTTTGATAACCGCTGTATAGCTATCTTTTTTATATCACGGATCAAAATTCCAGTATCAAGAATTACTTCACCAACATTTTTTTTAGAAAAAGTCAAATTTTGAATTTATATCTTTTTGTTGATTCTTTGTTCACCATCATTACAATTAATCTGGACTAGTGTTATCTTTAATTTTCTTAATTTCTTTGCTTCTTATCACAACACACTGAGGTCTTCACTTCTACGACAGCGCAGAACAACGGGTATCAAAAGCAAAAATAGAGAATGGTATATACTAATTATTGGCCTGCTACATTTTCATATAACTTTCAAGATGAGTGGAAACAAATATTTCACACATGGTTCATCTCATGCAAAACAATAAGACTTGTACTGTTTATAGTCGGAATACAAAACAATCTATAAGTTTTTAAATATGATTTTTAAGAGCCTTATACAAATCAAAATAAAATAAAAACGAAACAAAACTTGTAATCGCTGGCACAAACTTCGGCGAATAGACTCTGCTTACTAATACGTCCACATGTTCCTTATAAAAAAAGGGTGGGATAGAATCGAGAGGGTATCGACGAATTGAAGGCTTGTCTTTGTATATTTCCTGTATCTGAGTACAAAAACTCACTGCCACACTTATTAGAGAATGAGGAACACTATTCGGATACTTGTCGCAGAGGAAATGGTTCAACATTTCTTCTTGCCAAACAATATTAACCAATTCATAACAAATTGACAACAGTATATTATCAAACTTAACAGGAATTACATGAAATTTTAAGAGTACATTTTCAGAGAGAAAGTCCTATCTACTACCAGAAGAGTTCTTTGTAGAATGTAAGTTGTTTAAAGATTAGCGTCAAAGCGTGGTACAATGCATAGTATTACACGAGGTTTGTTGGGGCAAAAGCCTAACCCCATCCTTGTCGGGAGATGCACCCACTCAAGCGGTCGAAGCCGGAACACACAGAGAGAGAGAGAGAGAGAGAGAGCGTTTCAACTTTGCCCACACGTTATATAATGCAACTTTGGTCACGCCACCGTGCAGCCATTGGAAGATTGTTTCGGAAAGTAAGGGATATATTCCTTTCAAAAGCATAAAACCATTGTTGTTTTAATCACTTATGGTGAGCGTAACGTCCAGCACGCAAGAGTTAAAAATACATTTCGAAACCAGTATCATTTCTCCTTCTGTATTATTAACAAACTTAAAAAACTTACTATTTGTATAAATTATCTGTTTAATTCCATTTCTTTTGCATTATTCACTTTTTGCCAGTTAATCATTATTTCTATTGAGTTAGTGATAATCAGGAAACATTAGTAATTTCGGTGTTTACATTTATATTTTGTTAGAAATTGGCATATTGTAAACTTTTAATATGCACACTATTTGTAATTAAATATTTTGTTACCTACTGGCTTTTTAACTGTTACCTTAATATATCCTGGCCTTTCAGCTTTTTATTTCGAAATCTTCATTTTTTCTATTAGGCATAAAAATGTAAAAGTATCTGAAATGCAACCACATTTCTAACCATAACCCTTCTCTTAACCCCCCCCCAAAAAAAACAAAACAAAACCTAATAAACATATAAAGCATCAATATTAAAACTTAGAAATATGTTTTCCTAAAAACATCTAATTAATGACGAATGTTAAATTCAAATAGAAAATATCCTGACTGCATATTCTTCTGTGATAAGACGCTAGTTATGGAGCCTTTGGAAGTGTGAACTCACCCTTTTGTTGCCTTGGCTCTGACCCGGAGTAGTATTACCTGTTAGGGTCCCATTTATAGATTAAATATACCTGTTTGACATAATAAACAATTTAATATGAAGACAAGGATAAATTTTTGGATCATATATCATTGGAAGCCGTGATTGTTAAACTGGCCTCGACATAAAATAACCCAACAAAGTTTAACGTCGTAAAACCAATAACCAATAGAAACACAACTTCACCATTGAAGAGAACGTAACCAATACGTACATTATTCCACTCATGTTGGTAGTTCCTACCAGGACCAATATAAACGGCTATAATTATTAGATCACGTTATGAAAAACCTGAAGGTAATCGCAGTATACCATATCTTTGGCTGAGAAGAAAATTAACTTTTAATAAAAGGTCAAAACTATTAATTTATGTAATCTTATTTTCGGTGATAGAAATGTTGCAATTTTATTTTTGACCGAAGTTTCAATACTGCAGAGTTTTGGGATATCAATACTTAAATATAACCTATGGAAATATTGTTTTGTTTAGAGGATAATTAACTCTTAATAATTATAATGAAAATTACCTATTAATGGGAAACACAGAATATTTTTTTTATTTTTACAACTAATATTCTGTCAAGGGTTGTCGTCTGAGAAATCATGTACGTATTTTTTGGGTTGTGTGTTTTAAAGTAGTACGTATGTATGGTGATGATTTTTAGAAATATAAATAGATAAGATTGAAAAGATTGATTAGTACGATTCTTACACTGAAATGAGGCATATTAACTACTTGCCATTATTGTCCAAACGTAGCTTTGGCAAGATTCAACTACTAAAGATATCACGAGTACAGCCATATCTGTGCGTGTGTTAGTCACATGATGGTCAACAGCAAGATCCACCAGTCACAACTAGCGTCAGTACGTCCGTACTCAAAATCTAAAAATAAGACGTACTCGGAAAGAATCGATTATATTAGATTGGTATGCAGTATTGGTTTAGGGTCGGGTCTTCGTAAAATATGCATTACCCGACTGTTGCATGGCATCCAGAGAGAGTGCTTATGAAAGTGGTGCACTAAATAATATTAAGAGAAGTGGTGGTTTGATTTTAAGGCAGAGCAGTTTAATAGATTTAAGAATACGGATATCTCACGCCTCCAAAATAAATAAATTAACTTAATTTCCTATCAGCAATAGTTTGTTATAAACATGTGTGGATTTTCTTTATAGTTAAATGCATCATTTATTGACTTGTGTAAATTAAAGTTATTCAAGTTGTAGTTTTATAAAAGAAGTTGAAAATTAAATCATCGAATAAAATAATGATTGCTTAAAAGCTAAACTGATAAGTAGTAATACAATGTACCATGTTTTTTTTGCGCCCGCAAAAAAAACGATGATAAACAATTGCATTGTTAACAAGAATTTATAACTCATGATGATTTTTTTTACATCATCTGATATTTTGATCTCTAACTTTTTTCTTTTTTTATAAAAAGAGATATTCTGTATTTGTGACCGCGAGCATATTGATGCAGTGGCGTTTCTGTAAATATCACAGTGTTGTCCAGCTGAAAAAAAAATCTCTTTTTAGCAAGACATTTACGTAACTGTTCGTGTTTCGGTATTTTCATGGATGAACATCCACAAAGTCAATTTCTACTACGTCTTTTATTTGTGAAAATTTCTTGAAAATCCACCCCAAAAATTCATTTTCTTGAACAAGGTATGAACAGATATAGAAAAATGAATCCTGAGTCTGATTTTGTAAACAAGGCTTGTTTTTCCACAGCGTAATCATGCTTTGATTTGATAGCTAGAGTTAAAAAAAAATGATCAAAATACGAGGTAAGGTAGAATATATATATATATATATATATATATATATATATATATATATATGTATATACTCCCCTACCCCCGTAGGGTTGAGTTCTCTGGCGAAGAAGTAATCGTGTTGCCATTAGCGTTGATTGCAAGCCTCTTCGTATTTGAATTGAGGTCTCGGCAACCGTTGAACAGATGTATGTAAACAATAGTAATTGTGATTCATAACCGTTTAAAATTTACTCCGCAGCTAATAGCTGCTCGTGGCTGAATGGTTAGAGGCTTCGACTTGGCGTTTGAGTCAAACCGAGTTTCGATCCCAGCTATGGGTAGCTGCTGTCTAGCCACACTGATGAGTTCTGATAGAACGAAACAGATCTGTCTGTGGATGACTATATATATATATATATATATATATATATATATATATATATATTCACTAGTGCAAAGCATAGAAAGTATACGTAGAATTAAGTGCGAAATAACGTCGATTTTAGGTACGAAAACAAATTAGATTCAAACTCGGGTCGCAAATTGAAACAGACGAAGGAATCGTTTATTTTCAATAAAGAAGTCAAAAATGCGTTGTAATACTAAATAATACACAAGACGTTAAATATTTGGGAAGCTTTTCTTCATCCCCAAATTTCGGTCGTTCCTTGTCGCTTTTCTGGTAGCTAAGTGACTGATCCTTTAAAAAGTGTTTCGTGTTTAACCGTTTTTCGCCCCTACAGAGAGAATTCTCTTGACTGATCGTTTAATTATCGATAACACAGTTGGGAATTATTTGTGTCCAAACATATTTTTGAATGTAGTCATGGATTATTTAAAACAATGCCAATATTTCAAATAGACAATTACAATTCACTACAGATCAAAGAAAAAGATTTTATTGAAAAAAACAAAAACAAACTCACATTAAATAAAGCTTAAAATACATAAACACATAAGTAAGTAAATAAATAAATGGATCTCCCCACAAATACACAAACATGCGCATGAACGCGTTAATAAACAAAAACGAAAGTACGTGAAAAATTGAAAAAAAAGCAGGTGAAATAAGACAAAAAAAAAAGACGTTAGAAAAACGCCACTATTAACATATTTTCAAAGAAAAGAAATTAAAATGCAAGAAGAAAGTTACGTTGAAAGACGGAAAAGATTCTTTTTGAAAAAGTGTCCAGAAAACTTTTAATTCCTTCTCTGAAGAGAACTGAAACGCGTTAGAAAGAAATAAGATAATAAAACATAATAAAGTAAAATAAAGAATACAATAAACATTTTACGATACAAACATTTATGAAATAAACGTCTTTTTAAAAAGAATAATCTCATTGTAGACCAATTCAACTTTTAATATATATATATATATATATACATATATATATATTTTGTAAACGAGTAGTTTGAAAGATTTTAATTAGAGACTGGAGAAATCAGCAAAGTAGATGAGCAAAGAGATGTTAACCTAAAGGAACAGATCTAAAGAAACAAAGAAGAGGTAAATTCTTCTTGGTACTAGAATTTGCTGCGAAAAGAAATTTTCTCGCGTCAGAAAACTGACATAGATTCCTGTGATCCTCACCCACAACAGGTTTAAGAAAATAATGAAAGTTTTACAATTGCTTTGTTTTTCTGCGATTTCTATTTCGTTCTTACTACAAGGCCATCGCCGATCACCTGAGAAAGATCACTTCAGTACTAGTGTTTTCTAGTTGATAGCTCAACACATGATATTATGAATAGTCTTGGTACAAAATTCTCGTAAACAAAGGCTCTTCAATCGAATCCCTTTGTACCGGTCCTAAAAGGGGTTACATGGATCAATTTTTAATTTATATTGATAATGGAACTGTCTCAGTTTCTTTTATGAATTTGATATCTTTAATCGTGTATTTTTAAAAGGCTCTGACTATCCTGTAACCTGGTTTTTTCGGGAGGGGGAGCTACTTACGCAGCGTGTTTTTGGGTAAGAATAGAGTTTATCTCTTGTTGAGGAGCCGATAAGTTCGTCGACCCCGCAAATTATTTTAGAGTTAAGCGTGTGAGTAATTGACAGCCAAAGAACAATGAAAGAAACAAAGGCAAGGTAACAGTATAACAAATGACAATTTATTTATCGTTAGTTACATAATCGGCAAAGTCCAATTGTTGTGTGTCGTTGTAGTTGGTAGAATCAGCTAGATGATAGATGTCGGTAGCTGATATGGTCTTCGTTGGTAGAGAGACAGCTAGATGATTGATGTGAGTAGCTGGTGTTGGTCGTCGTTGGCAGATCGATGTCCCAGTTTTTGAAATTCATTGGATTAACCGAGGGGTGTCGATGTTGTCGCTAGTCCGCACAGTGAGTCGCACGAGGACTAGATGCTGCAATGCTGGAACATGTCATCGATGTGGTTGGTAGTCCTTACCGTGAGTCGTACGAGGACTAGTTGCTTGCATTGCTGGAGATGGTCTGCAGTAGGTGTTGGCAGCTTGGTCACGTAGAGTCGAGCGAGTGTGGTGGCTAAGACTTAACCGTGTCATAGCACCGTGGACCGAGTGAATGGACAGGGTAACCGTGGCTAAGATTTGCCATGCCTTAGCGCGAGCGAAGTCGAGCGAATGGACAGGGAAATCGATTGCTAAGGTTTGCCGTGCCTTAGCTCTGAGAAGCCGAGAGAACGAATTGGAAACTGATAGCAAAGGCTTAACCGTGTCTTAGCTCTGCGAAGCTATACGAACGAATCGGGAACCGACAGCTAAGGCTTAACCGTTCCTTAGCTCTACACAATCGAGCAAACTGATCGGGAAGCCGTGGTTAAGATTTACCGAACCTTAACGCTGCCCATCCGTGAAAACGGACAGGGAACCGATAGCTAAGGCTAACCGTACCTAAGCGCTACACAGCCGAAGGAACTAACGGACAGGGAAACCGACCGAAATATTTAAGACAGGGAGGTCTTGGAGTTCTCTTCGGGTTTTCCTCCAGGCCGTCTGCTTGGACGTGTTCGTAAGAACTGTCAGAGATATTCCAACCTGCAGAAGAAGACCTCTAGTGGCCTCTAAAGGGACTTTTATCGCATGTCTATGTGATGTAAGGCGAATGCGACCACGAGATGTAGGATTACGCGTTGTGAGCTTCGCTATGATAAACGTACGAACTGATATTCGTCATACGCCCCACCAGCGTACGAGTGTGGCACAAGGCCGTTTTAAGGTTGTTCCAGTCGCAGGGCCTCGGAAGAGGGTTGAAGCCTGCTGGGACGGCCCCCAGCAGGTCAGAGGTATATCCTGTATTGAGGCACACCCGACCAGAACCGAAATGTGACCCAAACCCTGGAGAGTCACGCCACGAAAAGAAAAACGTGACTGCTAAAAAGGGGCTTGTTGATATGAAGCAAAAACTCTGTCACACTACAGGGACGCTTAAATAGAAAGTTCGTCTATAAAAACAAAAAAGAAATTGAAATGCAGTCCTTTAGCCTGGGATAGGCTTCGAAAGATAATCCACTTTTGTACTTTATCTTTAATTGGAATCATTTTGAGATGAGGTTTCTTAATCTGAGAATTAATTTTTATTTATTGCAGACTTTTTTTCCTCATCTTGGTAGTTTTTGTGATGTTTCTTCTTTCACTGCGTTTCGGCCAAATTTCACCCCTGGCCTTCTTCAGGTGATTTACCGCGACCTCGGATAGGAATGCTGAGTCTTGTAACCGTATCTCCAGTAATTACTGTCTTCCTTAGTTGTTGTCTATCGCACCACGTTTTTGACCAAGTAAACCCCTGGCCGGCTTGGGTAGGATTTGAAACCGCTATCTTCTGACAATGCTCACCTGGAACCGCAGAGACTCAACGCACCAAAGAAATCGTTTCATGAAGGCGCCTATGGCATCGGACAGTACACCCAAACCTTAAACATTTTAGACTATAGCAGTGGGCCCTTGCAAATGTACCCCTCCCAGCTAAAACGTATATGATTGGCGTGTGTAGTTATCTTATTAAGAGAGAAGGATGAATGATTTCAAACAAAAGCAAATTTATAACCTTAAGTGCTACGCTTATAAATTTATCAATATTTCATCAACGAAATGCAAGCTAGATAATGCTCGATATGATAAGTTAAAGCGTGACGTTATAGGAACAATTTAAAGAGAAAGATAAACAACGAAATTGGATTCTTGTTTTCTCTAAAAGCTCTGAGAAGAATACAGCTGACGTTAAAGTTAAATATGCTCTCGAATGATAAAGACATTGGTTTTCTTGTTTTCGTATTTCATTTTTATTTTATCTTTTTAAAGTTATATCATTCCAAGTGGTATATCAGGAAAAAAGTTGTATTAATAATTTTACTCCTTGTGAGTATTTCACATCAGTAATAACTGGTGGTTTTCGCATTTAGTCAGAGTAATAGCAAGTCTTTCTTGCTCTTCAGGACTCTCTTTAAAATTCTAGCAGATCTAGATTTAGAGTATAGGACTTCAATATTTCCTTGGATCTTCAGTTCTCTCTGTCTCTCTTTTAGTGTTTGTTCCAAAGGCCTTGACAATTACTGATATTCGTTGTTACCATTTATGTTCCACACTTTTTTCTATTCACTGGCGGAAAGTTACAGACATTTATCAAGTTTTTTGTTTTACTTTAATTTAATTCTGCTTTAACTGTGATGTCTACTTGCTGGTAATTTCTTTTCTTCTTGTTACCTATTATTATTATTATTATTATTATTATTATTATTATTATTATTATTATTATTATCTCAGAGTTCTTCATATCAGCGTTAACTGATGGTTTTTCACTGGAGTCTGAGTGACAGCAAGTCTCCTCCAGTCTCCAGGAATCTTCTCAGGATTCTGCCCGTTCTCAATAATGTAGTAGTTTGGATGATCACCACTCGTCCTCCAACTTCCAAGTCCCCCAGTCCCTTTATTAATCCTTTAGTTACTGTTCCAAATGCACCAATTACAATTGGTATAATTGTCAGCTTCATGTTCCATAGTTTTTTCAATTCCCTAGCAAGGTCGAGGTACTCATCCTTCTTTTCACATTCTTTCAGTTTATTCTGTGGTCAGCTGGGACAGCAAAGTCGACAATTTTGCAAGTTCTCCTCTTTTTGTTGATTATTATTAGGTCTAGTCTTTTGGCCGGGATTTGGTGATCCGTGTTAAAGTCCCATAGGAGTTTACGTGTGTTGTTTTCTAGAACAGGTGCTGGGTTGTGCATATACCATTTGTTTGTATGGTTAAATTTCAGTTTTTTGCACATCTCCCAGTGGATCACCTTGCCGACCCAGTCGTGTCTAGTCTTATATTCCTTCTGCGCTAATTTGCTGCATTCGCTTATTATGTATTTGATGGTTTATCATTATTATTATTATTATTTCATTGCTTGCGAATACCTCACACCAGCGTTAGCTGATGGTATTTAAGTCGACTCTGAGTGACTAATACAAGATGTGCCAACTGAAGTTTCATCAACGAAATGCAAGCTGGATAATGCTCGATATGATAATTTAAGGCATGACGTTATATGAACAATTTAAAAAGAAAGATAAACAAAGAAATTGGATTCTTGTTTCCTATGAGCAATAGTTTTTTTATAAACATGTGTAGATTTTCTTCATAGTTAAACGCATCATTTATTGACTTGTGTAATTCAGGTCTCCAGGACTCTTCTCGGTATTCTTATCGCTTAACAATCCTGTAGTCTGGATCGTCTCGATCCATTCTCCTATTTCCAACTCTTCCAGTTCCCTTTCCATGCCTTTAGAGACCGTTCAAAGCATGTCATTTATAATTTGTATCACCGTCACCCACAACTTTCTGATTTGTGTGGCAAACTTGTCTCTCTTTTTGCTTTCTTTGATTTTTACTCTGGAGTCCGCTGGGACGGCAAAGTCCACTTAACAGAAAGTTCTCTAATTTTTTGTTGATTATCACTAGGTTGGGTTTTTTGGCTGGGTTTAGCTGATCTGTTTGTATCTCAGTCTCAGAGAACTTTGTGCATCTCATTTTCAAGGACGGATTCTGGTTTGTGCATGTACCATTTGGCTGAATGGTTAAATTTCACTTTCTAGCACAATTCCAGTCGTGCCTTGATTTATAATTCTTTAGCGCTTATTATGTGATTAATCATTTTGTCTTTGTCACCTCATAACCTACACTTGGTTTTCTATTATGTGTTATCGATTTTCACTTAAAAATAATTAGTCCTTATGGCGTAGTTTTGTGCTAGTATTATCAGAGATTCAGTTTCCCTTTTAAGGTTTCCCTTTTAAGGTTTCCCTTTCGTAACCAGGTCTAAGTCTTCTCGTCTGAGATTTCACCAGTTCGTCGCTTGAAATATCCATACGGTTGTTTTTCTTCCCATTTCTGTTTCCTATATTCTGTAGCTTTTCTGTTTATCCTTATATCGTCTGTGCTGTTACTAGCTGCTGTAATTAATCGGTGTTTTTTTTATGTAATCCTTGAGTTCACGTATTGATATGACCATGCTGGCTTCGATACTGGCAAACCTTCTTGCTCCTTCTTTTTTTGACTCATATAATCTGTCACTGACATCCTTCGGATGTAAGACCTTGTGCATCGTTATCAACTTTCTTGTCCATTTCTCTCAGTTCCCCACTGTCCATTCCAATAATAGTCCCGAGTACCTTAAAAGAGTGACTGCCCAGGTGTTTATTCCTTTGATGAAATTCCTTTTGCAGAACTTGGGTTCTCGAAGCTTTCTCGTTTGTCTGAGGCACTCTTTTCTTATCTTATCTTTTATCTCCGCTTGTTTGATGGTGTCTGCTAACAGAAATGATTATCATTTTACTACTTGCAAGTTGCACCAGTGTTAGCTACATCATTGTAGCAGCAACAACAGCAGCTGCAAAAATATGTGACCTTTGGCAGCAACTATTTCAGTCTTAATGTAATAAAAATATTATATCAAATTAAAAAAACTGAAAAAAGTAAATAAGAACACATGCAAAAAGATTTCACTTTTTCTTTTTTAATTAATTACTATATAAAATTATAAATAGGGTTGTTTTTAATACATTTGAGAGTAAAACAATAACATTAACAGTCAATAACATCAAAAAATTAACAAATCCAGTTTTGTTAAAAATTATCCACACCATACACTATGTTAACCTTTATTTCCTAATGACATACAACACATATAGCAGGATTCGTAACGTATTAATAACACAGGCTATTTTGAGGCAAATCTAACTCCGATAGACGTTTATAGAGACATCTTTGATAAATAAGATGCTTAGATCAAATGATTATAATCTAATAATAATTTAGATTATAATGTAAGTAACTAAGGAAACTGTGATGTCAATAGTGATGCAATTTTGGTTACAGACAGACAGATCCATTATCTCCATTATAATAAGATTTTTAATATTTTACTCCTTGCGGATTTTTCATACTATGATGGTTTTTTACAGCAGTCTAAGTGACAGCAAGTCTACTTAATTCTCTAGGACTCTTCTAAGTATCTTAGCCGATTTCAAAAGTGCTATGATGTAGATGATCTCGATTCTTCCTCTAATCTTCAATTCCTTCAGTCTCTTTTCAAAGCTTACTCTGATTAAATATCTTTTTCTTTTACCCAACTGACAGCACCAAAATATTTAGATTACATAGAGTTTACTTTGAAGATGAACACCTTATCCTACATTACAATAAACTTTGATAATCAGAAATTCTCCTAAAAACGAATATTTAAGCATTCGTTTTCAATTTCATAGTTTCCATGAAAGACCCAAGCGGAAACTTATGACTGAGATGAACATTCCTCAGAACAAAGACATAAATGTGTCGGAAAAATTTTCCTTAAAATAAGACATATATTCATTTTCTCGTTTCATATTTCCCTCGTCATTTGTTGTGTATTAATAGGTTTTATTTCAGCTTTCGCTTTATCTACAGATTTAAATTCTTTCCATCCCAGATTTTGTGAGGAACCCCTAATAAGGGGTTAAGAAGCAAACGTTCGATACTAATTGCTTCCTCCTTCTGGTACCTTTGAACAGTATCAGACCTTCATATTGGCAGTCACTACTTAAAAAGTTAACGTAAAAATGATCACCTGAATGGAAGAGAAATCATCATTGCAGATGAGGTTTTAAAACCACCCATCAATAATCCTTTTGTTCATGGATCCTCAAAGTAGTCCATATAGACTCATAGTCGGGTGGAAAAATTTTAGCAAAGTGAATAAAAGCTGAGGCATTCACAAGTGGTGGGGAATAATTTCCTAGGATCTTCAGTTGCTTACAGTTACAAAATTTCCAGGTAATAGTTGGTAAGGATGTTATTTCATGATTCAATATTCCATTTATAATTACTTTTCAGTATTTTGTAAAAACTTCTAAACTGAAAACGTTTTATAAAAACACCACTACTGAACCCATCAACATTAAAACATAATTAAAAAATTAAAGGTGCGTTTGTATTTATAGTTTACTGATTATTTTATCGTGTAAATTACATTAAACACCGGTAAACTGGTTATGTTTTTAATTTTATATTCAGTTAATTTATTTGGTGAAGTGAATAAAAATTAAATTTGGTTACAAGAGGTACACCAATAGACAGTTTGAAAAGCTCTTCTTTAGTTTAAGGGATTTGTATCCTAATAAAACAAGACCAAACCAATCCAATACCCCAAACACCATTATTCATAATCCCCAAACCTATTCTGATTTTCAATACCGTTTTGTTTTTTCATTTTAAATTTACCCGTAAAATTGTAGCCTTATGGGCTACACACATCTTCTTTAATGGTCGTTTGATCTATTTTATCGGCCCATGATCGAAACTTATGTGCTACCTGTCGACAGACGCTGTGGCAAGTAAACTTAAGAATAACCTTTGACTCAAAGGGGCTGAATGAATCGCAGTAAATAAACAAAACGAACAACGACTGGTTTCTGATAATTTTATAGTTTGACAATTTAAATGACGAATGTGACTATGAAGTTGAATTTAACCTAAAAATATTGCAGAAGTTGGTGAAACGGTGCTCGAATGGCACGGGGATCATGACTGATTTGAATTGGTCAATATCATTGTCTAATATTGAGATTTCAAAAAAAAAAAAAAAAAAAAGCAACAATGTCGGAATGATTATGGTAAATCGACTATGACTCCGAGATGAAAGAAATTTAGCTTGTCTCTTTAAAAATTCTAATCTCTCGAGTTTTGGTATTACTGAATATTTCATAACCCACCGAACACGACAAAAACTTCATGGGAGAAGAGTAAACTTGAGTATATAATATTGGGTCAAATTTTTAAAAATATTCAAGAGCGGTTTATTAGGTATCGCGCCCTTGATTCAAAAAGACAATATTAACATGCTTTTCTTTTTTCCTTTCTTTATTATCTCTCTTGGTAGTCTAAAAGACAATTGCTTGTTCACTTTTCCCCAGAACATCAAATAAAAGTTAAGAATCACTTTGTCGAAAGAAAACCAAAGCTCGACCGTTTGAGCACACAAACATCGTGCTCCAAAATACTTTGGAAGTTTCTCATTTCCATGAACCAATTTCCATATAGTATTTTCTATCACTTTTAACCAGATTTTCCCCTAGACAAAATAGAGTTCCAAAGACGAAAATCATTTTGATTAAGTTAGATAAAGTCGAATGGACACAAATTCTTCTTTTGGAACATTGCAACTATTTAGGTACAAAGAAGTAACAAGAAAGTGCCATGGCATCTGACCAAATCATTAAACTCTACTCTCCCCTGAGAGAGAGTTCATAGTTTAAGCATGAAATCATCGATAAAATCAAATGAAGTAACGGGACATCTTAATAGAGTAAGTAACAACGTTGGAGATGAAATTTAAATTGGGTTACCAATCCAAATCAGTATTATCATGCGTCATCTATACTACGAGGCAAAAGTGTATATCTTTTTCTCACATGAACAAGTCCAAATGCTTCATTAAGACACTCCTTGAAGTCAAAGGAGTTTGTATGTCAGGCCAATCACAACCATAGAAGATAAAACCAATAATAAAGCATACATAGGTATTACCAATTTAAACTAGAAACTCAGAAATCACAACCACCTCCAATCGTTGAAAAATCCAAAATTAAAAAATTGAACAACCCAATCTAAATGCGATTGGCGTTTGAAAGAATTAGGACTTACACCTATCATAAATTGGAAAATAATAAAAATATCCTCCTCTGCATATACTTTAAAGATGTAATTTATTCCCAGAAGAGAAAATAGGTATCTTTAAATATACAGATAAGAATCTACTTAATACGGGAAAAGAATATCAAAATGTAGATAAAGGAATAAGTTCTTGATTTAACTTAATTTTATATCCAAATTATATTAATCATATTCAACTTTAAAATACATATAAACGATCTACAAATAAACTCCAACACCGAAACAATAGAAGAAAGACAAAGAATAAATAAAATAAAGAAAAAGAAAAGAAAAATTAAACTAAAAAGCCTGTCATAATGAATAGATAGTTACTGCAAAAAATAAAACAGGACCACATCTATGTATAATTATAAGCCCCTTTTAGAAAAATAAAGGGAAATTAAAAAAAAAATCTAAATCGGAAAAAAGATCCAAACTTAAAACTGGGCATGAGAATAAGGGGAACTAATATAGATACTACACCGTCCGGAGAAAAGATAAACAAACGTGGAACAACAACCAAATTTATAATTAAGATTTCAGCTTAATATTGATACATATATCATAAAATAAAGTGTCTGAGACAAAAAAAAAAAAAAATATCACAATATAAATTCATTACTCATCACGATCAACTTAACTCGGAAATAAAATGAAAAAGTATCTCTCCCTAGTAAAGAAAACAATTAGAAGTTGATTACTATATCTCCCCTAAAGAAACATTTAGTTAATTTAATTCCAATATTCATTATCAAAAACACATGGACAATATCATTAAATATGGAATACAAACATTATTTCCAAAGGCTATCTTTAATTCAATTATAGGAATTTAGGTATCTTATTCAAACGAAACCTCAACTCACAAGTAACACCCCCGATTTTCACCGGGTTTTAGATAATAAATAGCAGTTTAGAATAGGAGTAAAGAATTCTTTAAAATAAAATAAAAAAGGAATATTTGAACGTTAATATATAAAGAGATTTCAAAAGGGAATAAATAATTTTTTTAATCTCTTCTAGCCGGAAACTAGGTAGGAAAGTCAACATAATAGCCGAAGCACTAACGTACAAACACCATCTGATGAAGGTGTAGTATCACCTCCCTTACTAAGGTCAGTAAATGGGCAGTCAATACTACCTTAACAGAAATCTTGGTCCTTACTTCCACCTCGGCCCAGGAATGCTATCCCAGAATCCATCGCCTCTCACTCTTCTCTCATCCCTTCTCTCTCCTTTTCTCTCTCGTTCTCCCTCTCCCTCTGGCCAATCAGCGGAGATAGTAGCAGTTGCCGAAGACGACCCAAGAAGAGAAGAGGAAGCAGTTGCTGAAGAGATTCCAAACACTAAACACACGTGTTGACCGCCGGACATTTTCTAGCCAACACGTGGCGTTGTATACGAAGAATAAAATTCACCTTATAAAGTTAATATTTGTACTTCTCATTTATTATCTCAAATAACATAACCCAAGTACATATATTACAAAGGTCATAACGACAAGAAATAAATTTATTATGGAAACACTAAACTGAAGTTTTTCGTCAAATTTTTGTAATATATATATATATATAGATTGTTGTTTCAAATTTGGTATTTAGGTTTTTATTGTTTCATATATTTGTTTTCGAAACGTGTTTCGGATTTTACATACATTTCAGGAGATTCAAATGGCTAAGGGGGGGTGTCCTCGTGGTGTAATGGTTAAAGCGATGGACTGCTGAATCGTAGTAAACGAGTTTGTACTCCAATCGCGCTATTACGTTCACTTTCGGGCAAATACCCATGGGAAAGGTATGAACCCCCTTATCCTCCCAGCTATGGGTTAAATAGTACCACTACTGTTCTTCTTGAAGAATGGCTTTGGCTTTAAATAACCTACAATGGTTGATATGCAATTAAAACAAAGAAACCAAATCAAATGGCTAAGTTAATTCCCGGCTGTTCTTTTTATAGTAAAGATTCTTTTGATTAGTCGTTTTGCTATTGCTTAATTCTAAATTTGTGTCCGAGACACGCGTAGAGCGCAGATATATGAAATATTTAATAATAACAACCTATATACCAACTCAGAAATCATTTGTGAATCTATTAATTTTAATATATATATATATATATATAGCCGAAGCACTAACGTACAAACACACACATATATATATATATATATATATATATAGAGAGAGAGAGAGAGAGATAGAGAGATAGAGAATTATTTCATATAAAACAGAATATATATATATATATATCAGTCACGAAACTGGTCTCACAAGAGAATAATGAGAAATTCCATTGTTGTGTGAATACGAACCATTCTAGAAATTCAAATTTCCCTGATTTTTTTGTAATAACTTGATTGATTAGACTCAACAATCTCTTATGTCTCTCTCTCTTTCTCTTTCTTTCCCTCTCTCTTTTACTTTCTCTTTTTTTATTCTCTTACTATAACATTCAATACTTCAGTCTTTTCCTTTCTTTGACTTTCAATTTCCTTTCATCTAATTTATATTTTCCTGCTTTTTTCGCATGCTTTTTTTCTTTCTTTCTATTTACTCGAATGGTTTGAAAGGATTTCCTTTACTGAAGCCTCTCCGTACTCAACAGATGCCATAATCTCTAACTCGGGGATTAATAGGAGGGACATATCATTCGTTCTCATAAAGAACATGTATTTACATACAGATTTACTTGTACATAAAAACATATAGAAGTAAACCATGACTTAAAAGCATGCATAACGCATACACACATCTATTAGAAATCATATAACTTATACCATACATATTTATTCACTAACATTCATAATTTACAATAGCCCAACCTAACAATAACATTTTCTTTTCCCACTTCATTATACCTATAATTGCTCACGTATTAAGAAGTAGACAATGCAATAATTACAAAAGCTGGCACATTTTTTTTCTTTGCACTTTGCTGATTTTTCCAGCTTACACAGGCGCTCCTTAATGATGTCGCATGTCTTTCAGGTGAGAGTCGCAAAGTGCATTTGGAGATTGATGATCCTTTCCCATAATATGTTAAACTAAGAGTAATAGCATTACTTGATGTCTGCAGCCAATTCCGAAGCGTTGTATGTCAGGCCAGTTTGGAATAAGTAAAAATACACGAACATACAGCCTCAAATTCATATTTTTAAACAAGCAATTCCCTCACTGTCTCAGTTTTTCTCTCTCGCTCTCTCTCTTACTCTTTCTCTCACTCTTTCTCTTTCTCTCTTTTTCTCTCTCTCTCTCTCTCTGCCTCGCTGTCCCTCTGTTTGCGTCTTTGTCTCTCTTTTTTCCACTCTGACTCTCTATCTGTCTGTGTCTCGCTCTCTCTCTCTCTCTCTATATATATATATATATATATATATGTATATGGCTGCTGAGCTAAGGATTATTATCATAAGAAATGGAATAGGCGACCCAAGTTCAACGAGACTGCATTTCCCCTCGTGCTAATGCCTTTGGAAAAAGCATGAATCTATCTATAGTTGGGCAGCCGGGATTATTTAGCTTTGTTTAAGGAAGAAAAAAAAACTCTAAATACAAACCGGATATCATCCGCTAAAAAGCTAACCTTGTGTCACATCCCTAGAGAAGGGGATGGGGTAAATACATATCTATACATAAACTCGTAATAAGTTTGATGTTCTCAGTATGCCACTAAACTGTATCCGGTTGTTTGATAATTCTGGAGGCCTTGGGGTGAAGAGTAACCTTTTGCTGTTATTTCTTCAATTACTTTACTTATATTAGCAAGTAAGTATTCCGTCCCAGGAGATACTGTACTCGCCTCCATTATTACTCTCCAGATGATCCCTCGACTTCACTTAGGAAATCTGATATAGGAGTTGTTAATGAATTGTTTCTTTCAACGGCGAAGGTTCAATAAGCTTTTTGAATTTTTCCCTCGAGCTCACAGCAAGTTTCTGACAGTAGTGTTTTGTCGACTGGGTTGAATAAGACCAGATAAAGGGAGAGAGAGAGAGAGAGAGAGAGAGAGAGAGAGAGAGAGAGAGAGGCAGGCATACGTGTTGCCTGTTGTAGTAATAATCTTTTATCAACCCTTAAGGATTGCACTTTAACGGAAGTTAGAGAAAAGGTGTAACCGGCCCCTTAAAGGACTAGGAGCATCAATCTAACGGATATAACCCCATCTCCTCATCTCAGTTGCGTAGTTCTTTTCACCGATAGTCTTTTGGGTGGCTGAACTTGCCAAGTGCTTCTTGTAGATTTTGCTCTCCTGGGAATTATAGAATTCGTTGATGGAATGTTTGTTTAGTTCGTGGGAAGCTCTGTTAAATCGTCTTTATGGCTGGAGATAAATCTGTATCTTGGGACTAGTGGGAAGATGTTCGTTTGACGTGGAGTGGCTCCTTGAGATATGCTGTTTTCTTCACTCCTTTGGTGAAGATCACTCTTGTTGCGCAGGTACCGACTTGAATCGGTTTTAAGTAGAAATGACCTGGGTGACAGAGTTTCATTTACTCTGACTAGACTGGTCTTGGGTGCGTTTATCAAAATTTGCTGTCCTTTTTTTTGACAATATACTATTCGTCATAACTAATTTTTGTTTGGCCATAATTTGACCTTTATATGTTCTATGATAATCTTCTCAAGAGACATAACCCTACACTGTCAAGGTCAATACATTATTTGAATATACATCCACAGATCATGATTTTATCATATTCGTTGCATAACTATACACACGTTTGCATCCTTTCGGGTGTATATAAGTCCTGTCTGAGAGGATATTTCCTCTAAAGAGCATCTGCTACCATTGTTTAAAAGGAAGAAAGGGTTGGGTTACTGTCTGACGCTTGAAGTACTCCTACAAGTGGGTGCCGAGAGGGCAAAGATATCTTTGCAGTATGCTTGCTTTTTGAGAGTTCTATGCGTTAAACCGATTTTATGTCACATTCTAACACAGTGGTGGGTTGTAGGTAAATTCTATAATCTGGCATCATTATTTTATCATATTTGTTCCTCAAATAAACATCTTTATATATATTTTGAATTTTGAATTCTAAAATAAAAGGAAAGAAACTTTAAAAATTCAATCTTGAAACCTTCAGTACTTTAAAATTTTAAACGGACAGCTTTTTTACTTTGGATTTGTTGGTGTAATAAACTTGTTTTTTGTAAGTATATAATTAAGCTTTTTGATTTGAGTCTAGTTTGGCACAGTTTATTTGTTCAATGGCTTTTCAACCTTCATAGGTCATTTGATGCTAAATACACTCATGTAGAAGAAAAATAGCGATACTATCATACTCATAGACGAGGGGATTAGGGGATTCATAACTTCCCAGGAGTAATGGTCCGAAAGTGAACGTAATAAAGCGACTGGGGTTCGAACTCGCTTACTACAATGTCACAGTCTAGCTCGTGAACCATTACGTCAAGAGGACTGCTCGTGAGCTGAGTCTAGAGGGACCAGATAACATCAGATGTATATAATTATATGGAGCGATACAAAACGATATGTTTCACTCGTGCCTTATCGGCTCTTGTAAATCATTGTTATCACTTAAGTGAATGTTTGGATTATGGTGTTTCTTCCTGCTTATCGAAAAAGTAAGAGAATAATAATAAAAAAGAAAGGAAGATAGAAAAGAGAATAACATTTGTAAAGCGTTATTTAAGAACGGTATAAAAAATCATGAATAATAATAATAATAATAATAATAATAATAATAATGATAATTAGCGCACAAAGAGTATAAGAATAGACACGACCTAAAAATAGTCTACAAAAAACAAAGAACTTGCCAAAGTGTAGACTTTGCCGTTCCAGCAAACCACAGAGTAAAATTGAAGGAAGGCGAAAATAGAGATATGCACCTGAACCTTGCTAGAGCACTGAAAAAACTATGGAATATGAAAGTGACAGTGATACCAATCGTTATCGGTGCACTCGGTTCAGTCACCAAAGGACAAGAAGAATTGGAAATAAGAACACGCGTGGAGACCATCCAAACGACAGCAATGTTAATATCGGCCAGAATACTGAGAAGAATCCAGGAGATTTGAAGAGACTTGTTGTCACAGATGCTGGCGCAAAAAAAAAAAAAAACCCTAAAAGTAGTAAAGTAATAATAATAATAATATTAATAATAATAATAATAATCATTGTCGACTTTGCTGTCCCGGCTGACTACGGAGTAAATTTAAAGAAAGTGAAAAGAATAATAAATACCTTGACCTTGCTAGGGAACTGAAAAAACTGTGAAACATGAAAGTGATATTTATACCAATTATAATTGGTCCTCTTGGGATAGTCACCAAATGATTAATAAAGGGACTGGAGGACTTGGAAAGCAAAAAAAAAAAAAAAGACCATCCAAACTACTGCATTATTGAGATCGGTAAGAATACCGAGAAGAGTCCTGGAGACAAGAGGAGGATTGCTATCACTCAGACTCTAGTAAGGGACCCTCAGCTGATGCTGATGTGAAAAAAATCTCATTGCGTAATAATAACAATAATAAAAAGAACCTGAGGTGAAGTTCCGGCTGACACAGAGTAAAACTGAAAGAAAGCAAAAAGAGAGATAGATATCTAGACCTTGCTAGAGAACTGAAAGAACTGTGGAACATGAAAATGATGGAGATTGGTGCACTCTGCACGGTCACCAAAAGATTTGTACTGGGATTGGAAGACTTGGAAATAAGATGACAAGAGGAGACCATCCAAACTACAGCAGTGTTGAGATCGGCTAGAATACAAAGAAAAGTCCTTGAGACTTAAGGAGACTTGCTGTCACACATACTCCTGTGGAAAACCATCAGCTAACACTGGAGTTAAAAACTTTCAAATGAGTAAAATCATGATAATACAACTTTAAGGGACATTGTCATGATGGTTATAGTGTTCGCCAATGTCCCGGGAGGCCTGGGTTCAATCCCAGGTCGAGTCATACCAAAGACTCAAAAAATGGTACTTGATGCCTCCTTGCTTAACATTCAGCATATAAGGTATGGACCAAGAGTAAAGTGGAGCAATTCAGGGAAAGGAATAGCGCCTACCCCTACACCTTGGTGTAGTAGCTATCGAAAAGGGAGCCTTCAGGTCACCCTCCGCTACGGTCGCCAACTTTACTTTACTTACATACAACTGAGTGAGAAAGTTATCCCATGGAAATGATTCAAGAGGTTTATGTTTGACCATATTGACAAATAGTATATGTACAGGAGACCAGAAATAGTGTCTGTTAATAATAAAATAACGAACTCTTCATGTGGATTTTGACGTTTCAGCGGACTACAGAGTGAAAATAGAAGAAAACGAACAATAACTTAGATCCTGCAAGAAAGTTGAAAAAATTTTGGAAAATGAAATTGACGGTGATACCAGTTGTAGTTGGTGTACTTGGAACACTCTCCAAGGATTTGGAAAGAAATCTGGGCAATTTGGAAATCAGAGGAAAAAGTCGAGACCATCCAGATTACAGCTCGGTTAATATCAGCTAGAATACTTCGAAGGCTCCCGGAGGTTTGAGGAGACATTTTGTAACTTAGGCTTCGGTGAAAAAACCGTCAGTTAAAACTAGTAGTGTAGAAAACTCATTAGGAGTAAAATAATCATAAAACTATTTTTGAATAAATTGCCAAATGAACGCAGAATCGCAGAGAAATCGTCAGGATAACAGATACAAACCAGCGAACAGATGACAAAAGGACAAAAACAGCAACACTGAAAAATCCAGAAGCTAAAAATGAAAAAAAAAAACAGGAGAAGAAAAACAAGTTCATGATGTAATCAGGAGAAAGTCAAAAAAATTTCCTGGCAAGTGGGAAATATATCGACATTTCTTCTAAAAGGGCATTTGACAAAGAAGAAAAATGGATTGAACATAATGACATAATATATTCAGAACAAAAAAAAAAAAAAAAAAAAAAAAAAAAAAACGTCATGAAAACATCCAATGTCACTAATGTAAAGAAGAGAAGATATGACAACTTCACAAGTGAATACAACAAACTGTTTCGAAAGAAATTCGAAAATCCATGATTGGGTGAATACTCTGGTCAGCTAGAAACTGTGCAAATGACTAGGGATGGAAAATATATTGCGAACAATCCAAAATTTTTTCTCGAAAAAAAAAGAAGAAAATAAAAAGCAAAACAAAACTAAAAAAACAAAACAAAAAAACAAAAACAAAAACAAAAAAAAAAAAACAAAGCAAAAAACAACAAAAAATAAAGACAACAACTGAAAGCAAAATAACTTAATATTTTGAGACTTTGATATTCGTACTTTCCAGACAAAGGAACCTAATCAAATTTCAGGAAATAAAGAAAGAGAAACTTTCCTATTTAGAAATATGAGGATGTTGGTTGAGTTTTCGTCTCTTCTTTTAAAAAAAGATTTAAAAAAATTAAAGATAAAAGGAAGAACTGAGACTTTTGAAGTCGTCAGATAACATTGAGAACGGTTCTGGGTATTCAAAAAACTTGTTATTGCAATGTCAGACACAATTGTTATATGACTTATAGATATCTCTCTTCTGATTTATCGTACATACAACTGAGTGAGAAAGGAGAGCACTCACCGGATGTTGCCGGGTCCGAGATTTTTTCTAAAAAAAAAAAAAAAAAAAAAATACGGCTCTACGCAAGGTGAAATGTTGATGGAATTTATCATAAAAAATAAAATTAAAAGTAACTTTCGACCAATTTATGACCTTCGTGGTGAAAAATAAAGACCAAATTTGATCCGATTTGAGAACTAAAAAAGACGATATTCTTTCGAAGTTCAGACAGAGAAAAAGCAGAGCCAGACTCTAAAACATCGACCGCCGACACCTGAAACCTGAAAACTCCGAGAGAGAAAGCGATACTCAAGTTCATTCAACACTCGTCTTAACCTTCCTACAGCAACTTTTAATGGAAGTCGTGTGACCCAAGAATCACCACCCTACCTACATTTCACGTCTTCAACACTGGCATTCTCCTTCCCTGTCGACATAAACTCTGGTTGATTACGCAAGTCCGTAACTCACTCCGACCAACACAAATATTGGAACATCTTTATTTCTCAATTTTACGACTATTCAACACACGTCAAAATTCCGAAAATTAATTTATTCCTACCAACACAACTACTGAACATTTTACTTCTCAATTTCACATACATTTTCATACTCACCGACACAACCATTAGAACGTTTTGTTTCTTTTGTTTGTTAATACAGTTGTTAAATTTTTCGCATAACTAGTCGTTTGAGTTGCAACTTTGTGTTTATCCTTTCCTTGCAACCATACACTTGATATAACAAAATGTAAAGATTAAAGTATATTAGAACGAATACAATTATATCAGAATGAATACAAGGCACTACTGGATGTGGAATGCAATGCACAAGAAATTTTGTAAACGATTAAAGGTTGACCATACTGACAAATGGTACATACTCAATGTAGTTTCCCAACATTTCGTCTGACTGCAATTGCCCTGTCCAAAGCTACGCGTCTCTTATATTTCCGTAGCTTGTCGCTGATCGGTGCGACCGACCAACCGGTCAGTGACTGATCATATAAACAAACTGGTTTCCTTTTGCAAAGCGTTTTTTTTTATTCGTCACTTTCGATTTCATGAGAGTTAAGGTACTTATATTTTCTCTGCAGCAAAGAAAAAACACACATGTTCTTTTCGGCCGTCTTGGCAGCGCATCACTACACACGACAGAAACTGTTCAAGAAAATGAGATCCACAAAATTCACTTGTACGTACAAACAAATCCTTCTGATCAGGCTGAAAACCAGATTTATTTTTCTTTAATAAAAAAAGGAGTTGTCAATTAGTAGATTTTATCTTTCCAGCTGATCACAAAATTTAAAATATTAGAAAGCGAAAAATTATATAAATACTTGGACCTTCATAGATAGTTAAAAATTTGAGGAACTTAAAAGTAGCAGTAAGATTATTCATAGTTGGAGCTCTTCAGACCATCTGGAAAAACTCGAAAACGTAACTCAGGAAATGGAAATCCGAAGAACTGAGCTTGTCCATATGACAGCACAACTAAAATTGGCTAGAACGTCTGAAAGATTCTCGGAGATCTGAGGTTTGTAATTACTCAGACTTCAGTGAAAACTGCCTGTTATTACTGGCGCGAAAACTCCTAAGAATCGCAATTCAAGTGGCTTTGATCAATCAATTTGCATCCCGAGTCAGTTTATATGAAGTAGTCCATCTTGCAATTAATATTACCCTGTTTTTTTCCTTGGTTCGGTTATCTTTTAAAGTCACCCTATGGTCTTGAGGTGAAGTAGGGGCGCCTGCTTTATATTCAAGGTCTCTGGTTAACTGCAAGTCAAATTCAGGCCTTATCCTTAAAAAATCAATGTACTGGAATCAATCAATCTTCTTGATTAATTTCATATTCTTGATAAATCTATTTGTATTAGAAACTCAAGTAGTCTTTTTTTCGTCTCTTCCAATCCTTCGACTGAAAATTATTAACTTAGAATAAAACACAGTGTAACCCATTGTCAAGCTTATCAGAGGGTTAAAGAATGTCTTGCAACAAGGTTATGGTCCCACCTCTCTTACGTAAGGCTGATATGGCTGGAACACGAAAAGATCAAGATTGATAATAACACTATCTCCCCTGATAATAATCTTAACACCAAAACAATCACTTATATAAAAAAAATATAGCTATTCAAAATTTGAAAATAGAAGTCATTAAATTAGGATTTTGAAATCAGTTTTAAATTTCATTTTTTCAAATATCCTGTTTTGAAGACAAAATATACAAATTCTCAAAACCTAATTAAGAAAAATAACTACCTTTATCTTGTTATAGAGTAAGTGATTTAGAAACTTTTTGTGTCACCAAAATAACCACTTTTTCCTCGTCAATGTAGAACTAGGTTACAGACAAACGAGTTGAGAGACAGTAGTTTATATATATATATATATATATATATATATATATATATATATATATATATATATATGAATCTTTTAGGAAAATAATTTCCTCAACAATACTAAACCTAAGATTGGAATGTAGCAATAACACTCGAGATGATTACATCTCCGATATCTTTTT